>LR990947.1:881220-1572752 GCA_905163415.1 Noctua fimbriata
CATTACTACATCACTGCTTATCTACCAGTTACTTCATATACCAAGGTCAATACTACTTGCAGATTGATGGTGTAGCCATGGGTAGTCCAGTGGCTCCAGTGGTAGCCAACATTTGGATGGAACATTTTGAAGAGTTGGCGGTCTCCACTGCATGCACACCTATAAAACTGTGGAAAAGGTATGTTGATGACGTCTTTGGGATCATTGAAGGAGACCAACAAGAGGTAGAACTATGCTTGGCACATCTTAACAGCATACATGGTAAAATAAAATTTACCTACGAGATGGAAAACGAGAGGACAATTCCATTCTTGGACGTGAAAATAGGGATCCGTACTGACGGTTCTCTAAGCCACTCAGTCTATAGGAAATTGACTCACACGGATCGATATCTACACGCTGATTCTCACCACCATCCCAGACAGCTGAACTCTGTAGTGACTTCACTCACCAACCGCGCATATGATCTATGCGACGAGGAACATTTACGTGCTGAGCTAACACATGTGCAGAGAGTCCTACAGAGAAACGGATATAAAGTGAAACCCGCGCAGCCTAAACCAGAACCTGGTTGTAAGCACCGGAAGTGCGAGGTTGAGAGGCAGCCAGCATTTTTGCCGTACGTGAGGGGAGTGACAGATAAGGTTGCCAACATTCTTAGGAAATACGCCGTAAAGACTATCTTCACTCCTTTCAAAAAAGTGTCTCAGATGCTGCGTTCGCCGAAAGACAAATTTCCGCTGGAAAAGCCCGGTGTTTATAAAGTAGACTGCAGTTGCGGCAAGTCTTATATCGGTCAGACGAAACGTACGGTAGCTTGTCGAATATCGGAACATATCAGGGCGGTGAAGAACAACGACACCCAAAAATCGGCCATTGCTCAACATCTCCTGGAATCAGGATCGAACCACTGGATTGAGTTACATAACCCTCAGGTCATCTCGACAGAACGCCACTATATTCCTAGACTGGTTAGAGAAGCCATTGAGATTACCAAATATAGGAACTTCAACCGGGAAGATGGGTTTCAACTGTCGAGAGCTTGGAATCCAGTGGTCCAGCTATGTAAAAAGCGAAAAAGTGCGGAAAAAAGTTCGCGAGCGGACACAGTGAGTTTCGTATGTCGGGAACAGAATCGAGTTGCGAGTGACAGTGGTAGCGGTACTGAGTGCAAAAAACGAACAAGAAAGAGGGTAGACCGATTTGTCTGCTCATAAACACCCACCCGCAATAACTTCAGTTTATCCGTGATCATGGTGCTTGCAACAGCGCCGAAATATCGGGAACTCGTCAAAAATAGTAAACATGGTAAATATCCCGTTTCCTGTCTAAGTAATAAAACAAGTAGTGACCGACCGGAGGTCGACTTTCTGGCCCAAGCTGAAGCCTGTTAATCGTCTGTCGCCACAATCTTCGGCCAAAACAGATGCCAAAGGTTTACTAACCCTAAGATATTCAGTTTAAAGTTAGCTAAAAAGTAAATTGTGAAACATATTTTTTAACTTTTAAATTTATGTTGACCGTAAATAAAAACTTAACGAGATCGTTAAAGTTACCTTTTAACTTGTCACAAATAGGTAATAACAGTCAAAAATTTGTGACCTATGCAACCCCGCGCGTCGTTTCTTCCATCGTGCTGTCACGCATTCGTTCAATTTCGGTGCTTACTAGAACCTTCGGCTTCAGTCAAAATTTTGGCCAATTTTGGAAGGCGGTATTTTGGACGAAAGTAGGGCGAAGCCGAAACTTAGGTCAGACCGTAAAAATAAGTGACAAGCGCGTGTCCCTTGGCGCAAGTCTCATCGTCTGAGGTCGTGAACCGGGCGTAAAACCAGTTTGCAGTAAAAATGCTAGCTTGAAAAAATAATTTCAATTTGTTAGAGCAAATGCTGCGAAAATGCAGGATTTATTTTTTAAATTGAAATTGAATTTTCGTGGGATCTAAAATAAATTTGTTTAAAGTGTGTTTTTTTTCTGGTCGTTTTTCGCTGAGCTGTCGTTTCTTTAAATTGCCAATGCATACATGAATGTAATACCTATTTGTTAATATTGCTTACTTGTAGAGTAACAATCGATTTAAATTGTTAGATTGGGATAAAGTTAGAAAATTCATTGAATGTGTAATAAATTATAACTTGAAGTTTTTTCATTTTTTTTCGTGAATTTGTAGGTTTTCACGCTGCAAATTAGGGTGCCATTCAATAGATAAAAAGTTACATATTTTCTCTAGAAATGCAGGCAGAGCTAAATACCTACGTACAAATAGTGAAACGGAAAGTGCTCTGTTATGAAATATATTTCAGATCATTCTGAAGTTTTTAATTTTTGTATTTAATTTTGATTTTGTATTTAAATTTAATTCTGTTTTTAAACTTTGATTTAAATTTTATTTTAGTCTTTAATGTAACATTTATTATTTTATGGGGCATGCGGTGCTAACCTATAAGAAATTGTTATACTAACCTTTGATACAAGAATCTTTATTTTAAAATGTAACCGTATAAACAATTGTTGGTTGGCTAGAAATAATAAATAAATAAAAATAAATAAATAAAGTAAAACTAAAATCTTTTCTTGGATCGGTAAAACTATATAAAGGAGAAAAATACGTTCTAAATCTGTTTTCTTTTTTAATGGTGGTCTCCTCCCGAGCTCTCCATTTTCTTACAAATTGTATTAACCATTACGCATTTACTTCCAGTACCACCAAACAAGACAGTGATCTCCGGAGTGAAGGACTACGCGATACAAGGCTCCCTGCTCACCCTCACCTGTACAGCATCAGGCGCGAAGCCAGAAGCCACAATCGAGTGGTACAATGGGACGCAGAAACTGAGCGAGAAGACCCAGAATATTCATGTGAGTCATTTTAATTTATAATTACGATACGCAAGAAAACTGTAATTTCGTATTTTGTTTTTAATGTCACAATTTTTCAAATGAATAGTACGTTCTCTTTTACAAGGTCTCGGGCGGGTCTCGGTATCTGGCCTAAATTTCATAACGGTTGCTTCTGCGATTTACAGACAACGCAAAGACTACAGTAGTGAAGAACGATTGAATTATAAGTCGGTCCTTGGGTACGAGCGGCTCAACGTCAAAAACATTGTTTTCAGTACAAACTATGATTCTGTAATACCCTAATTGTTGAGCAGAGCATACTTAGCATAAATGAGGCGTTGTCGCTTTACTTGACTTTAGACATTCGGGTTTTTATGTAACTGTGGCGCAGCTATAACAAGATCTATTATGGCGCGAGTACGATCAAATGGTGTGCATAATTATATGAACATGTCAGTTTGACGAAGCAATAGTTAGTGTGTGAACCAAACTAATAACAATCAATCTTTGACGCAAATACAGAAACTGAACCAAAATAATTAATCAGCAATATGTTACTGGCATAGCTACTCCTAAAACTAAGCTATTCAATTTACCGTTTGTTTTGAACATAGAACTATGTCATATATTTTGGCTTCACTACATAGTATAAAACAAAGTCGCTTTCTCTGTCCCTATGTCCCGTTGTATGCTTAAATCTTTGAAACTACGCAACGGATTTTGATGCGGTTTTTTTTAATAGATAGAGTGATTCAAGAGGAAGGTTTATATGTATATATTGCACCTGTGCGAAGCCGGGGCGGGTCTCTAGTAAAGAATAAATCAGAATCGTTATGGTCTCACTCAACTTTCCAGTAAAGATATGACTCCAATACGAATAAAACTTTACTTCAGTAAGTAAAAAATATAAGAAAGTAGCAAAACTCAAGATTGTTTACAGGAAAATGTAGATAAGGATACACTCCAAGATCAGGAAACACGGTGGATGTCAAAATTCCGGTAATAACCAGCGAAAGGGGGAGGGGCACTAGGGTTGTCACAATTAGGAGGAAATGCAAATACATTTAATTTGTTTGGCGCTTTAGAAGACAGTTGAGAATGAACGGAAGTCGTTTCATGTTGTTAGGAAGTCGTTTGGGTTTCTGTTTTTGGTGGAGTGGTTTATTTAAGGTAGAGGTCAAATGCAAGGCTGTAGAATGAAATAAGTAACTTACGCTTATGTTTATTTATGGTAGTTTATTCCCACAAAACGGCACGGTAGTGACGAACATCGAGGCAGTCGAGTGGGCAGTTGAGTGGGATCTTTGACGGAGACACCAGGGCTGGTCTGCGTGGAATAGCGCTACTCTGTGCCACCAGTAAATATTCGTACAGCAAGATTCGTAGTTCGTGATGCGAGGGCAGAATCCACCGCAGCAGCCACTGTTGAATAAACGGCTAATGAGTTTTTCCAATTGTGTTGGGGTCAGCTTCCAGTCTAACTGGATGCTGCTGAAGACTAGTACTTTACATTTCAAACTCCTGACTAACTACAGCGACTGTCGAAGATCTACAACCGAGACCACGATTTAACGATCTTTCCGAAGCACAGAGGAGTCTTGGTCTGTAATGGATGACCACCCATCCACAGACCGACCGCGATAAATGTTACTTAACGTTGTGGCTGTTGTTACATAGCCAAAAGTCTCTAAAAATGATTGCGAAGTAAATATTGCACAACTGAAAACATCTGTAAAATAAATATTTAAACAAGATGAGGAAAATGACTGAAAACCTTCACAAAAATTATACAACATGAAATACACGTGCCGACATAACTCTACAAATAACTCATTCATCTGCCAACATTTATCTTAAACAAACAAAAACCTAGAACCACCTCATAAATAATAATTGCCAACTCCCTAATTTGACAACCCTAAAGTCGCTCACAATATGCCCAAGCCGTGCCATATTGCAATAGCAGACGTGAGTTAGTTTAAATTCGGTAATGAAGACAAATTCGTGCCAAAGTGACAACCGTCACTGCTTGGCCACGAGCTGCACTCTCAAGCGATGCACGCGTTGCGACAGAAAACAAATGAAAGGACCTGTTTAGTGCGAATTTATCCCGTTCAATAGCCATTCATACATCGCAGTGATAGCTTGTGTTGTGACCGTCGGACTGCCAAGTCATAGGTCTCGAGTTCGAACACAAGGCAACTCTGATTTTTAGGATTCATGTGCGTATTGTATAATTATCACTTGCTCATCATGGAAAACATCGTGAGGAAACCAGCATTCCTGAAAGATATTTCTCGACGGCATATAAAGCCAAGTCTGAGGCCCATTGGCGGCATAAAAACATTGACACCAGGTTAGGCACTAACCAAACGATAAAGAATGTTATAGCCATTAGTGTCAATATTCTAAAGATGACACTCTTGACAACAGTTAAGATACACTGTCCGCGATCACTTTCAATGGTGAAATTCCGCGTTTATGCTACAAACTACCGACTTGTAAAGCGACGGTACTGTCGCGAGGGAAACGAATGACACGCGCGTGTCGCTTGATGTAGATGGCGTCGCCCGAGGTCGTGGTCGGGCCCTAATACTGAGTGAGGAAATGAAACCTTATTTGTTTATGGAATGAGCACTTTAGGTACCTACTTGAATAGCAATAATGTGTTATTTTGGAAGTGCGTGCTTAATGTGATTTATTTTCTTTTTGGAAATCGTGAATGTATGTTTTTTGTTCATGTTTTGTAGGAGTCTTAAAACGACTTAATACCATGTTCTTTTTTTGTCATAAAACGTGTACTTACTATTTTTTTGTTTTATTTAATTATATTAAATAATTTCTAAAAACCAGCACAATGAGAGATGAAATAAAGAAAACCTAAAGTCCGAGGTTTCAAATAGCAAATTATTCTAATCAAACCATTTTTACAACATTTAATTATTACTAAAAATGCATTCATTTTACCTTATTGCGTTGATCTTAATCAAACCACCCCTTACTCAATTCGCCTAAACTCCACCCACCCCACTACATCAACCCTACAATTCTATTCCAAAACACTACGAGAAAGTGCTTCACAAAATCCCCTGTTTTCCCTTTTTCCGAAAAACTTTCAGTAACTGAAAACTGAATTGAATTCGTTTCAGCAAATCCTGAAAATTCCGAAACTTATCGGTACCTGTGTTCAATGTGTGGGTAGTACTATGAAAGTTTTTTTTATATAAAGAAAAACAAACATTGGGAAAGCCTAATTAATTTTCCTGCCTCTGCAAATATTTTGGGCGGGTGTTGGAGTATGAATTTTCTGTAGAGCGCTGTTAAAAATACATTTGTGATAATTAGACGAGTTGACAGCAGAAGATGTTAAATGATACGGTAGTATTTTTTGGGACTTTCATGCATTTTTTTTTTCAAATTATGATTTATTTAATTTATATTTTAAGTATGGTCAAAAGCAAGTTAAGCCGTTGGTCTCGGCTGTCATTTGTAGATCTTTGACAGTCGTTACAGGTAGTCAGTAGCCCAGAAAGTCTGACAACTAGTCTTACCAAGAGGTATCTTATTACCCAGTGTTATTAATTGGGTTGTGGAGGTCAGATAGGCAGTTGATCCATGTAAAGTACTGTTATTCAGCTGCATCCGGTTTGACTGGAAACCGACCACAACATGGTTGGGAAAAGGCTAGGCAGATGATGATGATGATGCTATGGATTAAGTCATATTTATAATGATTACCTAAAATCTCAAGCCAAAAACGAAAAACGACACTTTAGCATGGCAAGAAATTGACCGATACTCCGCTGTTCAAGCAAAGCCTTGAAACTAATTATTTCGTAATACCTCACCTAATTCATACTCAACAACGAAACCTGAGTAGCAGTTGTTTGATCAGGAAACGGAAATGGTACTCAATTCCGTTAATGAAGCTGTTTTTGGCGAGATCTTCCTTAAAAGAGGCTCGTCAGCCTAATTCGATGCTGATCTTGCAACAGATAGATGGATATCGAGTTATTTTGTTGTTTTTTTATGTTAGAGGGTGAAAAGATACGATCTGAGCTGGGACATTGGATCTGGGATTAAAAGTTAAAGGTTTAGAGATGAATGAATTTGAGGATGTCGCAGCACCATGCAGCGATAGGGGCTTTTTTGGCTTCGTCCAGGACCTGTAATTAGTTTGATTTTATGTTTGAGTTTTAAATTATTTTATATTTGTTTTGTTACTCTCTTTTTTTAATTTTAGTTGTATGTCCTGTAGTTGAATTTGTCTTTCTATCTTAGATTTAAAACTTATACATATATAGATAGCAGCGTGATTTTGAAAACTGAGTCGTCAATCAAACAAAAATGTCTAACTCTATAAGGTCCAATTCATCTAATAGGATTTATGTGAGGATTACGGCTTTCTAAACAGCAGCCTGAAATCACAAATAAAAAAACAAAATCTCATTTCACAAATCCGCCTTTAGCAAGCCTGGCGATCGATTTTCATGTCTTATTTACTGATTTATTTAAACTTCATGTGCAGTGGTACATAGGTGAACTTACTGCCACAAGGCAGACTCTACCATTCAACCAGTAAATCAGTTATTTGTATGGATCATATTTCTTTTGGCAAGCAGACAAAAGCTCCATCATTTTTATACTGCAAATACAACGAATAGCCCACAAGTCGGCACCACACCGCCACTGCTACGCTATACTATCTCAAGCTATATATCTTCTGTTGTAATTTCAAATAGCTGAGGAACAAAATTTTCACAGTCACTGCCCACCTGCCACCGCTACCGGACTTGGAATACTAAATGGTGTGGAGTCGTTGAAATTCTATTTCTCGTTTTTTTTTTAACGTTAACATTTTGAAAAAAATAATGGCCGTTAATATTAAGTGGGTGCTGGGTTAGAATTCCCAAATATTGTTGTTTTTCTGAAAATATCAAATTGTGTTAAGTTAAAAGTCTTATTTTGTCCTACAACAATTCAATGTCTTTGCATTTTTTGCTATATCAGCTGATTCAGTGATAAATTCATGGTAAAAAGATTGGCATTTAAATTTGGCTGTCCAGTTCCTTGTGGCTTACAACTACTTATGTCAATTTCGTCACTCTTACGCACTCTTTTAATACCATTAGTGTTATTTGACCTTATAATTACATAACAGATCAAACATTTTTTTTACACAAGTAGAAAACTAATACCAAAACATTCTACCCAAAAAGAACCCATTAAGAAATTAAATTCATTGTCACAAACAAAAACCAACATTAGAATTTCAGTAACAGTTTCAAACGCTAACGTAATGTCTTGTTTGTAGTAATTAAAGTTGTCGCCCCGTTCTAGAGACAGGTAGGTAAGGCCTGGTCACACCGCCAGCGGGTAAGCGGCTAACTACCGACTATTTTCTAGCTCAAGAAACTGAAACGTACAAAAGATTATAGGTCCCCTATCAGTAAAATAGATACATTTATATTAATAGTCGATTGCTGACTGAGAGGGGACATGGGTCGATCGAAGATGCTACGCTTGGTCAGCCCATTATATACCGAGTTTCCTCGAAGCTTGGTCCCGGCTGTCATTTGTAGACCTTTGACAGTCGTTACCAGTAGGTGCTTATGTGGGTATCATGCTACCCAAAAACTATATTTGGAATATTAGATACGCTCCATTTAAAATACTGATATGCAGCTGCATCCGACACCAAGACAGTTGGCAAAATTCCAAATGATGATTATGATCAGTGACTGCATACCGCTCGCCGCACCGGCGAGGTCTATGTCGAACAACACACGTTTCCAGTTGGAAGCTATACTCGCTTATCGCTAATCGCCGGCGGTGATACCAGAGCTTAAACTATCTAGGTATTACATTGTCAGGTAGTGTTTAAAGTTAACGTTTTAGACCTAAAATGTCGTAATGTTTTCACTTAAGACTGCTAAGATATGTTACACGAATTTTAGTGTGACGTATTTCGTGAGTTATTCTTAAACGTTACCTTTAGTTAGCTTTAGAGGAATAGAGGAATCGTAGATTTGCGGAGTTGGTTATAAAGCATTAGAAAATACTTTAAAGCTACTTTTCTTTTTAGCCCCCGACGCAAAAAGACGCGTCGTATAAGTTTGACCGCCGTTTGTCTATCTCTAGCACCGTAGCTCTTAAACGAGTGAAACGATTTGGATGCAGTTTTTTTTTTACTTTTAGACAACTTTCATACTAACAAGCTACTAGATTTCAATTTTCTAGATTGGAAAAGGCAAAGCAGACGATAAAGCTACTAAATTTCAATGGCTGAAAATAAAATCTTATTCTATAGTTTCACCACTTGACATTGAGGGCAATCGTGGAAGATAGTAGAAATGCTCATGCTTTGGAGGCCTTAATAGGTTTCAGCTCACCTCTCCACACTTTTAAAACTATAAGTCGTAAATGAAAAAATTAACAAAATTGTAAAAAAAAAATTAAACAAAGTCGACTCCACCGCACTCGTTTCCAACCAAGGTGGCCACTCCAATAATTCAAATTCAATAATTCCTACAAATGAAACGCCTCCGCCGGCGTCTCCAACAGTTTTATATTTCTCTACGTCGGACGAAAGCTTGGCGAACTTTCTACCTTTTTCTACCCTACCGACTGAAATGGCGGAAATGTTTTCAAAGTTGATTTTAGAAACTGAAGCTATTGATTTTTTGTTGAATAGAAGTTTTGTACAACCTTGGTTAGGTATTTTCGAATGTGAACTACGAAAACAACAACTTTGAAATATTTATCATCTTAAGTTTGTTAAAGAATCTGCTAAATAATATGAATTACCTACCTTATAAATAAATACCGGGTGTAAACGGACCCTTTACAAAGTGGTCAATCAAGCATTATGTACATCAAACTAAGTAACTTTACGCAAAAAAATATTGCTGGGAAACGACATTTTTTTTGGGGTGAAAAATCACGTTTTATGGTAGGACTTAATGTAACGCACTCAAAAAATAGTGCTGATAAATAGATTGAATAGTACGGGGGTCGTGGAGGTGTTTAAAGTAAACTTCTTACATTAAAAACATGTATTAAAAAAAAACTTATGAAAAAGTTTGAAGTTTTGCCCCCAATATCTCCGTAACTAGAAGGTTCCCGGTATGGTCTAGAACAAAAAAAAAATTCGCAATAACAAGGAGAACAAGTGCCTTTCGGCTTCGTTAAGGGTCTTGTTACACCCTTTATAAAACTAAATATTTACAAAAAAGGGATCAAATTAAGACAAACTAAGTATCTAATATAGAACGATGACAATAGGACACTCAGGCGTCAAAGTTCTCCTCCGCATCGCTGTCATCCGGAAAAGTGTTCAGAAGACTGGCAGCATTGAAAAAAAGAGAAAGAAAATATATTTATTTGCCGCAGGGACATGACGTGCATCATACAAAATTACAAAAAAATAACAACAAAACACAAATAACACAATAAACTATAAATTCAACAGGACGGAACAAAAAAAGAAAAAAACAACAGCTTGCACGTCGTGACTGCGACAAGCAGGTTACAACTCAGCATGATGCTGTGCTATGCCCACAGCACATCGTTGGTTTTCAGTGGTCACCCGTGAAAACACGTACGGAAGCCAAGACAGCATAAATATTTTTTACTTCTATATGATAATAAAATAAACAGTACTTGGGTTATACTTATAATATAAAACAACTACCTCTAGAAAATATAATAAACACTACAAAAAATATAGCCTCGTTGAATGGTAATGCCAATTCTTTGGCCAAAGAACGAACCAGCGAGGTCACGTGAAGTGTCGACCAGTCTTAAGTTTGGCTGGTTATTTTTTTAAATGACCCTTTAGTTGTTAAAAAGAGGCTGGTTAGTTTAGTTTTAAAACTGAAACATTTTCTACAAAAAAAAAAAACAATATAGTTTACTCAAAACTGCCTCATTGTCTTGATTGCAGTCGCTACTGCTGAGCTTCTGATGGTTCTGGTTTCGATTCCCAATTCATCATCATCATCATTTCAGCCGAAAAGTCCACTGCTGGACATAGGCCTCCCCCAAGAAGGGGGGTTTTGCCATAATCGCCACGCTTGGCAGGCGGGTTGGCGATCGCAGTATGGTTGTTGTAGAATCAGAGAACGCTGCTGCCCATTCTCTGGTAAGTCCCTTAGTCGCCTCTTACGACACCCACGGGAAGATATGGGATGGTGCTATTCTTTACGTCCGGACACCATACAGAACAATTCAAGCAAAGAATAATTGTTATTATTTCTTTCTAGATTTAATTATGTATTCGACCACTATTACATGGGACTCGAACATAACTGGAGAAAAGTGGGTGTCCTATTTGTACACCTCTGCATATCCCTTCAGGGATTACAGGCGTGATGTTATGTTAATATTTAAAAAAAATATATTCTCCAGTAATTCGGCAACCTTGTTCTCTTTCCATAAGGTCTCTACACACATATAATTACGCGCGCCTCGCCTAAGTGAGCACGTATATGTGTGCTCGCGATTATTAATTAAACGTGTGCAGGAAATGAGCACGTGTTTGTACATTTACAATTTGTTTCATCATTACCTCTCCTTTGTGAAGATCTATCATTTTAGCTGGATATGACTGTGTCGGTATTTTTGATTAACTTGAAGTTATTTTTCAGTAAGATAACATAACATCACGGATTTATTGCCATAAGGTTAGGCGTCTCCGTGTACCTAATGGGTGTGAAAAGACCCTTAACAACGTCGAAACGTCGTCATCGTCTTAACAAACTCGAAAGGCACTTGTTCTCTCTGTCATTGCGATCATTTTTTGTTCTGGACAACACCTGGAAATTTTCTAGTTACGTAAATATTTGAGGTTGCAACTTGTTCACAAGTAAAAAAAAAAAAAACATTTTTTTTATGTTATTACTTTACTTTTAATACCTCTATTACCCCTGTATTATTCAATACATTCATCAGCACAATGTTTTGAGTGCGTTACATTGAGTCTGAACATAAACCATGATTTTTCACCCCAAAAGAAAAGTCGTTTCCCAGCAATAATATTTGCGTAGGGTTAATTAGTTTGAAGGATTGAATGCTTGGTTGACGGCTTCGTGAAGGGTCTGTTTACACCTTGGATCTAATAAACCCATATTTCGCCAGTTATGCTTAAGTCCCATGCCATTTAATAAGGGATGAGCCTATTGCTGATTGTGAAAATCCAGATGGAAGAACCCCTTAGTGCCCATACACCTTAAATTATACTAATCTAACTTCTATCAGCACAGACTTTTAACCATTTCACCCCGTTTGACAAAACTAATCCACTCCACTACTTATACAAAAAAAATGGCTCAAAAAAAAAGGTGAAAAACTTTTTCAAAAAACAATCCTGCTGATCGCCCCCCGTCTGTGGGATTGATGATAAAATAATACGGGAAGGTACCGGTTTTTACGTTAAACCGACGTTGACAGTGAGAAATGGCCAGATTAATTTCTTTCCCGTTTATTTGTCGGAGTTACAAAGTCGCTTAGTTAGTTGAAAAATTTTCGAGTCGTTTTTTGGGAGGAGACGAGCAAAAAAATAAGCTGGGTAAGGAAGCGGGCGAAAAAATTTAGTTTTCAGTGTTGAAGAAATTTTTAGGTCGGAAATCTGAATGTTATAGACTGAAAACGATTATCTGGTTGGTACTGCAGGGAAAAGAAGAGGCTCATTATGAAAAGGACTAAGATAATATTCACTAGCCTAAGGTAATATTATACTGATGACTTGAAGATGGTGAATACACTCGGGTGGCATTAACTTGAGAAAGGCTTTGTAAATCCAGCAATGATTTACTTAATAAATTAAATTAAATTTACTCACAACCATTGCGTCTAGAAGCTTGAAACTTTACACAAGAGTTTCCGAAAGTGAGTACTATTGAAAAATTTATTGAAAAATCATCCCCTACAAGGGTTAGTTAGAGGATGAAAGGTTGTTTAGAAGGTCGTCTTGCTTGAAGTTGGGAGAACCCATCAACCATAATTAAATGAATTTTGAAATGATATTTAGAATAACAATTCTGATGAGATGACGAGTAACAGAGAAGCATGGAAGAAGAAGACATGCTGCGCCGACCCTAATAAATTGGGACAAGAGCAGGAGAATGATGATTAAAACTAATTCATGAGATGACGATGACTAACAAAGAGAGAAATTAGAATGATGATGACTTAAAAATAAAGCAATGGATATTTACTTTCATCTGATATCAAAGAAACACTTAAGAATGCAAATAACAAACAACAAAAAGACGTAACAAATAAAGCGTTTTTGTTACTAAATCGAAGCTCATCCATTTACACATAAATACCTAACAGGGAACACAATAGGAGATGTACACAGTCGTAATTTTTAAGCCTGCAATAGGACGAACGGCTATAGTAATGCCTTCATCACAAAAAATACGAGAAACGAGCAATTCTCTCGATTTTAGCACAATAGTCTCGGTGTTTGGTCCAAGTTGGGAGCGAAAAGCGATTGTGTTGAAAGACTTTGTTTGCATTACAATTACTGCGACTAAATAAGAGTTTTTGTTGGTACAAAAACCTATGTTAAATACGTTGCATGTCTCTATGTTTTTATTCTGGAGTTCACACGAAACCGGGATCTTTTCTAATAGCAGAAAATAGTCAAGCTATTTATGAAACGATTGTTGTTGTTATACTTGCTTGAAAATACTAAAATTGTAGAAAGAAAAAGAAACTAAACATATTATCAATTCTTTTCGTTAGTTAGCACTGCCGAAAAGGTTTTCAGAGACTCGATAAAATCATAGGTGCAGGATAGCAGGTGATAACATCCATTTTGTATTAGATGGTCTGCAATTTTACCTAAAATAAACCTTATGGTTTTGGTTTCCTTGGAGAAGGAGGGATTTTTTTCAACAAAACTTGTGTTAACGTATTTCCGCTGTAAGTCCATCGTTCACACCTCACCCAAACGCAGACAAGCAGAGAGTAAACGAAAGAATGAGTAACGCGGCGCACTTTCTAAGATGTCGTCTATTAAAATAATTGCACAAAAGTTTACACAGTAAACTATGTGCTGTTATCTCTCGCAGCTAGGGATGGGACACAGTCGATGTCGATAGAATAACAAAGTTTTTTTTGTTGATGCGTTATTTTTTTTATAGTTGGGAACTCCCTTCACTAGCTTATTATAAATGATATATATATTTGGTGAAGTAGATTTAAAAAAAAAACACTTACACGTCACAATAAATAATGTTTTAACACTAGTCGAGATCGGTGTTTTGTAACTGACTATTCTTAGAACAAACACCGAAACAAACTCAGAGGACACTGTCTCTTTTCAAGTCCAGATAAAATCTTGGCCAGGTCATGTGAGAGCTTGCGGATTAGTTACTGGAGCGGTTAAGAATGGTTCCAGTTGTGACCGTACGTGTTTACGAAACTACGCCTACTATTTTTTTTCTATCGTGTTGTGGTGAATAAACTAGTAAGTCAGCGACTGCCAATAGGATAACGGAGCAGTCAATTCTTAGAAATTGTATGTTGAAGAGTTCCACCGACTCCGTTAAAGATAACATAATTAATATCAGAAATATCTCAAAAGGCAATTTTTTTTTTAATCTGGCAGTTTGTTTTGTTTATTTTTACTGTAGCAACTTCCTGAGAAAAACTTCAGACCGTTTCAATAAAAAACCATGACCTATTAGCGGTCTACCCTCAACACAATTACTTACAAATATTTCTCCAACATGAATAATAGTAGCCCATATTTCCTTTCATCGTAATATAATACAAAAACAAGGTTGAAGATTTTATCGACGTTTTTACAACGTTATTAGGGTCCTACCCTTAGGCACTAAAATATTATTGCCAGTTTATTTTGCAAAGGCCATATTTTATACAGAAAACCTTTGAAAAGAACCTTCCCGATCTCATTACATTTTGTTTATACTGTTTTTATATTATATAACATAATAAAATCGATGTAGTTTGATGGAAAAGATTTTTTTAATGTTAATGTTGGAACACCGATTGTTTTAACAAAAGTGAAAGTATTTTGGTTTAAATTTTAATAATAATGGGTGTAAAAGTACCCTTAGAGAGCCGAAAGACACTTGTTTCCCCCGGGCGGCATTGCGGTCATTTTTTTGTTCCAGACCATATCTGAGAATCTTATAGTTACGGAGATATTGAGTGTCAATGATTGTTTCAAGTTTTTAAAGTTATAACTTTATTAAATACCTCTATGATCCCCGCAATATTCAATGCATCCAACAGTACAATGTTTTAAGAGCGTTACATTGAGTCCTACCGTAAAAAGTGATTTTACACTTAAAAAAAAGTTTCCCAGCAATATTTTTTGCGTAGAGTTACTTAGTTTGATGTACAGAATACTTGGTTGACGTCTATGTGAAGGGACCGTTTACAACCTGTATACCTTTGAGCCGTAGTGGCCTATTAAAAATGGCCGTGACTTATGTGTCTTAGGTTGTAAGTTTAAACACTCGCAGGCACTTTGCTATTTGTCAATTATTTCACCGCCACTGCTCTCAAAACTGTAACCGAGGTAACGGCTCACTTCCTATCATAGAGATAAGGTTTGTGTCCCAGCTGTGGGAACGTTGAACGTTGTAGGTTGATTGTGCTATACGAAATATCCCCATGTCTAATTCTTGTAATACAGAAAAGAGAAAATTATTTACCACGAGATGTGGTTCTTTAAACATACATACAAATGCACTGGTACTAGGCACCTGAACATTCTGAAGAACCTCACCATTAAGGTCAGTGTATGTCCTTCTAGGGCGTCTCCTCCCGACGTTGCCACTCACATCTGCCTTGTACATACCATGCTCTCTTTCTTTTTTACTCCGCTACTCTTTACAATTTTTGTGTGTGGTTATTTAACGTTCCAAGTCAATTAATTGGTTTCTCCTATAAGAATCCCTCCCAAATCAGTCATTGGAATCCCAAAAAGATGTTTTAAAGAACAATGTTGTAACTACCTAATTTCTGCCAACAACTGTCATAATTCCATTAATTTACTTTTAATTTCGACATTTACATTATAATAATTACACTGACACGAGGCTGAAAGTTTAACTTTCTAGGCCACGGAAGGGAATTTAACATGTGTAACATTATTAGGATAAAGTTTTTCAAATTCCTACCTAAAAGAACCTATATACGTCCCAAAGTCCCTCACTACTTGTTATTGGAAACAACTAACTAAATTACACGAACTAATTTACATACAATAGTCGTGAAAACAAGTAAATAAGTCGATAATAACAGCCGCACGAGTCGATCTTCAAGGTTAAGCAGCGCTTGCCTCCGTGGATGGGTGACCATTATACTGAGTTTCCTCCGTGCCTGGGAAAGCATACTAAGCCGTAGATCTTTGGCCTTTGACCTGTAATGATTGCCATCAGTGGCCCGAAAGCCTGACATCCAGTCTTACCAAGGGGTATCGTATTAGTTAGTACTGGGCTAACTGGGTTGTGGAGGTCAGTTAGGCAGCCGCTCCATGTAAAATACTGGTATTTATCTGCATCTGGTTAGACTGGAAGCCGAACCCAATATAGTTGGGAAAAGGCTATTCAGATGATAGGTCGCCAAACTATTACAGGGCTCGTGGCTGAATGTAAAAAAATACTCAAAAATCTTTAATTTTTAAGCACTAATCTGCATTTTATACATGTCACATTTCTAAACCGATTGATTCACTTTTTAAAATCACCCCGATATCGACATCCACCAAAAGGCACATCACTACTTTTAATTTGATCACATTGCACAGCGGACAACAAAGGAGGTTTTCCTTCACTTTAACGCTCATTTGACTCCGACCCAGGACCATGAATCGTCGTATCTTTTTAACTTTTTTTTTCTTTTTTCTTTTAACTTTGCAACTTTGTCAAGCTCTCGATAAGAATTGCGCTGCAAAATATTATGTTGGCTCTTTAAGGAGTGATGTTTTCATTTATAGGACAAAGGCGACGAAACCTCTTTTATTTGTGGTCATTATAAATACTATAACGTTAATGATTCATATCTGTAAGCGATTCATCACTTAAGAAGATAACATAATGCCGTAACGTGCCTGTATTCGTCAAAATTATAAGAAGAGGTGAATACTACTCACGTTTAGCCAGTTACGCCATTATAATGCCCACGTAATAGAGGATCTACTGCCATTAACTGCAGACTTCCAGACTGTAACACTCTGCTCAGCCTAATGTAGTCCACAGCTAAACATATACTGGCCCCGAGCAGCGCCATTCTTCATAAAACCCTGTCCAGCATACTGTCACTTCAGCTTTCTTTCTCTACAAGCTATGTCGGTAAATCCATTTCTAAATCATATTCCGGATAATTTCATTTCGTATCTTTTTCTTCAAAGTAACTCAAAGTATAGCCTGCTCCATGGCGCAATGAGCGACCTTGAATTTGTAGACCATCTCGACTGTCACGGTCCACACTACAAACTACTGGAAAATATTCAAATGAAAAAAAAAATGTAACAAACATACATACACACACAGACTGTTAAAATCATAACCCTTATTTGTCATAGTCGGATAAAAAAATACCTAAAATACCAACACAAGAATCAGTACTCACGCTTGTGTTTACAAGGCAACAACATAGTCAAAACATTTACACATAATGTTTACCGATGTATAATCACAGCCCACCCATCATTCATTCAACCTCATTCATTAGTCATCCCCATACATTTAACCCCGCACAAAATTCTAAGCAGCAGAATTTAATAATAAAGCACCATATCCTCTCGCATTAGGAGACATCAATCGAGGTATAGACAGACACGTACGTAAGTCGCGGCATTCTTAATTAAAACATCGTACCACCAAGGAAAATTGAATTTTGCAAGAATAAGGCACGTCGAAGAGTTGTGCTGGATGTGGCTTCAGCTTTTTTTTTATTTTGGATGCAAAATTACAAGGCTAAGATGGTTGTGACACTGTGTGTGTATCGTAGATCCTAAAAAGATGAACAATTGTTTCGATGCGCTTTGAAAGGAGGTTTGCTAAATGGTTTTAAGTACACATCAAGTTCCGTATGGTGTCGGACGTAAAGAATAGAACCATCCCATATCTTCCCGTGGGTGTCGTAAGAGGCGACTAAGGGACTTACCAGAGAATGGGCAGCAGCGTTCGCTGTGCTTTTGTAACAAACGTACTGCGATCGCCAATACGCCTGCCAAGCGTGGCGATTATGGCAAAATCCCCCCTTTGGGGGATGCCTTTGTCCAGCAGTGGACGTCTTTCGGCTGAAATGATGATGACACATCAAGTTACCACAAACTGTCAATTTCTTCCAAATGATTTTAAACCATAAAATGTTGATGGTTAAGTTCAAAATCGAATGAGAATATTTGACAGTTTGTAGTAAGTTGATGCTCTGCCGACTGTACTTGGAATAATTTGATCCGCTCTAAAGTAATTCCCCGAAGGGTAGACACAGGTGTTAAGGCACCGGTGTTTGTGATAAGCTCAAGTCCCCAGTGGCGTGCCTAGGGGCCAACAATACGGCAAGCCCCTGGGGCAAGCAGACTGTTCAGAAACCCTAACATCATGAAGAGTAGTAGGTTATAAAGGCAAGCCAAGTTTTTAGGCTTCCATGAAAGTATCGCCACTATCTCATGTAATGGAGGCCAGATATTCCCCAAATAAAAAACACGAATTCTAATAGAAAGCTGCTACTGGGAAATCCAGACGGAAAAACCCAGGACCTCATGCTCACTACACCAGACAGGCACTCAAGGGATATCGTCACCAATATCTGACAGCCACTTCCAGACACCCGACATCAGTGTAGGACTAATGGTGAAGGGAATTAGGTCGCTCTCCGCAATTTTTCATTCTGTCACCGCGGGAGTTCTTTCACACGCTCCGGAAAATTATGGCCACCGATACCGTACAGGGATACAGGTACATGAACTGTGTGTTCGTAGGTAGGTACCTGCTTTTAATTTTACATTGTTGTTATTTACGTAACTTCGATTATGATGGGCTGATCAAGTAATTTGTTTCTCCGGGTTCGTTGAGCTTCATTACCTCGACGCTTCGTTGCCGCTGGTGGTTGCCATTGTTGATTCAGAATTTCAGGAGTTGAAGGTAATACTTTGTCTAAGTCTCTGAAGGTGATGGAATGAAATAAAAATTACCCGTTATGAATGCATTTTTTTTTTACTGCCTTGTTGGTCGAGTGGTCGCAAGCGCAACAGCTGGGCATAAGGTCCTAGGTTCGATTACCGCGTTGGGCAAAGCTAGCAGCCACGGAATCTGGATTTGTGCCCAGTTGTAAGCAATAGGCTCGTTCTCTATTACATGGGACTTAAACATAACTGGCAAAATGTGGGTGTACTAATAGGTACACCTCTGCCTAACCCTTCAGGGATTACAGGCGTGATGTTATGTTATGAATCCACTTTAACGCTACTGTTAACCATAAGACCCAGGGTTTGATTTCGAGGTCAGGCTAAGTGTTATTAACTTCTCCAGGTAGCTTCTGAGAAATTCCTGATGGAAACAACCACTCCATCATCGTGCGGCCATTGTGGCTTGATAGCAATAGTGTCGCCTCCGATTACATGCGACTTAACACAATCGGCAGAAGAAGAAAAAATAACTTTTTATTCTTCACAAATGTAGTTGTACAGTGTGTGATAGCAGTTACCTGACCCATCCTTGCATAAATTCTTTCGATTCGTTTACTAAAGAATCTCAAATTTATACAAAGGTGGGTCAGCTAACTGCTATCATTCACTGTACTATAGATACACCCCTGCCTATCTACCCTTCTACCCTTGGCTGGTGTGACAGTGTTATTTACAAGGTGTAAACGGACCCTTCACGAAGCCGTCAACCAAGCATTCTGTACATCAAACTAAGTACGCAAAAAAATATTGTTGGGAAACGAGTTTTGTTTTTGGGGCGAAAAATCACGTTTTACTGTAAAACTCAATATAACGCACTCAAAACATTGTGAAATGAATTGATAATTTTGATTTAAAAAATACTTGTGAAAAAGTTGGAACTTTGAACTCCAATATCTCCATAACTAGAAGGTTCCCAGGTATGGTTCACAACAAAAAAAAATCGCCATTCGGTTTCATTTAGGGTATATTTGCACCCTTTATGTAAAGCAAGAGAACTAAATAGGAATTAGTTCCAAAACCCTCATATTGCTATGAGTCATAGTTTTGATTCTGAAGCCGTTCACTTACCCTAAATATTCCAAACAGTACTTAAAACCCTCCATCCACTCAACAATGTGAAAAAACGCTATAAACCCAACTACACCTATTTCTGATACGTACACAAACTCCCGAACACCTGCGCTATACATAATTAATTGTTTTAATTCCCGTGTTCTGGCTCACACGGACTTAACGTTAACGTACACGTTTCACGGCTTATAGTGGTCGTGGATGAGTCGTGTCTACATGGATTGATGGATGTATGAAGCTGTTTGAACGTGGACGTCTTTAGTTTCTGCTTACCCCCATGAGGAAAAGGTGTGGGTTCATGTATGTATTTAGTTGTTTTTTGAAGGAGTACCTAGCTAAATATTAACAGCCGCTCGGATCAATCTTCAGGTTAAGCCGCGTTTGCCTAGGTTGGTCCGTGGATAGGTGACCACCCATTACATACCGAGATTCCTCCGTGCGTCGGAAAGCATGTTAAGCCGTTGGTCCTGGCTGTCATTTGTAGATCTTTGACAGATGTTACAGGCAGTCAGTGGCCCAAAAAGTCTGACAATCAGTCTTATCAAGGGGTATCGCATTACCCAGTTCTGGGTTCAGTTCGGTTGGTAGTTCATATAATTGGGGCTTTTAGAAAAAGGCTATCACTCACCAATGCACATGAATTCACTCATCATCTACCTAATAGATGAGGAGTGAATTCAAGTTCGAATCGGAATCGCGCATGAAGGGTTCCGTAACATCGTAGTAGAGCCGCACTTTAATTTTTAATTTATTTTTATTGTTTGTTGATACAGCGGCAACAGCAATACACATTCTGTGAAAATTTCAACTGTCTACTTATTACAGATCATGAGATACCGCCCGCTGACAGACGGACGGACAACGGAGGCTTATTAATAGGGTCCCGTAGAGTACCCCTCGGGTACGGAACCCGTAAAAAACCTCTCTCTCTTTTCGTCTCATTACATAAAATATCAGCCAACATTAAAAGGCATTTATTATCAAAAGCCTTTTGTAGTCACCTGTGTACGAAAGGCACACATTTATAATAAACGTGGCACCCTAGGGTACATCCCTTTCCAAACGTTTATAAAGAATATAGAACATTGTTTGCTTTAAAATTAACTACAATACCTGTACGATACCCTTTTAAAAAGGTTGTGTTTCATATAATAGGTTCGCAAATATGCCTGGGGCTTTGATGGGAAGCGGTTTTCCATGCAACACTCATCTCGAGCTCGTAGCTAAATAATCACAGCCCACGAGTCGATCTGCAAGGTTAAGCAACTCTTGCTAAGGTCTGTCTGTGGATGGGTGACCATCCATTACGTACCTAGTTTCCTCCGTTCCTCGGAAAGCACGTTAAGCCGTTGGTCACGGTTGTCAGTGGCCTGAACGTCTGACAACCAGTCTTACCAAGGGGTATTACGTAGTTCTAATTGGGTTGTGGACTTCAGATAGGCAGTCGCTCCGCCAACTTTATCCTTATGTTGGCGTTGGCTTTCGGTCTAACCAAATGCCGCTAAATATCAGTATTTAACATGGAGCGACTGTCTATCTGGTCTCCACAACTAAGACACTCCTTAGTAAGAAAGTAATCACTAGCTACACCTAATCTGACAACTAGATCTAACAGTTTTTACAGATGTAACGATTGTCAAAGATCTCATGACGTGGTAGAAGTAGTAAGACAATAATGTGGGAGCGTGTCTTTTAATATTGTTACAAATATGTTGCTAGGCAACACATAAGAGTAGCCTAAGCATTACATATAGACAAATCGGTGACATAACTTTAGTATTCGACTAGAGGTTGGGAAATGTAACTGTTAAACGCATGTAGGTAGTTGACGCTTGCATAACATAACATCATGCCTGTAATCCAGTAAGGCAGAAGTGTACCTAATAGTACACCCACATTTCACCAGTTATGTTTAAGTTCCATGTAATTGGGGGCGAGCCTAATGCCATCAACCGGGCATAATTCTAGACTCTGTGGCTGCTACTGAGAAATTAAAGCCAAAACAGCGGCCCTTGGGCGGCATAAAAACTCTGACACCAAAAGGCACTAACCACACGATAAAGAAAGACTGAGAAATTCCTGATGGAAAAACCCAATAACACGAATCGGAATCGAACCTAGGACCTAATGCTCAGCAGTCGCGCTTGTGACCACTAGACCAACGAGGCAACTTAGTATTAATGAAAACGGCCTTATCTGCTAAAGAAGGCTTTCTCCAAACTCAAATTTAATTATCTTCAGATATAATCTTTTTGTAATTAGCAAACTTAGCAAAAATAAAGCTTTGCAGAATGTTTTTCTTCAAATATTAAAATCCTATTAAGGGTCATGTTAAACATTCTCAATGTAAACAGAGGAGCTAAAACAATCGCGACGCGATGTAAAAAGTCTTTAATGTTCAGTCTAACTACGGTAATCCGATTATAACGTAGTGATGGGACACACACTGCAGTTTTTATCGATAGATTAATAGAAATACGAAAACTTTTTAACATTTGACAGTTTCAATTGATGGCTTTTGGTGCTAGTTTTACTATTTATTTTAGTTAATTATGTAATGAAAAAATCATCATTTAATGTTCCCATAGCTAGGACGTCAGTCTTTCTTCAGTTAGGGAAGCGGACTGTAATCCAACACGCAGGCCTGGTGCAGGTTGGTGAATACCTTATTAATATGTCACCGATTTTATTCTAATCATGTCGATATTTCGTGATGTGAACAAATTGCAGAAAGTAAAGCGGTGAAAAGAGATTCTAATCCGCAACCTGTATATATTAATCATAAGTCGGGACCGTTACTACAGGGCCACCATTATCTTCATGCTATGCTCAGCATTATTATTCTACAAAAATAATGTGAATAAATATAACATCATGTTATAACACACACATTAAAACCTTCTAGATCTGTAGTTTTAGTCACATGTATTAGGGAGCAAGCCTTTTGCCGTCAACCGGTAATTTACTCCTAGGGCTGCTACTGAGTAATTTCCAATGACAAAACTAATCACCCTCATCTGGACATGGACTTCATACTCAGCAGAAACGATTGCGATCACTAAACCAATGAGCCAGTCTTATCTTCCACGGCAAAAATGTGAATTGTTTCCTCAAAATATTGTCAAATAGTTATCTCAGCTATTTCACCAAAAAGAACTAGGTACGAAATTTCGTCATAGTTTTTACACCATCTTATCATTCTCCTTGCCCGTCAGACACCGACATGAAATATTTATCGGCGACGCTGAAAAATTGTGTTTACGTTTACAGAGTCACAAGTAAGCTGAAATGGCTGACAAAATATTCTTATATAAAGCAATCTAGTACATTACGATGTATTATAAATTCCTGTCATGTTCTGAGCCTAGGATTTTTCTTGTATCGTGAATATTGCTTGGCTGACGAAAAATATTCATAACGGTGAAATTTTGTGACAGTTTGCTGGGACGTAGATTGAAGATCTCATTTTTACGCTTGTAACAATTACTGGTCTTATAAATATTCTTTTCTCAACATGGCCTCTGAAAATGGATTACTAAAATAGGCAGCCAAAACTAAAACTAATTGACTTCTTCACACTTCTGATGTTTTTCTCTTCTGATATTCTCTTTTGGCTGGCAAATAAACATTCATTAGCTTTCACTCTCTGACTGTCTTTTCGTTAGTCTTTCTTCACTAGCATCAACACAATATGTATACTTAAGTAGGTATTGAGCCTACTGAATTTTATCGACAAATCCCACCACTACATCACATCACTAGACTAGCAAAAACCCTCAAAGTGAATATTCCAACCAATTAAAGGCTTAAGCGAAAAATTTCGCGAAAAAAAAAAACGTAACGAAAAATATAATCTACGCTTACAAATTCCTTTTTGTGAAACTCGTTGAAAATCACACAAATGTACAATAAGAAGACATAAAAAGAATGTTATTAAAAACTGTAAAATTAACATTAAAATTAGCAAGCAGTAGGATTTTTAATATTGAGTGGAGTTTTAGTTACAATAAGCAAAAAAAAGAGTTTGGTTACAGGTAATTAAGAGTTTTTCGCAGAAATGTTAGGAGTACCTCTTAAGCTTATTAGACTGCGCTGCTAGCACACGAACTTACCTACGAGCAAGGCGGTTGTAACGTGAATTTTCAGTATGTAATCAGTTTTTATCTAAATTAAATTTATCTTTATAATGATGGACTAGGCAAGGAGCTCTTGGCTCAATAATAACAACCACTCGGCTCGATCTTCAGGTTAAGCCGCGCTTGCCTAGGTTGGTCCGTGGATGGGTGACGGTCAGTGGTCGATCGTTACTAGTTTTGACAGATATATAGCCTGAGATCAGCAGGACATGGGCTAGTTTTCTTCCTGGATATATTAAAATAATATAATAGTTTAAAAATCTAAAACACCGACTTTCTCGTATTCTCAGCAAACTCTTTCAATTGATAGTCATATCATATTTGGGAGCCCGCCATATTGGATTTAGAATGGCGTCACTTAGCTAACCATGAATTGTCACACAAACTAATCATGTATGTATTTCAGTTCAATCGGAAATCCGGGAAGTGAGTCAAATGTAACTTCTAAGATTTTTTTTACATAGTTATTAGTTACAGTGGAAGCTAATACAAGTATGTTAAAAAAGATCTAATACAAAAAACACGCTGTCGAATCAAGCATATAAAACATAGTCAACTAAAATATCGTGTAAGCAAACAAATAAAGTTACTTTCCAAGAAATTCATAACTTTGATAACTACTCCAATTGAAACAAATTACTTACTTGAACTTTGGTTCACCAAACATTCAAAAAGTTTACTTTCACATTGCTGAACAACGTTCTAGAAAACCGAATAGTGTGGCCAGCTATACTTATTATTATGTAGATAGTACCCATCCAGGAGATATAATCTTTCAGTCCCCTTTTACGAGTCCCTGAGGAGAAGATAGGGTGACAATTTCTTAGTATGAGATCTTGTGGTACAAGCATGTAGCATAATATTGCTATCTATGTGTATATGAAGAAAATACATACATCTTTTTGTCTGACTTTTGACCGTATCTAGTTAGAATTGAACATTATATACAATTTAATCTTCTTACTACTAATATAAATATTCGAAAGTTTGGAAGGATGGATTGCTGTATGGATGGATGTTTGTTATTCTTTGACGCCAAAACTACTGAACGAATTTGGATGAAATTTGGCACACAGACAGTTTAGTACCCAGATTAATATATAGGATACTTTTTATCCCGGTAGTACGATCCCGTGGGACAATTACCAAACTCAATTCTAGCGAAGCCGCAAGTTTAAGCTAGTCAAATCATAACATCACTCCTTTTCTCTTCGATGGATTAGTAGTCACTTTTTTCATATCATAACGGGCAAAACTTCTTTAGTATCTGTATAAAATGGTAAAGATATTGCTGTGGAGAACATTGCAAGGAGATCCATTTTGAATTTTACGTTTTCCTTACTATAAAATTATTCTAAAGTAACAAACGACAAAAAACCTGAACTACCTAAAATAAACAAAAAAGGCAGCCTTTGACTCTTCAGCGGCAAAAATTGAAGCGCCCTCACTTTCTTAATGCAACGAATACGAAAAAAGACAAAAAAAAAAGAATTGAACATGGCCGCTTCCCGCCTTTTTCGCGTACACCATTTATCGTTCGCGGAGGCGCGTTCGTTTCATGTGACATTACGTTACTTTTGCCAAAACTGCTGCAACTGACGTTTTATCTTTATGATTGAGCTTGTTACTTTTGAACATGTAATTAAGTCGTTTATTACTTTTTCATTCGCTACAGAAGCGGTTTTAAATTGGTGTATATTTTTTATTTTCGGAGATGAACATTTTAAGCTGTTTTGTGATGCGGTTTTAATAAGTTAAGCCTCGTTTTACACGTTACATAGGTTTATAAAACGTTGTAAACATTTTAAATCTAAAAAGTATGAAGCTTTTTGCATTAATATCCGAAATATGCATATTTAATACTTCGTTAAATAAATATTTACGTCGCGGTTGCTATTATGACGTAGCACGTACGTTGTATTTGCCACCTTTTATTGTACTTTTGTAATACCTAATAACCATCATCGACCAGGGCAAATGTGGCCAGAAATTGCACAGAACAGAGAGGTTAGGAGGGAGAAAGGGGAGGCTTTTGTCCAGCAGTGGGACACAATGTAGGCTACAAAAAAAAAAAAAGGCCATCACCAGTTTTCGATACCATCAACTTTCCTATTTCAAGATGAGTTTTTGTCTATTGAGTAACACTAAATTAATTATTGAGTCGCCGAAGAGGTGTAGGATCGCAGTGCTTATAACTTCATTAATGAGGTGCCAATAAACTACATCGCTAAAGTAAATAAGTTTAATAAACTGGAGTTATTAAATGATACCTACACGTCTGTTATTTTCATAATATTTATAACTATAATGTAGTATTCTTTATAGAAATTTCATCGCATAAAGTGAACGCGCTCTGAAAAGAATCTGCTGAAAAGCTATGTTTCATTACTTTGATCTTTTCTATTTTATTTCATCACGCCGAATTAATTAAAAGGATATTTTTGGTTTTAACATCAAAAGAGACTAATAGAACACTTGCTAGGAATTTTAGATTAGAATTCTTGAAATACTTTTGTGTTCTAAAAGTCGTATTATTAATGGAAGAATTTTACTGCATTAACTCTTCGCTACTCGCTATTCACTATACATACTTATGTGTGTATTGAAATTACTTGCTATTTACATTGTCGTCGAAACTTGAACTAAGAAAATCTTTATTCTTAGAAACATCATCATCATCATTGCAGCCGAAAGACGTCCACTGCTGGACATAGGCCTCCCCCAAGTGTCGCCACTTTGACCGGTCCCGTGCGTCTCGCATCCAGCGGATCCCTGCTTACTATTTATTACTTAGTAACATGAATATAAATTAATCTTACATTTTCTTTAATCTTACTTTTCTTCAGTGGTATCTCTATCTACCGTAAAATATATTGTTTTAATTGCCTAATAGGTGTAAAAAACCTTCACGAAGCTGAAAGGCTCTCCTCGTCATTGAGATGTTTTTGTTCTGGATCGTACGTGGCAACCTTCTTGTTTATCTAGTTACTTATATTGGTGGAGTGCCTTGTTAGTCTAGTGGTCGCAAGCGCGACTGCTAAGCATGAGGTCGTGGGTTCGATTCCCAGGTTGGGCAAAGTGTTATTGGGTTTTTCCACCAGGAATTTCGCAGTACCAGCCACGGAGTCTGGATTGACGGCCCAATGCGGGTATGTTTGTTGATTGGATATCATATGTGTTCATCAAAGTTTTAATTGTTTCAAGGACATGCTCACTTCCTCACGACATGTCATACGACTCTTTTCTAATCTATCCATACTAATTCTAACATTCTCTTTTTGTTTCATGTCGGGAAAAACAGCATCGGGCGGACTCAACGGTAAGTTAAACAGTAAAACTAAATTTGCTTTACAATTTAGAAATCTAGCTTCTAGACTTAAGTTCTATTTTCATGCTAATCTAGAGATAAGAGAATCTGAAACTAGATAGTCATTAAGAACCTTTTGAATCTAAGAAAGTATGAATTGAAAATCAATCCCCTATTCAATAAGTTTTCTATTCAGTGGAATTAAGATTTTGTTCCGTTCTTCGAAGATAACGTAGAAACTATTATGGAAGATAATATTAGATTTCACGAAATATAATAGTTTTCTCTTATTTCTTAGTTATGATAGCTATTTCTGTCCAACCCTTTTGAATCAAAATGGGGTCCTTTTAATTTTTTTAAATTTTAGTTATCATCGAAGGGTCTGTGATAACATTTATTTGTTATTCAATATTTATATTTATTAATATAGGTATATATATTTCTATCTATGTGATAACTAAAATTATTGCAATAAGCACATAGGCATATTGATGTCATATAAGTTATGGGTTGCTCATAACAAGCAAGAAACCTGTTACAAGAAAGAAACGCCATGAAACTTGTGCAAGATTTTAGTAGTTTATAAAATTATACCACAAATGTAACTAAACTACCATAAAATAAAGATACCTAGAAAAATACGCATAATTATATCAATAACATAAATAAGAAAGAAACAGAACACTATTAAGAAATAGACTAAACTACAAAAAATAACTCACTAGCTTAACGGAGACCAACACATTACAACAAGACCCAAAGAAAGAAAGTCTTAAATATAATGAGTTAACAACAAAAGACACACACGACGATTACCGTCGCTACAACCCTGAGGCCTGTTATTTTCCATGCATATTTAATTAATAAGCATTTAAATTGCAAATGTAAAACGGGATAACTCGAAGAGTTAGTTTTCATAGAAGAGACGTTTGGGATTTTCGGAGTTAATGCTGGGAGATAAGTTGCTGGATAGTACAAATTGTAATATATTAATAAGTATAGTTGCATAAACTTGATCAGCTTGGGTAACATTTCCCACTGCTGGGACACATGTCTCTGTGACAGAAAGTGGGCCGTAAACTATCACATAAGCCTAGTGCGGGTGTGGATATCACAGTCATATCTTCGATTTTTTGGTTCTAAGACATGCCGGTTTCCTAACGATGTTCGATTGTTTCATTGCCATTATAAGAGCAGCTACCATCAGAGCTACTATTTTAAGCATTTCAGCAACCAACATTGTTCCTACTGCTGGTAACACAGGCCTTCTCTTAATTGAAGAGAGTGGGCTGTTATGCACCATGCGGGCGTTGGTGGGTCATCACATACCTTTGATGTGTTACTGCTATCCTACTGTCTGACCAATAGTTTAAACTTCTTTGAGCTTATGTGTATGCATAGCACATAATTATTAAACATTCTAAATGGACATACATTCTATATTGGTAGGACATTAACAGAAAAGCGAAAGCCAGCTGATTTATAGAATGCCGTGAGTACAGCCGTACTTGCTAAATATTTATTGACTTCAAAAATTCAGACTATTTCACGCAATAACTATATATAACTCTGTTACAGTACGTGTTTGAATGGCCATTATCTGATACATAGTCTAAAGAATAATATGTGTTGACAAGTGACCTTGTAACTGTTATAATTGATCATCTGATAATCTATCACTTTAATCCAGTAGCACACTTGATTGTGTTATCAAAGCTGGGAACGAAATCTCTCAAAATAATGACATAATATTTATGCGTACATGATGATTATGAAATTTACATTACGATGAAAGCAAGCATGTGGCGACACTTGGGGGAGGCCTATGTCCAGCACTGGACGTCTTTCGGCTGAAATGATGATGATGATGAAAGAAAGCAAGGCTGCTGGCGGTGCAAACGGAGAAGGAAAACATTGTCTGCAAACCAGCATCATGTTTTGGAATTAATACTCCGAAGACATGACTTTGACAACGACCAATACGTACTGGGTCCGTGTAGTGGATTATCGCTCATTTTCTCTCACAGGGCAGAGTTCTGTGCCCCATAATGCCATTATTGCAGGCTGATTCTACTAAGGAAAGCTTGTAAACACTTGAGAAGAAGTTATTATAATGTCGCAGACTTTCCCAGCGCATTCTTTCGTTTAGCTCTTTTGCTTTTTATCCCTTAAACTTCCCCTAACCAGTATTATGAGCGAACTTGAAAGGACAAGCAATTTTTTTCTCCCAACCACGTCCTAAGCCACTTCAAGTCACTTTATATCCAAACTAAACTTTATACAAAGACGCCCCGTCAGTTTGAGATTGTCGCCGGGGTGAGGTGAATTTAAAATTTTACTGCCTTTTACTCCTACAGTAATTATGCTATACCTCTTTTATGATCCTTAAGTAAAATAACTATATTCATGGAGATAAACATAAGCTTCTGTTTATAGGTAATATTATTTCAAGACGTCTAGTGAGCGATGTAAATTATGAATTCTAAAGCTGGCAAGTTTAATATTCATAATAGATTCATTATTCTATCCGTTTCATTAGTTTTGAGAAAAACAGGAGGTCTTTGACTTAAGTCAGTTATAATTAAGCACTGTATGATTAACCGCAAGTATTGCTGAAGATTTGCACTCTATGATTGGAGTCTCCTATTAAACGCTATCGGTGACATACTCGTATAACGTCAGTGTTAACTTCACTGAGGATTTTGTAAGCTAAAGTGAACGTTTCAAATAGACTACCTCAGTACATTCCCATTGCAAGTAGTATCTTGACACAGCCTACGGCAAGACTCTATATTCTGCCGACATCGTTAAAAGGAGACTGCACTCGAAACAGATTTGTACATTTCGACCTTTGGATTCATTTCCGGGGTAATATCAAGTACCTATTCATTCACAGGATGACACCACATATGTAACCAACTCGAACCTCACCTTTGAGGCGACTCGCTTTGAGAACGGGCAGAAATTCCACTGCGAAGCTTCCAATGAAGTGACCGTCCAAACCAAGGATGCACCGATGCATGCTACGATGGAGCTCGAGATTTGGTGTACGTATTCAGATGATATGCTTATTTATAACCGATTTTAATGTAGAATTTGGATTTGATTAATAGCTACAGTGCCAAGTTATAGTTTTTTCAATCAATTATTTTATGTGCCTCTGAGTGTAAAATGCTTTTAAGGTTCCTTCAAACCTGAATGGACAGATTACGGACTGACTGTGGACATCGGACACTGACCGATATTTCAGTACATTATCTGTCATAGCTCGGTTTCCGCAGGCACCAATTAGTCTGTTTGACCGTGTCTTTAATAGTAAAAGGCAATAATGTATTTTTAGTGTTAAATATTTTAATATGTCATTTTCAGATCCCCCAATCGTTCGAGTGGAACCGAAGAACATAACGGTAGTTGAAGGAGCAAAATTACTCCTCAAATGTGAATACGAAAGCAATCCTTCTTCATTAACCAGCGTCATTTGGTAAGTCATAAAGTCACATCATATCTTTCCTTATCATGTCTACATTATCATCATAGGATCTTCTTCATCTTAGCATGTCGACGACAATTCAAATTGAGTCAGCTCAAAATTTGGCAACGAGTTTGAAACTTTCAGTAGCGTCCATCAGCTCCTGTGATGTGCAAACAACAGGACAGGCAGGACCACTTTTACATTCCAGGGCTGAGTTATCTATGAATCATAGGATGATAAAAAAAATTAAAAGAAATAGTATTTAGTTCACTGCTGCACTGTTGAGCATCCTAATAACGTTATGTCTGGAATTAAACCATTCAGGTTTAATTCCAGACATAACGTTATTATGATCTTCAAACAATTATTTTCTCAGTAGCACATAGATTTCAGTTGATGGCAGTAACTTCAACCACAAACATTTAGACGCCCTGCTCAGACCACCCAAGGAAGCTATATGAATCTTAAATACACTTACAGGGCGAATTGAAAAAGTCATTTAAAAATAACTGGCGAAATGTTAGTGATATATCTGTCCCTAACCCTTCGGGGATTTCAAACGTATAATGTAATGCTGGACATAGGCCTCTCCAATCAGCTGCTCTCATAATGTGAAGGTCGTCGCTCAACCTAGTCTGATCCTTATCATTTATCTTAATTGATTAACTGTCTACTAACGTTCTAAAATCGTGATTATAAATTGTTGACAGTAATTAATCTAGTAATTAGTGACTAACTAATTATGCCACTTTAGATTAGGTTCAATTTTCTTTCCGGTAGTGACTAATTAGCACCTAGGGTTTAATTACTACGATGCGATCGTATGAAATCAAGTAGTAGCGAAATAATAATTATACCGTGACACTTCATGCTCATAAACTTTCGCATTTATAAATAGTAGTAAGATACCATGCACACATACAGGTACCGCAACGGGGAGCGCGTCCCCGTCAACAACAAGAGCCACTACGAGGGCGGTACCACCGACCAGCACTCCCTCATCATTCTCGACGCCAATGGCGAAGACATGGGGAACTACAGCTGTATCCTCGGCAATGCCGTCGGGAACGGGACCAGTGACGAGAGTATCGATGTTAATGTGCTGTGTAAGTTTGATTTATTTTTCAGTATTATTTCAGTTATATCATTGTCAAAACTACATACATAATATGGAGAAGAACTCCTTTAGTCTGCAGTCTGCAGTTACCCTAAACTGCCGCTGCAATTCCAATTTAAAAAATAACAAATTCGCTTCAAATAGTAGTTCATTAAACTATATACGGCCGGAAGAAACTGAATAGCTGTAACAAAAACCCGGCAAAAGTGGAGAGATTTATGGAAGAGACCTTCACTCAGCATTGGGTAAAGGTTGAAGAAGAAGAAGAAGAAGAAGTCGTTTATTGAAATTAATGCTTTGGGTTTTTAGTTTGTATAGATAGAATATTTGCTTCGTTGAATTGAATTAAAACTCACTTACTGAAGGTAAGATGATTCGATAATTCCTTGCAATCCCCTACTTCTCTTAATCAGCCTACGGACAAAGAATCAGCATTACCATCCTACGTGACGATGCTGCTTTTATCCGAGTTGAAAGCGATGTGAATGCAGTTTTCAAAATACCCATTACACCTATTGTACTAATTATGATCAATTTCTAAATTTAATTCCAGTCAAACCCCAAGTGCGCCTGACCATGAGCTCTCCCAGCCCCATCCTGGAGACAGACCACAAGAACGTGACCCTGACTTGTGAAGTGGTGTCGGGAAACCCACCAATATTGGATGAGGTCATCTGGTTCCTGGATGGAGAGGTGCTGAAGCATCTGCCGGAGTGCAATGACACTGAGGGTGAAGGTATGTGGAATTTACAGTTTACTAGTATGAATAGGTATTTTTTTATTTGCTCCTACGCTAAAGTTATGACCTCCAGTGATCACTTTTTGCAGATAATTTTCCACCACCGTGTTTATTGATTACGACAGTTTTCCATCACTGGTCGATAAAGGCCTGGTGTCAGTAATGAAACAGCCCTAATATCAAAGATCCGATGTCCCCTTAGCCTTAGGATAAGATGGTGTCAAGATTAGGTTTCTCCGTTTATGCCAGTTAGTGGTTGCTTCCTGCTTCCGTTAGAAAGAAACATTTGGGTCCTAAATTTATGCAGCGTCTAATTTTAGCAACAATTTATTTGATCTAATGAAACGTCGAAAATGCACTTAGTCGTAATGTTCCACCTTTACAGAGAATCTATGCAATGAAGTGGATCCATCAATGCTGTTACTCCAAGATACGACGAAGAGTTTCCATGGCAACTACTCCTGTAAAGGCAAGAACTATGCTGGATGGGGCAACACCAGTGCTAAGACTGAATTGGTCGTCAATTGTAAGTAATTTTCATATATGAACTGCTAGCTGCTCGAGGTTTTGTTTGGCTTAAACTACTATTGAGTAATAGTTTTTATAATCAACAACGAGAATATGTAAAGTAACAATAAACGCAACTGTGGCAGCATCACGCACGAAAGAGTCCTCGTTGGTCTAGTGATCGCAAGCGCGACTGCACAGCACGAGGTCATGGGTTCGATTCCCGGGTCGGGCAAAGTGTTATTGGGTTTTTCCAACGGGAATTTCTCAGTAGTAGCCACGGAGTCTGAATTTGTGGCCGGTTGACAGTAACAGGCTCGCCACCTATTACATGGGACTTAAACATAACAGGCGAAATGTGAGTGTACTGTCAGGTAAACCTCTGCCTATTCCTTCGGGCATTACAGGCGTGGTGTCAAGTCATGAAGAGGAACATTCACACTGTTTCTCCATTCCTCATGACTATAAAGATTTAAATATTGGCACTTGTCTACATCGCCATCAAACCTTGCTTTCAGACCCACCGGGCCCCGCTAAGCTGACGTACTCACCGTGGCGCGTCGTGAAAGGCAAGAGCTTAGTGCTCAGCTGCAGCATCAAGGAGCGTGGACGACCTGAAGCGCATAGGTAAGGAAAATAAACTTCTATGATCAGAAAAATTCGTGTGTCACAGTCACATTATCAACGACACTGACGTGATGAACATACAGACAACCAGATTCTGTGATCACATTGATTTATGTTCAAAGGGAAACTCGTAAAGTTTAGTAAAGATATCTTATAACCTAGACCATAAAATTATAAGACAGCCCTTCTAAAGCCCATACATGACACACTTGTAAGAACTGCACCTCACCAATTTTTTACTAGCTTATTCTGCTTCGAGGCCATGTCATTACAATGTTTATAGAAAAGTTCTCGGAAAAAAACCCGAACGACAGTTGAAGCGATACTGCACCCGTACAGTTGTAAGGGAAATCGTAAGTTATAACTGCTTTGTCCTCAATATTGATCATCCCGTCAATAACAAAACTGTGTGTAATAAACTTTACATCTTAACAAATCCTTTCACCAGATTCCGTTGGACCCGCGGCGGGCGCCCCGTGAGCGACATCGTCTCCCAGAACTGGACCATCGACCCCGTGACGCTGGACCACCGCACTAACTTCTCGTGTTGGGGCATCAACGCAGGCGGCGGTGGGGAACCGGCCTATACTTCTATTGATGTACTTGGTAAGTAACGGGCCGATTTTTTTAGAATACAGAGAATCTTAGTCTAGTAACAGAACTCAAGAGTAAGAACAGCAAGTGATTCACTTGCTTTTCAGTATTGACAAGATCTTTAGCACTTGAATGACATTAACGGCGTTGTTTGCAAACACTTGAGTTTTTAATTGAAATTGTATTGAAATTATATTGAAGTTCCTATATTGGCCATGCAATAAAAGATCCTTGTACAAGTATGGTAAAGACTTCTTTTAATAAATTGTTAGGTAATACTACAACGAAACAAAGTTAGTTTTATATCACCTCGCCTGTTTAAGAAAGTAGGTACATTTTACTATGTTTTATAATATATTTGTGTTTTCTATTTCAGCTCCACCAAGTTTCAAATACGCAATGAACCACTACAGCGGTGCTTTATACAAATCTCAGGTGAGTTTTTTTCTTTTCCCGATCATACTGGGGTCGGATTCCAGAATAACTGGATGAAGATAAATACCTGAATTTTATATGGAACGACTGCTTATAAGTTTGGCTGCCAGATTTTCGGGATTCGGACTACCCGTAGTAAGTATACCCATCTACGAATGACAGTCGAGACCAATGGCTTAAAGTGCTAGCTGAGGCACTTAGGTGTCGCAGTATGAAATGGATGGTCACATTGTCCACCCTTCCACGGACTTTAATACCTTAACTTTGATCGATCCGTGCGACTGTAAATTAATCACGACCGACTCATGTCAATAAATTAACCAATTTATCTTTTTTTTTCAGAACATATCCCTGTCATGTACGGTGGAATGCGCCCCGCTATGCAACGTCCAATGGCTGAAAGATGGAGCTGTAATAGACACTCAGAAAACTGATAGATATTACGTGGTTGAGAGACATATTGAGCCGCAAGTTAATAGAAATGATTTCGAAGCTACTGAGTCTACTTTGGTAAGTATTGCAAGGATTAACGTATATCTATATTTCGTAGTAAGAAACACACTTAATTTCTAACAGATGTTCTTTTTTATTATATCAGCTCATGGTGTCCCTCTGCTGGACAGAGCTGTTCTTCATACTTTTCCTGTTCCTGTTCTTCATGTACTTCGTGTTTCCATTTCTCGAGGCTGCCTGCTTCTACAGACTTCACTCACTCGCCATCTTTGCTTGGGCTTGCCACGACGATTCTGATGCTAATTTTGCCCAGCGATTATCTGACATTCGTGTACATGTCCAGCAGTCCCTTTTCAGCTCGGCTGCCTTTTCCTTTTCTTTTTATTGTATTTCTTAGCAGACTTAGTTTTAAGTTTGGAAGAAAGGGTCCTTACCGTTCCTCCGCATGATTCCTCTTCAAAAATTCTCCGGTTGATATATTAGAAGTAAGATAGTCTGTGATAATAGTTTTAATCCATTCATTTCTTCCAGCACTGGAACATGTCCGCCTGGCCGTCGCATGTCCTGGACCGAGCAGCAGATACCGCGAGCTACACCTGCAGATCTTCACGGAACTCGGCAGGACCACCTGTCAATAGCACTACTAAGTTTGCTGTCGAATGTAAGTAGTACAACTCATCATCATTCGCCCCGCATCTCGCATACTGCTACGGATCGGCATAACTTTATCTCATTTTTACTTACGAATTCCGACTTGGATTCGTTCTTTACTAAAAAAAAACTCCATTAGTGTCAGCAGTGGATTTAAAAGAATTCAAAACATATTTGTATTTTTTAGATGAACCAGAAAACATCAAGGTAGACCCTGTAAGAGTAAACGTGACTGAGAACGAAATACCGGCTAAAGTTGTGTGTTCTGCTAGGTAAGTAAGATACGTATACGTTTTATCACTGTGGCGACATCTACAACGCCACATACGAACTACACTTCATACCTGACGTCATGTTAAATCCTGCATCACCTGATTCACATTCATACCTGACAACAACCGTCAGGCACTGGTCCGTCAGAAATCTATCAGACACAATACCGGTCTAGTGAGAGAGAGTTAATTTTTCAAAGGAAGATCAAGGACTCTCCACTTAGTTCCTCATAAACATAGTGACATAAAAAAATAACAAAGTTATATGACAGAAATAAAAGAAAAATCAAAATACAACTATAATTAGGTTGGATTCCAATCTTACCGGATTCAACTAAATACCAGTATTTTACAAGAGCGACTGCCTATCTGACCTACACAGCCTAGTTAAATGCATGGTAAGACTGGTTTTCAGTCTTTCCAGCCTCTGGCTACCCGTGAGGCCGTAATGACTGATAAAGATCTACGAATGACAATCAGGACCAACAGCTTAACGTGCTTTCCGAGGCATGAAGAAATCCCAGTTTAAAATGGATGGCAATCCACAGACCTGCCTCAACAAGCGTTGCTTAACCTTGAAGAATCGACCAGTGCTGCTCTGCTACTTAGTCACCAGATCACTTTTGGAAATAAATTATTGCATCATTTACGTTTACAGAGGTTTCCCCATGCCCTCATACTCCTGGCGTCGCGAACACCCCAGCAAGTCAGTCAGCAAGGAACACGGGAACAACTCCCTGATCCTCTCATCTTCAAACACGTTACTATTGGGACCTGTTCAGAGGAAGGATGGAGGCAACTACACCTGTGAGGCCTACAATAGACACGGATCTGTTAATATTTCTGTTTATCTGGATGTTTGGTGTAAGTTATAGCGATTATTTTGATGTTTGATTTGAATCAGGCTTTTGACATTGATAATCAAGGAATTAATTTTAAAAAATGGCGGCTAATCTGCTATAAGTCTGCTATAATATTATAGTATTCAAGGTATACCAATACACATTGGTTTTAAAATCATATAAACTTAGTTCAAGTTCAGCCACACAACCAAATAACCCTGTTGTAGTTTACTGCAAGGTAGCATATTGGAGCCATGACTGCCGTAACTTAATTCTATAATTTTTCACAGTTGAGGTCAGATGACAAATATTCATTGATTAAACTTTGCCAATTGTTTTTTTTTTTAGATATTCCTGAATGCGGAATTAAACAGACCGAAATTGATGGCGCGCAAGTACTTGTCTGCACTGCACATTCTAATCCTACAGCGGTAAATATTCAGCTAAAAACTTTCTTTGTTAATATCCACAAACCGGCACTGCACCCGCGTCCCGCTCGCCGATTGTGCTGTAAAAAATCTGGGCTTAGAACAGAGTTTGAACTATTATAGGCTAAATTATTTTTATACTATGCATTAGAATGATCTGTAATATTTTATTAGATTACTGGGGCTGTATTAGGCAACACCATTTCTTTGATTTGTCTACTATCGAAGGCGAGGTCCTGGATACGATTGCCAAGTCAAGCAAACTGTCATTGAAATTTCTCAGTGGCAGCCTCGAGGCTGGATTTGTGCTCGGTTAATGAATGATGAGGAGTGCCCAAAGAGAGGAGAGAGGCCCTACTTTTTGGTAAAAATAAGAATGATGTCGTTTTCCACCAGGTTTCCTTCATCTGGAAGCTAAAGAACGAGAACGACAGCATTACAGACGAGAAGATCTGGCAGGTTGGAGCTCACAGCTATCTCCAGCTGAGCACTGGCGTGGATGTATACAGGACCTACCTCTGCTACGCTAGCAACACTGTCGGGCAGTCCCGAGCTTGCGAGCGTGATGTTATGGGTGAGTTTCATTTCTTTGTAAAAGAAGACTTAATCAGGCTTCAGGCTTAATTTTTTAAAGTCTTTGGAAGTCATGCAGTGTACTGTTTGAGGCTGGATATTACAGGGTTACTCCTGTGATTTCTGAAACCTGAAAACAAGGTGTATGACTTTTATTTAAACTCTGCACCTCTAGTATGTAATTTGTCTAAAGAAGGCCGTAACCACTTTCCATTATTTCCTAATCTACAGACACAAAATTGTAAAATGAAATGTGGTATACAAAATACTGCTGTCCTGGACTACTACATTTTTTCTAAGTTTTCTCGTCAATGTGTGCTTCATGAAATCTGTAGTAAATCAAATTTTCTGGTTTACAGCCAACATGGAAAGTTTCGGTAAGTCCAACGGTAATTGGGTTTCAGCAATAAGCTATAATACAGCATTTATTTAAAATGGCGATTATTCTTTATCGAAAATATTTGCTATTATGTTCAAAAATAATAACTATATTTTTAAAGAAACAATCAAGATTTGCTTTTTACAGGCTTTTATTTAACTTGCTTCGTTCTTTCGGTTCAAAATTGTATCAATTATTATAATTAATTGGAACTCTTTCGGAATACAAAATTATAATTTAACAGCACAGCATAAACAGCTTAAAAAGAATTGAAGCACTTTGTTTTTTTTTGTCTTTTTACTTATCCTTAGAAAATGTATTGGAAAAACAAATAAATCTACCCATACCTTATTTCGTAATTCATTTTTTTAAACTCGAAAATTCCATTGATATCGATCTAATGTCTCTTTACTGGGTAAAGGTGTCCCGAAATTACTGCGGATTGATCCAATGTTGTTTTAGTCTATAGCCATTTTTTTTTTGTTAGCCTGAATCGTCCCACTCCTGGGCAAAGGCCTCCCCCATTCCTTCCGCTTTTCTCGATGTTGCGCCTCTTCTCGCCAATTAACGAGAAAGACATCCAAGGCGTCTCGCCATCTTCTCCTCGGTCACAATCACAGTTACAGGATTATCTTTTATTTATTTTTCACATTGCCTTCGTCGCTGTCGGGCCACGATGACTTGAGTCCCTACCCTATAGTGCACTCGCAGCTCAATTTGCGACTTCTCTCCACCTAGTTCTTCTTCTTCTTCTCATCGACGACTTAAATCTAGTTCTGAGACATGACCGTCCTTCTAATCAAATCATCTTAAATTGACTTTAAATCTCCAGGTACTAAGGTCTGGTGGCGAGACCAACAGAAGCTAATGCTCATCGGCGGGATAGCCCTTGCCATCTTGGTGATCACCGTGATTCTTTGCATCATCATCATCTGCATCTGCCGGCGGATGAGGGCCAAGTCTAAGTGTAAGTCTTCCCCCCTTTCTGCTGTTGTCGGTTTATGTGACAAGTTGTATATTATGAAAATAGTGCCAATAGTTACGTAAATTGTAGATCAAAACATGATCACATAGGTAAAGAACAAGAAAAGAGAAAAACTTTTGGAACATTTTTTTTTTGGTAACACTACAGAAGCAATCTATTCATTATTTTCTATTGTGACATAATTTAGTTCGGTGAAACCAGTACGAACAAAATGCGGAAGTTGCGCACCGTACTACAACAGATATTTTTAGAAATATCTGTCAGTGTCCCTGTCCGGTTTGGTTTCTTCAGATAAATTAGCTGCCAATGCAATACAATTGTTAGTGCAATTTTCAATTGCACACACACATCTATTTACCTACACCACATTCCATAACTTTAATGATAATGATAGGTACTCTGTATTGAATTCTCAATAAAAAAAGATAATAATAAAATTACTGTTTAGATTTTCGTTCGTCAACGTGTCATATAGACTGACTTACGTTTGCTTGAATTTTCTTTTTAGTGTTGTATTTTTTGATAATGTCGTCTGTAATATAAACATCTAAATGTTGAGTAACTAATACATGTTTTTAAACATCGTCTTTTCTCATTCGAGCATTGTAACAAAAAATCAATGTTTTTTTCATATTTTTTATAATATTTATCAAATTCATGTGAGTTTTTACAAATTTTCTCATTAAAATAGTCGTTTCATATTCATTGTCATTTGTAACATTAATGTTACTCACATTTTTTGCAATTTTAGTTGATTTTACTTTTTTTTGCGAAAAACTAACATTTATTTTTTCTTCATCCTATCTTTCCCGGATGCTGCTACTAAACACAACATCGTCAACTAACATACAAACATATAGACAATAATCCCGTCGAATTAGAGGAACGCGAGAAGTAAGTTTTTCTTTTCTCATTTTTATTTTATTTTTATCTTTCTAGAATGTCTAGTACTAGTCATTTTATACGTCTATAGATTTATTTTTTAAATTTTAGGTATTGTTAGAAAGTTTTTTTATTTTTTTATTTTACTTTATCACTTCACCGATTTTGCTACTTTTAATTTAGTTTTAAACATTTCTGAAAACTTTCTAACAATAAAAACTACCCATATATTTTATAGAATGATAAAAATCCTGAAAGTATAGATCCCTGAATAAATATTATTTGAATTAAAAACCCAATATAGCCTGTAGAGTTAGTTCTTACATGAAATAAAAACATTTTTAGCTATTTTTATTTAATCACACATAATGATTATAACTTATTATATTTTACTTTTATTTATCCCTTTCCATATTTTATTATATTTTATACTCATGCGTAATTTATATACTTAACAAAAAAAGTAAAAGATATTTATATATTTTATTTTGTAGTAAAAAATAATACAAATTTTGCAGCTACGCCATTGGTCCGAGCAGATTCATGGCATACATTATCAATGCCTCCCTCAAGGTCGCCCGTAGTTGTGCCCATGACGAGGTCATATCATTACGACTAGAAGGTCAAGGTCAGATGTCCCCAAGGTCAAAGAGTTTGAGTTTGAGTGAAGCGCTATATTATTATGCTTGGACCAACGGCTGATAGTTTTGTTTTTAAAGAGTCTTTTGAGGCTAAAATGTGCTGATTAAATTAATAACTTTGATGGTTTGACAGTAATGTCTAGTAAATTACATAAGCATTAATAGGACAATCTGGAAACTGGTTTCTATTTTTTTTAATATTCTTATAAAATCGTTTATTAGAGTGTTTAATATTGTTATAAAATCGTTTATGTGTGCGATATGTAAAATTAAATAAATATATAATATTCATAAAAAAAAACTAAGCTAAACCAGCTGTCAAATCATTAAATGAAATTCAGCCACACTTTAGCTGCTAAGTTGGGCTTGAAAATAGAAAAAAAAATAGACGCATGTTTTTATTTTATACTCTTGACAAAATAACACTGGTTTTCAAAAGTATAAGTATTTATTACCTCTTTCCATAATAATTATTATGTGTAATATTATTAATAACTATTAATGTGTAGGTTCCTAACCGCACTAACCCCGGACGTTCTCAGATTGACCACAATTAATACTTCAGGTACATTTTTAACAAAACATGCTAAAAAGATTAAAAACAGTTTTCAAAATTTTATTTTAGTTGGAGGATGCTTTCTTATTATTTAAATGCTGTTTGGCTAGTTTTTTTTTGGATTTTCGGCGTAAAGTGTGGGCCCACAGTAGATATAATTCGAGTAGAAAACAAATTGTCACAATTATTTGTACAAGTATTTTATTGAGTGATGCATGATATGAGATTTGGAAAGCATTCTTCTTAATACTTCACATTTTTTTGTATATTTTTTGGTATTTAAGTATTGTTTATGTAGGTAGTTCATGAATAGTATTTTTTTTTTGGTTTGACTATTTTTATAATTTTAGTTTCTTTAGTAAATACGTTATTTTGACATTTTAATTCTTCTATCTGTACGATTAGGTTTAGTTCTCGTAATAATCACGAATAGGTAAAATTAAAATATTTTGACAACATTTTATAATTTTTTTTTAGTTTAACACATACATACACCCACTGCATGTACATAATCATTATTTGTTTTCCTTTTATTTTCAAATTCAGTCCGGATGGTAGCTGTATTAATGAGGTTTCGATCGCGCAGTCAATTATATCACAAGCTTTGCCTGCCCTATCACCTCGGTTAAACCTATCATTCAGCCCAAAAACATGTGACAGAACAAGACTAGTCGATTCACAAAGCTACCCACAACACAACTTAGAAATGAATAAAATAGATGAAAGCCAAGCAACACCAGAAAACACCACCCAAACAGAAACGAATCAAGAAACCGAGCTACAAACCCCAAAGCCTGAACCTAAAGCTGACAGCAATAAAGTTCAAACTGTTACAACACCAAGCAAGTGGCCTTTAAAACCTGGAGTTTTGGTGCATGTCAATTCCAACCATACTTTAAGTCCTAAGAATCAAGCTAGATTACAAGCAGCTACAGTGACTGAAGAATCGAATTTGGGACTACTAGAAAGAAATAAAAGTGAAGAAAAATCACCACCGAAAGTGGAATATTCAAAGAAAAGTGGGAAACCAAGACAAAATGTCGTTACGGGTATTTTCAAGAATTTGCGACGTAAGAGTGAAGATTCTGACGATGATAGTGGAAAATATAAGAAGATTAATAAGTCTAACAAAAGGGCTATGTCACTAGTCAATATGAATAAACCAGGATATGTAGTGCAAAAGAATCGACTCAGATCTTTGTTTCAAAGCGAAAAACCTAACATTATTGTCACTGAAGGAGGTAGTTGTTATAACATTTTTTTTAAACATTGATAATGGAGTGACACAATATTTCAAACAACTTCTTCATATTTGATCATGATTGCTCTCGTAATGGTGAAACTGGGCCCGCGCGGTAGATTAAAGGTCCATCCCCTCTGTTAGGCTGATTAAGTTCATTATTGAAATTATCATTAATATGTCCTAGGTAGTTCAAGTTATACATAAGCCTATTATTATGTTTTGTTTGCATTATTGTATCACACATTATCACCAAACACTACACTAATATCACAACATTCCAAATCTTCCTCATTTTATAAATCTTTGCTTTTAACATTTACATTGCTTTTGCATGAACTTTTTAAGACGACTTTAGAACCACGTAGAACTAAACTGTTTTGGTGAGACTTCTCCTTTTTAGGGTATGACCAAACTTATCGACGCGGATCGGCTTGATCCAATAATTGTGGCATCTAGTTTGTCACGGGGTCGATTCGCGTTATTTGTTTAAAAATAATAGGCTTTTAAATTATTGAACTCACCAAAATAGTTAGACATCAACGATTTTAATTTTAGATCCTCAAGCGCTTTTGCTTTACAAGCACGTTTTCTGCTAAAAAAGCACGGATTTGTTTGCAAAGTTTTTCAATGTGAGCATGTTTTTAGTTGTGTCGTTCAAAAGGCCTGATAGGATTGTCACTACTAGTGCCAAAGTCAAACCGTTTACTGATGAAGAACCCAGAAACACGAGAAAACGAAAGAAACCAGGTGACAGTAAGTAGAGAGCATGTATTTTTTTGCTTATGTTTGATGTGTGTCTGTGATTTTTTTTACCACTTAAGATAAATAAAGACAGTAAACTATTACAAGTAAAGTAAAACTCTCAATTTAAAATATCTTTTTCTAACATGAAAAAGTAAACGTTAACAATACCTAATGCAAGAAAAATCTAAATCTCTAAATTCTGGCACAGAAAAATGTTAAATCAAGGTGTGGAAATCCAGTATTATGGATTGATTCATTTAACCTAATAATTTAAAGTAAAATCCACCAATAGCGACATGGCCACAACATGATCTAAATTCACTAGGCCCATAAAGAAAAGATTATTTTATCACAATTTTCATGTTCCACCATGTATTTTTTACAGGCCCACCTTCGAATGGCGTAGATAATGCAGCAAACGGCAACCTTGGAGCGGACAACCCAGGTCTTTACGAGAACCTGCCGTTCCACGGACTACAGCAACCACCTAATAAGGTATGTTTGGCGGCCATTTTGAAAATGATTCAGTTGCGAGATGAGAAGCTAGTTTGGTCTTTCAGTAATGCTATCACGAATAGTATTGAACTGAATTGAGTAGAATATAGTACTTGCACTATGATATTTTTACCACCTTGTGTACGACATTCACCGCAAATAAATAATTTTGAAGTTGACTTTGAATATTACAAAAAGACTCATTATTTTAGTTATGTAAAAACATATTGTGATAGGCAGCCGAACAAAAGTTTTTGTTGGTAGTCAAGTAATGAAAATTAAAAAAAATTGGAAAAATTGTTTTTTTTTTTAGAAAACCTAGAAAAACGGAAATAAACAGCGAGGCAATATAATTTGTTTGATATTAACCGTTAAATAACTCTACAGTTAAATACAACAACTGGATGAGTTAATCTTCGTTTTTAATACAAGGATAGATTACTGAAAGACCCCACCATATAATGAGACTACCAAAACTTACAAATTAACTTGCTATTTGTGTTGTACTATTTTGCTTTAAATATAATTTGCATTTTTTGTTTTTTTTTGTTTCATGTTTATTAATTTGCATGTAAAGCCTGTCCAAGCGATACAACCTAGGGTAATTGAGACAAACCCGAAAACGTCGAAGGGAATAGCAGCTTTACAGAAACAACTGACTACTAACCCTTCGTTTACCCCAAGACTCGTTTGCCCACCATTCGTTCAAAATGCTATAGGATATCCCATGGCTTCAAACTCACAATACTCTTATGGGATCCCAGTATTATCACCCATACAACAAATGTATCCGCTACATCAAACGGTTCTATTAAACCCATACCTACCACAAATGCAAACCTCATTTTTAAAACAATTCCCAACGATTGACGAAGAAATCCCTGAAGGGGATAAAAGAAAATTTTCTTCGCTAAACACAAGAGTGCATAGAAAACCACCGCAGTTCCAATCAATGAGAATAGTAAGGAAACGTAATATCGAAAGATTTTATCCTAACACTGAATACGGAGAGAATTTCAATGAAATCAATAATAATAAGAATGGAAATCGTGCACCTGTAACTGAAGATACAATCTATGCGAACTGTCCATCTGTACTCAGAGTCAAATCTAACATAAGTGGAGTAGAACAATTTGAAAATCTAACAGATTCTATACAAGTGTGTGATGTGACTGATCTAAACAAATCTACTACTTCTTTAAACAGGCCTGTACCAGCCCCGCGAACAAAATTATCACCTTTTGTCTCTCCTTCCAAATATGATCATGTTTACGTCAATCTATCAATGCCTTTAATCAATACAAAATTTTCCAAATCTATCGATACTATTGATGCTCCGGTACGGCCAACTAAATCCGCTGAAGATATAAGAAAAATGAAATTAGAAATTCTTAAAGTTGAAGACCAAGATGACAGTGACGAAGAAAAGGATCTTGAAGAAACCAAAGCAGATCTCTCTAAACCAAATATAATAGGAGCTACTCCTAAAAGGAACCTATCTGTAATTTTACCATCTACTTCCCTAGTTAAGTCAGTAGTGAGGCAATTGAACGATGAGGGCATAAACAAAGTTGGGTTGCCAAAGAAACAAGTGATACCACCAAATAAGATGTTACAAATACCAAAGTTGACGGAGAAACCGGTACCAAAACAATCAGTAGTTAAACGTAGTCATTCAGTACAAAGTAGTGTCACAGTGGACAGTGATAACGGTCAGGTATAACGCTTGTTCTCACTTATTTTCTGTTTTATGTTTCTTCTGGCTAACGTGTGTGTTCTAATCACTAACAAACTAATTTCCTTTTCAGAATACTAACATACTACAACAACAGTACATGCAAAAACGTAATCACTTCACAAACATAAGCAACAAAGGGAAGAACAAGAAAAACTTTCAAATACCACTACAAAAACATCATAGCTTTTGTTACTTCCAACCTATAAGGGTCGATAAAAGAATCCCTGTTGATCAGGAGAGGTCGTACAACAATACAATAGGGCCTCTTATCTACCAGCCTTCAGAACCACAATACTACACAAAAACTCTAAACAGGACGAGAGAAAAGAACAGTCAGAAGCTAAACCGCTTGAAAAAATCAGAAAGCTTAAGAGAAAAACTTTCATGTGTAGGAGTTTACGATAATTATCAAAAGCCTGACTACCCAGAGCCTGAATACAATGAATCAGAAAGAAAATCATACTTGCAATTGCTAAAAGGCAACTACATATCAAATTCAACGAGAAACTTAGGACCCGAAAATTTTAGCTCGAATTATTCGGGTCCTAAAGACGATAAGCCTAAACAAAAAAAGTTAGTGTACGCTGATTTAGCATTAGGTAACCATAATATGAAGTTTAAAAACACTGTCAATTCGAATAGACATTTGTATGATACATACACCGTAGGTTCAGATAGTGCTAACAAAGATACTAACTCTAGTTATAATAAGAATATGTCTAGTACTACTCAGAGAAAAACTGGTCATACGCAACCTAGAAGTGACTATGCCACTCTGAAATTCAATGAGATCGATGTCTGAGAGGTGAGTTTTTTATGTCATTCTTTTGGTTATAAGTTTTAAGGCTAATTCTAATGATTTTATTTAGAAACCGTTTCGAATCTTATTTTACTTTATACATAATTTAAAAAAAAATAAGACTGATTTCCAGTTTATTTAGTTATTATTATATTTCAGAATCGACCTTTAAACTGAGCAAAATAACTAAATTTTTATCATTATTCAAATTCTAAGTGTTTTTTTTTCACTTTTATCAGCAAAAAAGACTATGCATTGGATCCTATTAAAACAAGGAAAAATCGTTTATTAATCTGTAAAAATTGTAAAATCTTTGTATAATAATGTACAAAAAATCCAAAAACAAATATTTTGATGGTAATATGTGCCTAAGTGGAATTTTACCTGCTTTCACAGCATGAATTTTCCGACACACCATGATAAAGCCTAAAATATAATAAATTGCCTAAGTACTAGTATAATACTCATACATTTACATTATTAATTGGCTCTATTAAAAATGCTTCATAATTATAACTGACTGCAAAAATGAACTACACCTTAATATAAGCCCAACCTCAATAAAATTTTTCATTGAAGCTGCTAGGATTTTAAAGACCATTGATATTACAAAAATATGGTTACACAGTGTTCATAATCCTAACAGAATTTTTCGCATATATATCGAAACTAGAATCAGGAATCAAAACTACATTTTTTTTTTTTTTTTTCCTTGTAAATGTATGAGATCTCAAATGAGCATGTATTCGCAATGTTGTGACGTTTTATATTTTCTTCTAGGAACGCTTTACCAAGAGTGACACGTACATTTTTTAAAAACAAAGGTAATCTTTTTTCAAAATTCATTTCGGTTTCATTATGCTTTTTGGTTCACCGCTTTCTAAAATTATCATTTTTCAAGTTTTTTTTTTTACTTGAAATCACTATTGGTAATTTAAATTTTATAAACTAATGGCAACTAAAAATTCAAATAATACTTGGCTTTTTATTTATAAATCAAAAGTAAAATAAATTAAAAAGTTGATTAATTTTCGTAGCTTTGCACTTAACACATATTACCATTGTATTTTATGTATTTTTTTTTATCTATGTCTAATCATACAAAAGAAAAGATACGAAAAAAAATACACACTTACAACTTTGCACATGTTTTTCTCAGCCATTCAGACCTGAAGACCAATTCATATATGCAGACGCTGACATGAAAGACTACGGGCCCATAAATTACAAAGCAGCATCGATCTACGCTCAAATGAAAAAAGTGAAAGAACAACAAAAATTACAGGAAATATATGATAAAGAAGACATGCTGTGATTACGATTTGGTTGTCAAAGAAAAGTAAACATTTTTTAAGATTTTTGTTATTTTTTGTGACGAAATATTGCGTGTTTTCACTGGATTAATGCTGTTAATAGTTTTAAATGATTGGAAATATTGTAAAAAAACTCGTATTGCCAAAATGTTTTTGGTGCTTTTAAAAAACCAGATGACTAACATTTTACATCCTTATTTTGCATAATTTTTTGTTTATTGTTTAAGCAACGAATGTTATCGCATTTTTATGGTTTCGTATTAAGCAATTTAAATTGTTGACTTGTCATTAATTAAATGTATTGCATTTTTCCTATACTAAGTTCAAAAACCCTTTTATGTAATTTTTTAATATCTTCTTGTTTTGTAAATCTTTGGACAACCAAGTGATCAAAGTCGAAAAAATAGTAAGAAAATATAATGAATTAAAACTATTGCTGAAGTTATCCTGTATTTGTACATTTTAGAAGGTTGTCGTAAAAATTGTAAATAAAAATAGATTTCTTATATAAATGTAACTACCGAAAGATCTAGTTGTCAGTTAGTATGAATTTTGTGCTAAATGAACTTTGTTTTAAGCTGAATAGTTTAGTAATTATATAGTTGTTTTTTTAAATATTTTTGGACATTTCCCTGAATAAAATAAAGCGCAATTTACTTACATTTTTTAAAACTTCAAAAAAACGTACATGAAAACAGTTTCAGAGAAAAGTAAATCCAAGTAATAGGCACAGTTACCTTACTTACGTTACTTTTGTCACTTGCATTTTATAGAAGGACTTGCCCAAATAGACCGCTGATAAAATAATAATATAATGCTATATGATATAATGATGGCGAAATCTCATGTAATTAGACGTAAACAAGATAGCTGGAATTACCTAGTTTTATCAAAGTACCTTTATATGATCAAAAATAAATTTTGCATTAAACTGCACGCATCTTTAGGTATCAAACGATGCGTGAAAGTCCATTCTTAATTTTAAATCCATGTTTATCGCAATCTTTATTTTATCTTTGTAATTATGATATAATAAATGGTAGCGTGAGCATTACAGAGCATTATGCAATATTAAAGCGATGATACGCAAAAAAACAGTTTTTTTTTTAACTTTGCCTGTTACTTGGCTTAGCTCTTATTTTGAACAGGGTTTTCTATTTTGTCTCATATTTATACTTAAGAAGTCTATTTATTCTAGAAAATCTATGCAACATAATATTATTTCTAATTTATATTTACCAGAGAAAGCAGTAATGAAAATAGGCAATTACTCTACTTATCTGTTTTGTAGCTCAAATATCCGTTATTGAAAATTTGAGCTGCAAAATGGGTCTTGTAAACAGCACAGCAAAGCTTCAAGTAGGTTGACAACACATAGAGATTTTAATATCCGTCCAAGCGGGAATGTCTACAAAGATTAGTTGATTTTTAGCTAAAAACCGTATCTTTGTAAATTTTAGTGTAAATTACATTTATCGTGTAAAAATATTAGTCGAAAGACCTAAGACTATCCAAAGATAGATGAATTAGAGTGTATTTGCACGAAAATTGTGCAATCGTGCGAAATTGCACGATCGAGTAGATGTGTTCACAGTATAATGTTAAACAATGGCCCGTAGCGCAATCGGCATTTATATTCTTTACTTTTATTTCTCACCGATTTATGTACGATTTATTACAACGAATCACAATTTTTTATCGTAATTTTAGTGACATTTTGTATTTTTAAACTTATTTTTAACATTGCTTTTTAATAACATTGTTGATGTAAATGTGATAATAGTCTGAAATGTAAAACCATTAATTGGTTCCGTCACAAAATATTGTATTTTTTTTAATGGCGCCCTTACAGCTTCAATCTAAGTTGTTAACCACTCTACAATCGTGATTAAAAAAACTTTGTGAGACTAAAACAATTTTTCGTACTTAAATAAGTTTAACTGTCGTACTAATGTAAATATAAACAGGGAGAAAAAATTACAAACTATCGGTGGACTGATTTTCCGATTTTAGAAAAAACTATTTTTTTTTTCTTTTACTTTTTTGTAAGTTTTTTTCTTGATTTGGAAAAAATACGGCACTGGTATTTTCACCGATAGTTTAATATTTTTTCTAAATAAATAAAGCACTAGAAATGCGCTCATATGAGTGCTGTGACAAAAGCGGAATTTATTTCACCATTTTACCAACATTTAAATTTATTACTTTTTTTGTGGAATAAAGTTTTTCTATGTGTGTTTTTGCACTCGTAAACTTGATGTGCAAAAGTAGGTCATCAAATCTAAATCTAATTAAAACCGTTCAGTTTATCACTAATCAACATAATTAGTGAAAAAGAAGACGGTAAACAAATTAATTTAAGATTTTTAATTGCATGTTATCTGGTCTGTGGTTCACTCATTAAAATATATTATTAAAATCTAACATACTTTTTACAACACAAAGATTTGGGACAATATAATGGAAGATTATTTACATAATTACATTATCTAATATTACATTTTTATTCTGGCCGTCCTTCAACCATACTTTAAATAAAAATAAAGTTATAGTGCAATGTCACAAATGTTTTATGTAAATCCGTGATAATAGTGAAATAATTCCGCTGAGTCGCAAACACGTATAGAAACAAAATATTAATAAAGGTATTAGATGAGGTTTTGTACATACAAACTTGTTATAATATGTCGAATAGTGTTATTAAATTAATTTATGGATTTTTAATTGTTGTTTTATTTTGGTACTTAACTTTACCCGTCATCATCTGCCTACCTCCAATTATGCCAGGGTTGTCTTCCAGTCTAACCGCATGCAGCTGAATACCTACCAATAACCCCGAAAAGTTGTACCTGGAAAAGAACACCCACATTTCTCCAATCCCATGTAATAGGGGGCGAGCTTATTGCCATAACACAGGCCCAAGTCCAAACTCATGGCTGCTACTGATGAGTTTCTAATACAAAACCCAATTACACTGACCGACTTGGGAATCGAACTCAGGACCTCATACTCAGCAGTAGCGTTGCGAGACGAACGAGGTAGTAAAAGACTGATATCAAACAAATGAAAATAAGAAACCAACCAGTGATTTTCCTTGTATGTACTTGCAGGATATGGAAACTAACAAATCATCATCATTTCAGCCGAAACACGTCCACTACTGGACATAGGTCTCCCCCAAGTGTCACTACATTGACCGATCCCGTGCGTCTCGCATCCAGCGGATCCCCACCACCCAGGTCAGGGGTCCATCTAGTGGGAGGCCTTCCAACGCAATGTCTTCCGGTACTAAGATATGGGTGGCTAAAATGGACTGATTACCCATAATCATGGCAATACTACACTAAAACAGGCAAACTTACGTGACGTGACCTATAAATCAATGTTTTTGACAAAGGTCAAGGCACATTGAGGCATCTATGAATCCAAAAACATGTTAGGCAAGAGGGTAATGAAAAGGACTATGAATTATTTGACCTTCCCAACTTCCGCCATTTTATTTTATTTTTAAAATCCCTCAACAAAAAAAGTATTGTCTGTTGTATGGGTCAAAGTCTTCTAAAGCGTCACGTTTCCGAGATTTGGCTTTTACATGAAGTTAAGCAAGCGACGCTTCATGCATAAATCTTCAAACCCCTTACTTGACTTTTGGTCTAGGACCTAAATTCCGAGATTATTGCAAAAACTGTTTTTCTTTACAAAATATTCAGTAATTGAACAAAAATCGACAAACTAATATATGGTGAGCTGTAAATCAAATAAGGTTTTTTTGGCAAAGACCTCGGTCAAGAGTTGGCAGTAAAGTACCACGCGGCTCAGTGTGGGCTAGTGGACGTGATATAATAATATAACGTCACGCCTGTAATCCCTGAAAGGTTGAGAAGACGTGTACCTAATATGTAGTACACCCACATTTTACCAGTTGTGTATGAGTCCCATGTAACCGGGGCCCGAGCCTAAGGCCATAAACCGGACACATAAATCTAGACACACAAATCCAGTCTCTGTGGCTGCTACTGAGATATTCTTGATGGAAAAACCCAATAGCACTTTGTCCGACCCCGGAATCGAACCCCATTTCTCATGCTCAGCAGTCGCGCTTGCAACTTCTAGCTAGACCATAAATTCAGTCATAATATGGATTGAAATTAAAAATTTATTATTAAATGCTTAAATAAATGAAACAACAAGATGAATATCAGTTTTATATTTTACTATAATCGTCTTCTTCTTACAAAATCATTTATTTCGTACATTTACTTATTTGTATTATACACTTACATTTATTCATATTATTTACATTTTTATTTATAATTAAAATATTTACAAAATTTTATTATCACAGCTTTATTTTTGAAACAAATGTTTCCATTTTTCAATATTTAAGTTTTTAATAATGTGAATAATTCCTGAATTACTGGATTTTTAAAACTAAAAAAGACAAACTAAAATCCAGTTATGTTGCTAATTTGATGTGACTAAAATAACTTTTAGTGTGTTTTGTCTAAAATATCTTGTTTGTCTGTTAAAAATAGCCTTCGTAATTATGGCTTTTAATGAATCATTCGCACGGCAGCCGGCTGTACAAAGGTCGCTAATTACTCTAATCTAATATATTTTAATTAATGTTTTGTGCAGTGACCACACGGATATGATACATAACAACATAATCATTAGCATTGCTAGATTTATCTACTAAATAAAATGTATCATGCATTAACTATGCTTATATTATGTAATCTTGTCAAAACAAAACTTACTTAGAAGACTTATTGAATACATTGAATGATTCTTGTTAAAATTTTCCCTACATTTTATTAAAAAGTTATTATTTCCTATTTTTTCTGTCACAAAATTTTGTTGGCAAAAGTTTAAATCAAAGTCAAGCCCAAACAAAAGCACTTTTGAATGTCAAAGTTTACAAGGAAGTATTGATTCTAGTTACTTAAATACAACTGTAAATTGAGGCTTTCTACAACTTCCGTTTTATTTTATAAAGATCTGATCTTTTACAAGATTTCAAAATTCTGTAGATTCCTTTCTGTGTGTGTAGCAAATATCGTACAAAATTATAATTCTGTAATATGAAGGTAATTTTCTATAAGTGGTTTCGCGTTTTAAATGCTTACTGTAAAATATATCTAACTTATATTCTATAATTATGTACATTTTTTGTTATTAAAATAATAACTACATTTTTAATGTATAATTGAAATACATACTTACGTTTTTATATTAAAAAAACTTATAAGACTGACAAACAGTTTTTAGAAAAACAGGTCGTTATTTTAAAGTATCTAAAGATTTAACCGTCTCTGACATGCCTTTATGTGTTATTTTTTACACTTTTAGTAATTATTAATGTCATGTAAATAGTAAATATTCAATCAATCAATCCGTACAAAATAACTTTATTTTAAGATATTCTCAAAAGTTTTTCGTAAAATACGTTACAATGTAATTTCGTCTACGAAACAAAATTAATTACATAAAGAACTTTCTTACTCAATTGTTTTAGCAGCATACTGCTGTCTCCATTAATACTTTCAAACCGTCAAAGACGATCCCATCAACCTTTAATAACCTGTCCTCATAAAATACTTATTGAGACTGTCACAAACATTATTAAGAAGCCACTAATGAGTAGAGATCCTACTTTATTTAAATGCAAAATGGCTTCCTAATTCACTCAAAATTAATTAGTCAGTCATTCCAACATTCATACAACCGAATCGTCAAACCTACCTTACATACTCTTAAGTTTTTCTGTCTGTCAAAATAACAGTGACATATTGTTTTCTCTCTGTCAAAGTCTGTCACTTTGACAGCTTAAGATTAAATGGCGACTTAAAATTGAGTATTGCGATTGACAATTCGGTCAGTATTAACACTAACCATTTATACCTAAACCTAACCTAAACATACTTAAAGCATATTTGTGGATCAGTAGAAGTCATACTGTCCTCGGCCGAAGTACACATAGTCGGAACACCATTTCCTAGCTTGAAGATCTGTTGAGCAGCACGCTGGATAAGCTAGTTTAGATTTTGTTAGCTTGGCACATCTCTGGCAGAGGTCCAAGAGCTCATCCTGTAACAAGGAGATAAAATTGGTTATGTTATTGAATTAAGTGTGAAAACAGTTAGTTTGTTTGAAGGACTTAACCGGCTCAACGAAACTAATATGTTAGCACACTCGGCACACTCCAGATACTTTTATTTGAATACATGTAAACATTTAAATCTACAAGTCCTTGAGGATGTATGTGTTTCTTGAACCACAGGCTAGTTAGTATTTTTTTTAATTGAATCTACTTGGAACTAGGTTAAAAAAATTAAGAACATTGATGGTAAAACCATAATAAACCAACATGGCAATCTTTCGATTAAGAAAAATCATGAGATAATCTGATCATTTGGTTCAAATTGTGTTTTTTTAACTATGCCTCAGTAGGTGCTGTTAGGTACCTATACAAGCATACACTTTTTATGACCCAAAGTAATTAAAATATTCCACGAAAGAGGAAGAAGACACAATCTACTGATTACTTCTACGATTTTAGCACAAAATTAACAAACAAACGGATAAGAATTAACCTAATTATTGTTTATCTATCTACAAAACACTAAAATTAAACAAATTGTGTTAAAATTCAAGTAAAAAAAGGCAATCATGTGGTTTAAGACCTCTGTCGTTTGACCCTGTACAGTGATAATCATGACTTGAATATATTTTTGACTGTTAATGATATGGTCTTAATAAGTAATTGTTACCTATAATGGGTGTCAAAATACTCTTAAACAAGCCGAAAAGCACTTGTTCGCCCCGTCATTTCCATATTTTTTTTTGTTCTGGAGCATACCTGGGAACCTTCTAGTTAAGAGATTGTGGGTGAAAGTAGGTTTAATACAAGTTTTTAAGGTTATAACTTTACTTTAATTTTAACCTTTTTTTTTAAACCAAACAATGCGACGCATCCATTAGCACAATATTTTGAGTGCGTTACATTGAGTGCTACCGTTAAAATTGATTATTCACACCAAAAAAGAATTCGTTTCCCGTTCATAATTTGCGTATAGTTACTTAGTTTGAAGTATTGAATGCTTGGTCGACGGCTTCGTGAAGGGTCTGTTTACACCCTGTAGGTATGCTTTGGGAACATTTCTAGAATTTAGTTAAAACTTAAACACATCTAGAACCCAATAACACTTTTCGCGATCTACAGTCGAACCCAAGATCTCATGATCATCAGTAAAGCTTGCGACTACTGGACCAACCAGACAGGCCGACCAATTTGAACTGCAGGCAAAATATTATAAGAGAGAATTTGCACGACTGCAGTCGAACCCCTTACAGCCCCACCGGCGAAACATGTTTTGAGATAAAGATTCCATCTAAGAGAAGATAGAGAAAGCGTAGCGCGAACACCAAGTAAACAGGTCTTCATCATTACACAGACTCAACGCCTACTGTACTCCGACTCAACTCACAGTAAAGCATTGAAATTTGAGCTTTGAGCTAAAATTAGTTGAAAGAACGTTCATCATCTGCCTAGCCTTTTCCCATTTTTATTGGGGTCGGCTTACAGTCTTACCAGGTGCCAGGTGACTGCCTATCTGACCTCCACAACCCAGCTAGTACCGGGTAATACGGTACCTCTTGGTAAGACTGGTCCTCAGACATTCGGGCCACTGACTACCTGTACTCGGTATGTAATGAGTAGTCACTAATCCGCGGACCAACCTAGGCAAGCGCCGCTTAACCTAAAGATCGACCCGGCTGTTATTATTTTGCCACGAGCTCCTCTTGATAATATATACGCGCGCGAGATATGTGCGCTACCTTAACCGTTTGATTACATTTTCGTTGAAAAACCTGAAAATTCATCGCAAGTACTTACGTCTGTATGGCATTCAGTAGATTCTTTAAATACTCCGCTGCCAGGTGCCATCCATGGGGGTCGTGCGTTTGATTCTCGGACGAGGACCGCCAGGCACAAGACCAGTAGGATGCAGGCTATCGAGAACGTCTGTGGACAAAGAGAAACAAAATTAGATATAAAAACTTAGTGTCAAATAATAATACAGAATAGAATAGAATAGAATATATTTTATTGTAAAACATGAGTATACATCAAATAATATGTGCAAGGTCTTAAAAAATAGCAGGTAGATCTACATGTTTTGCCATTTAAGGCGTACAAAACAACATATTTTTGGCTAAGAATAAACCAAAAAATTAAAAAAATTGAGTCTACACAGCAAACTATGATAATTAAAAAATAGAAAGTATTGATTTACAGATTTGGGGCTCAAATTGTGAAAATATCGTAGTTACAGGAATCTATTTAATTAATTGCGGTCATTTAAAAAATCCGATATGGAATAATAGCATTTGGCTATGAGATATTTTTTTAAATGTATTTTAAACAGAGCAGTAGGCATTTGTCTAATAGGTTTTGGGATTTTATTATAAATGATTGGTGCTAAACAAAAAATACTTTTACGCATCAATGCCGTGGTGGATCTTGGTATGCATAATTTATTATTATCTCGTCGATTACGAATAGAAACGTCTGATAGTTTCTTAAATAGGTTAGGATTGGCTTGTATAAAATTAGCTATTTCATAAATAAATAAGGAAGGCAGACTTAAAATGTTATCTATACATATAATAAAATCGTAGACTTTCCGTATCTGTACATTACAGATTTTTGCAAAAAAGTCACTGGAAAGTGCGAGAAATAAGTAATAGAAAGTAAAAATATCTTTTTTTTAATTTTTGTCTGTTTGTCGGTTTGTCGGTTTGTCGGTTTGTCGGTTTGTCGGTTTGTCGGTTTGTCTGTTCGTTTGTGCGCGCATCACGTAAAAACCCCTCATTGTATTCAAAATCTAAATATTACAAAATAAGAAGCATTGTTGTGGGTATTATTTAGCGTTTATTTCATCAAAATCGACCAACAGACGCAAAAGATATTAACTTTTAAAATTTTGTTAGTAACCTCATACGCGATTTCTATGATAAAAATAATTTACGTATATAGGTTTTAGTCGTAGTGTAGTCACTCGGAATGGCTGAAAACTAATTTTGTTTTAATTTTCCTTTTGACTTTACTCTTTGCACGGAAGTAATAAGTACTACGTATGCGTACGTAGTACTCCGCGTTAGCCAGTCAAGCTTTACATAACCAGTTTATGCGGATCTCTCACTGTATAGGAAATCTATACAAAGCGAGGTCAATTTGTTCTGGAATTTTACAGCTTCATGTGCCGCCGTGTGTACAACTGCAATTCTTGCTTGCATTAAAAAATTGCCACCAAAAGAGAGGTTAACGCTAATTTAGTCTCTTTCTAATAAGGTGACCATTCATTTTATGTAAAAAGTAGGACATGATGGAAAGGCTGAGAATATAACATTATTAAATTAAATTATAAAAATATTTTCAATTTTCGTTTCCGAGGCAATTAAATAATAATAAAAAATAGTAATACGAGAAAGCTATTATTATACATATATTAAGCAATTACAGCAACTCAACCTGAAGTTTATTTAAATAATAAAATTACTATTATTTGAATTTTACTATATTTAATGGTGACCAGTAAAATGATGTATTATATAAGATTAGTTCTTAGATAATAGGTAGACAAAAAATATCCCACAAAATAAAAACTTTATAGGGACAATACCAAAATAAGACGTTGTCAAATTCAACCAGACCATCTTTTTCCAATGTTGCCCGCACACAAACTAAATAAAATAGTTTCGTTTGAATATTAAAACAGGACTTTCAGGATTTCGTATTTTTATATGTGCCTACCGAAATGACTTCGAATACTAATAATTTAGTAGATTAATGATCATGTCCACATTGTGCGAGTGGGAAAAGGCTAAAATCCGGCGGCAGTGACGAGCCTCAGAACGGCTATTTAAAACTTACGTTAACGGAGTAAAATACTTATATGAACAAACTAACATTGCGAATGGGTTGCCTGATAAAGTTAAGTCAAGGCTACCCTTTATTAAAACTAACGGACACATCTTTTTTTCGAACCAAACGAAATCAAAACGGAATTAGAGTAAATATCTACAAAGCAATCAAGCCAAGAATCTGTTAGGTTGTCATCTTTTTGTCCCTACTACAGAGTTGTAAGGTATACTCATCTATTTTCTTATTAAAATATGTATTAAAAGAACAGATAGGTAATTTTATTACAAACACGATGGCATAACGTTCGGTTGTCTAAGTAAAATCGGTCAAGCCTCACGGTTGTCGCAATTTTAAATAGTCTTCACTTAATGATATCAGGCAACCCATTTGTTATGCTTTTTTTCATGTATATTAAACATATTTTTGACTCAGGAAACATAGGATTTTTTTTTATACTAGACAGGCTTATTTATAATGGTAGGTACACCAGAGTGAAGAGGAGTTATATCCGTAAGAGCAATTGTTTCACTCGCGGCATATCTTTAACGTTTAAATGCCCATGATTGTACTTGCATTTGAACTTCGGAGCAAAATATTAATAATAGTCAGTAGTAACATAAATATAGTGAATAGTCAAATGGCTTGCTTTCAACACTATTTGTTACATCGATCTGCGTAATACTTGCGTCTACGCTTCAACTTTTTTTTTTTGCCCGTTCATCAGAGTCCTTGGAAAAGTATCCGCTTCGGCAATCATGGTCTATCTTCGGTAATATGAGATCTAATATAATTCCCATGTTCTTCTTCTTCTTTTGTATCGATGATTTATCACATTATTAGCACCCAGGTGGCTACATTAATCGCGGTTTCAGTAGAGATTTTGACAGTAAGTCCTCTAAATCGCAGGTGTAGGGACACTTTAGATACTCCAGGAAGTCACAGTTAGCTGCTGCTACCATGGAAGTACGTGTCTATTAGGAGGCAGCCATAAAATTTATGACGTAATTTAATTACGTCATACGTTAAAGAGGTGGGGGGTGACAACAAAGTGTGACATTGTGACATTGTGTGACAAGGGGTGGAAGGGGTCCTAAATTTGGTGACGTCACATTTAAAAAACTAATATTGCTAAGTTTTAAAACACGAAATTTGAACTATTAACGAAAAACTTATAAAAGAAATATTTCCAACTCTATCGGCGGGCAGCATGTAATATTGCTAAATATGTGACGTCACACTTGGGAGGCGGGAGTCTCACAAAAATTAACATTCTGATAAGGACGGATTTTTCTACCCCTTCGGTGAAAAAATCATAAAATTCGTATGACGTAATTTATGGGTGGTCCCTTATGTATCACCTTTGTTAGAATATTACAATTATACGACTAAAATCCTAAAAGTGCGGAATGAATGCACTACAATGCCTTGAAAAACCAAACTTAGAAGCTTTATAGCGACGTTCGTGTTAATTCGGAAACATTAAGATTCTCGAAGCGCATAGTCTTTCTGGTTCTATTGCTAAATACATTAAATACAAGGCAGTATTTTTCAATTGCATGGTTTTTGCAAATTCTCAATTTTGTTTCCATCGTTTGTGTCCATCACATTTTTTCCATCGGTTGATTGAGCTCTCAGAGCTGAAAGATTATATAAAACTGATGATATTAACCGTTGGGCCCTAGGATAGATCATGAGTTGCATCTATATTTTGCTTACGTTCATAAACTTTGAGAATGACAAAAGAATGTGAGCTCACGTGAGCGAAGCCGCGGGCACAGCTAGTATTTAATAAAATACTGTTTGCAACTATCAGTTATTTTCAAACCAAACATAGCCGTAATACACCTTTTTTGTGACCTAAAAATGATTTCCTTATTGGTAGAGTTTCCCCAAAATATAATTCCAAATCTCAATATGGAGCCGACAATACCATGGTAGGCAGTAATAAGCGCGTTGGTACTTATAATAGGTTTTAGTTTGTAGAGGGCATAGGCAGAAGAACATACTTTTTTATTTAATTCTTCTGTGTGTGCTTTCCAGTTCAGACGTTTGTCAATGGTTACACCTAAAAATTTTGCTGTGTCTACATTTCTTATAACAGTTAATCTGTGGTGAACATTAATATTTGGTGCTACTAAACGTTGACTGAAGAACATAATTTTTGTTTTTTCAAGATTGATTTTTAAATTATTGTTATCTAACCAGTTAATTATTGAATTGATTGTATTATTAATTTCATGTTCATACCTATCTTTATTTATAGAATTAATAGTGACCGTGCTGTCATCGGCAAAAAGTGATACTGGATAAGTAGTTACTAATGGCAAGTCATTTATATAGATTATGAATAACAAAGGACCCAATACGCTCCCTTGCGGGACCCCAAATTTAACTATACGTTTTTTTGATGCATATGTTTCTTCTTTTTTAGTATTAATGTTTATGTTAGAGATTTCTGTAAATTGTTTACGATTTTTTAGATAAGATTCTACGAGATTTAGAACATTGCCTCTAATGCCATAAGCTTCCAGTTTACGGAGGAGACACAGTTTAATAAGTTCCGAAAAACTCAGCAAGATCGTTTTATCTTGTTTCTAAGCTTTAGAATGTAGGCCCTAGACCAAGTGAGATTCCTTCTGAGAGCCTCAGTGATCTATTGTTCCTAATCGCGACTGCTAAGCATGAGCTACTGGTTCGATTCCGGGGTCGGGCAAATTGTTATTGGGTGTTTCCATCAGGAATTTCTCAGTACGAGCCACGGAGTCCAGTGCCCGGTTGATGGCCATAGGCTCGCCTCCTATTACATGGGACTTAAACATAACTGAGAAAATGTGGGCCTACTATTAGGTACACCTCTACCTAACCCTGCGGGGATTATAGGCGTGATGTTATGTTATTTTAAACGCTTTGAAGGTGGTTACTGTTTGACCTAGGATCAAGACTATAGAAAAACTTGAATTTCCAAAATTTTTGAAACTCCTACTGTAGTTTCTTTGAACTTTTAAGTAACACCAAATTCGTAATAATATCTATTAAAGTTTTTAAATAAAAGTTGAACTACCAAAGGCTTACATGCCGCTTCTAGAGAACACTACCTTTTTGTTTCTAATGATACAAATCAGTAGTGGCAACTCACTCACAACTTTTAATAACTATCACCAAATTAAAAAGTTGTATGTAGTAAAGTAAGACCTAAGAAACGATGGATGAACCGTGTGAAGGATGATATGGCTAGAAAGGAGGTGACTGCTAAGATGACGAGTAATAAAGAAGTATTAAAGAAGAAGACATGCTACGCCGACCTAAATAAACTGGGATAAGGGCAGGGTAATGATGAAATTAAAAAGTTGCAAAGTTTTTAAATGAAAGCTAAATAATGTAATAATCAGTCTGAAAAAAAGTTTTTTTTTTTTAAATTGCCGAAAAACTTGTAATAAACCACGACTGTAATTTTCTAATAAAAGAAAGTCATGCTAATTCCCTCAAAACTTTTACCCAAAGACTAAGCTATTGCACCATCACCACGTCATGACGCCATATGATAACCCTTAGGTAACCGCACCATTTTGTAACCACACCACCTTATCTTAGACAATAATTTATTACAATCAATTTATATAAACACCCATTAATAATGATAAAAAGCTACTTAGAAAATTAGGGCATTTGTGTTTGTTAGTCTAATATAGGTTATTTGAAACGCAGATGGGGTCATGCCGAAGTAAACAATTGGTATATACCAGGTTGAAAAGCGGGTCAAGAAAATAATCATTTTGTAATGATTTGTGGGCAAAGGGCGTTTGTGGAGCGATTTTCTGGTTAAGTAGTTGCGCAATAGTTGATGTTAGTGCACTTTTAGTTAAACATGAAAAACTTGATTAATTATGAATACAAAAATTAAATATTGAATTTAAACATGGATGTGCAATTTTACCCGACTTCTTGAGGTCGTCTGTGCATATTTTGTTATGACACTTTTGATACAGTAATTCAACAAAAATACTTGTAACATAAAAGAAATAAAATTATGACGACAAAATATAGGTTTGTGATTTTTTTATATGACAGCAAAATAAATCTGAACTTGCAATTCTTAAAAAAAATACCGTTTTGCAAATCTAAAATATCATGTAAAATCGTTCACCCCTAAGATTCAGGGATTAGAGATCACTAAAAACAAAGGGTAGCATTTAAAAGCTTTACATCACATTGAACTACCGGTAAAAGCAAAAACCTTAACTCCACGGGATTCGCCCCAGTCTGGCCAAAGCTTTAAATATAGTAAACATGATAACAATCAAAACAAACAAATAGTACTATTCGTAACCCAATTGACAAAAGTAGTTGTAGCTGATAAGAAGGGCTTATTAGCCATCAATCGTGATAACAGTGAAGCTGGTCCATTGCTGATTAAAATAGTACTACTGGGGAGATGTAACCTAGTTTGCAAGAGTAGTATAAGTACGTGATTGTTTTGATCGACATCGATTCGGAATCTGGTACAAGGAAAATGGGTTTGAAAAGTTCGGTTGACTGTTTTGTTGGTGCAAAGGTTACGTGGGATGTTTACAGGGCTGCCAACCGTACGCTTATACAGGATGTAAACAGACCCTTCACATAGTCGTCAACCAAGCATTCTGTACATCAAACTAAGTAACTTTACGCGAAAATTATTGCTGGGAATCGACTTTTTTTTTGGGGTGAAAAATCACGTTTTAAGGTAGGACTCGATGGTAAGCACTCAAAGCATTGTGCTGATGGATGTATTAAATAGTATGGGGATTGCGGAGGTGTTTAAAGTTACATTAAAAACATGTATTTAAAAAAAAACTTGTGTAAAAAAGTTGGAACTTTAACCCCCAATATCTCCGTAACTAGAAGGTTCCCAGGTATGGTCTAGAACAAAATAATGATCACAAACACCCTCGTGTTTGCGATCATTACTTTAACCAACGGCTTAACATGTATTCTGAGGCACGGAAGGGACACGGTATGTTAAGGATACACTCATCCACGGATCGATCTCGGCAAGTGCTGCTTAACATTGAAGATGCCTGTGACCTGCGCTGTTATTATTTAGCTGAACCTTTATTAGCCGAAAGGTACTTGTTCTCCCCAGAACAAGTACCTTTCGGCTATGTTAAGGGTCTAATTACACCCTTTATAGAGAACTACGTTTTGCCCGCTGCTTTGTTAGCGCTAATTTAGAATTTGACAATCATTCGGGTTTTACTCTGATTGTAATAATAAATTTGAAATTTATTATTACAACCAGAATCATGATTCGAAAGACACGTGGTGCCATCTATTATCTTATGAACGTTATTTATGTTTTCCTCGGGGACATTTTTTTTCGGGATGAAAGATACCTTATGTCCGTTTCTGTATACCTGACTACGTATATCAAAATTTCAGGATGATCGGTTCAGTGGTTTGGGCGTGAAAATGTAACAAACAAACAAAAATACTTTCGCATTTATAATACATACATCATCATCTGCCTAGCCTTTTCCCGACTATGTTGTGGTCGGCTTTTCGAATACCAGTATTTTACATGGAACGACTGCCTATTTGACCGCCACAACCCAGTTAGTACTAGGAAATACGATACCCCTTGGTAAGACTGTCTGTGAAACTTTTGGGTCACTGACTACCTGTAACGACTGTGAAAGATCGACAATTGACAGCCAGGACCAACAGGAGCAAGGAGGAAACACGGTATGTAATGGGTGGTCATCCATCCAAGGACCAGCCCTAGAAAAAGCAGCTTAACCTGAAGTTCGACCCGAGTGGCTGTTATTATTTAGTCACAAGCTCCTGTGTGCCATATTTCATCTAAACCCGTTCAGCAGTTTTGCGTGAAAGAGTAACGAACATCCATACATTCATCTTCACAAACTTTTGCATTTATAATAGTCAGTATAGTAAGATGATGATGATGTTGACTGAAAAGTTGAGCGGATGTGGGAGCAATATTTTTCCTACCAATATTTTTTCTTCCAATATTTTTCCTACGACGTATACAGTGACAGGACCAAATATTTGAATCGTTCGATGTGCCTGTCACATCGAACGATTCAAATATTTGGTCTCGACAAAGATGGTAATGATAAAACGAATACTATAGGTACTAACTCCATGAAATACAAACAAAAAACTAAAAAGTTATATGATTTCTGTCTGAGTAAATAATTAAAAATAATACATAAGCAGTCTGATTAGCCGGGTCACTTGAGGTCTGTTCACTATCTATTCTCGCCAATTGCTAATAATTAAAGGTAAAAAACACATTCAATATTGTTTTTACGTGTTATTTTATATTTTTATCGTGCATGGGGTTAAATATAGCAATGGAATCATGTGGAATATACTAAGGTATCGTAAGAATTTATGTAGCTATTAAAGGGTGTATTAAGCTCCACCACAGAGATTTAAAAGATTTACAGAGCGGAGATTGGAAAAATTTTATTAATCAAAAGTATTTAATTTTGAACAAAATTGGCCTTACATCGTTTGATTATAATGAATATCTTAAGAGATATCACAGTTTTAAAATAACTCTGCAGCAAAATAATGATCAAGTACCGCGACCACATTTTTATTATGTGGAATGATGTGTGTAATGTGCTCCTTTAGAATTGTATTATAGGTGCCTACGACCCACTGTATCCAACCCTCTCTCTCTGTTATGTGATGTAGACGAAGTTGCGAGGGTCAGCTAGTTGGGAATATATTCATACACAAATTTTGATCCCGTACTTTTTCGATTTTGTCACACGATAAGAAGTGGGCGTATGACACTAGACCGAAAGATTTCTTACTAAGTAGTAACACGTATTGGATTACGACTTTATTCGTCTTGTCCCGTCTATCGTTCGTAAATATTTGAATGCCTTTGGCCTCCTAAAAGAGCGATTCGAAACCCTTATTTGGTAACGCCTAAAAAGTTACGTAAACGGTCGCGTGGCCCGATCTTATAGATAAATACATGCAATTACGATCACTGCTTAATCATCATCATTGGTCATAAAAGACACGTGTTTTTATGAAGCTAACGGGAACTTCAGCGCTCAAAATGCAGTATTTAAAAGACAAAAAATAAAGTTAAATAGTACGAACTCGAAAGCAAGAAATCTCTCTTTCTGTGATCCGTAATCGCTTATCGCATCGTAATCGTAATGGTAATAATAATCAGATATCAATGTTTTCACTTCATGTCATGTATTTGGGATTGTCTGCGCGATCGATCAATTGGATTAATTAGTATTTATCGCTCGATTTGACCAGTTGCTAATCTTTGTGACTCGTGACGATGATGTGGCGGTTTTTAGAATTGGACTTGTACCATGAATGACAATAAAATGTTAACGTACGAAACGGAAATTGGTAAATACACGTTGTTTTTGATAAAGATAGCAGAAAGAAAAAAATGTAATATCATAAACCTATAATTTCAGCGGCATTTACATTGTTTGATTAAATGGGCCTGAATAAGGTTCCAGGTAAGACTTTATTGGAACAGTTTTTTTTTTTTTGTAATCATTACTTTTGTGTGCAGGAATTTCTCAGAAGCAGCCATGGAGCCTGGGTTTGCGCCCGGTACATATAATATTTAATCTCCGTGTCTACATTCATAAAGTTCCATAAGGTCGATACCTTATGGAACTTTAGTGTGACCTTGGGTGTAGATTCAATGAAAGACTGGCAACGACTAACTCGTGTATTGTTTCTTCATAAATGACAAGAACAAAGAGCGGTCTAGGACATATTGCCCATCATCTCAGCCGAAAAGTCCACTGCTGGACATAGGCCTCCCCCAAGAAGGGGGGTTTTGCCATAATCGCCACGCTTGGCAGGCGGGTTGGCGATCGCAGTATGGTTGTTGTAGAATCAGAGAACGCTGCTGCCCATTCTCTGGTAAGTCCCTTAGTCGCCTCTTACGACACCCACGGGAAGATATGGGATGGTGCTATTCTTTACGTCCGGACTCCATACAGAACAGGACATACTGCCCAATGCTTATATATTGCGTACGAAATACAAACTTAGCTTACGCTACACAGGATACACATTTAGTATACGCTATGCCGTTACAGAACTATATTATTTATCCAGTACTAACTGAGTTGTGGAGGTCCGATAGGCAGTCGCTCCATGTAAAATATTAGTATTCAGCTGCATCTGGGGCCCGGCCCCAACGAAGTACCTACTTCATGATGACGTAGGTACTTTTACAACCTTTTTTATAGAGAACAATCACTATTTTATCACATATTGTTACTCTTTCAGTGATCCGACACTATCTTCACCAAATTGCTTCAGACTGGTTCGAACCCGGTAAACTGATAGTCTTATCTTTGATCAAGCTTATTAAGAGTGCTTCGAAGTTTCATGCTCGATTTACAGAACCTAATGTCATATATCACGTGAAGACTTTTAATGCGCATTATTGATTATAAGAATTATAAAGTTTCACGGAGTACATAACATCACGCCTGTAATCACTAAAGGCTAAGGCAGAGGTATAGCTAATAGTACACCCATATTTCGCCAGTTATATTGAAGTCACAAGTATGGGGCGTGCCTATTACCATCAACCGGGCCTGGTACTTGAATTCCTGATGAAAAAACCGTACTGAGTACATTTAAAATTTGAAGGAAGCCTCCTTCTCAAAAAGTTCAATAAGTACAGTTTTGGAACGAGCATTGATCATCACTTGTAATGATGGAGCTTGATTCATCGCACGTATGTTCACTATCTATGTACATTGTACATAAATGTATGTATTGGGTATTACCGATCAATGAGTTGATAATCATAATTATCCAAATTATTTCAAAGTATGGTAGTAAAAAGAAATATTTTATTTACAAAAGTTTAAAGAAATTGAAAACTGTTTATTTTTATAATTTTACTATGGGTAATAAATAAAATTCCTTAAAGTTAAGTACCTGACATACGGTTTACTAATTAAAAATAACAGGTACGTCTGATAATAGTAACAGGTACATAGTACCGATAAACCTGCTACGACCATAAGGCGTGGTACCTATAACGCAAAGTGGGGCGGAGCAACAGCAATCAGGCCTGCGCCCACGCCGATCAACCTGCACAATCTCGCAGAAAACGGTACAAAAAATTCCGCCCATAGCCACGCCCCACCAAAGCTCCTCCCAGTTTGTGCTAATTGCTAATGAATGCACACACCACGTGCTGTGTCAAAGGCCACATACAAGATAATACACAGGTTACTAACATTTCTCTTAAGTGACTCATTTTAATTATAATTATACGTTTGCCAATTAAAATAATTAAGTTTTATCGCTTAGGGTGAGCGGAATATCTGTGCAGGTTATTGCGAAACTGCTTATTTACTTAAATAAGTGTCAGTAAATAACAACTTAGGTGAAACTACATGTTTCAGTTTGATGTTCATCATCATCGTCTGCCTAACCTTTTCCAAGTATGTTGGGGTCAGTTTCCTGTCGTACCGAAGTGCAGACTGGCCAGGAGTGGTCGTTATAGGGGACAGGCCCACGTAATTTTGGCGTTCGATGTGATGATTCTCACTTTAATTTTAATAAATGACTTTTGATTTAACCGGATGCAGCTTGAATGAGTGATTACCAGTATTTAACATGGAGCAATTGTCAGCTAAGTTACTGGGTAACACGATACCCCATAGCAAGACTAATTAACAGACTTTGCCTGTCACGACTGTCATAAAACTGCTATGAATGACAGCCAAGACAACACTGTTTTAAGCTTTCACGGTTTATAACTAAACTTATACTGTCACTTACGGGATATCTTCCGTGATTGGTCATAATTTTGACGGAAGATATCCCGTAGTGACAGTATAAGTTTAGCCAAGACAAACGTTTTATCGTGCTGCCTGAGACACGAATGTCATTTTGATTGAATAGGCACTTATAAAATCAGGACTGAAAGGCGTGGTGATTATAGGAACATTTTGAAATGATTACGCCGAATGATTTTTGGGGAATTACGCAAAGGCATGCAGCTTTACAGTCAACTTTGTCAAACTTATTCCACCAAAGTACTGTATAATAAATTTTGAAGGGCAAGCGGTCTAAAAATGTCGTTTTAGCAAAATCGTATTAGAACAATAATATGAATCATATTACAAATTCATAAAATTATCTACATACAAATTCATTGCACGCAATTCACCTTGTTCAACAGGTGGTTGTTCATATTTGATGGATATGTTTGCACTAAGTTTTGATTCTGCTAAGATCGGTAACCATTTACGAATATTAGAGGAATTGTTTTTTTTGAATTCGCAAAATGATTCGCTTCAGGAATTGGCCGTGTATTTATTTTGTCAGGGGTCTACCCCTTCTGGCAATTTGAGAAATGGAAAATCCACTATGAATATTTTGAAGAAAAAGTGAACGCAGTTTTGAATAGATCTGGCGGTCCAAAATGGCAAAATGGGCAGAATCATAATATGAATTACATTAACATTCTTGAAATGGTCACAGACGCAGTCTTGTAATGATTCTGCTAAAGTGGGCATTTTATGCTCCATGCCACCTGTCCAGTCATTTAAATCATCAAAACAAACTTCTATATTCATTTAATCCCATTGAATGGCTATTTTATGAAAAAGTCATTCAATAGTGTGACGTTTACGTTTTACGCCTTTAGCGTTTGTTTTGATACCCGATGTAAAGGACCTCTAAGTAGTAGGTATCTAAAATAGCACAGACAAAAACAATGCTGTTTGGATTAAGATAACAGTAGTTATTATGAACTGTCGCTAACAGCAAGTGTGAACACAACATAGTAACTAGCCAAGTAGTCAACTAAGATACCTTTTTTTTTCTTAAACGTTTGACACTATGTCTGTGCGTGATCTAGTTTTTTTTTTTGTTCAAAGCCAGCTTAATTGGTTTTGGGTTCCAGGATGACCGATATCCGTTTTGGATGATTTTTTGTAGGTCAAACAAAATTGCATATTTTACAGTTTGCTGATTTTTTTTACAACCCTAAAATGATGAATACAAATTAATGATGAAAAGATAACACGTGTATTTGAACTCAATAGAAGCAAAATTAATTACAACATCTCTAAGAGCCGTTGACTTTTGAAAACTCCATGAAAACGTATTTTACAATAAGTTAACAAATAATTCAATTTTAAAAGATTATTTACGAAAAACAAATAAAAATAAATAACAATACAGAATTTAAAAAAACAAAAATTACACTCACCGACATCACTTTGACTGCCATTATTCCAAAGTCAGGAACCACAAAACACAAAATATTCCGCTCCGAAAAAATACCAGGTACTCAAATATATTATTCCAAAAAATACCAGGTACTCAAATATATTATTCCAAAAAATACCAGGTACTCCAAAAAATCAAGAAAAAAATACTAAGACCACAAAAACAGATTCGAAAATACCAATTTGTTTTTAAATCGATATTATTTCTCGTGTTGGTATAAAAGGAGGTGCGTTTAGCGGCAAGGTTTTAAGCAAAATGATAAGTGCAAACGGTGATTGTTGACTAAATCGTATATTTAAGTGTGTACGTTTTATAGATCGGAAACATCGAGACGGCGCGTGCTACAGCTGTGATATAGATAATTAATTTTTAGGGGTCTTTATCGGAATTTGAAAACGCCACTGAAATATTATCTTGAAATTACGTCAGGTTAGAGTTCAGAAGTTTTGCTTAATAAACGAGTAAAATAGTGGTATACCTATTAAAAAGAATTGGTTTTTTTTTTATTACGGCTTTGTAGGTTTTGAATAATACTTCTGGTTTTTTATAAAATTTATAAATCTTACAAAGCAATGCTGCATGCATTTGCTGAAAAATCCATCGTAGTATTTCTTTTTTCATATATTAAATAAAATCTTTTGCACATGACTTTTCCCACGTTGAGGTCGGAATTCATCCCACGGTAACGTTTTACAGGGATAAAAAGTATACTATGTCCTTATATGTAACTCAGGTCTTCATCTACCTGTGTGCCTTTCAACGCAATGTAAGGCGCATAAATGTAACAGATAGAAAAACACACAGAGTTATTAGTATGAACGTATGCATGTCATATAAGAGGGAGTGTCGCAGTTTTCCATGACTTGCATCACCTTTTAGCGTGTTCTAATCTTATATATCTGCAGCATCTTTCATAAGTTCACTCAAACAGTAGGTAAATCATCGTTTATTTGTAATTAATTAAGTACCTATTTATCTGTGACTGAGTCACAATTAACCTGGGCTAGTGACAGATAAACACCAGACTTTGTTTTTGTTGATTAAAATCTTGTAATTTTGAATAATGAGGTGTCTTTATCTCTATACAAATAAAAATGTAAACTTTGACCGATTAAAAAGTGGTAGAAAAACATTTTTATTGGGAGTTATCGGACATAGAACTTTCCATTTTGTTTTTATTGCAATCTGTCTATTGCTAAGCAAACGGGACAGTTCCGGTTACCAAAATTACGGTTTTGAACAAGATGACATAAAACATACATAAATATTTCTCATAGATATGGCCAGTTTTGCTAGACGACATAAATTTATCAAATTTTTGTGTGTCCTCTTTACAATTTTCTTAATTTTCATTCGACACTCTGCTAAGTCCCCGATGAGGATTGATGTAGCCGTAAAAAACAATAATTATCTTATGTCAAAAACATCAACCAAACTATTGAATATTTCAAGTCTGTTACAACCACAATAACATATTCGTCCATCACTGCATTTGCAAATCAAACTCGCACGAGCTACGGAACCCCCACTCCACAATCCATACTTGACACTAACAATATTTTCTAAAAATACGTCATAATCGCTAAGGGGCTCGTGGCTTTGCTCCCGGTAAACGCAAATATGATGACGAATTTTTTTTCTGAATGTCTGGCAATTCTCCTAACCTTTAGTTATCGATACACACGTGGTAGGCGTGTGGAAGGCAGATGGTGTCCTCTGGGTATTACCTCACGATTGAGTGATGAGTGATTGTTTTTCCTTTATTACTGTCGTTCTGATTACTGGTATTCAGCTACATTCGGTTTGACTGGAAGTCTACCTGAACATGTTGTTAAAAGGCTAGGCAGATGAGATGATGACTATAAGGCCTGTTGTTCCTTTTTTTTGTCCGATATGGCTGGAAAAAATTCGTGGTTTTCTGGTGGTTGCTCGTCTCAGAGTTTGGCCTTACCAAAAAGAAAGTCGTCAGCGCTATCCCTAAAAGAATTCGAATTCACTTTCTAACGGATACTTCCACTAGTGACGTACCTACATACGTTAGCGGATCGCACTCTAGGCGAGCCCCTTTACAATCCATCCTGATTGGCTAGTAATTTCTCCACGTCATACCCGTGCCTTTGGCTCGTGCTGACACAAAACAAAAACAGACCTAGACAGAAGCATGCAGTGCGTATTACTTTATGCATTCACATCTACATGTGTCAGATTAGTAATCATACTTATTATTTCAAGATGTTTAATTAATTTAAACTACCGATTCCGAAGTCAAGTTTGTAATTGAGGTTATCAAGAGAAAATTGTCACCGATATTATTGATTATGTCTCGTTTCTAATGTTTTCTTACCGTTTATGTAACATTTGGATGTCATTTATATCTTCAAAATGTAAAATAACATGAGTATTGCATTAATTGTAGTCCTATGGTTAAAAATACCAGGTAGCAAAGAACCTGTTACAAATACGCTAAGGATTTGTGTGGTACGAGTCCCAAATAAGAGAAGGCGAGCATGTTCTTGAGAATTTCTTAAGAGCAAAATCCAGTAACACAGTTTTATTATTATTTATTGTAAGCCTATATTGTCCCACTGCAAGGCAAAGGCCTCCCTTCCCTTCTTCCACATTTCGCGATCTAGTGCGATTGTAGGCCAGTTCTTTTAGAGAGAGACCAGCTCATCCCGCTATCTCCTGCCGCGTTGACATTTCTTGCTATTAGGCATTCACTGAGTGGTTATTTTTGCCCATTGCTCCTCGGAGTTGCGGCGGATGTGATCAGCCCAGTTCCATTTCAACCTAGCGGCTGTAAAGCCAGCATCAGCTATTTGGGTTTTGGTTTTACCATAGTTTTACTTTTTATTAATGAATATTTCTGTGCAATGTGAAATGTATCTTTATAACATAGAATAGAATCATTTATTTGTCAGAATATTGTACAAAGTTGTTATGTGCATTATGTGTTATGATCATAATATTCTGTCGTTTCCGGCGTATAAATATACAACATTACTTTTAGTATATGCGAAACCTGATACACGTGTCTAGTATTTTTATGTAAAGAATCTATGTACAAAATTTCCAAACTGTATCATGAAAAATCACAAAGTTATAAGCTTGTTCTGTTACCTAGTTGTCCGCACAAAAACGCGGTCACCACGCAGCGCGCGCCTCCAGCGTCGTCTTGATCTCATTGATAATAATAATTTGGTAGTAGGTACCTAAATTATTGCGATAGGTACTCAAAGTCGCTCGGTATCCAACTTTTAACTTTTTTAAATATTTTTGGGAAAAAATATAACATGGTTTAAAAATTATTGGAATCAATTCAGTTACTTATTCTGAACAAACTATATTCAGGTTTCGCTTATACTAAAAATAATGTTGTATATATATTTTTTAAATTATGGGTGATCATTACATTATAATACAACATATTGACATAAATATTAACATATTGCCTGTAATTTGGTTTCGATAGATAGAGCCTATGGTTCCTACCCACATAGAATCCAACCCCGTAAAGTTTAAATGTGAGCCTAATAAGTAGTAATAAGTGTGAGCGGGTGCACATTATGTCATCATCTGCCTAGCATTTTCCCAACTGTGTTGCGGCTTCCAGTTCAGCCGAATGCAACTAAACATTAGTTGGTATGTTCACTATCTTAAATCTACCTACGATTAATATGCAGGTGTTACGAACATCTGTTACGGAATGGTTTATCCTGATTATAGAAATGCTTGGCAGCTGCATTATATATAAAAAAAAAACTGGTTTGATCAAAAGTAAGTAGATAAGTAGATACTTAAATTCTGTTATTAGTAATTAACGTTTTTTATCATTATTTCCGGAAAAATAGGTATAAGTTACCTAATTATTATTTTAATGAATAACTAAGGCAGCAGTAGCCTAGTACCTTGTGGTTTTGGTCGTCTAATAGTCTATATAGTAGGTTCGATCCCCGAATGACGAAAGTTAACTCACAATTTTCCGTAAATAAATTCTCAGTAGTAGCGAATAATCAGCATTTTAGCGTTCGCACGGTTGGGACTCAGGCCTCCTGCCTGTGAGATGGAGTGGGCCATTATTCGTCACTCGGGCCCAAATCAAGTGGACGTCACATCCTTATTATTCTCCTGCATTTATCCCAAATTAGTACTACTAAAAATAATTGTCCATTTACGTTCTTCAAACCTAATTTATTTTCAGAATTTTTCTCCTCTTACTTTGGAAATTAGAGAGGGAGGGACACAATTTATACGTTTTTAGAAGCAAATATCTCACCAACCAGTCGGACACCAGACCCCCACTACACGGCGCCCAACTGCCAAAGCAAAGGTTCAAAAGCAGGCACAGTTTTTTAAAAACCGCAGCGTCCTTATCCGGAAACCCAGCTGACGCCCGGCGAAAGCTGTGGGAAAATGCGGCAAAAAGCTATTTGTCTAATTAAGCCTAATAACTCTGTCTACCCTTACAACGGATTTAAGCGTAATGTTAAGTCTGTAGGTATTAATTTTACTTTTCCACACGTTTTCGATCACGAGGAAGTCGGATATACCCAGCTACTGATAAACGGATAAATATATCACACCATGATAACTTTATATAGTTAATGGATTTTGATATTAGAATCGAGATAACAATATCATTCTAATATCGTTTTGGGTGCAGTTTTGTGACGTTTATTTGCACATGATTGTCATAAAAACGGACCGTGTCTTTTTCTGTCCGTCTGGGTGTCTGTCTGAATGGTATCGAGTAGATATATATTTACAGTACTAGTATTTATTTTATATAGGTACATTTTTGTTTTAAGTTATAATTTAATTTTTTCTATTTTGTCTTTTCTATACACTGTGTCTACATTTGCAATCCAACTTTCCTCTCGCAGGTCTGCTGGAAGAAATTTCTTATGAAATAAGCAGTACCTTTGTGCTCTTCTATCTTAATGTAATGTCATGTTAAGTAAGTACATATTTTGTGTGTACATAAATAAATAAACAAATGAATGCCTAAATAAAAGCGCAATGATGGATTTTCAGTGCGTTCATTTACCTATCGCTTGGTGTTCATAAAAACTTAGAGCTCGTGGCTAAGTATTAACAGCTACACGGATCGATCTTCAAAGTTAAGCCGCGCTTGTCTAGGTCTGTCCGTGGATGGGTAACGATACATCTTGTCCCGGGTTTCCACCGTGCCTCGGAAAGTAAGCCGTGGGTCCCGGCTGTTATTTGTAAATCTTTGACAGTCGTTACAGATAGTCATTGGCCCGAAAGTCTGACAACCAGTATCACGAAGGGGTATCGTATTAGCTAGTACTAACTGGGTTGCGGAGGTCAGATAGGCAGTCGCTCCATGTAAAATACTGGTATTCAGCTGCACTCGTTTAGACTGGGACCCGACCCTAACATAGCTGGGAAAAGGCTAGGCAGATGATCATGATGTTGGTATTCGTGAAAACTTGCATTCGACAAACTGACGAATACTGAATTAGATACAGCTCTGTCTACACTTTTATGGTCATGATACTATCATATTATTATGAACAAATAAATAATAGTAAATAATAAAACATTGTCTCGGCACTATGACATACAAAGCGTTCTATTATCATAAAATACACGGATGGGCGTGTTAGTATCGTAACGGATCACTAGCTTATCACTCGGTTATCACCAAGTCAGCCGGCCTGAGTTAGGGTAAGCAGATATTCAGGGTTGACAGGTGAGAACGTATAGCTGAAACTGCAGAGTAAAGATTACGCTAGAGTTGAGGAACTAGCTACGGCACTGGCAGAAGCTAGGGGATGAGGACAAAAGAAAACCTATTTTAAGGCAGTAGCGGTGCTAAAGTTTTCGAGCTCGCTACATTCTCCTAATTCTCAAAGGTTTCTGAACTTATAAGTCGATAAACAAGGAACTATAGACCGGCCGCTTTAATGAGTCCTCCGCCTTGCCCCAGCAAAGGCACATTATTCGTCCACAAAGTCTTAACAATATCCCACAGGTTATTTGCTTTAAAATAACCATAATCCACGTAGTTTTTCCATACACCAATACGTGATCAATATTCAAAATATTCCATTTAAATTGATACCTTCACGAGGACTATAAATCCTTAATTTTTCTATATAGATGGTCAAAGTAAAACCAGACTCCACTCCATCTCAAGGCAGGAAGTTAAAATTGTCTCTTTTATTATTTATTTATAAATGCCTTAAACTATCATTACAGGTCTTAACATGCAATAACCGAGTCACACACACAAAATTAAAATTAAACCATTAAACATCTCAAGATCATAAAGATCATTGTTTGTAACATAGTGTAAACAATAGTACTTTTGCGAATTCACCTCAGTGACATGTAAATATATCTATTTCGACCTGAATATAATTGATGGTGCGAATTGCTTGAGTCAGAGGGGTTTTCGCCAGCAAGTTGGTCCTAACTGAAGGTCCAGCAGTGGCGGGTGCCGAGGCGTCGCCATCGCCGTCGCGTCGTCGTGTTGCATCCTACATTATTTTTTATTTTCTAGATTTAGAGTTTGCATTGAGTTTCAGTTGCTTCAGTCGCTCTTGCATCCTAAGTTCTCCATAATTGGATCCCCAATGTCCCTGCTTCCGCTTCTTGAATTTTCCCGAGTCGGGCTGAAACCATCATCATCCCCTTCATGCCAGCCCTAAACACGTTGTCATTCACCTTTTGTAGTATCATAGAATACGTGAATGACGACGTAATGTTACAATGTTGTTATCAGTACCAAATGCAGTGTTAAGTTCAACGCACAGTAATACGCAATGTACGAGATTTTCATCTCTAGAGCTGTTCGGGGTGCTTTCCATGACACTGCATACTGCAACGCACACTTATAACGGCATGATCCCTGATCAGGATCATCATCTGCCTAGCCTTTTCCCAATTACGTTGGGGTTGGCTTCCAGTCTTACCGGATGTAGCTGAATACCAGTATTTAACATAGAGCGCACAATCCAGGTAGTACGGGATAATACGATACCCCTCGCTAAGACTGGTTGTTAGTCTTTCGGAAAAATGACTACCTGTAACGACTGTCAAAGATATATAAATGACAGCCGGGACCAACGGCTTAACGTGCTTTCCGAGGCACGGAGGAAATACTGTATGTAATAGATGGTCACCCATCCACGGACTGACCTTAGCAAGCGCGGCTACACCTGAAAATAGACCCGTGTGGCTGTTATTATTTAGTCATGAGATCAGGGTCAGCTTGTATAAATGAGATGAGGTGATACCGATCTGGCTCAGTACTCAGAAGTATGCTGTGAGCTTTATTCTGCAAAATCTCTTTGATAGTGTTTTTTTGCAGAATAATTAAGATCGCCTGATGTCTTATGATAACTTTAGATAAACTTAGCACTTGCACCTATGTTATCTTAACACGAGGAAGCGATATCTGTAGGAAACGCAAAAACTGGCAATGTAGATATGAGCTTTTCAGTAGTTTATGTCAATTCAATACATGGAGGTCAAATAGGCAGTCGCTCCATGTAAAATACTGGTATTCAGCTGCATCCGGTTAGACTGGAAGACTCCAACGTAGTTGGGAAAAGGCTAGGCAGATGATGGTGATTTCAATTCAATACATTTTTTTATTTTACTATCGTCGTTTTCGCTGACAAAATGTCACTTTGTCTTGGTTTTCTGGCTCATTTACTTCATTTTTCTGTACCCTTTGGCAAATAGTTTTCGGTTTAACCTGTACAGAATCGGTTAGCGTACTAGTTGTAAGTTTCTCAGACTTTTGACTACCTGTATCGACATATTATGAGTTGGCTTAGCGTTAGAAGACGTCCTTCAAGGCTGACCAAAGACCTGGTGAGTCCGCGAAGATGCATATATGCCAAAAATCTTCATCTCATCGATATGACGATGCTTGGGGAAGAACTATGGCTAGCGGTGGACGTTTACCATCTGAAATGTTGTCTATGAAATCAAAAGTTATTTATTCAAACAAGAAAAAGGCGTGAGTTAATGCATGACAGTCTAAGTAGGTATATAAGGAACTAATGACATAATAAGCATAAAGTAGGTAAATAACTCTATCATTTTATCACCTGACAATCAGCTGTCTATTATGCCACAAAGACACACCTGCACTTAAAAGATAACTTTAAGATTTACAGCTGATCACCACATGCAGCATGATAAAGACTAGTATTATGACATTTATCATACACCTGGTCGGTTTCACTATAACTTCACTGTGATCACTGTCACGTCCATAATCAGTGTTAGGCGTGTGCGGATGGGTTTGCTTACACAGGCCATTTAAATTGGTACCTAATCATCATTATCCCGGAATCACCGACTGTTGGGGATAGGCCTCCGCTTTTTACTTTCTTCTTTGTCATTTGGTTAATGCCTAACCTGGTGTGGTCTTCCTCTGACTTGGCTTCACATGCCGTCGAGAAATATCTCTCAGGCATGCTGGTTTCCTCACGATGTTTTCCTTTAACGAAGCAAATGATAATTATACAATACGCTCATGAATGCGAAAAATCAGAGGTCCCTTTCTACTGCAATACTTCTTGATTCTGTACGTCCCTCTTCCATCTGCTTCCCTCGATTTTGAAGATAATGTCAACCCAATGCGCTTTTGGACGGCTCTGTTTTCTTTTGCTCACCTTGTATGTACCAAATTGTATAGTATAAGCATATATAATCAGCCTAAAACGTTATCACTGGGACACGCGCCTCCTTTCTGTGAAATAGAAGAAGGGGCCCAATATCCAACGCGTGAATTGTCGGTATTAGGACGTGTGGTTTTCTTCGCGATGGTTTCCTAATCCGTACGAAAACTGTTGCAATAAAAAGCTGAAAAAATTACCAGTTCAAGTGCCGCTTTACAGTCAGACACGTGGTAGTCTACTGTTAGACTGTAACACGTTGTTATCATACATCACTCGTTATTGTTTAGTTTAGGGACCTTGGACCGAGTCGCCGGATGACGAGAATGTGACCATGAGATGGTAACGTGCTTTTAGAATGAAAACTTTGCATAGAGAAACTGATAACGTTTATAAAAAGTTTTTAGTTGTAGTATACCACACAAATTCTTGTCATGAATCAATTTTACATGGTAACTAGAAGTCGATAAGGACCATCATGTCAACATAGGCCAAGAAGAAAAAAAAACCAAACTACTGAACCGATTTTGATAAAATTTCAATGAAATTGTTATATTTTGACTGTGTACGTGTAGGTATTGCACTTTTGTAGGAAACAGTCGGTTTTTTTTAATAACCGATGCAAATTTCTATGTGGGGGGAAGTATGTTCTCAGAATGATGTACTGAATACGTGGTAACCGTTTTAGCGTCGGTCCTCAATTCCTTAACAAAACAACATTAAAAAAAACTTTATTTACTAATAAAAAAAGTTTTCGTTGGATAAGAAAGTAGTTCAGTCAGACATCACCCTTGAATTAGGTTTGGTTACGTTAACCTGGCGTTAACCTCGGTTTAAATGACTGGTTATTTTCCCGGTCAACAACAGCTATTTACTTTTTGGGTTAATCATGTTATTTTGCTTCTTTTCCTGTAGGTACAGACTTTTTGCTGTAATTGGGTATTCCTCATAAAGTAATGTGATAATCAGTCCGCACATTTATTTGTTTATTTAGAATTAAAATGTCGTGATGGCCCAGAGGTTAAGGCCTCGCCTCTCATGCACAACGTTGTGGGTTCAAATTATAGGTAGGTAGGTAAATATTGTAGAAGCTTCCATTGCTACGTGGTGGAAACGTCCAATGTTATATACAAGATTGCCTAATATCGAACAACCTTCGAAATTCGTTAGTAACGAAAATCAAATAGCGATAACAGGCTTAGCAACTAACGACTCGCCACCCAACGAGCGGTAGGTCGAGTCCGTTCTAACGAAAAGATAAAATTACCGGTGAGGCAACATCGTGCGTTATTTGGCCATAGCGCGTGATTTTTTTTATCTTTTTGCGAACTAACATTTATGACGAAATGAACAGAAATAATGCCTATTTTGTTAGGTAACTTAACTGACAAAATTTTGTAACCGTTTTCCTGGTAAAGGTAAACGTACACTTGTCCGCGCGGAAAGAATCGACAGCGTCGAACGAAATGTTCTATCATAATTATAACTATGTCGGATAAGTCAGGATTTACTCCGTTAGGCTCGTACATCATGTGGGCAGACGATGGGTTTCGTGCCATGAAAACACAATACACTGTTTCTAGCAAAACTAAAGAATTACTTGAGATTACAACTTAACACAATAACAAGGGGCACAATGAATCGGGTACAGTTCCAAGACGTCTCAACTCCGCCGCGCTCAGACATTGAATGTCGCCTTCGCTTCGAGCTGAACATCATGCTCTGTAGAAACACGCTGTGGTGTAGGTAGACTGGTTAGTAGGTCGCGTCAAGTCACCAGTGCCCACTAGCGCGTTTTCCGATTCATTTTATGTCCGTACTAATGACCGGATCCGACAACTATATCTATTCATTCGATTCGGCGCGGATACGTGTGCGAGGTTTCAGCTGGTAATGTGCCCAAGAGACTGGCGACGTTGCCACCTTGTATGTCAACGCTTAGCCTCTGGTCAAGATAAAAGTCAACCCTTGGGTTAGGGAAAGCGTCTACTAGCCGTGTCAGGTGGTTTGGCGAAATCGAGAATGCCTTTTTAGGTCAGGCATACTGACAACCGATGCGGCCGAAGTGTTCTAGAGTGGTAACCACGTACCATAATGCACAGCTTTGGAAGCAGCGGCGAAGACCTGGTGAAGACCGTAGAAATCCGCTGGAAGTGAGAATCAGCACAGAATTGGGTGATACATTGGATATTTTACATCTTTCAGCTAAAACGCCAATTAACAAAATATGCTCACCTTTATTGTTTTTAGATAGCCTTTAATCTGTCATGTCTACGTTCAGGAATGCACGTATGTATAAGCTGATAAAATATTGAGGAGTTAAAGACCTTAAGCATAAAAATAACTTGTTAACATTATACCTACCTCAAAATAAGATATCTTGAAATCCACCTTTAACCTTATTAGACTCAGAAAAACACGCCTACAAAATAATATAATTAATTAACTAATTATAGAAACAAAATATATCTAAATAAACTTATTACTAAACTAGCAACGCGCTCCAGGTTCGCCCGGGTTGTGTGACTTGACAAAACATCAAGATTCCTTCATTGTATTTATATTATATTACTAGCTGTGCCCGGCATGCGTTGCAATGCACCTTTTTTAACCTACTCAACCTACCCTACCTACCTATTCTACCGTACCTACCTACCCTACCTACCTACCCTACCTACCTACCCTACCTACCTACCTACCCTACCTACCTACCTACCCTACCTACCTACCTACCTACCTACCCTACCTACGTACCTACCCTACCTACCTACCTACCCTACCTACCTACCCTACCTACCTACCTACCCTACCTACCTACCTACCCTACCTACCTACCTACCCTACCTAACTACCTACCTACCCTACCTACCTACCCTACCTACCTACCCTACCTACCTACCTACCTACCTACCCACCTACCCTACCTACCCTAACTACCTACCTACCTACCTAAACTTTATTGAATAGCAATAAAGTTCAAATTGACTCTACATTTTATTTAGAAAACGTTTATATGGGAAAAAGAAAAGGGTTGTTTTTAGGGTTTTCCCGGCAATTATTCGAATTTTTCTCACCTTTTAAACCTTCCCTAGACCTCCACAAACATTTCAAGACCAAGATAAGATAAATCCGTTCAGCCGTTCTCGAGTTTTAGCGAGACTAACGAACAGCAATTGATTTTTATATATATAGATAGATTTTGTTGTTTATCTTTAACATTATTGTATCATACACATCAGTTAAACACTAATATAAAATTTAACTGTGTATGTGTGTCCTTCCTTCCCAGGCAGGCGCATTATATTTTGTGTAATTTATTTCATCACCACTGCTCTCAAAACGGTAAAGGAAAACATGAGGAAACCGGCATGTCCTAGAACCAATAATTCGAAGACATGTGAGATCTACCAACCCGCACTGGGCCCGCGTGTTGGATTATAGCCCATTCCCTCTCATAGAGAGGAGGCCTGTGTCGTAGCAGTGGGAACATTATAGGCTGATTATGCTATGCTATGTGTGTCCTTCCTACGTTACGGGTACTCCAAAAGCCTGACAACAAAGTCTTACCAAGGGATTTTGTACTACACTTTACTGGAAGGTCAGATAAGCAGCAGCGCCATGCACATAAACCTTCCGAAATAAACTCTCTAACGATGGCGAGAACCGCATCAAAATCCGTTGCGCAGTTTAAACGAACAACGCGATCATACAGACAGACAAAAAAAAACATTAATTTGTATGTTTTAATATATAATTTCCTAATGATCATGATGACTGACCGTATCCGCGTGATAATTTGAGTTCAAACGGTCAAAAACAAGAGAGAATAATGAAGCAGCTAAAAATGGAATTCCTTGTTTTTGTCAAGTACCTGATAAAAATGTTACTAATCACTGTGTTGTTGTAATTATTTTTCCTCTGAAGGGACAACGACCAAAGAGTTTTTAGATCATCTCCTGTTCATTCAATACACACTCACACACGCACACACACACAAAAGCGCGCAAATTGATTTTGGGGGTCGACGAGGTCTAAAAATCGACCCCTATTAATTAACACAAGTTCTTATTTACAAGTTGTAATTTTAATGTTTTTTAAAAAATCATTACCTACTTAAGTATTTTTACGTAATTTGCATTAAAAATTATTAATTACACTTGATATTTACTGAATTTTATGTCTATTTATTTTGTTAAATTTTGATGCGAAAATGTTGTCACAGCACTTTTTTAATTGATAAGTATTTTGTATCAATAGTAAAAAAACTAGAGATAGAATTTTTAAAGTAATTTCTGGGGTATCAGTTCATTTCGGAACCAATAACATTGCCCGACCCGGAAATCGAACCCAGGACCTCAGTCATGCGGCATGAAAATAGGTAATCATAACCATGGTTGAACTCAGGAGTACTCTTCCCTCTCACTCATAATCCTATCAAGGGTATCATAAGGCGCAGGATCACCAGTTTTACAGGCATTCTGTGGCACGGGGGTACCACACTAACAAAATAGTCATGAACTAGTTAAACGTTATCTAAATAGGTACCCTAGTTTACGAATTTTCACGGAAATGTCATAGATTAGATAAAATCTATTACTAACGTAGACAATCAATCAATTTTGTATATCGAAGTTGATTACGATATTACATATTAATATCTACAATGAAAACTTTACTAAGTACAAGAATACACGAGTTCTGGGATCAAAAGTACACCTGATGATAATGTTGCTATCAAGAGATTAGGCGATATTTACCCGCTTGCCTAGACAGTGTCTAACCGCCTGGCCTCGAGATACACGATACACGGCCGAGCATTACGCGTGTTGCAACAGTGAATGCAGAGAAAGGAAATTACATAACATGACATCACGCCTGGAATCCCCGTAGGGTTAGGCAGACGTGTACGGATAGTACACGCACATTTCCCCAGTTATGTTTTAAGTCCCATGTAATAGCCGGGCACATGGATGGGTATATGAGTAGAGGAAGACCAAAAAAACGATGGATGGACTGTGTAAAGAATGATATGGCAAGAAAGGAGGTGTCTGATGAGATGACAAGTAATAGAGAAGTATGGAAGAAGAAGACATGCTGCGCCGACCCCAAATGAATTGGGATAAGGGCAAGAGAATGATGATGTAATAGCCGGGCACAAATCCAGACTCCGTGGCTGCTACTGGAAAATTCGTGACGGAAAAACCCAATGACACTATGCCCGACCCGGGAATCGAATCCAGGACCTCATGCTCAGCAGTCGCGCTTGCGACCACTCGACCAACGAAGCAGTGAATGAAAACTGTTTAGAGAATTCTACGATAAGGAACCCTACGCGATTTTTGGAGCGATGGCACTCACGCACTAACTATATAAAAAATCTTAGAAGTTAAATTTGACCCACTTCCCGGTTTCCGATTGAGCTGACATTTTGCATACATGTTTAGTTTGGATGACAATACATGGTTAGGTTAGTGAAATCATTCTAAATCCAATATGGCGGACTCCTAAAGATGGCGGAGTAGTTATATTTTTTGCATTCGCATGATATGGGTATCAAAAGAAAGGGTTTGTTGAGAAGAATACGGAAAAAATGACGTCACTTTTTTTTTTTAATTTTTTGTGAAATCTCAAAAGCAATGTAACTCTTTGAATTTAAGTAAATTAAAACTATGTTTCAGTTACACGTGGAGTTTCCTGCCTTGAATATGTAATCATCTTTGAGATAAAAAAAGTCTTATCGTGTAAACAAGTTCAAATGAATGATAATCATAACTGGACACTGTTACCAAATTCAACAGACACTAGCCAAAGCCACGCAAATTTTTTTTTTTTTTGCCTGTCACGTGTCTCACTGCTGGGCAAAAGCCTCGCCTTTCTCCTTTCAAACCTCTCTATCTAGACTGTACAATATAATTTCGGACACAAAAATAATACTTAGTCCTAACCGTATCATAAAATGGTAGCTAATCTCAACGGCGACTACCCCACCCATCGACGCAGGAAATATTATACTACCAAGTACACCCCATGTCCGATGGGACGGTAATCCCAACCGACTGGAGAGAATTCAGGCGCAGGACCAACGGCTTTACAAGCTTTACGGGTACAGGAGTGATACATTACCGAATTCTTAAGTCTAGGCTGCCCCTGAGATTCTTTAACATTAAACTCAGCTTTATTAGCCTACCTCAAATAGAATACAAACTTTTGCTTCCCGTAAGGCGAGAAATTCTCCTGGTATATTAGTAACTGCGATTTAAAATAGAGTCGCTATTGCAAGTAATGTTATAGAAAATATATGTGATAACAGGACTCAGCATAATCTTAAAGCGAAAAGATATTATTGAAAAAAAAAATAAGACTTGATAAAAGATAAGACAAGACACAAAAGAGGATATCGTGGCTAAATAATAACAGCCACTCGGATTAATCGTCATGTTAAGCCGCGCTTGCCTAGGTTTGTCTGTGGATGGGTGACCACCCATTACATACCGAGTTTCCTCCGTTTCTTGAAAAGCAAGATAAGTCCTTGGTCCCGGCTGTCATTTGAGATCTTTGACAGTCGTTACAGGTAGTCGAAAGTCTGACATCTAGTGGCGGTACTTTCATACAAGATTAAAATCTTGGCTTGCCCTTATAACCTACTACTCTTTATGATATTAGGGTTTCTGATCAGTCTGCTTGTCTTATGGGCTTTCCGTATTGTTGGCCCCTAGACACGCCACTGCTGACACCAAGTCTTACTAAAGGGTAACGTAGGTATTACCCAGTACCTATTAACTGGGTTGTGGAGGTCAGATAATCAGTCGCTCTGTATAAAATACTGATATTCAGCTGCATTCGGTTAGACTGGAAGCCGACACCAACATATTTGGGAAAAGCCAGGCAGATGATGATATGATATGGAAAAAAAGCCGCGATATTGCTTCATTTAATGTGCATGCATTGATGAACGCTTCTGAAATAAAGAGGGCCCCTAAATGACGATCTTCTTTGGCACGTTACACTTGTACCAACAGCAACAACTTGACCGTTACTTGCGTTTTTGCTCACGTTGGTATTGTAGGTAAGTATCCATATTTAAACGTCTTTTTTCTTCAATAACAAAGTTTTTACCCAATAAAAATTCCAATCACACGACAGGTGACCTCACTGAAATAAAACACGGTAAATACCTAATTAAAATATTTTTCACGAACAAAATAACGAACTGATAAGGTTGGGCGACAAAGTCCGAGTCTTGATCTCCGGGTGCACATACTTAACCTCAGATATTGACTCAGACGGACAATCTAGGAGGAAGTTCTTCATCGATAAATCTTGATGAATAACCGATCTGTAATTTGGAAACAACATCATAATAAACGTAGACCCTGACAGTCGTGTTGATGCTCAAATTTAAGATCGTTCAGCTTGCTGTGGAGCGAGCTAAGCTCGGAATAAAATGGGCCGTAATTGGCAAATTTCGGTCATGCCGATAACAAAAACACAAAAAAAAACAAGCTAGCAGGCTTTCAGACATCTTAAGTTCTAACTGAGCAAGCCCATTTCGTCTTACCGCTAGATATTTTAAAAGTAGATAGACATAGACCAACTTTTAATCTCTTCTTCAACCTTTGGCCACCCAATGCTGAGTGTACGGTTTTGTGTCATGGCTCTCGTCATCCACCTAGTCGGTTGTCTTCCCACATTCCTCCGTCCCGTCCGTGGTCTCCACTCCAGCACTTTCTTCGCCTGTCTTCCATCCGGTCTACGGCATATATGGCTCGCTTCTACATTATTTTTGTTATCACTTTCGCTATGTCCTTAAGTCTAGTTTGTCTCCGTGTTTCGGTGTTTTTACCCGTTCGCAGAGAGAGATGCAATATGGCTCGTTCCAACTACTTATATTTGGATTTAACTGGTGATTTCTACTTTCCCGCATCCGTGGAAATAAACCGAACATCATAAAGCAGGTGCGCTTGACCCGCCGCTGACATGTTTGTTGTTATTGTTGTTTAAGTTAATAATAAATTAACGGCGGGTAATTGCGCTGATAGCAGGCTATTTATGTAGGGAATGTTTATTTGTGATTGCCCAGCTATTTTTAGGTCTGAGTTAGACTGAAAATAGTAAGCATTAGGTATTGTTAAGTTCTAGCAATATGTACACTTTTCGTGAGTTTTCTGCAACTCCTAACGGCAGATTTGCACTCATGACAGTTTGAGCGTCTGGATTTGATCTCCTGCTCGCTTTTATTAGGTGTTACCATCAGGTCAGTGCCTATAAGTTGCACCGGTATCATGAAGGGTCTGTTTACGCCTTGTAGGTCCCACAGTTGACACACAAGAATCCTTTCTGCGAAAGAGAGTGCGTAATCCACATCCCCAGTCCAGTGCGGGTTGGTGGGTGTCACGAATGCCTACGAATATTTGGTTTTGGGACACGTCAGTGTCTTCACAATGTCTTCCGTCAGTTTTGAGAGCAGAAAGCGGTTTTAATAGTAGTGCTCTGATATGCAAATTTTCGATTTTTTTCTGGGATTCCAAACAAAACACTCTTGAAAAATTTACTGATGAAATCTAGGTCCTGGGTTCGAACCTCGGGTCAGCATCCAGTATAGCTATTACTAGTTATTAAACATAACTGACTCTCTCGTTGGTCTTTAAGTGGTTGCAAGCGCGATTGCTAAGCATGAGGTCCTGGGTTCGATTCCCCGGTCGGAATATGCCCGATTCTGATAAACCTAAGCCAAGCAAAGTGTAAGGGTTTTTCCATCAGGATTTTCTCAGAAGCAGCCACGGAATCTGAATTTGTGCCAGCTGATGTAAATAGGCTCGCCCCTTATTACATTTGACTTAAACATAGCTGGCGAAATGTGGGTGTACTATTAGATACACCTCTGCCTAACCCTTTTGGGATTACAGGCTTGATGTTATATTATGATAAACATAACTGGTAGGAAAATGTGGATATAGGCCGTGAAGCCTACCTGCTACACGCGGCCTCTCTTCGAAGAAGAACATACCACAATCAGCCTATGAAGTTCCCCTACTGCTGGGACACAGGCTTCCTCTCTATGAGAGGGAGTGATAAGTAACACACCGCGCAGGCCTAGTACGGGTTGGTATATGTCACGTGTCTTAATTGATTTAGAACTTGTCGATTACGTCAAGATATATCACCTTTTCAAGGAATCTTTTCTTTAAAAACTGTGTGAGTATGGATGGATGTTTGCTACTCTTTCACGCAAAAAACTTCTGAACAGATTTGGATGAGAATGGCACACAGATAGTTTATAACCTGGATTAACACGTAGGATACTTGTTATACCGGTAGTACGGTCCAGTGAGTGTGGGACAAAACCGACCACCACGTGGGCGAAGCCGCGGGCAACAAAATAGGTTATTAGATGAAGTTTGTACGTGAATTCTAGCATGTAAGTAGTACTCGTAGGTAGAAAGATAACTACAGAGGACAATGCAGACAATGTTACACTCGTGCAGGCAGTCGTGAAAACGTGAGCTAGTGATGTGATACCTATCTACCAAAGTTCGCATTAAATTCGGCAAGTATGATGAAATAACCTTTTATGATTTCATAATTATTATGAAATTCATGTCTTCCAGGAACTTTAAGCACGCAGTCATACACTACCAACGATTAATTAAGTATAAGTTAATTAGGTATTTACCAATTAAGTTAAAATATAAATATTTCATTAATGAATCACGAGACATAAGACGGATGATGTCATCTGTCTAGCCTTTTCCCAATTATGCTAGGGTCAGCTACAAGGCTAACCGGATGCTTCTGAATACCAATATTACACATGAAGACACTGTATATCTGACCGCCACACAACCCAGGCACTGGTAGTAAGAAACCCCTTGGTAGGACTGGGGGCCACACTTTGAAACTGTTAGATATCTACTAATGACAGCAGGGACCAACGGCTTAAGTGCTTTCCGAGGCACGGAGGTGACCCGGTATGTGCCTGACCGGACAGCAGATTCTCGAACAAAGTGGAGTGCGGTGTCAGAAGACCTCCTCGTGGTGCGTCCTGGGTACAGACGGTGGTCTCTTCATGGACCTGGATGGTGGGATTACTGTCTGTAGCAAACTTCTGGACAAGGCAGGGGGACCTGTTGTGGTCAAGTGTCCTTTAACTTTTGGAGGGTACAGTGGAGTAAGGGAGCAAAGATTCCAATACGGGATCTCCAACCTTCCGCAAGGCGGATTTTCGGGGACATTCTAAGACCGCGTAGGCAGAAAGGAGAGTTTTGCGCTAAAGTTCAGGAAGAACTCACATGGAGAATAGGCCCCTCAGGCGGAGTAGAACCAAAGGCGAGTAAGTTTTATATCAGTTTCTCATTGTTAGGTGACATGGTGGAGGGCCAGACGCCGCGCTCGCTGTGCACTTATCCTGCTAATGAGCATGCAGAAGGGGTTTTCTCGACTGCAGCCGGCAATCTCGTGTTACTGGGTTTTCCCATCAGGAATTTCACAGTGGCAACCACGGAGTCAGGATTTGTGCCCGATTGATGGCAATAGGCTCGCCCCATATTACATAGAACTTAAACATAACTCTCTAAATATGGGTGTGCTATTAGGTGCACCTCTACCTAACCCTTCGGGGATTACAGGCGTGATATTGTCTCATGTTCCCTGGTCTGCACTAGTCTCAACCAGGTCTACTCCCGCGGTCTTCTGAATGTCATGAAGCCCTCTGTTGATCTGCACTTCTTCCACCGTCTCTTTTCGTCGAGGGACTGGCTATCTGACCGAAACTCCGATGTAGACCAATTATAAATTATGTTATTGGTTCCGGGTGACTAATGAAGGAATTATGCGCATAAAATTAACAGGCGCTTTTTAATTAATATTATATTTATAATTAATTTACTAATTATAAGTAATCAGTCGTAGATAAACTTGTACACGAACATAAATCGTGTCTGGTTTTAAAGATTATAACAAAAACATTCAAGTAATGTATTGTTTGTATTGCTTTAGCTTGAACTGTATCTATGCAGTAAAAATAAACTGTGTGCCTATTTTTTTTATCACTTTTTAGTAATTATGGCTGAGTTCAGGCGGATGTGGACTTATTTTCCCTGAGGTTGTTTAAAGTTTATAATTGGACAAGTGTCAAACATTCTAAAAACATGTGACATCTACCAACCCGCACTGGGCTTGCGTAGATTACGGACATCTTCCTCTGACAGAGAGGAGGCTTGTGTCCCAGCAATGGGAACATTATAGGCTGAACATTCTGGCAATATCATAACCATCAGTTAACTACGAAATATGATGATCCTTGTCATCCTTGGCTCTGTACTGGTGAGCAAATAAAACAGCTTACTTCTTAATGATAGTCGAACATCAATAGCATACTCCTACCTCAATAGTACTAGCTAATAGGTAGGTAAATAAGAATTGCTCAAGCCAAAGCAATCATTTATTAGACTAGATTATGCCCGCGGCTTAACCAGCGCGGAGGTCGGTAAGTGTCCCGCGGGATCGTAGGTACTGCCAGGATTAAAAGTATCCGATGCACCTGGGGTTAATCCAGATACATTGGATACTTTTTATCCTAGTACTATGATGTACCCAGGTGTCTAGGGCCCTACAATCCAAGGGGGTCCAAGTTCCTGTAACTGTCAAAGCTAGAGGCTGTAAAAAGAAACTTAATTTGTCCCAGGCAGGACCGCAGGATAGTAAATTTTTCTCCGCCTCTAAAAAAACACACGTTTATTTTTGTATAAACTATCGCAAGAAAATTTACCTACCCGAGGGGGGTTCAATAATTTTCGAGCTCGCTTCGCTCGCTCCTGCATCTTACAAGGGCCCCATTATTCTCAAATGCCCAGGGCCTTCATTTGGATAAAGACGGGCCTGATCATGTACCTAAATTAACCCCAGGTTATTAACTATCTGTGTGTCAAATTTCTTCCAAAGCTGCTAAGTAGTTTTTGCGCCGGAGTGACAAACTTTCGCATTCATGTAGGTAGTAAGAAGTAAGCTAACGGGATGCGTTGTTCAGACTCGCCAGACAAACAATATCCTGTAAGTAAGTATGTAGGTATGTGAGACCATTAGTAGCACCTATAAGTACAATGGGAGTTATTAATAGTAACAAACTCACAACCCACGTCTAGTATATCTCCAGTAATAGATTGTTATTATTAATAGGTGTTTGACCGTCTGTCTGTCTGTGTTAACGTCTGGCTATCGGTCACAAGGTACGCAGCAGTGGGTTCAAGGGTCGCAGATTATAGCTTTCTTGAGTAATAATAAAGTTTTTTTAACATCAAGAAATATATGAAGACTTTAATATTTAATTTTTTGCTTACATCACCTTTAAAAGTAATTTCAGGTAACGCAGTGTGAATAATGTTGAGATTTTCATATTTAGTTTCAAGATAAATAATAAATTACATTACATTATAACAATCTTTAAATAACACTGAATAACGGAAGAAAAATGTAAACCAGTTTATGCGGATCTCTTATTGTACGGAAAAAAAGTGTCAATAGGTCGAAATTTATCAAAATATAAGCTTTACAAATTACAACTAATGCCATCCTACGGCTAACGTGCGAACTTACATTGATTAAGAAACGGCGTAGTTTGAATGTTACGGATAGATGGCGCTACACATTTAACTGATCGATTATTTTCTTCTGACATACTAAGGACATTACATTGAAAATGAGAAAGAGCAGTTATACACAGGCAATACATACAACAAAAAGTACATTTTAAAACATGAAAAAAAAGCATTCATGATATTGATCAAGGAAATGTTAGGACAAGTAAAAATTCTGAAACGCAATATAATGACAATCAGAAGAGAAACAATATTTGCAACTTACAAAGCTTCGTCAATAATGATGAACTTACAGAATGTACAAAATTACCAGAACAGAAATAATTAAAATAGATTTAAAAAAAAAATCTTATTATTCATTTTCATTATTCTCTTAGGTCATCTTTTACATAATTCACCTTGTTTCCTTTGTATGATTTTCGTGTTATGTATTTTGATTGATTTAGATTTTCGACCTTATCAACTGTATGTACCTAGATTATAAGTGAATGATGAGGTCTCCTATAATTGGAAGCGCACACATGTACTTTACAATTACGTGCAAGTATACATAGAACAGGGACAACCCTGTTCTATGTATACTTGCACGTAATTGTAAAGTTTCTGTTGGAGATCCAATAAATAAATAAATTAAACTTTATCTCAATTCGCTTAGATTCTTTTCACAATACAGTGATCATGTACTTTGTTCGTTCCAAAAAAAAAACCAGGTGCCATTGAAATACAGATTAATTTTCTTCACAACAATCAACATTAAAATTTTCTTCGTTCAATGTAATCCTTCGGTGGTCGTTTGTTGAACATCCATTCCAGATTTGGTTGGAACATAATTTTGAGAACTAATAACATCTTAAAACTATGTTACAACTGAGCCTGTATATTGGATGGAAATTCTTCGACGATCATCTTCAGTAATCTTCGGGCGTCTTCGTAAATCTTCGGCCATCTCTCTCAGTAAGTTATACATCAGGTTTAGCGTGACTGCCAGTAATATTGTGAACTTTATTCTCGTTATATTAAGCTTTTGTTTGCTGCTGTCAGAGTTTAATTAACTGAAAGGAGTTTCCTATACTAAAGGTCAAGCAGCGTGGTAATCGCGGTCATAGAAAGTGCGAGTAGGACGACAAATATTTAGGACAGGAATCTCGTGTTATTTCGCTCTCACCGTTTGAGTTTCATGACTGCAGCTGCCACAAATACTTACAATTTTGTTGACAAATTTTTCACTAATTAGAGTAATTACGAGGTCAAAAATGTTTGTACCCTACCCTACATTCGGGTTGAGTATGTGATAAGTATAGAATCGATATGATATTAAAAAAAACCGGAAGTTCGAGTCAGACTCGCGCATGAAGGGTCCTGTAGCATCGTAGTAGGGTAGCCCCCTTTAAAAAGCAGCAGCAAAAATACACATTGTGTGAAAATTTCAACTGTCTACCTAATACGGATTATGAGATAAAGCACGCTGACAGACAGACTATGCTATACTTTTATTATGTGTTTGTGTATTGTTGAATGATTCAGGTATATATAACACCATTGGTATCTGACCTATGGTGTTCATTTTAATAAAGGGTATAACAAGACTCTTAACGAAGCCGAAAGGCACTTGTTCTCACCGTCATTGCGATCATTTTTATGTTCTAGACCATACCTGGGAACCTTCTAGTTACGAGATATTGAGGGTCAAAGTTCCGACTTTTTTTTAAATTTCTTTTTTAGTGCATGTTTTTAATAATATAATTTTTTTTTTAATAACTTTGTAATACGTAAACGTAAAAATCTTTCTTAAAGTAACACCTCCAAGACCCACGTACTATTCAATGCATCCATCAGCACAATGTTTGGAGTGCATTACATTGAGCCCTACCGTAAAACGTGATTTTTCACCCCAAAAAAAAAATCATTTCCCTGCAATATTAATATGCTTGGTTGACCGCTTCGTGAAGGGTCCGTTTACACCCTGTATAATGTAAAACTAGTGTTTAAATTCAAACCTATTTTTTTTTAATTTTCATTTTCTTACTAAAGCGGAATGTGTCCTGTATTAAAACATTTGTAAAATCTACTACACTTTGTTGTATAACATATACTGCCGAATCGTATGTGTCGCTACAAACTGGTATATAGGTGTCAAAGATGTGTCTTCACAGTACTAAGGTCGTGGTCAAACTGAGAACAACGATAGATACGATTCTCAGTATAATTGAGCGAGACAACATTATTCTAATGTCACTGTCAATGAAACAAAAATATGTCAGATAAACAGATTAGCCCCACTTTCGACGCGGCGGAGTTTATCTGACGATTTAAATCTTTGTAAGTATTTATTGACATGTTTCTATTTCGTTTTTATTAATTGTTTCCATGTACTCCCAAAAAACAAAACAAAATAAAACTCATAATAAAGACTACTGCTCAGTTTATTGTCACGCGTGTCTATAGTAGTGCGGCGCCAGTTCCAGCAGCCATCGCTGCTCTATGGTCATCATCTCGCGCATGTATGTCTTGTCGCCGTTGCTTTGGACGCTAGCGAACATTACCCTGGAATTTGACAAAAAAATGTCTTATTAACATGATGATAAAGAACTTATTTGACTGCCTCGTTTGTCTAGTGGCGTAAAGCGCTATTGCTTAGCCTGACATATGTTATTGGGTTTTTCCGCTAAGAATTTCACAGTAGCCGGAGTCTGTATATGTACCCAGTCGTTAGCAATAGGCTGTTACATGGGACTTAAACATAACTGATGATTGCTCCGGTGGTCTAGTGGTCTCAGGCGAGACTACAGAGCATGAGGTCCTGTGTTTGATTCCCAGGTTGGGCAGTGTTCAGAAATTTCTCAGTAGGAGCCACGGATTCTGGATCTGTGGCCAGTTGATGACAATAATCTCCATTTTACATATGCTTATGCATAACTGGCGAAATGTGAGTGTGCGATTAGGTACACCAATCCTAACCCTTCGGGGATTACAGGCGTGATGTTATGTAATACTCACCACTTGGGTTGCTGCACTCTGAACAGACAGCTGTCAGGGCTGACGTGTAGTCCCGCGCCGCGAGTGCCGCTGTAGCTGGCGCCTGGGTTCAAGTACGCCGCCTGGGGGAAGTAGCCGGAGAGGACGCATTTCATTATACGTTCCGTTTTACCTGGGAAAGGTCAAAGTAAGTAGTAAATGAAACTGTTATAAGAACTACTAAAACATTGAGTGACCACACTTCTAGACAAAGAATCTCGTCTTGTATTGAACCAGGTCAGAAACAGCTTTATTTCCATAAAATAAAAGCGAAATACACGTCATTCACCTCATTTCGTTTCGGACGACCCGACTCGACACCTTAGAAAAGAAAGCTCATTCTGATCGGCTCAGGCCAATTCCGCGTGATCGGCTCAGGTCAAGATAAAGGCTCGATAAAGGGAAATCATTAATCGGGCGAATAAAAATTTATTTGGCGACAGAATGGGCGAGTATTATACCAAGTAAGTAACTATTTATGCGGTCATTACGGCAAGGAGAACATAGCGAGCTCGGAACTCGTGGCACCCCGACTAGTACAGCATAGCTATTCATAAACGCTTCGATTCGATTTCGATTCGGAAAGACGTGTGTCTATCTTGCTTGCTTTCGTAATGCCAAGAAAAGAAAGACATACGACTTGTGAAATCGAAATCGGATCGGAACGTTTGTGAATAGCTATGCAGGTTAAGTTCGAAGGGGATGGCGGGGTCTAGTGAGTGACTGAAGTGAGTCGTATTAAACCCTGCAAACAGAAATAGGAGCCACGCGCAGCGGGGCTACGTCGACTACGCCTTATCTACAATCTAGTGGTTAATAAGTTTGTTTTAGTTTTTTTTTCTGAGTCCTTGAATTATCACACTGATCGTATTGAACAACTCAAATTTATATTTTCAAGTCACCGTTTTAAACATTTGTATTCGCCCACTGTTTGTCGCCCACTTAGTATTTCAGTAGCCCATATCCAGTATTTTGAACGCCTTTAATTTGAATTTATTTTGGTTCGTGTATTTAAATACTAACTGTTTTTATATAGAGACCAAGTTTATAATAGTATCACAGGAATATTTGTTTAAATACCTTAGTTTCATACACAACTCCATCGCAGTAAATAATATAAGTCGGTATATGGATCAAACCTTCAGTAGTTAGGGTACCTATTTTTTAGTGCTTATTCCAAAAGTTGTGTATAACAAAGCAAGCTGATGAACAACAATTATTAATATTTACCTGAACCCAAATCGATGCCATCAAAGACTTTGTCTTCCATTTGGAACTTTCCTTTTATTAGTTTTTCTAAGCTAGCTCGAACTTCACAAGCCTGCGAATTAAACGATACAACATTAGTTAATTGCACAGGTGAGTGACTACCTCGTTGGTCTAGTGGTCGCAAGCGCTGGTGCTGGTCATGAGGTCCCGGGTTCCATTAATAAATCAGGCAGTGTTATTGATTTTATGTTAGGAATGTCTCGACGCCCGAAGCCTGGTTGATTGGAATAGGCTTGCCGGCTATTATATCGGAATTAAATATAACTGGCAAAATCTGGGTATAGCTCAGCCTAACCCTTCCTCCTTCCGTAGAGGACAAAAAGCGTTGTCCTATGTTAAAATTTAGAGTTAGTATCGCAATCTCCGGATATATTCAATCTATCCCGAAAATAATAAAAATGAGATAGGAATTTAATCTAATTTCATACAATTATCCTATGTCATAGTTGGCGAGCCTGTTGCTATCTACTGGACACAAATCCAGACTCCGTGGCTGGTACTGAGAAATTCCTGATGGAAGAACCGAATAACACTTTGCCCAACCTAGGAATCGGACTGAGGACCTCATACTCAGCAGTTGCGCGTGCGCAACGAGGCGGTATACTAACAATAACTTAACAATACTTAATCTGCAAACTGGTCTTACCTTTTCCATAACCTTATAGTTAACATAGTACTTCTGGCACCATTGCTTGCAAGCTTTAGTGTTCCACTTCTCATCTTCAGAGGTCTTTAGTTTTAGGTATGCGTCCATAATGTTCAGGTACATTATTATATCGCCTTCAGCTACCTGAAACATTTGAATAGATATTCTTATTAATGTACTAGCGAATCCGCCCCAGCTTCACACGGCGCCACCTATCGGGTCCAAAACTATCCTATCTTTCAAGTTGGAACCAAGCATACACATTTCCAAAATTCCATTGAAATCGGTTTGGTGCAAACACCTGATTTTTATAAAATAAGATAAGTTTTTATGTCTGTATTAAGCCCATTCTAATTAATAAGATTTTTTTTATATTTATTTCCTTTTAAGAAACATACTAAGAATGTCTCCTGTATCGTCTCGTGGGTGTGTTCACAAACATACAATCGGGCAATGTTCTAACATAATTAATAGAGGTATATATGTGAGTGACCATGGGTGAACGTATCCAATCATCTGAGGTCTATTCAAGTCAAATATCCGAACCAATGTCTGAGTGGGACGGAGATAACGGAAGTGTTGCGTTCTCGCGCTCTCTCATGTAATGACTGCAATTACGCTCCTTGCAAAAAGTTATATTAATTAAAGAAAGATAAGATTGTAATATACCTTTTTATTCGCTCTCTCCTCCCACATATAAATAAAAAATCTCTTCATTTATAAACTCAACAATACATTATCACAGCGAAACACTCCCAACACCGATGAAGAACTAAATATAATAATTACCTCAAAGTTATTTCTCCTGCTAATCTTAGCATTGACACTCTCTTGCCCACCGCTGGGCTTGAGGAACACGTTGTCCACTTGCAACATGGCGGCTATGGAGAGAGCCTCGTCTATGCAGCCCCACTCACCTGGAATAGGAATTAATTATGTATTATTATTTTATTAACGACCCCCGTATCAGCACAATGTTTTGAGTGCGTTACATTGAGTCCTACAGTTAAACATGATTTTTCACCCCAAAAAAACAGTCGTTTCCCAGCAATAATTTTTAATAAAATCGGTAGATTTTACTTAGCCACTGCGCCATCCGCGCCGTCAAGTATGATAACACTAAGCGTGTGAAAAATTTGTTGATCCTTTAAAAACGTTACGTGTAGTTTTATCTATCATCATAATAGGACGTAGTTAAGCGAAAAGGATCCAATCCACAACATGGCCAAAAAATACTATCAGCTAGTAAAAAAGACCTAACCTACGACCAACCCAAATGAATAAGTGTTGATATTCTTCATCAGTTTGATGAAAAGAAAGAAAGAAAGAAAATATATTTATTTGCCGCAGGTACATGACGTGATGCACTAAGTCAATTTTGGCCATTTGTGGATTGGATCCTTTTCGCTTAACTACGTCCTATATCTAACCGTTTATCAACTAAGTTGAGGCAGTGGTTGTTCCTTGTTAAGACACACACACACACACACAAAAGTGTATTTTAATGGACCAATTGAAATAAATGATTGATTTTGTCACAAATAACCGTATATTTCGGCAGTGGTGGCCCAGTGCTGGCGGCCCCGACTTACGAGGAGTAAGTCGTGGGTTCGAACCCAGGCAGGCACTTTACTTTGTGTAATTTACTTCATCACCACTGCTCTCAAAACGGTGAAGGAAAACATCGTGAGGAAACTGGCGTCCTAGAAACAAAAATTCGAAGACATGTGACATCTACCAACCTGCATTGGCCCCGCGTGGTGAGGAGGCCGTGTGTCCCAGCAGTGGGAAAATTATAGGCTGATTATGTTATGCTGTAATCGTATAAATCAAGTGTACTAACCACTATTGCACAGCATGGCCGCACACATAGGCTTGAGAGGTAACTCGGCCACGATCTCTCCCGCCGGCGTCAGCTCGCCCAGCTTGTCGACCGTCTGCAGCGCGTACAGCGTCTCCAGCCCCGACAGGATGCTCTTAGCGGGCGGCGGGGTGGGGAACGTGAATCTGGGAACAATTATATTTCAAGATAAAATACGTGATTAGATCTGGGCAAAAATCTCCACGCGATGGTTGCCGGAAGACGGATGGCGCCGCCGAGGTCGGACCAGGCAGAGGTGGCGAGACGTTCTGGACGCCTACTGCGAGGGCTGGTTCGAGGAGGCAAGGGAAAGAACACATGGAAGACATTGGGGGAGGCCTTTGCCCAGCAGTGGGACAGTACAGGCTACTAAAAAAAAAGACCTGTCGTACTATATGCATCGGAACGCTGGGCTGTGAAGAAGATGGATGATAGAAGATTGCATGTAGCGGAGATGAAAATGTTGAGGTGGATGTGTGGAGTGACAAGAATGGATAAGGTAAGGAATGAGTATGTTAGAGGAAGTTTAAAAACTGCGCCAGTTATAGAAAAGTTGAAAGGGAATAGACTGTCTTGGTATAGACATGTGATGGGGAGGGACGAATCGCATGTGACTAAAAGAGTGATGAATATAGATGTTGATGGATGGAGAAGGAAGGAAGATCAAAGAAACGATGGATGGATTGTGTGAGGAATGATATGAAAGATAAAGGAGTAAATGATAGCGTGACGGTGGACAGAGGAGAGTAGAAGAAAAAAACGTGTTGCGCCGACTCCAAGTAACATGAGACAAGAGTAGGAGCATGATGATGATAAAACACAATAAATGACTTTTATTTTAGCTGTAATTTGTGGATCTTTGCCAGTCGTTACAGGTAATCAGTGACCCGAAAATCGGGTAACCATTTTCTCCAAACGGTATCGTATTAGCCAGTACTAACTGGGTTGTGGAGGCCAAATAGACAGTCGTTCCATGTAAAATATTGGTATTCAGCTGTTTATGGTTAGACTGAAAGCAGACTCCAACATAGTTGGGAAAAGGCAAGGTTAATGATAATTTATGCTTATAACAAATTACTGTCGTGTCTAAATTGTTACTACTTTGCAAAGTAAAGAGCCCCCCCCCCCCCCGCGCCCCTCACGGCGCCGACTGGCGGTGTTCTTCCCGTCATTGCAGTCAATTTTTTCCATCTTATAAACTATCCGTGTGCCAAATTTCAACCAAACCCGTCCAGTAGTTTTTGCGTGAATAACATCCATCCATCCATCCTCACCAACTTTCGTATTTATAATAGTAGGTTAATAGTAAGATTACCTGAGTAAGTTATGTATGCCTAAAGCTTTCAGCTGCAGTAACATCCCAGACAGGTCACTTCTGCACATCTCAGGAGGCACTGACGGCGGCAGTTTATCATACTCTACTTCTGTGTATAACCTGAAACATAACATAACATAATATAACGTCTGTAATCCCCAAAATATTAAGTGTACCTACAAGGTGTAAACAGACCCTTCACGAAGCCGTCAACCAAGCATTCTGTACATCAAACTAAGTAACTCTAAACAAAAATGATTGCTGAAAAACGAAATTTTTTTTGGGGACGAAAATCATGTTTTACCTAACGACTCAATGTAACGCACTCAAAGCATTGTGCTGATGGATGGTTTGAATAGTACGAGGGTCGTGGAGGTATTGAAAGGGAAGTTATAATATTAAAAACTTGTATTTAAAAAAAAACCTGTAAAACAGTTGGAACTTTGACCCGTAACTATGGTCGGACGGTTCCGTAAGTATGGTCTAGCTCAAAAAAAATGGCAATGACGGGGAGAATCTTTCGAATTTTTGAAAGGTACTTTTACACCCATTATAATACACCAACATTTCAGAGGCTTCGGGTAGATCCCTAGCAACGCCGTTGAAGTGGCAGAGTGCTGCTCAAGCTCATCATTGAAATTACGAAAAAGAACCAACATTTCGCCAGTTATATTTAAATTCCATGTAATAGGGGCGGGTTCGGACGCCCTCAGCCGGGCGTCCGAACCCTGGCAGCTAAATTATTTCCTCGTCTTCTAGTGATTCTCGCAAAAGGCAATCCGCAATTGACGTTATTTACAAATATCACACAAATGTAAAGAATATTGATAACATAACATCACGCTTTGTAATCCCCGACGGGTTAGGTAGAGGTGTATTGGACAGTACACCCACATTTCGCCAGTTATGTTTAAGTCTAATGTAATAGGAGGCGAACCTATTCCCATCAACCAAGTCACAAGAGACAAGTCCAGACTCAGTGGCTGCTACTGAGGTATTCCTGATGGAAAAACCCAATAACAGTTTGCCCGACCCGGGAATCGAACCCAGGACCTCATACTAAGTAGTGGCGCTTGCGACCACTAGACCAACGAGGCAGTAGAGGCAGAATTTAGACAAGTTGAAGAGAAATATAAACTTCATGTGCAGGCAATAAAGTTCTTTTACCTGTAACACTTCCCGCGACTAGTCCTGCCCGCCCGGCCCGCTCGTTGCGTCGCGTTGTTCTTGGAGATACACGTCACCGTCAGACTCTCTACTCCCACTGCAGGGTCGAAGAAAGGCAGCTTGTGGAAACCGCTGTCTATCACTGGAATATTAAGAAAATATGTAATCTAGATTATTTTGTTACTAGAGAATCGCGTTGCTCCGACGATTTTAAGATTTAACAAAACGTGGAGGCTTCTTTATTATTTGTGTAAGTTAAATATTGATGTATTGTAGAAATAATAAACCTTTCGAAAATAATTCTTTAAATTATGATGAATCAAAACAAATACAAGGTGGACGGGGACACCGATGCGAAAACAGTGCAATACCTACATAGTTAAAATGTATGGAACAGCTGATTTTTTTTAATAACAAACAAATATAACAAATGAAAAAATTCAATGTGGGGAGCTCAGAATGATGTACTGAATTCGTGGTAAACATTTTCGCGTCGGTATCACTTCCATCCCGTATAGCTGACGGTACTCAAAAGGCTCCCCAACTTAAATGGGACTGAGCAGGACATTTCTGTCGGTAAACTGTGAGCTAACATAGCAGGTAACTGTGCCCTGGGAATGCGAGCACGGTCACGGCCGCCGTGGAGGAGGTGGCGGGACCAACTGGAGGGAGGCCTTCGCCCACGAGTGGGACAGAGCAGGCTAGAAAACAAAAGATGAATCAAAATCCATTGCGTCTTACAATTCAGAAGAACAATGGAAAATCCATGGAACCTTCTAGTTACGGAGATATTGGAGATCAAAGTTTCAAGTTTTTTTCAAAAAAAGTTTTCAATACTATGCTTTACTATGAACTCGGTATCATGCAATGCATCCATAAGCACATTGTTGTGTGTCCACACGAAGATCAATTAAGCTATGCAAAACCAGTATACGCTGATCTCTCATTATAGGGGAAGCTCATACAAAGCGAGGTCAGGTTATACTGGACATAGCATTATGTGTCACCATGTGTACAGTATTATTTGCGCAGAGTTACTTAGATGACGGCTTTGGTAATTGCTTACCATAAACAACACCCGGGATCGTAACACTGGTCTCAGCCACATTGGTAGCCAGCACCACCTTCCTGACATTATCGTCGGCCCGCTGGAACACCTTGAGCTGCCGGTGGTGCGGCAGGCTGCCGTACAGCGGCGCGGCCAGCAGCCCGGCCGCCCGGATGCCGCTGGGGAAGTGGGTTCGGGTGCGGTTCGTGTCGTTGTTGGTGTCGGCGTAGGCGCGGAGGGTTTCTAGGGCTGACTGGATTTCTTCCTGGAAAGTGAATGATTGCATTAATTAAAATATACAGGATGGCGCCGAAAATTCGACAATAAATGAATACACTAGTAATACTAGTTCATAGGAATATTTTAAACTAAGTAATAAATTCTAACATACAAATTAAGAAATATATTTTTTCAAAAAAACTAAATAACATAAAACTTTTAACAAAAAAGAACACCATTTATAAAATATTGTTTTACTAACCTTAGCTATAATTTGCACTAATTAGATACATGGACTCAAATTCGAAGCATTTAATACAATAAGGCCATTACAGACCCTTTTGAATGAAAGAAACAAAATGATACGATGTGGGTACCTGGTATCGTATGACTATAACTCGTAACAAGGTTCAAAATGAATTAAAAAACCGGCCAAGTGTGAGTCACACTCGCACACAAAGCATGATCGAAAACCGCCGAAAAGTCATCAATAGGATGTTTTAATTCGTCCTGACTGTTGCACACATATTTAGGAAAAAAAAAATAGATGAATCGTTTATATAATTTCAAACTTACTTGTGAGGTCAGAAAGGCTAGGATATCACCAAAAGGTTCGTTTTCGTGTATTTTGATCACCGTCTCCACTGTAGCTTTCACGTAGTCTGGTACTGGCTCTGAAACATGTTTGTATTATGAAAAACTATTTAACTCCAAAATGATTCAACAGATGTCGCTAGTAGGTACAATTGTACAAACATTGGATACGTACTTGAAGTCAAGAGTCAAAATCAATGAAAATTATACCTCGGTCTCATCAAAGGGCCAGTCTATTATTGATTCATTAAAATCGTATAATTTACCTTCGCTATAAAACACGTCAATAGGATGCGTCCTCCCCTGCATGGACATTATAGTGGACGTGCTGCGCTTGTCCGACTTCCTGTCCGTCAGGTTGAAGAAGTCCCGCAGAAACTCCGCGTCCATCGTCGCTGATGATACCACTAGCTTGAGGTTCTTGCGTTTCTTTAATGAACAAACGAAAATTAATGCATAATCAACCAAAAATGTCGAAAGGATAGTTTCAAATTGTAAAGTACGTGGAATCCAATTTTAAGTATGCTCAAAAGTAGTAGCCGGCGTCGTAATAAGAACTCAACAAAACCTAGTGATACTGTGAGTGTGTTTTGCTGTGACTTTGTATCGAGTTCCAGTAGTGCGCAAAGCAAAAGACTAAGAAAGAGGGTAGACAGATTTGCCTGCATCTAACAATTTATTTACCATCCACCCGCATACTCCAGTCGTCCCGCGATCATGGCGCTTGCAACAGCGTCGAAATATCGGGAGCTCAGATTAATTGATAATCATGGAAATATGCCGTAAGTGACAATCTAAGCATAATCAACCTATAAACGATCCCACTGCTGGGACACAGGCCTGGGCTGTAATCCATGCCGCGCTAGTCCAGTGCGGGGTGGAGGTCGAATGTTCTGTTGTAGGACATGCATTTCCTTCACCAGTTTGAGAGGTGATGAAATAATAATGCCTACTAGTTTGAACTCAGGACCCACGGCTTGTTAGTCGGTATTAACCCCTAGTAAGACATGGTAGACCAGTGCTTGAAATACCAATTTCCAATTTTGTCATACAAGCAAACATTCTCATAAAGCCTCGTTGGTCTAGTGGTCTCAAGTGCAACTGCTGAGTATGAGGTCCTGGGTTCGATTCCCAGGTCGGGCAAAGTGATGTTGGGTTTTCTCATCAGAAATTCTCAGTAGCAGCCACGGAGTCTAGATTTATGCCCGGTTGATGGTAATAGGCTCGCCCCCTATTACATGGGACTTAAACATAACTGGCGAAATGTGCGTTTACTATAAGGTACATCTCTGCCTAACCCTTCGGGGATTACAGGCGTGATCATATGTATGTCATACAAGCACAAACATGATACCTTTATAATTTTCTTCAGCAGCCCCATTAGAACGTCCGTCATCTGTGTTCTTTCATGGACCTGCAATTAAAAAAAAATGTGTTAATTAATTCATTCAATTTTGTAGTTTCTGCCTACCCAACGAGGAAAATGCGTGAGTTTATGTACATATGTTTGTTTTTGGAGTAGTATTTCCTCCTTCTGTTTAATTACTGTTTCACAGCAGTTTCGAATAATATTATCACCTAAACTGAGAATGTTTCGTTCCTTGCGGGATTTCCGATTGTCTTTTTAACCGACTTCTAAAAAGGAGGTTCTCAGTAAGGCTGTTTTTTTTTCAGTGTAGCACCATAGCACAATGAAGGCATATCTGCCGATTAAAAATTTTAAATTACACTGGCTTTCAGTGGCAAAGGTTCCATAGACCTCGATTCCTACCGGCTTAGCCGGAAGCTGGTTTGTAGAGAAATAATATAATCACATTAAAGATATGTACTCCGGCTTACCCCTTACAAAAATTGACCCTTCGCTACTGCTGGCTTTAAATCTTTGATATTTTGGACTTGGAATTGTCCTAGAACCTGTTCACTTTTTTTTGAACCAGATACTACTACACTATCACTAGGAGAAACAAAAAATAACAAAGGAGTCTTTATTTAATTTATATTGGAATATACTGACCTCATCAAGAACTATGCAGGAATACTGCATGAGTAGTGGAGATGCGAACATCTCTCGTAACAAAACGCCTTCTGTCATGAACTGAAACGAAATATGTTATGTTATTACTAATTCATCATCTGCCTAGCCTTTTGCCAACTATGTTGGGGTCGGCTTCCAATCTAACCGGATGCAGCTGAATACCAGTATTTTACATGGAGCGGCTGCTATCTGACCTCCACAACCCAGTTAGTACTGGGTAATAACTATTGGTAAGACTGGTTGTCAGACTTTCGGGCCACTGACTGTAACTAGTGATCTACAAATGACAGCCGTGACCATCGTCTTAACGTGCTTTCCGAGGCACGGAGGAAGTTCGGTATGTAATGGGCGGTCACCCGTCCGTGGACCAACTTAGACCAGCACAGCTTAACCTAAATATCGACCCGAGTGGCTGTTATTATTTAGCCACGAGCTCCTATGTTATTACTTATTATAACTATTTAAAAGCTACTTGCCGATTTATAACGAGTGGTTAGTTTTGATGGTTCTTTCCCACTGCCAGACAGACATAGTTGAAGGTCACATGTGGGATGGTGCTAGCGCTAGGTAAGGGAAATGATAAACGTCATCAAAACTGTCTGGCGGTTTGGGAAACCGCTTCAAATAGTTGCCCTAAGTAATATTTACATTCATATTAAATTAAATGACGTAGGATCACTTTCAATTTAACATACTTTTAAAGGTGTCTGGCGGGGCTTTTCCCCCAGACAAAGTCTCTGGCAGTGGAGGAGTTGAATCATCATCCTAGCCCTTACGTAATATTAAAAAAAAACGCTTTGTAGTACGACGTAACTAATCAGCTATTTAGAACACTTTTGTCACCTGAGTGATATGTAATTATATAAGGTCTAACTATTCATACACAAAATATTTTAAAAGTAACTTCTATAAGTCGTAAAGTCGCCATAGCAAAAAAAAAATCTGAGTATTTTTTTTTACGAAATTATTATAATTCTAAAAATTTTTGAGAATTTTTGCATAAAATCTTTACTCCCATATTCTAACAATGGCAATAGGTAAATACGAAGTAGTAAACTAGCGTAATGGATGATCAAAAATAAGGAGCTAGTATTTATTTTGTGGGTAAAGTAATTTTAAATTATTTATTTTTTATAAAAATGTACTCAGATAAAAAAAAATCCCTTGAAATGGCTTCGTTACAGCCGTTAGATGATTCCCTGAAGATATTTCGTGTATGAATAGTTAGACCTTATATATGTACCAAAGCCACCACGACCGACTTTTCAGAATATTCAATTGTTTTTACCTATTGTAAGGTACTTCCACAGAAAAAGTCTTAGCATTTATAAAATGACGTAACGTCTGGCAGTCACAGGATCTATCTCTATTAAGTGACATTATGATTATTTACACGAAATGATGTACTAAGGTATTTTAAGGATAATACTATCGAATATTTGAAATCAGTTTGTAAAGGAAGTATAAAATGCAATACCTGTATACTTAGGAGGAAGGAAAACCTTATAATTATATGAATGATTAAGTTCCAGAAATAATAATACAGGAAAAAAAACTTAATTAAAAAAATCAGATGGTATCGACATTTTTAATCAAGAGGAAAATACGTGATTTTATTTGTTTTTATTATTGACGTATTTTTAGCAAGTAAGTAATTATTAAGTAAGATTCTGGAGTGATAAAAGAAAGAAAATAAACCCCGGTAACGAAACTATAGCGTGATCTAACTCGATGCCAACGCCAGCACTGTTACAAATTCAAACTCAAAAACTCAAAGCATTTACTTCAAATAGGCACTTATGAATTGTCAAAAACAAAATTAAGAAGCTACAGTCCAGCCACAAGGCATAATAAATCCTCTGAGGCTCTCGGGCCCCGACTGGAAGGGCTCCTAAGCGCATGCTTGGAGAGGCCAGTTCCCGCTTCGTTGGAAGACAGGGAAGCTGGTCCTCATCCGGAAGCCAGGGCGGCCTGCTGACTCTCCGTCCGCATACCAGCCCATCGTGTTGCTCGTCGAAGCTCTTTGAAAGAGTCATTGCCAACCGCCTCGCCGGGCACTTTGCGGGGATGGTGGACGCCATCATGCGCGTGAGAGCCCCTACGACGGGGGACGCGGTGTCCCGGGGCGGGATCGTCTTGGCGGTGTCTCTTGACGTCGCCAACGCCTTCAACTCCATGCCCTGGAGCTGCATTGGGGAGGCACTCCGGTATCACCAGGTGCCGACCTACCTACGTCGTGTGGTCGGGGACTACCTGACGGATATGGCCGTCATCTACCCCGGTCGGAGCGAAGAATGGAGCCGGCGAGAGATGTCGTGAAGTGTTCCACAGGGATCGGTTCTGGGGCCGGCCTTGTGGAAAATCGGTTACGACTGGGTGCTGCGCGCCGACCTCCCAGCGGCGTCAGCGTAGTTTGCTACGCTGACGACACGCTGGTACTGGCACAAGGGAGGTCGCACAAGGCGGCGACCGAAAACATGACACGCGGGGTTGCGATAGTCGTGGAGAGGATCCGGCAATTGGGTCTCGAGGTGGCATTGCACAAGCCCGAGGCCATGTGTTTTCATGCCTCGGAATGCGCCACCGTTGGGATCCCTAGTGACGGCAGGAGGGGTTTCCACGAGCGTCGGGTCGACGTTGAAGTACCTAGGACTCGTTCTCGACAGCCGGTGGAACTTCGTGGAGCATTTCCGACGTTTGGCCCCCAAACTGGAACGGAAGCCGCCCGCTACCTGAACGCGCCCCAAAAGGGGATAGCCCTAAGGCTAGTCCGGGGGTACCGCACGATCTCCGGTGAGGCGGCTAGCCTCCTTGCCGGATTGCCGCCATGGGATCTGGAGGCGATAGTCCTCGCGCGCCTTCACGAATGGCGCGCGGAGGCACTACGTCGGGGGGAAACTCCGCTGCCGCGGCAAATCGCCGCTCAGCGGACAGACCTCCGGCGCGATCTCATGGTGACATGGAGAGAGCGACTGTCGCAACCCCGTGCAGGGCACGCCACCATAGTGGCGATAAGTCCCCTCTTTGAGGAGTGGCTAGAGAGGCGCCACGGCGCCCTCACCTTCCGCCTGACGCAGGTCCTCACCGGACACGGTTGTTTCGGGAGGTGCCTGCACCGAATCGGGCGGGAGGAAACGCCCGGGTGTTTCCATTGCGAGGATCGTCCGGAGGACACGGTGCAGCACACTGTGGAGGTCTGCCCCGCTTCGGCGGAGCAGCGCCGTGACCTCGTAACGGCCATTGGCGGCGGCGATCTCTCGCGCCCGGCCCTGGTTCAGGCCATGGTCCGGAGCGAGAGGGAATGGGAAGCTGTCACCTGCTTCTGCTTCATGCTAGTGAAGGAGGTGGCGGGACGTGAGAGGGAAAGAGCCTCACGTCCCAGCCGCCGCGTCGAGGGTCACGTGGTGGCCTCCGGCCACCGTAGGCGCGGGCCTGTGGACGGCAAGTTATGGGCTAGCTCGCCGTCCGGCCGTCTTATGACGACAGGCCGTGTCGACGGCGCGTTCGTGTTCCACGCGCGCCTCAAAGAGATGTCAGCAACCACGTAGGGGTCCGCATGGGCCGATGCCTGCCAGGGCTGCGGTTCGAAAGAGATACTGCGGCCCTGGAACACAAAGGGCAAAGAAGGAACATGGATGGGTTTTAATCAGTACAAGTCTGACACTCCCTTCCGCTCCGCCCAGAGCGGGGGGGGTCATTTGACGATTTCCCAAACTAAAAAAAAAAAGGCATAATAAATGTGAAAGATCTGAGTTGCCTATTCCAAAGCGTAGATCTCTATGGAGAAGAATGGGCAAAAACTCCATGGACACTCTTGATTGGACAACTGTACAGAGTTGTCGCAGTGCTCGATAGGTGGCGTTGCTAATTTACCTACCATGATTTCGTTTATAGAGCGATTTATTCAGCGATATTTTTTATAACACCTCTGGGTCGAAATTATTATATTATATCTGTACATTTCACATTCTCGTTTCATTCCTCATTCACGAAGAGGCTCGTGGCTAAATAATAACAGCCGCTCGGATCGATCTTTAAGTTAAGCCGTGCTTGCCTAGGTTGGTCTGTGGATGGGTGACCGCCCATTACATACCAAGTTTCCTCTGTGACTCGGAAAGCACGTTAAGCCGTTGATCCCGGCTGTCATTTGTAGATCTTTGACAGTCGTTACAGGCAGTCAATGGCCCAAAAAGTCTGACAACCAGTCTTACCAAGGGGTATCGTATTACTACTACTAACTGGGTTGTGGAGGTCAGATAGGCAGTCGCTCCATGTAAAATACTGGTATTGAGCTGCATCCGGTTAGACTGGAAGCTAGTTGGGAAAAGGCTAGGCAGATGATGAGGTACATTCCACATTCTATTCTATTCTATATGTTTCTCAGAATGATGTACTGGATACGTGGTAACCGTTTTCGCGTCGGCGTCCCTTCCACACCGTATATTACTGTCGATAGAAGGATCGACACAATCATCTCCTAGTGACATGTCGCCGGGCCGTCTGGCCGAGGTGTAGCGAGCGCAACCCGGTGACCGATACATCTATGTTAGGCGATCACTAAGATGGGTCGGAGCCATAATCTGAGCATTCAGAATTTCAGCAAACATCCGCACAGCACTATATCTTTCAACAATCCGTTTCGTTGGAGCACCACCAGACATCACCCCTGGATCCACCGCCTGGTTGGAGGATCTTCCTTTTCTGTGTTTTCTATGGAGGATGAGGAAATTTACACCTTGTCCCTCACTACCTTTATACTAGAGGATAAGAGTACTCACAACAATCCCAGTACCAGTTCCTCTACAGCTGGTATTAGCGGCGGCATACCCCACTTGTTCTCCAATGGGCTCGCCCCTTTCCTCAGCCACTCGGCATGCAAGTGACACCGCAGCGGCGACCCGCGGCTGTGTCACACAAACTTTGTGGCCGATCTCGTGGAGGTACTGGAAAGAAGAAAGAAATGGTTAAGTAAAGAGAAATTAATAAATTGCGCAAGTAGGTGGGCCGAAGTAGATATCGAACACGAGCAGAGATCAGTCACAGGACCAACGATTTTACGTGCTTACCGAGGCACGGGGGTAGAAGGCTGCGTTTCACACGCATCCCTCGCTACGCAACCTCGCTCATATCTGGTGGAAACACAGCCAAATACCGCCAACTTTCAAACTTTGGGCTGCTACTAAGAAATTCCTTATGGAAAATCATAGTGCAAATGATTATGATGTTGTAGTATAAATATGATGATGCTAAAGAAATAGATATCAAACTTTCCCCGCCTTTATGATAGACAACGCTTACCGTTGTAGTTATACCCTTAATCCAGGCCTGACTTGATAAATTCCGGAGCTATATTTATACCTCCAGGAAATAACACATAGATGAGATAATCCGTTTAATATTGTTTAATATACCTAAAATATCGGTAGCTGAACGCCCTATTTCCTGACCAGGCGTTCTCTTGACCGCGTTACGAGATTTTTCATGAAACCAATCTATTTGATGCCTTCAAAGTTGGCTCTCTTCCAATAGTTTTGTTTATATGACGTTAAGCTGATGTCGGCAGTTTTAAATTTACAATGTTTGGGGTAATCATTCAATGCAGATGGTGTAGTACCTGAGGAAATTGTTGGGAATATTACATAATTCAGGCATATTTGTATTTTGTAGCAGTTATCTCTCAAATCACATAATCTACCTAGCCGTTTCCCAACTATATCGGGATCGGATTCCAGTCTAACTGCCTGCAGCTGAATACCAGTATTTACACGGAACGACTGCCTATCTGACCTCAAAGATGGGACTTCGGATTTACCACTGAAACCCGGAGCATTTCACTGTTGACTCCTTGTGCCAATTCAAATAATATAGTTTTGTGGGCAGAGTGCATCATGCGCGAAGTTCATACTCCATAGTCATTATAATTATAGCAACATTTTAATAAGAGAGAAGTTGATTCTTGTCGGATAAGCTGAAGTCGCAGCCAAGAGAAAGCGTAAAGATGACGAACTAGATAAATACTAAACATTTTACGATATTACAATATTATAGCATGGGAACAAGGCGTGCGTTTACTTATACAGCGTGTACCGGAAAGGTGTGGTCATATTTTAGTAAGTTTAGTATCATAGATCATCAAACTGAACAATTTTTTCTATGGGATCAGGGTCGAGTAGGTATTGAAGTTTTGTACGGGACAGCTGATATTTTGGTACACTTTTTGGCTCACGCTGTAGGTATGTTGGCTATGTTATACATACTTACGGAGCTCAAAACCGTGCCGTTTCAAAATCAAAGAGAGCATACAATCAGAAACTAAAGAACGTCACCAGCTATAATCCTGATAGAATTTGACAGAATCTTACTACTTACTATTCTAAATGAGATAGTTTGTGAGTAAGGATGGATGTATGGATGTTTGTTACCCTTTCACGCAAAAACTACCCAACGGATTTCTATGAAATTTGGCACACGGATAGTTTATAATCTGGATTAACACATAGGATAATTTTTATCCCGGTAGCACGATCCCGTGGAACAATTACCGAACTCAACGCGGCAGAAGCCACAAAACCTAAAAAATAGTTAGGTCATGGTCAGCAAAGTTGATACGATACACACCAGAGATATTCATGTGACATTACTTGTAAAGCCTCTTTATAATGCACACAGAACAACACCACACTCCACCTACACAAAGCCATCTGACAGCCATGACCCCAATCCACAAGTACCTACTGGAGTTTTTATCACCGAGTTAATTTGCGTTAATTCGAATGCGGCATTATTTAATTAATTACGAGGAGTGTCAATTGGTTTGTGTGTTTAATAAGCGGCATGGTAATCCCTGAAGAGGGTACACGTGTTGTGTGACGCCCCGTACATGAACTCGGGCGATAATACTCGCGCGAGTGGCGCTTGTTTCCTTTCGCGACTCGTGCTCTAGCCAAGCGCTTGCTCTAAAGGCGCGATTCAATTAGGCAAGTCTTGCATGCAAGTATGACGTCACATTTGCGTACAAGTTGCTTGCATTGGAAACATGTTTTCAAGAGTGTGCAAATTGCACGCAGGTTTTACTTGCATACAAGTGGAGATGTTCAACATTGAACGCGCAAACGTTAGTTGCACGTTTCGAATTGCGAACGAGCGACGTGTCCAGTGCTGCCAATCGCGGGGAAAATCCCCGATTTGCGGGGAATTGAGGGTTAGCGCGGGGAGAGCGTGGGGAATGACAAAAATCGGGGAATTTCAGGGAATCCAGGCCAATTTTTTCGGTGGGTGTAAAACTATTTTATGTCCCGTATTGCTTACACCTAAAAAATCACGTTTGGACTTGGCAGAAACAGCTCGACATTACTAACATAATTTTAAATGGCAACACAACTCAAATGCTTGCTCAACTGTCATTTGAACACGATTTTGTATTTCTGAACGCATCCATTTCTACATCATTAACTAATTGTTCATGGTTGTCGATTTTTTAAATTGGTGCGAACGGTTGTTTCATTAAAATTATGGAAAGTGGTTAAAAAGTGCAGCTACTGTTAAAAAACAGGTAGGTTGCATGTTCAGCATAAGATTATAAGGTAAAGTATTTTATAAAAGTTTTAGTATATTATTGAACAAATTTTGTATAAAACAGCGTTTTTCTACCAAAAATATCATTTTGGGGACGTTGTGGGGAATGCATAAAAAAGAAGCGGGGAATTTCGGGAAATTGACAACTGACGCGGGGGAATCGAGAATTTTTTATTGGCAGCACTGGTCACGTCGCTCGTTCGCAATTCGAAACGTGCAACTAACGTTTGCGCGTTCAATTTGCACCTCATCACTTGAATAAAAAATGTACAAGTTCAAACTACGTCATACAAGTTGTAACTTGTATGCAGGTCTGTTCAAGTTGTATGCAATTTGCAACTTGCACACAAGTAACTTGCCTAATGGAATCGCGCTTGGCTAATTTGCGGAATCGCGATGCGTTGCGCGGCTCGTGCGGTTTGGCGTCTCACAACGTGGCGTCTCGCGGGGTGGCGTCTCGCAGCGTGGCGTCTCGCAGCGCGTTTTTTCCGGAGAGGCGACTTGTGCAGCGGACCGCGTTATCACATGCACGCGCAAACACAAACCTATGACAATGTTGTTTACGGAAACGCGGGACGTGAAGAGCGGGTATGCGGGTAAAGCTGCACTTCAAGTCAAGCAAGCACGCGTAAAATCGCTTCTCTGTAAACGCTCTCGGATCTCGAACGCAAGTGACGTGCAAATTTATCGCACGGCACAGCGCGGCGCGTCCTCGCAAATTAGCCCTAAGCAATTTCTTTTAATTAGTTTTCTTCACAGTCACAGTTGCAACACGTGAGTCGCTTGAGCGCGTAGCTCGTGGTCGAGCGGTAAGAGGCAACACGTGTGGTGAGTGTAATGAACTGTCGGAATAAAAAATCTTTGGCGACATTTACCTACGCTCAGATGAAAATGACTCTCTAAAAATAGGTGTAGGAAACTAGTCAATTCATTCACTAAAAAAAATTAAATTTTTGGTTTTATGAATGAATCGACCAGTGAAACACAACAAATTATTGTTAGAAGTATCTTATCATGATCATAGATTTTTTGAGGGCCACCCACTGACAACTGACACTGCATCCCAATTGCGTGCTACACTTTCCATCACTACCCGAAGGATTTTGAAGATTTATAATTATGTATGTGAAAATTCATTCGTTGTGAGACAAATTTTCCAAACACAATTACGAAATGTTTGAAAAATTTGACTGTTCGATACTGAAAACATTGCTGAATCGTCAGCACATCTAAAAATCTAAATAGCAACAAAGAAACAGTCATGAAACTAACAGCTCTTGGACGTGTCAGTGCTGTCAGCTTTATAACATAAAATAACATCACGCCTGTAATCCCTGAAGGGTTAGGCAGAGGTCTACCTAATAGTACACCCACAGTTATGTTTAATTCCCATGTTAGCGAGCCTATTACCACCTTTCTGATGGAAAACCCCAATACCACTTTCGGAATCGAAACCAGGACCTCGTCAAGCAGATTCATGACTGTAGTGGAATATAAAATTTGAGACTGACAGCTCTTGAACGCGGTTTGGATGTGCTGACGCTTAGCGCCATCCACTACACAAACAATCCGATAATCTGTTCCCCTTTGCCGCAAACTAGTACACTCGACTCAAGGCTGTCTCCGACTTGATTAAGTTGCACTTTGCCGTGACAAGCTGCCAGCATCACCCTATCTCTTAACCACTAGATAAACGGTCTGGCAACGAGCCAACACCTACTGGAAGAAAAACGTTACGAAGATTGTGTTGGGCAAAGAGATTTGAGATAGTACTTATAGAGAAAAGAAATGTCATTGAAAAAATGTGGTCTAGGTTTCAGTGAGGTCGTATAGCAAAATGACATTATTGTCGAGTTTGTGCAAAATTCTGTTTGTTGTGCTATTTTCTCCTACGTATAAAGGGTGTAAATAGACCCGTAACATATCCGAAAGGCACTTGTTCTCCCCGTCTTTGCGATCATTTTTTTTTGTTTTAGACCATACCTGGGAACCTTCTAGTTACGGAGATATTGGGAGTCAAAGTTTCAACTTTTTCACAAGTTTTATTTTAAATACATGTTTTTAATGTTACATTTTTACTTTACACACCTCCACGACCCCAGTACTATTCAATCCATCCAGCAGCGCAATGCTTTGAGTGCTTTCCATCGAGTGCTACGATAAAACGAGATTTTTCACCTAAAAAAAAAAGTCGTTTCCCAGCAATAATTTTTGCGTAAAGTTACTTGGTTTGATGTACAGAATGCTTGGTTGACGGCTATGTGAAGGGTCTGTTTACACCCTGTATGTTCGTTCGTGGCCGTTCGTAAAAGGCACCAATTTTGGTCATTGGCTTTTCTCGTATTCTCCAAAGTAATTGAAATGATTTTGAATAGGATTATTTTAAATCTGTTCTAAGCATACGTTTTGGGTGCATAGTGAGTTGGCTCACTTTGGTTGTACTGTATTTCTGTCTATTTCTTGCATGAAAGAGATAGCAATGCTTTTAATCTAGTTGCTGTCCCACAAAATCCGCGTCAGTACCAATCTTTACCAGCTTTTGTGTGTCCCACTTGAAAACATAAAATAAATCAACATTATGTTGAGGGGTTCCGACAGGACAACCCGCCCCTTTTCTAGTACGCTTTGTTGAGGCGAGCACCTACCAAGGGATTATGTAAAGAGGAAAAACTACAGACTTCTTACCTACTAATAGATCAGTTACCAAGCAAGTGCTTGGTAGATGAGGTAAACAAGCACGCCAGCTAACAAGCAAAGTTATATCGTAAGATTCCACCGACCAGTGACTGGTTGTGGAGGTCAGGTAGGTAGTCGCCCCATGCAAAATACTGGTCCTCAGCAGTATTCAGTTAGTCTGGAAGTCGACTCCAACATAGAAAAAGGCTAGGCAGATGATGAGTCTTGTCGCGTTCACTCAATTAAAACGTGTCTATCAGACCTACCATGCGGGACGTGTGAGCTCACTCTTCTTAGTGTGGACAGTTTTGACCGTTTGGCGAGAGCTATTGTCGAAGAAGAAGATGAAGGAAGGTGATGCCGTTATACTGTTACTGATAGCCTGTGTCATCCCACTGCTGGGAAAAGGTTCCCCCATAACCTCAAAATCTTTCGATTCAGAGCCAATGTGGACCACTGGTCGTTGGTTCTGTCCAGCTCATCCCGCCATCTCCTGCGAGGTCTACCGCGTCGCCTTCTGGCTGTGTCAGGGCTCCACAACGTGGTTATTTTGGCCCACAGGTCATCGGGCATACGGCAGACATGGCCAGCCAAGTCCCACTTCAGCTTAGCGGCTTGCCGATATAACCACGACAATTGATTACCCACTGTAATATTCCTACTTACGAAGGTACTAATAAAAATGTTGGGTTTAGCGTAACGGTCCAAAAAAGTCCCGCCCGATATTCGCCTGGTGACGACTGGACATTCCCTTCCAGTCGTTCTCTACTTAGTGATGATTTGGTGGTTTCGTTCCAAATCCAAAGCTCTAACTAATGATTCTAGTGAACACCATACCCCGTATTTTTGTTACCACTACGATCTGAATCAAAATATGTAGAAGGTGCCGCATGCGACGTTCAAACTAACCTATCGGAGCCAAGTTCACAAGTTACGCCATAACATCTGACGCCACACGGCGATAAAAATTCAACCAATTAAAATACTGCATCTCAACAATAGAGTAGGTTTAAATTAATTAATCTTGCGCGGATAAATATTCATGTTTTGTCGAGGAAAAATTTTTAGTTCGTAGCTATAAAATGATGGTCGTTGATGAACCGCTGTATCATTTCTGCGATTGTTATTGGACTTCCCAACATGTAACTATTGTTATGCAGATTAAAAAAAACCTCAAATTTGTTGCATAATATTTTCAATCATCAATTTACAATCAGTAACGTACAGTTCATATTTGTTTTAAGAGAAAATAACATGAATTGGAAACAAAGATGTAAACAGACTCTTGGAATTCTAGATAATCCTTGGTAAATTCCATTGGCATTGCTCGCATGGCCTCTCTAGCCATAGATCTTACATACGTACCATAGATTTATCTCTCGGGTTCATGACAAACTAGTTACTAAATATGGAGGATGCTGGTCTAAGTTTATATTTAGCTGGCGATCTCAGCCTGATATGGCGGGTAAATCCCGTCTGTCTACATTGCTAGACCACCTATTAAAAATAAGTACATAGTTGGTAGGTACAGTGAGAGGATAAGTATGAATGTGGATGCCTATAAAAGTAGGGGAAGACCTAAGAAACGATTGATGGCCTGTGTGAAAGATGATTTGTCTAGAAAGGAGGTGAGTAATAGAGGAGTATGAAAGAAGACAAGCTACGCCAACCCTAAACAAATTGGGATGAGGGCAGGAGACTGATGATGATGCATGGGGAGCATATGGCTAATTAATTAATAACAGACCGATGGCAGGGTAACTTACGCTGTTCGACTGTCTTATGACTAGTGACAGCATATTACGTTACAAGACCCTTCCGTATCTTGGAAAGTCAAGCCATTGTTGCCAGCTGTCATTTGTTAATCTTTGACAGTCATTACGGGCAGATAAAAACCCAAAAGTTTAACAGTCAGTCTTACCAAGGGGGTATCGTTTTATCCTGTATCTAGTGTGGAGTTCGGATAGGCATAGGCATTCGCTACACGTGAAATATTGGTATTCACCTGTATGTGATTAAATCGGAAGCAGTCCCGAACATAATTGGGAAAGGCTAGACAGATGATGATGAATGGATACTCGTATTGACTCTTAGGCAGTTAAAAAGTCACTATCTATAATAATAGGTTTATCGGTCTGTCTAAAAACAAATTCGTCCACCATCAATAATTGTCTTGAACATTACACTAATGGACACCCACAATCATTATCAGTCTAATTAGTAGCATACTACACTGGCAGCTGACCTTAGGGTCAGAAATAGTAGCATGCTATTGTGTATCGATCCATTGATGATAGCTGCATGAATTGAAAGTGAATGAGAAGATAATGAGGTCAAAATGATGAAATGCGATGTTTTGTTGTGAATTAAGATTAAGATTTCTGACAAGACCTATTTGCACCACAGTGGCGTAGCGGTTCACAGTTTTTAGGTTACCGTACCCGAAAGGTAACCAAAGGGGCTCTACTAAGCCACCGCTGTCCATCCGTCCGTCTGTTTGCCAGCGGGCTGTATCTCATGATCCGTAATAGGTAGACAGTTGAAATTTTCACAGAATTTGTATTTTTGTTGCCGCTAGAAAATAATAAAAATAAATTAAAAAGTAAAGGGGAGCCCCCTTTAAAAAAACCCGCCTCGCACTAGGGGGGTTTTCTTTTACTTGTATAAAATTTGAAGTAAAACATTACTTGCGGTTGTTCACCCAAAAAAAAAACAATCAAATTCTTATCGTTTTACCCAACACGTCTGCAGAGTTTCACTAGCTTTAATTTGGACCTGTATATTTTCTTTCTATGGAGGAGCTCGTGGCTAAATATTAAAAGGCGCTCGGGCCGATCTTAAGGTTAAGCCGTGCTTGTTTAGGTTGCTCCATGAATGGGTAACCATCCATCACATACAGAGTTTCCGCTGAGCCTCGAAAAGCACGTTAAGGCGACTACAAGAGCTAAAAGCATGTTTTACAATACGTGGATCATATAGAACCACTGCAGTAAAAAAACACAGAAAAATATATGATATTCTTCTGTATATATGCTAGTTCGATACTGTGTTGAAAACATAATACTACAAATTTGATACGATAGAAAAAAATCGCAAAGATGCCTCTAAACATTTCTGTCAACGAGTAAAACTATACTAATATACATGCAATCATTCTGATTTTTTGTCAAATTATTCTTCACGCAACAAAGTAACGTGATACTGTTTTAGTTTTTTAATCCAATCAATAGATTTTTTGCAAATCACATATTTTTATCTCTGAACAAAATACGTGCGCATGTGTGCGTAAACGCCTGTGTACCGACAGTGCCGGCCGAGGCCTGATGCTATACGGACGTGTCGCTCGTTTTGCCGCATTTTTCGCCGCATTATTACGCCAAGGTTGTTTACTGTTTTGTATAATTTTATTCATAAATTCATTGTTTTATGTCTTTATTCCGTAAATATTTTTGTTTCGTGTAAATATAAAATATTTTAAGTTAAAATAGCGTAATAAATAAGGTACTTCTGGTCATTTGTAAGTATGGGAAATAAAGTGAAACCCATTACGAGAACTAAAAAAAGTTCATATAAATCAAACGCCCAACATATGAACGATATTAAAACGTAAGAACATTTTAGTATTACTAAATATTAATTTTTATAACGATATAAAACTATGAATTTTGGAAACGTATTTCTGGACATTTGACGGATGGATGTATAGTTCGCATACATTCAGTTATTTCGATCAGTAGTGTAACTGTTACTGCAGTGCATTTGGTCGAGGTATGGATTTGCAATCCAGAGAATCCGGGTTCGATTCCAGGATAGTGATGTTATGTTTTTGCTTTTTGAACTAAAATTCTACGCAGTATATTCATATAAAATTAAATACTCAAAAATAAATAACTAAAAAAAAACATTTGAAATGTAATTAATTTTTACTGGAGAAAGTTGAAAATATCGACACTGAAATTATTTTCAATGCGTAAGTACCTACGTTTTTTCTAAGCTATAACAGGCCAGGCGCACTGCGCAGTTTAGGTATGAATTTGCAAGTACGCGGCAGGTCCGTCTGCTGGACTAAGGACTAGCCGCGCCGGCCGCGTCGCCAGTTTTGCGGATCTCTCTTTGTAAGGAAAATGTATACAGAGCGAGGCCATGTTATACTGGAAATTTATAGCTTGGTGTGTCGCCCTGTGTTCATCCTTGTACTATTTTGTATTCTTTGACTAGAAAAACAATAAAAAACAGATAAATACCTACCTAATATTTTTGTTGAAAGACTGCAGCTTATTGGTAACGGGCATTGCGAAATAACAGATTCATCTGAAAATTGCGATGTTACTTATCACAAGTAAGAGTTTAATTTTATTGATATAGTTTTTAATAAATAAGAATTATAAAATTGTAAGAATGTTAGGTAGACACGGCGGCACATGAAGCTATACATTTCCAGTATAACTTGGCCTCGCTTTGTATACATTTTCTATACAATGAGAGATCCGCATAAACTGGTTTTTTATAGCTTGATTACCGCGCGTACCTAATCTTTTACTTGTGGCTAACAATTTTTCAAACTCTTATTATACAAAAAATAAACGAAACGCAATTACCTTCTGCTGTGTACCATAGAACTAGGATATTTAGAATTGACATATCTTAGTAATTTGAAATCTTCTGTTTTTATTATAGATTGGAAACAGTGGTTCACACGACGATCACGATTGTGAAGTTATTGATAAAAGTACTTATTCATCTAATCATATACTAAAAGTACTTATTCATCTAATCAAATACTTCGTTGTTTTGATTAATTTGTCAATATTACTGTATGGAAATAAGAAATATGTCTAAATAATTAACTAAAGTACCTATTGATTATGAAATGCAATAATTAATATCGTAACACCGAATAAAAGAAGTATTTGGATACTTTCCAAATGAGGCGTTTTACACTTATAACGGTTACCACCCCAAATGCAGTGTTTTAATTGCAATTCATTATTAATATTCATTTTTATTTGTCTGTTCTTACTTTCGCGCCATCTATTGAATACTCGGGCGTAATCTCTCTAGAGATTAGTCTTGAGAGTTAATTGTTTTGGGCGTCGTCGTTAGATGGCGTTCACGTTTATTGTGTAAATGTGTGCGTGCGTCACTCAAGGTCACTTAGCTCTTGTAGTCCTCTTAAGCCGTTGGTCCCGGCTGTCATTTGTAGATCTTTGACAGTTGTTACAGGTAGTCAGTGGCCCGAAAGTCTGAAGACCCGTCTTAGCATGGGGTATCGTATTGCCCAGTACTAACTGGGTGGTGGAGGTCAGGCAGTAGGCGCTCCATGTGAAATCCCTCTCAGACAATGATGGTCATTATGAATGTTATTAGTATAGTGTACAAAGAAAGAATAGAATAGAATATAATCTTCTATTCTATTCTTTTCTTTTGTGGATGTCTAAAAAATGCTGCAAAATGCGACAACCCTAAAACTTCGTCACGTCAATTTATACACTCACCGCTTACATACCATTGTCATAGCGTGATGATAAGCAAACCGTGTGGCTATTATCTACAATCATTTCATTAACAATACTAATTTAAGCTATCATACTGCATCAGGGTACTACGACGATCTTATCGTATGATAATATTGTTTACTAGCTTATAGCCGCGGCTTCGCCCACGAGGTGTTCGGTTATTGTCCCACGGGATTGTACTGCCGGGATAAAAAGTAACCTACGCGTTAATCCAGGTTTAAACTATATTTGTGGCAAATTTCATCCAAATCCGTGCTGCAGTTTTTGCGTGGAAGAGTAACAAACATTAATTGCTGACAAAGTTTCATTTAATTAAAGTAAGATAAGATGTGTAGGTAATTTTTTAATGGATATGGCTATGTTTACCTGTCGCTGTCGTAAATATCCGGATTAAGATAGGTATTATTTTTATCGTTCACTTTTATTAGTTCAATCATTTCAACGAAAATCGACTACAAAATAATGATAATGGATGATATGATGTTTTGATGGATGGAGAGGGAGAGGACGACCAAAGAAACGATGGATGGATTGTGTGAGGAATGGAAGATAAAAGAGTTTTTTTTTTTTTATTCAGTACGGGCTTACTCTTGACCTCAATCTAGTCCTGAGGACAGATATGAGGTCGACGATGGAACGACCTAACCCAAAAGAAGCCTATTAACTCGCGATTTAAATAGATTGGTAAATGATAGCGTGACGGTTGACAGAGGAGAAAGGAAAAAAAAAACGTGTTGCGCCGACCCCAAGTAACATGGGACAAGGGTAGGAAGATGATGATTGATATTACGATGTTTTATCCTTTTCTTTTGCAACACAGCGTGCTGATGAGCGCATCGTCGATGCTGCCGCGTGCTATAGCACACCCGCTTTGCTTCCCGCTCTAACAAATGACGGTTCTGAGCGGCAGAAAAGGATAGGAGCATGGAAAAATGCGATTCCGTGCTGATAGATGTAGTTCACACGGCGACACATAAAGCTATACATTACCAGTATAACATGGCCTCGCTTTGTATCGCTTTCCCGTACAATGAGAGATCCGCATAACATGGTTTTGTACAGCTTGATTGGTCGTCATGCGTTCAACCCAAAACTAGCCGTCAGGCAGGACTCGTCCGCATGGACGATTTTGATAACGACGATATTCATCGCATGTGTACTGGATTGTCAACCCTTAACATTGAGCCGAGCATTGAGAATTGAACTAAGCGAGTGAGCGCATCCCAAAGCGTCAAAAAGTCGCACTGTTAGATTTTCAAATCTCTGCTCTTAAGGATTCTACTCACTTTACCGTACCATACCATGACCTTGCTATGAACGTGTCCGGCAAAAAAATAGTATTTGCATTGAAAAGTATGAGACTATGCCCACTAGACCGTTCCGTCACCAACCAACACCGTCGCGTGCCATACATATACAAATAATTTGTTTTCTTTCACAAGTTATGTACTACATCTAGTGGTTGAAGTGACCTTTTAGACAAAAATTGTCTGTGTTAGGTCACTTCGTACTTCCGAAGCTTAAAGTTACGAGGTGTACCAACAATTTTGAATGAAATTATCTTCAGAAATCATTTCAACGTAATTTTTACAGTTAACAGTTAGAAAAGATATGCCAAATTTTGAATTTACATAATTAAGAATAAAAATTTACAAAAGCAAAATAATGTAATTTAGAAACTAATAAAAATCTATACTACATCCATGCATGTAGCGTGTAGTGGGTAGACTCCTTAATGCGTTGAAAATCTTATTTTAATTTTAAAAAAAAATCCTTTTTTAGAAGACGGTTAAAAAATCGGAAAATCCAATCAAACTTTGAAACAGGATTAATGAATAGTTGATAAAAAGTGGATTATCTTAACGACCACGTGTTCGTACACGCTTATCTTCTAAACCAGCCAGCCGATTTCAATGACAATTGTGAAGGTGTATGGTAGGCAACTGGAAAGATAAATAGTTTTGGACCCGATAGATGGCGCTTTGCGAAGCAAATAAATATAAATAAAATTAAAGTGTAAGTCTGTTTGTAATTTAAAAAAAAACAGCTTTTTACTGCACTTTTAACAAAAAAATATTTGATTTAATTTTTGTTTGTTTGTCTGTCGGTCTGTTTATTCCAGCTAATCTCCGAAATGCCTGGACCAATTTTCGCGGGACTTTTACTGCCAGAAAGCTGAAGTTATATGAAGTAAATAAGCTTAGTTAACTTAGGCTACTTTTATTTTATAAAAAGGATTAGGGTTCGTGTAAATTTAAACCCTTGAAATTGTTAACAAAATCCGATGCAAATAGGGAAGTACTTAATATCTTTATAATAATTACACGCGGACGAAGGTCGCCGGCAACAGCTAGCTGTCTCATAAAATAATCCACTTTTATCTAACGACCTACCTAACCACATTCTACTTATAGGAACAACCAAATGGTCCAAATGACAAATTGTGCTTTTACTTTCACTCAAAAAAAACTACACCTCTCAATACAAGCAAAACCCTATCTATTTACAGTTACAGTCTATTTTACCATGTCATCATGTGATATTTAAAAACATTCTCATTATTTTTCCACCGATGACCTTTTTATTGCGTTCAAGGTAGGTAATATCGAAGTTGAGGTCGAATCATGAGTTCATGGGATTATTTTCTTGTTGAGATTTTTTATTATTTGTGATATTTTTTATTGATTTGTTTAGTAAAGAATCATTCGTTCGTGACTGCACGTGTTTTGTAGAAGGATTTAAAATAAAAACTTAAACGATCATCGACATGACTTACCTAAGTAACTCAGTTATACTGGGTAGGTAGTTTAAGAGCAACTTACGGACACTAGAATCTTTAGATGGATTTGCTGCGATATTAAAGACATGAACAAATTTTCATGCAAGAAAACCATAATCAAATGGTTTACCAAACTATCCTATGAACAAACGGAAGAAATTTTAAGTTAATTAAACAAACAAAGACTAAATAACTGCAAATAACACACATCTCCACACACACACGCACACACACACACCAACACACACCAACACACACTCGACATTGAATTAGCATTAGAATACTTTTCATTTTCATTATTGTAATATCATTTTATTTTATTTTTTGTAAAAGGTAATCCACAATTACCTACTTACCAAAACGCCTTGTTAACATAACTATCACATCAACAATATGTGTTTTAATTTTAAGTTAACGCAACTCTGGCCTCTAAGATACAGGCGCAGCCTAGTTTGGGGACCTCTGTTTACTAATTACCATGTTAAATTTCAATTTGTTACGATTATATTATAGTAGCTCTAAGTTAGATTAAGAAAATGTTTGTAACAATGGCTTAATAAATTTATTCTTATTCTTATTACTAACAAAAAATCAAATGCAACCCAAGTCTAGATCTATGTCTTCTATCTACATAACAACATTGAGAACGGCGTCACTGGGTTTTTTATTTAAGTGACAGGATGCGAGACGCACGGGACCCGTCTATGTGGCGACATTTGGGGGAGGCTTACGTCCAGCAGTGGACGTTTCGGCTGAAATGATGATGATGATGAACGTAACTGATATCATTCTCCTGCCCTTATCTCAATTAATTTGGGGCTGGCGCAGCCTGAGTTCTTCCATACATACTTCTGACATTACCCTAAACTAGTAATGCCAGTTCAATAAAAAACCCTGAAAATAACAAAGTGAGTTCCTAAAGACGGTCGCCGTCACCTTGGTAGGCTCAAGATACGCTGGCGTGAAGATTTGGGCTCATTCCTGACTGATTGGTCGAAGAAGGCAAAACACCGGGAGAGTTGGAAAGGAATGGAGAAGGCCTTTGCCCAGCAGTGGGACAGAAAAGGCTAATAATACAAAGCTAGACCAAAAACTTCAAATGTCCATCTGCTATTAGTCCTAAACAAGGTAAATTGTGATTGTTTGACTCCCATGTTGCATTATAAAAGTCCCTAGTATCTTGCTGTGTTTAAACAGTATAATTACAACGAGCTGACAGCACAGCTTATCAGCCGGATGTTCTAACAGTTAACTGCGAAACGCCAACTCATGTTACATTACTATAGTTATTGCAGGCATGGCATTATATCCCTTTAGCTGTGTACGTAGAGCGAGACTGAAAGAATGCGAACGTCGAAGGGCATCGTCGTCAGTAAGAAATTGCAGTGTGCCATTACATCCATAGGCTTACTACTCTTGTTTCGACACATCTGATTCCGGCAAGGGATCCTTCGGCATCCCTACATTTAAGCGCACTCTGACGTAATTTTTCCACTGTATGCTTAGGCATGCCGTGTCGGTAGCCTTCGGAATGCCTCAGCATGCCGGTCTCTAATAATATTGGGGCGACGACGTCCTTAGATGCGACCTCTGTCGTGCCACCCGGCATCCCGAAGAGTTCCGCAGCCTCGCGAGGGAAGACAACTGCCCACGCATTACGAAGACTGCCGATACAGCTTCCAAATCCACGGCAAGCATACCATGCATTTTTGGCATAAACGACCATAACATTGAAATTTCAACTTTATTGTCATACACATAGGTTATATTCTTATTCATCATCTAAAAATCCCATGTCGTGTCATCAGTGTGTGCCGGGCCTAAGTATTCTAGTCGTCCGCTCTGCAGTGCCGATGCGAACAGAAGTGAGCAGCAAGCCTTATAGAATGCAGGTTTGGCCTACCTGCCGCCCGGTCCTAAACAAGAGTGCAATGTACTGTATATCCATAGAAAATTGGTAGTCGAGAAAGATGACAACCTTTTGAGGTGTACTGTTGATGATTATAGACACTACAGCAGCAATACGGTCTACATCATCATTATCTTGCCCTCATGACAATTTCTTTGAGGTCGGCGCATCATGTCTTTTTCTTTCACACTCTGGTGATCCATGATGCGGAGCAGTACTATGTATGTACGTGTGCTATGTTTGAGCTTAGCTCTTAGAGTCAACTTCCGTGCTAGGACAAAGGCTTCCTCACTGTGTATTTAGTTACAGAACATGTACAATAGGTAGGTTTGTGAAGGTACGGATACAGCGATTTTCCTGTGTTATTGCTCCACAATACAGAGCAATGCACTTATTGTTGATAACAGCAATGCAATGTACATGTGGGTGGTAAGTATCACTAGATATCGGAGAGTAGGTAGTGTAGGTACTTTCAGCAGAATGCCGTCATCAGCACCAACCGTAAATACATCTGTAAATTGCTGTGCCTTTATAGGGTTCATGTTAGGTGCTGAACCCTTTATATGTAACATGTACCCCTTATACCCTTTATATGTAACGTGTGGTAATATGTTACCACACGAGTGCTATAAAATTTTTCATATTGACCAGCTTTCAACTTTTTGAGGTTGCCATTCTTAGGATGCTGATGCCGCGGATATTATTAATTTATTTGAGATAATATTCACAACGTTACAGACGCTAATGGAAGCTATTGCAAAATGTTAAAAAAATAAAGAAGGCCTGTAGGAAATCACGGTTCAGGTAGCCCGCGGCGAAGGGGGTCCATATTGGCTCACCTAAAGTTCATTACCCGAAATTGTTCTTCCTAATGATTTGTAATCCGAATGATCACTCTTCCTAAAACTTTTCATCCTAAAGTTTTCATTCATACTATTTGTAATGCTACCGGCGATGTTCATAACACTCATGTTTCCGAAAATTGTAATTAATAATATCATTAATGTAAATATATTTAAACTCCTACTATTTTTTATCATAACGCTTTTATCCCTGAACATAATTACCATAATATTTTAGTTTAGAATGATTAAAGGTCGTTTCACTGATTTTTGTCTTAAATGAATGAATTTCAGGTCAGACTGTCGTCTTTGGGGAATTATGAAAAAAATACTTAGAAAAATAAATTTCGCGACCAATTTCGAGGTAGCGCTCGCCGGCCGCTGCCGCGGCACAGCTCGCTTCGCTCGCTCGGCTCGCGCGTAGTTGGTCACAGTTCTAACCTAACCTAACCTATGGATCCCTTCCACATCGTTTTTACGACAAACGGTTAGTCGGAGACAAAAACACCAAGACACTTTTAGCCTTATATTTAGATACGATATACTTACGATAGAATCGAGAAAATAAACGATTTGCAAAAATAACACTTTTTTGGAAAATAAAGTTATGCAAAATTAATGTATATAATACTGATTATTATGAATAAAAAGAAATCTAAACAAAAAAGATATGACATAGAATAATAGTGTAAAAGATGGTTATGTTGAGAAAATATAGGAAAACAAATAAAAGTATAATAGATGTTTATTGCTACTGACATTATGAAGTTGAATGCTTCGGAATTATGAACATTACAGACAGAGTAGTTAGGAATTGTGATTGTTAGGATGGAAAATGTTAGGAAGAACATTTTCGGATTTCCAATTATCGGAGTTGAAAATTTAGGTGAACTTTGGCGCACCCCGGCGAAGGTGGTGTGACGGACTGATCTTGTTTACGGGTCGAACATGGCCAGATATCGCACAAGATAGAAAGGTGAGGCCTTTGCCTAGCAGTGGGACACTTTCATAGGCTTACAAACAAAAAAAAAAGAACGATTAACAATTTGTGTTAATATGTGTCGTTTCTCTTTTAACAAGAGACCAATATTTTGCAATAGCTAAAATAATCTGTTCAGCAGACAATACAAAGGCCAGAGATGATCCCTCTGCTGCATCTAATGATACCAAAGAAAAGTACAACTAAAGGTGTGATTTCGATACGGCTTCAGGTTAGTACCTTAAGGTAGTAAACCGCAGCGTCGCCGTCGTCGCACTGTGGTTGTTGTCTGTCATAGGGTCAGTTCCACAGCGGAAAAATCCTCAAGCACTTTTTTGATGTCACTGAATAAATTGCTTGCGCATTCTCGAGCACGCGCGAGGAGACGCTTATGGTCTGCGTCAATTTTTCCGCTTGGTGGAAACTGACCCATAGCGATTGGGCGCTTTGGCCACTACCGTCTCGCCTTCAGAAATCAATCTAATTTAGTTCTTCTTTATCGTGTCGTTAGTGCCTAACCTGGTGTCAAAATTTTTATGCCACATGGACCTCAGACTTGGCTTCTAATTTATTAACTAAAAACATTAATAAATTACAATATATCTACTTGCAATCCGGTAAATTCAGTATCATGATGCAGCCGTGCAGTCTATTTATATTGACTAAAAAATCCCCTTATACAAAAGATAACTGTTTCCGTTTTGATAGTCCAGCGGGTTTAACATACTATAGCCCGTTAGGTCAATAAAGTCTCTGATTATTCTGAAGGTACCGTATAGTTGATCTGAATGTGGTCTTTACCAAATTATCACGCTAAGGTTGAATTTCACTTGCACATCATACAACAACAAGGTATATTGTCTTTACGGTAGATAGTTTCAACCAAAAGGGTTGGTAAAACCCGACTGCAGACACCGTAGACTGACAGATAATGTGCTTCAGCAACAACAGCAGCAAATTTTCAATTTAAAAATTTCAATTTGATAGGAATTGTTCTCAGAAGTGGTAAAGCAATTAAGAGATCGACTACGCATCACTACCCACCAATAAGAGAGGCGCAATCTGTGACCAATCCGCCCACAATCGTTCAGAGCAGATACTGATATCAAAATGAACGGTTTATTTGCAGTTACATACAACAGCGTGATAATTTCCAGCACATTATTGTCACAGGATATAATTTACTTGTGTACTAAATAAATACTTCTTAGGCTGTTTTAAAAAAAAAATCTAATACTTTGATTTGTCAAGTTGAATTAGGCATGCAACTGCTGCACAAATATATTTTTGGCGCGTAACCAACGAACTTTTGAACTAACCCGCCGCCATCTTGTTTTATCAATGCATTTCACAAAACCATTTCACATTATTTTACTGACAGCACCCCATACTATTGTAGCTACTAGCTCTAACTAATGTAAACTTTTATTTAACTAGCCAGTTAACTTATTAATTATGTATTTGTCAAATCTTGCAGCTGAATTTCAAACCAGTTCCCCCAACCGATTGAGATGAAATTTTGCACAATCCTTTGGTTCTGGTGACAATACATTTTTATGACAGACATGACTTGATCTTGCAGGCAGGATCGCATAGTGAAAGATTAAAGAAGTAACTCCTGAGCGAAGCGAGGATGATAAGACAAGAATCCTGAGTGTAGCGAGAGATTCCAGCTCGCCCAAGACGAAGACACATCCGAAGCGAATAAATAACTTTTTATATCTAAAGCAGAGTAATAAATATAACCAATTCGATTTTCTATTAATTCACGTCTCAAATTCAGATAACATCATACAACGGCGGGTTATAATTTAGTAGGTAAATTATTGCCCGGCTTGAGCCTAAGACTATAACGACCTCCCGCTTTAGATTAGGTAAGCTAACATGACATATATTTGAAATTATCGATCGATTGGGCATTAGTCATCGAAATGTTGCAAAGCAGTAACGATAAGAAAAAAATGATAAAGTAGGTAATATTTTTTTTTACAGATAAGGAAATAAAACTGCTGCATTCGTTGGTCTACTGATCGCACGCGCGACTGCTCCTTCGAGGTCCTATCTGTGTTCGATTCTCAGTTCGGGCAGTGCTATTGGGTATTTTCATCAAGAAGTTCTCAATAACAGCTACGGAGTCTAGATGTGTGCCCGGTTGATTGCAATAAGCTCACCCCCAATTACAAGGACTTTAACATAACTGGCGAAATTTGGGTGTTCTATTAGGTATACCTCTGTCTAACCCTTCGTGGATTACAGGCGTGACATGTTATGTTAAAAGGAAGTAAAAACAAAACAAAATGTTCTTAACACGGCATATTTATTCTCAATTTGTCGACGAGAAAGTACAATAAAATCTAAAACTATGTTTGCAGGCACATTTCAATTGTTCCTTAAAATATCCAACACACACAACAATATAAATTAACATCTTTTCAACATTTTCACCTTAAAAATTAATTTAAAAAAATCTAATAGTAAGTATATTACCCGCATTTTAAACAAATAATCACAGATATTACAAATTAATTACAATATGACTGACATTTAAGATATGATGGCATTTTATAAATACTTTAATTTTAATTAGCAACAAACTTTTAGAGACATTATGATTTTTGTTACTTACAAAAAAGAAATAGGCTATAAACACAAATTCAACATTCCAAAAAGCGACAACTTAACAAGTACAATAGGTAATTGTTTATCTCAATATTTTGTAAGAAACAATAAAATAATCCTTTCAAAAGCTTTATCGTACTATTTTAGACTCTCGTATCCCCAAAATCTTTAAACGAATCTCTCAAGTGCTCAACTTACAAATTAATGTTGGCAACCCTTACACCAGCTTGGCTTCACAATGGCCACTTAAACCCCTTTGAATTTAGAACTCAAAACAAAAATAAGAGGATTACTAAACGTTAAAATAAAGGAAGAAAAAAATGACTTAAATATTTAACAACGGCGGCCAGTGACGAAATTCTCTTTTCAAAAGCTGTAGCCAGTGACATTGTTATTAGAACCTGTGATTTATAGTTCAAGACAAAATTGGATTCGAAATCCATTTCAAATAACGTGTTAGTATGATACCTAACGATAGATTTCATCAATGAATGAAACTGAACGCAGTCAGCTCATGTAAACGGCGTTCTAGAGCTATCAGGATCAATATTCCATAGCTATTAGGACAAATGACAGCTCTGAAAAGTGGTATAGATACATGTGCTTATCAAGATTAATTTCAATGGTAAAATTCTTCCTTATTGGTCGAGAAAATAAAAAATGTGACAGATAAATGATCCCTAAAAGTTTGTTGCTAATTGACACCATAACCTTAAAGCAAATGCCGCACTGCTGCGGGAAACAGCACGTCATATGCATAAAACTATCCTTATAAAAATACATCAACATATGAGATACAAAATGTACTCCATAGTGGCATATACTACAATAACGCAACCAAAGAGATTTAAGATACTTACTATAGAGAGGCTATCAGAAGAAATAACATAGAGCAATACAATCTCATGTCTCTGTAAGGCCATCATATTTCTGGTCCAAATTTCCATATAGAAAAATGTGTCAAACAAGGCGATCCACTCTCACCTAAGCTAAGCGCATTGCAGGAAAAATGACATAATTGCCAAGTTGGACACGTTACAATTAAACCAACAGCAACCAGTAGGCTCCTGCAAATAGATAATTTTCTTCTCTATTGTAAGTATATTTAAATGTCTTTGAACGCAACCAACAACTCCTTACACCGAAATCAGTCGAAAATCTAGCGTTTACTTTTGTATTCTATTTGCCAGAACAGTTGGCACAACGAGTCCCTATCACAAGGCATCTTTAATCACTTTACAATTTAAAATAATATTCACAAAAACGCCTGATTCTATAATCTTTGATTTTGACCCCATATTTCAGTAGAGCAGGATGTCAAGAGGGAATAACCAGCACGAATCATTTTGTTTTAGAAGTGCCTTATCTTTTCATACAGCCCGACTTCCGCATTAACTGTTTAACCTGAAAACACTTTAGTTGTTTCATAACCTAACAAAAGACGATTCTTTCACATTTGTTTGATTCAACATCCATTGAAAACATTTTCAGTTTGTTTGAAGACAATTTATACGTCTGTAGCGTTTGTATGATAACAATATGATTATATAGTATTCACCCATATCATTATACTTTAACACGCCATGTGACATGGCGACATCATGGATAATCCGAGTATAGAATTAAGGGACATTTGTGTCATTCTCAAATAACTGGCTGTGTGTTGCAACATGTGTCAGTACATACAAACATTTCACACGCGTTTGTTAAATTCAACACGTTTTCTTTAGTAAAGTACAGTTTCTGAAACTTTATTTAACGACACTTTGATGTCGGCTATTGAAGTCAAAAGTAGCAAAGAAGATATGGATTTGGGAAAGGCTTTCGACTGCCTAAAGCAACAGATGTATCTTATCAATTTTCGAAGCCAAAGTGTATAGTCACACCATCGTACCCATAAATGCAATGTTGCCGAGATTTTTGGAGTTGAAGATCCCTGAATTAGATCCTTATATTCAAATATCTTGGCAATGCAACACTTTAGAGCACCAACTCCCTGTTAGTTTGTTTAAATGTCATTTACTCATAAAATCCAATTTTATCGTGCGCAAAATCAAAATTGGCGATGGGGTGACTATGTCACTACCGTTGAAAAAACCAAACCCCTATTGGACATATTGGAGCAAAAATAGTCTTCGACACATGTCCCTAATCCCACGATCTAAGTATAAACCTATTTACTGTATTGGACTTGCCACGTGTTGGTAACGAGCCAGTGACTTACATAGTAGTTTGTTTCGTTATTTGTTATATCACGAAATGCAGTTCTGGACGTTCAAGGACGTATATGTGGGGCAATGTTTCTTGACCTATATTTTTGGTCCTCTAAGACCTTTCGAATAATCATTATCTTCCTGCCATGTTACTTGAGGTCGGCGCAACACGTTATGATAAGTTTTATTTATAGATTATAAAATCCGAATTATATAACCTATAAATAAAACTTTTCAAAACGTTTTTTTTTTATGATAATGTTATATGTATAAAATTAATCCCATGAGGTTGACTAAAGTTCTCAAAGAATTTAAGTCTCACAATATGTTAGAATGTAACGAATGGTTTACAGTTGGAGTATCAACACATGTTATGACAATTTTGTGGTGCGATTTGTCACTGTTTTAAAAACAAAACATGTCACCGTTTATTATTAGCGTTTATGTACGTCGGTTACGGTTTTGCGGTAAAACTTAGTAAACCCTGTTTTTCCCTCTGGCATGGGGCTTAAACATAAGTGGCGACAGTACAGTAGCGAAGCGTCAATTTTTGTAAGAGTACATAATCTTTAATGTGATTATATTATTTGTCTATAGAATACTGACTGTGCCATTTTTCAAAGAGAAGCCGGTAGGAACCGAGTTGCATGGAACCTTCGCCACTGGTGCACTACACTCTACAGGTACACCTGTGCATAAACCTTCGGGAATTACAGACGTGACGCTGTTTGTTATATTAATCAAAAATTTCATGAAAATAAGTGTAGTAAATAATCTTTTTTTGCAAAAAGAAACAAGACCATTCGTTACTAAAAATAGATAAAGAAACATTGCCTTAAAACTAGAACATCTTAAACATTTAAGTTAAGTGTGATGAATTGGTGCTTAACGTCTCCTTGACAATTTTTTTAACGTTCAGGTAGCGAACACCCTTATCGACACGGAATGGACACTGATCACGCATTTGTCGAAATAGTTCGGCAAGGTGCACGGTTTGGAGATGCCTCGTTCGAACTTCGGGCAAATGACGTCTTTTTCGCTTTTAATGCGGCTCTTACTAACCGGCTCAAGCCGATAAGTGTGCTCACTACCATTACACATGTAACGGGGAATATTTACAAAGAAAAACTTAAAATTACAAAAAGTTTTTTATCAAAACAGATTGACCTCAAACCAGTGGCCTTGCTCTCATAGCATCCGGCCAGACACTGCGGGCGCAGTTATCTGAACACATTTTTATGCTGTGCATTGTGCAATGTTTTATTTATAAAAGTGATAATGTTTGTTATATTCGGAAATTCAGACTGATGTGGGATCACGAGCGCAAAAATTTACAGACGCACATAAAGTTACTACAATCTGTCAAATTTGACAGTTTCAGGTAACTTGATGTGCTGGCGTCTGTAAAAACAAAGCTAATTTTTTTATTATTTTTTCCTACTGAATCGGTTTTAAGTTTGTCGTAGCAACGAACGTATCAGTATTTTAGGAACCACAATCTAATCTAAATAAATTGGAGTTACATTATCTCAAAATTGCACCCGTTATTCCACGAAATATCGTTAATCGAGTTTTGCTTAGTTTTACACATGAGTTGCCATTTGCAAAAAAAATATCCGAACTTTTTTTTTTAAAGTCCGGATAAACTACGAGTCAAGGCAAAGTCCGGACGCATAGCCAAAAGCCGGTTATATCCGGACGGGTAGTAACCTGTTTATTCATACATATCAGTGCTCGTGACTGTAAATGTTTGTTTTGGTGGGTACTTCGAACAAATTTCAATTAACTGTCAATAATATTGTCACGAATAACGGTAGTTTTGTTAAAGAGTTTTCCTTGTATTTTAGAAATATAATAGTAAAATTTTTGTTATTGTTACGATCCTTTAATGTTATTTTACAAAGGATATCATTAAGGGTATTATGTATGACACGAACTAATGTTTTGGTAGGTAAATAAAAGTCTACATATTTACTAAGTAGCATTTTTCTTTTCGGTAGCAGTATGTGTTACTACATAATTTTTATCACCATATTAAATTATGAGTGTTTTCTTTGGTTTTAAAGTCGTTTTCCTGTTTATAACTACTAAAAAGATTAAAATGGCCACTAATAGACGAAGAAAAAAACGCCCATTTAAATGAATATTTTCAATTATAACGAGTTTTTAATATTCAAGCATTATGAAGTTTGATCACATGCAAAGCGGATGGATGCTGGTACGGCTCAGCTCCACAAATAAAAAACAGGTTTTATACCGACAACAGTGCATAGACCATGGTCATACATATTAGTAACTTGTTTGTCAGTCAACTCCTACAAGTAGCTGGTAAATGATTAAGGTGACGACCTTTTAAACTTAAACTCAAAGCATTAATTTAAAATAAACTAGTTTTAGGCAGTTTTGAACTGTCAAGAAGTCGGTCATGCAAAAAAAGAGGATGCTGGATGGTTATTTCAAAGTGTGGTTCCTATGGAGAAGAACGGGCACGAAATTTAAAAAGGCAGCGGTGCAGACTGGCCGCGAAAAGCGAAGAACAAGGGTGTTGTGGAGCCACTTAAGGAGTCTTATGTCCAGCAGCAGATCGAGAAAAGCTGAGTTGACTGACTGTTTTAGATGATCAAGCATCAGCAGATCAGCATGGAAAAAGTGTAGTTGTTTAATACTTTGAGGGTGAGCACAAGAATAATACAGTCAATAGCGTTACAATGAGTATTCGTAATGCATGTTTATTCAATACATCCGTAAAAACGAACCGATACACAAACGTTTTGAAGAACGACAGAAATCTAAATTTCTATGGAATGGAACACACGGCGGCACATGAAGCTGTACATTTCCAGTATAACTTGGCCTCGATTTGTATAGATTTTCTATACAATGAGAGATCCGCATAAACTGGTTTTGTATAGCTTGATTGGCCGTCGTGCGAACATGCAGTGATATTATGGATGCCTTTCTGCGAAAAATACTGACAAATACCGACAGAAATCTTGGAACACAAGGAAAATAAACACTGTTACCAAGACTGTGAAGTTTGAATTTGCATGGAAATTATCTACGGTTCAGTCTAGGCAATAATTCAGTCTTATGACATCATTGACTGAGCGCTGGCAGTCGAGTTATATTTTGACAGAAATGTTATTTATGGTGCATACTGATTTGTTTTTTCTTTCAACTTCTTTTTTCATCATCGTAACAACAAACATGATAAAGTACAGACACTGACATGGGGTCGTTGAATTAGCAAATTGACAACATAATTCATTCAAATGATTGTTGCTTTAGACCAGAATACGGGGGCGTATTCACAAACACTTCGATCTGAAAAGTCGGTAATGACTATCTCGCTCGCTTTCTTCATGGCAAAAAAGAGACATACGACTTGTCGAATCCAAATCGAATCAAAGCGTTTGTGAATACAAAGGGTAGGTAGGTTTTTAAAAGGTTTAAAGCACAGATATAGATAGACCTAGATAACGCAAGTATCACGATCTGTATGAAAACCTAGCGTGCCATTTTTTGACTACCTATTATGACGTCACAAACACTATTTAGTGATGGGAAAATCAAATCGATTTAAAGCCGCTGACGGCGCCCCCCTCGTCCTACCCCCCGCCATGACGCCCACTGACGTCCGACTAGCGCTATGCTCCGATGCAGACTGAGTTCAAAATTGGCCACTTACGATTTTTGTACGTAAGCTACATAATAATATGGCACGCGAAGTAGTTGCTCTCGCGTTATCTAGGTCTATCTATATCTGTGGTTTAAAGGTCTTAAAACTTTTTTTTTATAATGGACTAGCTTATGCCCGCGGCTTCGCCTGTGTGGATGTCGAAAATTATCTCACTGGGATGTGTAGTACAAAGTTTCTTAAGTCCTAGATCATGGTCCACCTGTGGGCCAAATATCACCGAAATCCTCACAATCGATAAAGCGTGGAAAGGTTGCAGACAGAGTTACACTCGCATTTAAATCAATACTAATACTATCAAGACGTAAAATTTAATTGTCAATTTGTATGTAGGAGGTTATCTCCGGAACTAGAGATCTGATTCCGAAATTTCTTTCACTAATGGAAAGCTACATTATTGTCATAATTGGGTGAGGGATAATTGGGTAGTGAAGGATAATTTGGGGAAAAGTGGAATAATTTCCGACCATAATGCAAGCGAAGCCGCGGACTAAAGCTAGTGTTTTATAAAGAAATGGTCTAAGACGGCTCAAAACTACAAGAATTTATAAAGAATTTTTTTGATTTTTTTACATTCTGATCTTTTTTTAATTTGGAAGTCATTTTCTAATTCAATAAAAACACAACATGTATATATTTTTTTAAAATTACATCACATAAAATCACTTTTTAAAAAACACAGTGTCATTTTAATGAACAAGGAAAATAATTAGTTTAGTTTTTTCAAAAGGAAGACTAATTTGGCTGCCTTCTCGGTGCCTAATCTATTTCTTATTTTGCTGTGCACCAAAATGCTGAAAATATTATTTCGACCCCAGCGGAAGAAGCAACTGTACATAACAGTTGCTTGATTATATCTATCTTGATTATTCCATTTTGGCGGATTTGGTCGCAGTAAAAAACTATTGATTTAAATCATTGATTTCTGTAAAAAAAACACTCGATTTTAATCACGATTTAAATCAAGTGATTTAAATCATATCAACCCTGATAAAGAAGAAAAATTTTGCCGAACAACTTTTGAAGCAGATATTAATCAAGTTTTAATTTGACTTCATCGACTCACAAAACCCCAAATTATATTTCATATCTAACTCAAAGGGACTGACTAATACTTTCATATCAAGCGGTATGACGTCACAGCCACTCAGAGCTAATCTCAAAAGTACAAACAACAAAAAAAGCATTACTCATCTCATTCGGTATGCGTAGGATTACTGTAGTTTCGTGGAGAGGGTATCCCCTCCGGAGACCTTGAGGATCGAGAGGAATGTTGTAATGAGTAAGGATGTAGTTTTTTTATGTTTATTATTTACGTTGTGTTGTTTTTTACCGGATGAATCAAGATTTTTAGGGTGACTTGCGTTTTTATTTGTTCCCAATTATTTCGATAGGAAACGGTGAGGAAGGGTGAAAGGTTTTAGGGGCTGTTTTTTAATACTTAAAAAAAGTTTAAATGTCATCATGTGCCTAGTCTTTTCCCAATTAAGGTTTAATCGGCTTCCAGTCTAACCGTATACAGCTGTAGGTATACGGTAAGACTGGAAGCTGACTGATACTAGTTTACAGCTGAATACCAGTATTGTACTAGGAGCGACTACCTATCTGACTTTCACGACCCAGATAGTACTGGGTAATACGATACCCTTGGTAAGACTTTCGGGCCACTGACTACCTGTAACGACTGTCAAAAATCTACAAATGACAGCCGGGACCAATGGCTCAACATTCTTTCCGAGGTACGAAGGAAACTCGGTATGTAATAGATGGTCACCTATCAACGAACTGGCCTTGGCTAGCGCGGCTTAACCTGAATAGACCATCACATAAATCGGTGAGATAAAAAGTAGGTAAGTAGCTGACGTTATGATGGTGTATCAACCTCAAAGGACTCAACCAGCAGTATCCTAGGATAAGGTACTACCGAATTCACTGATGGTCTGCCACTTTTCAGCCTTATACCCTCAGTTATAAGGTTGAAAGTGGTCGACCGTCAGTAAACGGGGTACGACGGGCGTTCGATGAAAGAAGGAACAATTCTCCAATATAGTATCAAGACTCATGTATGTTATAAGAAGATTATATCAGCTGAAGTTTAAAAACCTTTCCAAATAACCTTGAAATTTGTTTAAATAATAATGCTTGATATCACAGCTAGACTCGTGACATTCAGAAGGCCACGGTCCAAAATGTCAGTTCAGAAGCGACCTCATTCGGTGCAACAAACTCGTTCTAGACGGTCACTTGAATATTCAATCTAGATATTTAAAGTTCGATATACTTCAAAATATTAAATTTCAGTTTGTTGGAGGGAATTTGATAAAATTTCAAGTGTTCGGTACAAAAAAAGTTGTTTCGCTATTGAAAAGAAAGGCAGAAATTATACTGTCACTTACGGGATATCTTCCATGATCATTCATTTCATTTTCATTAGTTTTTTTTTTCATTATTTTGAGATTTCTTTCTCCAGTCATTCCGCGATCATGGTGTTTGCAACTGAGTCGAAATAAGGGGAGCTCAAAATAATCAATAATCACGGAAGCTATCCCGTAAGTGATAGTATAAGTTTACCTTTAAACCGTGAAAGCTTAAAACAGTGTAAAAAAAGACAGGTTTTGGTAATAAAAACAAAGATGGTGGGCTTGCCTTGCACGGCCAAGTTGACCAAAAATACTTTTGTACTTCGATTAAATCGTCAGTCAAAAACATAATCTTATCGTTATTTATTTAGGGTTGGCTTTACTACTTTTAGCTGTACATCTTTTGGTATGTCCCAGATCTGTCTCAATAGAGCATGATCTCAGTAATCATTTTTTATTTCACCTTATCTTCTTTATTTCTACTTATTACATATTGTGGTAGACACGACATTAATCATTAAGATAGAATAATATTTATTATATCATGTATCCCTAATCTAGATAAGTATGTATACTAAACCATTTACTAATGTATTCCTAATTAAGATAAGTACCTTGTTTGTGTGTAACTTTGCATTTACTAAATACCCTATTGATTTTGTTTATGTTTAGTTCTGTATGGTGTCCGGACGTAAAGAATAGCACCATCCTATATCTTCCCGTGGGTGTCGTAAGAGGCGACTAAGGGACTTACCAGTGAATGGGCAGCAGCGTTCTCTGTGATTTTTTATAACAAACATACTGCGATCGCCAACCCGCCTGCCAAGCGTGGCGATTATGGCAAAACCCCCCTTGGGGAGGCCTATGTCCAGCAGTGGACGTCTTTCGGCTGAAATGATGATGATGATGATGATGATGATGTTTAGTTCATTAACTATCATTAACATAAAGTATGTTTACCTTTCTCCTGATTCTTGTAGTATATAAACCAAGATTCAAACGTAAAAAAAAAAAAAAAAAAAAGTCATAAAAATCATTCTTCCAAAACAAAATCAATCAATCAATTCCATTTCTACATTCGTGTCGTTAGTGTTCGTAAATCTTAGCTTAGTACCTATTAATTGTAAAGAATCTAAAAATATTTCTACCAGTATTTGGACTTCAGACACTACAATATGTCGTGTAAGACATGTTTTATCTCTACCCTCTACAATAATACAATGTAGTTTCTATCTCAAAGTTAAATACTTAGCCAAACGTGGTAAAATCCTCTTTCGTTCAATTTATAGTGCTACAGAGTCAGGGAAGTTTTTTGGCGTTTGCATAACTTTGCCAAGAAGCCTGTTTTTTCAATATAAGTAATTGCACAATATTTGTGCATTACTTATATTAAAAAAACTGTGGTGGCCGGGTGGCGTTCGTTTTGCTGGGAATGGACTTTTTTTAGGGTGAAAAATCACGTTTTACGGTAGGACTCGATGGAAAGCACTCAAAGCATTGTGCTGATGGATGGATTGAGTAGTACAGGGGTCGTGGAGGTGTGTAAAGTAAAAATCTTACATTAAAACATGTATTTAAAAAAAAACTTGTGAAAGAGTTGGAACTTTGACCCCCAATATCTCCGTAACTATCAATAATCCTTCTAGTTACGGAGATATTGGGGGTCAAAAGTATGGTCTAGAAAAAAAAATGATAGCAAAGACGGGGAGAACAAGTGCCTTTCGGCTATGTTAAGGGCCTTTTTACACCCTTTATACGTACGTCCATAATATACAACATTATTTTTAGTTTATGCGAAACCTGAATATAGTTTGTTCAGATAAGTAACTGAATCGATTCCAATAATTTTTAAACCATGTTATATTTTTTCCCAAAAATATTAAAATAAAGTTAAAAGTTGGATACCGAGCGACTTTGAGTACCTATCGCAATAATTTAGGTACTACTGCCTAATTATTAATTAATGAATTATATTTTTTTTCTGTTTGTTCCGGATAATCTCGGAAACGACTAAACCGATTTTGACGGGACTTTTACTGGCAGATGATGACATAAGGAGTAACTGAGGCTTGAGTACTTAAATTTTAGAAAAAAGGATGGGAGTTCCGTACAAATATATTGAAACCCATGAAATTGTTAACAAAATCCGATTCAAATAAGGAATTTATATTTTAATAAGAATTTCACGCGGACAACAGCTAATTACAACTAGGACTTGACTTTTGCATCTAATAACACATTAGAGGTTGAGGACCCGCCACCTCTAATTCACCCAAAGTCCTCTAAACCTCATCAGATTTAAAAAGAAATCACCGTCAGCAACAAAGCCTACTCGACTCGCTGAGTTTTCAACCCGACCGACCATATAATCAGCCATGCTCACAAAAGGTGTGTAAATTACTACACTGGATCAATTCTTATAATGAGGCCTGTATCGATTGGTGTCAGTTCAGTGTGCTATGCTATATTATTGTTGAACTTTCAGTGAAACACCGCAACGTGGTGGGAATGGGTTGTGCCATATTGATTATTTCATATTTAATAGTAAAACATCCATTAGCAATATGGTCTCTATTTGATGTTTTAGAAACTTGAACTGATAAAAGCATGCAAACCCTAACCATTTATTTTAATAACACCTATTTACAGGCACGTTTATTAGCAACTAGCAGTTGCCTGGGGCCTTCATCCACGTGACATTATTATGAAAACAATACTTTCTATTTGAATCGGATTTTGTTAACAATTTCAAAGTTTTAAAAATATTGTCAGGGAACTCTAATGTTTTTTCTATAATAAAAGTAGTCTAAGCTACTCTTTGTAACATCAGCTATCTGGTCCCGTCAAAATTGGTTTTGGAGATTAGCCGTTTGAATCGGATTTTGTTAACAATTTCATAGTTTTAAAAATATTGTCAGGGAACTCTAATGTTTTTTCTATAATAAAAGTAGTCTAAGCTACTCTTTGTAACATCAGCTATCTGGTCCCGTCAAAATCGGTTTTGGAGATTAGCCATTTGAATCGGATTTTGTTAACAATTTCATAGTTTTAAAAATATTGTCAGGGAACTCTAATGTTTTTTCTATAATAAAAGTAGTCTAAGCTACTCTTTGTAACATCAGCTATCTGGTCCCGTCAAAATCGGTTTTGGAGATTAGCCGTTTGAATCGGATTTTGTTAACAATTTCATAGTTTTAAAAATATTGTCAGGGAACTCTAATGTTTTTTCTATAATAAAAGTAGTCTAAGCTACTCTTTGTAACATCAGCTATCTGGTCCCGTCAAAATTGGTTTTGGAGATTAGCCGTTTGAATCGGATTTTGTTAACAATTTCAAGGTTTTTTTTTGCATGGAACTATAATTATTTTTCTTAATTAAAGGAAGCCTTAGACCTTATACCTTCAGCTATGTGCGAGTAAAGTCCCGTCAGAATCGATCCAGCCGTTTCGGAGATTAGCCGGAACAAACAGAGAGACAAACAAAATTGAAAAAAAAAAAATTGTTATAAGTGCCGTATATGTATTTTCATATGCATTCAGTAAAAAGCTGTTATTTGATATTACAAACAGATACTTCTATTTTATTTATTTGTATAGATGTATAGATTAAAACCTAGTTTGTTTAATTCTAAACAAAAAGTGGCCAACGTGACGTGACAGGAGTACAGGACATAATGTTAAGCTTTGGAGCTGGGAACCTTTTGGGACAGGACATCGTCAGCGGAGGCCCAAGGACAGTAAGCCTATCTTACCAAACCAATTCTCTCGATCCTTCGTTTTCTCGCATTGTGTGTATGGTCGTCTTGCTACTCGAGTGTCAAGTTTATTGTCTAAACTAGCTTGTCATGGTGTTTGGCCAATAAAATACAAGCACGTGCGTCTCAGCGTTATCAAGCTGTAAAATACTAGCACGCGCCCACGTTTTTTGAAAGAATTTCACCTATTCTATTACAGAACATCGTTTTATTATCCCAGACATAACGTATGGCTAGCCTGCATCAAATCAGCACATAAAACAAGAATCTTACCAAATTCTACAGTTAATACTGAGCATTTAAAATTACCTACAAATATCACTCTAAGTGTACTAACAATTTTCCCCGGCTGGGGTTGACCTCTTCTTAAGAGCAGATGTGTATTGGGATATAGTTGGCTCTAGTTCTTAACTTAGTTATTTCAACCTTGAGCTCTGCTTCCTTCATTTTTAATGCAGAGGAAATTAAATTGATTAGAATAAATAAAACTCTTAATCGTAAGTCTAAATTATTGCCGCTATAAAGGGATTTATTTCCTTTATTGACTCAGATGGCCTATGATAAAAAAACCGCCATTATTTAACAAGATGGCGTCTAATTTTACTCAGTTTTATAAACCTATTAAATCTAGTTTGTTCAGTGACAAAACATGATCATATGCATTTCGTAAAAAACTGATATTTTGAAATTACAAACAGACACTTCAATTTTATTTATTTATAGTAGTTTTGTTCTTTAAATATTCATCATCATTCTCCTGCCCTTTTCCCAATTTATTTGGGGTCGGCGTAGCAGGTCTTCTACTTCCATACTTGTCTATTACTCGTCATCTCAGCAGTCAAACTCACCTCCTTTCTAGCCAAATCATCTTGCACACTTCAATATTATGTTGGTGAAAAGCAGTGGTGAAGGTTCCATAGAACTCGATACCTACCGGCTTCCCTTTGAAAAATGGCACGGTCAGTAATCTATAGACAGACTCCACCTTAACTCTTATAAAAATTGACCCTTCGCTACTGGTGGAAAGTTCAGTTCCATTAGCATTACTTGAGAAATCCCATGATACTTTCACTTGTAAAAAAAAGACATCGCTGGACGACAGAAATTGAAACAAAATTGCAAAGAAGTACAACTTTTGTTTTTCTTTTACACGACTTGAGGTAACCGTTAGTTTTTTTCTCAACCAAGAATTTCTTCTATGTTGAAATATTATTTTTAAATATCGACTCTATGAAGCTCGGCTGTGAGTCCTTCGATAGGGTTGCGTGCGTGCATTGCGTGTCAATATATAATACGCTGGAACGTCAACACTGTACATTTGTACAGCCCCTTCATTAAAAGGTAATGGAATTCAACATAGAAGTCAGCATTCCCCAAGGGGATGGCAAGGATATCACACTTACATCGCCAGTATGATTACGTCCCGTGTTATGGGGATGATTGAAAGACTGCGTCGTTGGTTTAGTGATCGCAAGCGCGACTGCTGAGCATGAGGTCCTGGATTCGATTCCCAGGTCGTGCAAAGTGATATTGGGTTTTTCCATCAGGAATTTCTCAGTAGCAGCCACGGAGTCTGGATTTGCGGCTGGTTGATAGCAATAGGCTCGCCGCCTATTACATGGGACTTAAACATACGAAATGTGGGAGTATTATTTGGTACACCTCTGCCTAACCCTTCGGGGATTACAGGCGTGATGTTACGTTATGTCAGTATTCCCCCAAAGGGATGGCAAGGGATATCACACCTTCATCGCCAATATGATTACGCCCCGTGCTCAAATGGTGATTGAAAAACGAGCTAGGACTACATCTGCAATAGAACACAATTAACCGTTCAGATTAAGGGGCCTATTGCCATTAACAAGGCATAAGTTTACAATGGTTTACTACTGAAAGGTTAGTTGTGAAAACAGACAACTCTCAATACCAATTTGCAAAACATGACAATTTGTTACTAACTGCGAGTTTAGAACCAGTAGGCCTAAGAACACTTGATGAGTAAGTAGCGAGGAAGTTAACACTCCATCATCTGCCTAGACTTTTCTCAATTTTGTTGGGTTCAACCTCCATACTAACCGAATGCAGCTAAACACTAGTATTTTACACGGAGCGATTATCTGACCTCTACAACCCAGTAAGTACTGGGTAATACGGTACCCCTTGGTAAGACAGATTGTCAGACTTTCGAACCATTGACTGCCTGTAACGACTGTCAAAGATCTACAATTTACAGCCGGAACCAACGGCTTAACGTGCTTTCCAAGGCACGGAGGGAATTCGGTATGTAATGGGTTACCTATCCACGGACCAACCCAGGCAAGCGCAACTTAACCTGAAGATCGAGCGGGCCTGAAGGGAGTCCGTGTCTACAAAGTAAGACAGTGGTTAGGGGTAGGTTCTAAACCGTCCCTTCATAATTATGTGTGTATTCTGTGTAAAAGATTGTGTATTAGAAGTAAGATAATAATCATAATATTCCAAGCTTTATAATGCGTTTTTGGAAAGAAAGTGTTGACCAATTTTAATAAGTTTAACCTATACCGATCCGATCGGTTGTTATTAGTTAGCCACGAGCTCCTTCTCCACCTTTGTAACCGGACGGCGTTATTTCAGCTTTAGTATAAATTGGAGTTGACCTTAATGTAATCGAATACGTTACATAAAAACTCACACTAGGCCCTCAGAGTAAAGAGCATACTTATTGGTTTAAAATTTAAATACCATCGAAATAAATCATAAAAGTCATGCACGAGAACTAGACCTAAAACTACGTGATAGTTTGTACGCACAAAAAATTTCATCGTCCAAGGCCAAAAAGTTATATTTAAATATCAAAACGCGTTATTGATCGAAACCAGACGATATTTGTGCAGCTGTATAGCGCCATGGCGAAATTAACTGATAAAGAGAAGAAAAATATTTAACTGATATTTTGGACTAAGAATTATGCACTATAAGCATATTATAATGTTCCCGCTGCTGGAACTCAAGCCTCCTGTCTATGAAAGGGTTTTTACTTAGATGAAGAAATAATCATTTTCAAGAAAGAAACAAAAACAGCATTATCAGTATGACTACCAGCCGAAACCCTAGTTGAACAAAGGTAAGGAAAATGATGAATAAAAAGAAATGGCGAGAGCGGAGGCCAAAATCAAAATAGTCATTTCTGAGTCACAGTTAACTCAGAAATGACTATTTTGATAAAACATCATAATAAAAGAGATATAATCTATGACTAATTTTGCAAACAAAAAAGTATGAATCATCTTTATCTACAAGTGGATGGTTTAAGTTTTTATACTGATAAAAGATATCAACTTATCTTTTCATAACCCAGGTGTGCATCTGTATTACTCATCAATTCTAAATGGAGGCAGCCTAGTTGCTCCAAATTCTCTAGAGGTCTAAAAATGCTTCTGTCTATTAAATCGATGACATATGTCGCTAAAATTGTCTGGGGTCACAATCCAGACAATTAGACCAATTATAAGCTAAGGATGACTAATACAAGATTGATAGTCAATCTCCAAATAGTCTGCACTTTTTTGAAATAAGAGAAAAAAATATTTTGATTTAGATGGTGGAGACAGCGAGAAAAGCAATATGAAGGATGATTGAGACGTAACGTAAATTAACGTAAAATAAGATTTTTTGCTCTCGGCCGAAGTCGTAATCCTACATAAACCAAATACAAATTGCTATTACGACTATCAGTAAAACTACTAATCTCATCATCTGCCTAGCCTTTCCTCAATTATGTTGGTTTCAACCTCCATACTAACCGAATGCAGCTTAATATCGCCTATCTGACCACCGCAACCCAGTTACTAAAGTCACGACGAAACACGACGATAACTAAAATAATGATGTCCCAAAAAAAGGCTGCCAAAGGTTCGCAACCTGACGTACCAGATTATGTCTTAAAATTATGAAGCATTGGTCAAGTCAGGGTCGATAGGACGATAAAAGTAACATAACCTGGCAACGTGCCAGTGGATTTTGGCAGGAGAGAATTCGAGGCATTTGGAAAGCGGGCTCAAATAACAACTGTAGGTCGATTTTAACAGGCTCTGAGGAGCCAATTCTTATAACATAGATGTTAACCCAGTTGGAATTGAATGTTGTTTTGTAGTCTTTATTATTTTAAACGCCACTTGGGAACGTTGAAGCCTTGAAAATATTGTGAGACAATGTCTTGAACAAAAAAAAAAATGTATGGGCGAACGAATTTGTGTTTTGGTGGGTTTTAGAGTTTTTAATGAGGATTAATTAAGTTTTACGCAAAGCGAAATAAATGTTTTTATTTTAGTAATTAGTATGCAAGATAGCGTGACCGTCTCGACTTAAGTAACATGCTAAGAATCAGAAAGATGATGATGAGTATCTATCATTCCATTTTTCTCTCGTTCGCACATTTAGCCTACTTCTTTAGATACCTAAGAGTCCACTCAAAGGAATCTAATTGGTCACGCCATCTCCTGGGTCTACCATGTCACCGGTAGACGAAGGAAGGGAGGTTTTCCCCTACTATGGGACACGACAGGCTTATAATAATAAAACAATTATCAGCCTATCTGAACAATAGCAACCACATTGTCTTGAGAGATAGTAACATATTGAGATGACTGTGTACCCCTATCCTACAACATTCATTGAACCTGACAATGAGGATGCCTATTGTCAAGAACACAAAAGCTTAATTTACGTCGACGACCCATTAAAAACCAAAGGGCTCTTAAATAAGAGATATCGCAGATTCACTAGATAGATCTTTGAAAAGAAATTACAAAACTGATATTTTTTTTAGGTACGGCCATTGACAGTTCAACTCGACAAGGTTGCAATGCTGCTCAACCGGACTATCCTGTGGTGACCTCAACTGAATTTAAGGCCACCAGCCAGGGCTTACAAACTAAACAAAACTGATCAATATCAGTTACGCCTTTTACCGACATTGATCGTAAAAATGAATTTTTCCCAATAGTCCCCTCTAGCCCTGTCCTCCGGGGTGACAGCTGGGAATTGTCTTCCCAGTTGTTCACCGGGGTGACAATTTGTGCCGACTGTTCCCTTTGAAAACAGACTAGAAGGGACAAATGGGAAGTCTGTTTCTCAGTTGTCACCGGAAGGGGGGGGGTGGGACATTTGCTAAGATTCCTTCCTTCCCAGAAAAAAAATGTAATAAACATGAAAAACAAATGCAGAACTTTTATAGCTTTGCCGTTCTTCTTCGCCTGCTGGTTATAACATAGAAGTTACTACTTAGGCGGTTATCACAGGACACCGCTAGTCCGCGTGGTGAAGCGGATCTCTAGTCTAATTGAGCGGCGCTCATCGTCTACTACCACCAATATTATAACTTCGCCGCCTCCGACCATCCGTGCAGATGAGTGGTGTCGTTTGAGAATCTCCTTAGAGGTTGGTACTCAAAATAGTTATGGAGATTTTCAAAACAATATCATGAATACTGAGATGAAGAGTAATAGAGTAGTTATGTAAGAAGAAATGCTGCGCCGACCCCAAATAGATAAGCATACGGTCAGGAGAGTGATGATAATGATGATGATCGTGTAAGCCCGGCCCAAATCCTTAAAGAGTTTAATAAGAGAAACCTTCACGAGTAAGACCTTTATCAAAGCCGGAACACCCATTAACCATTCGTCATGGATATTAGACAGCTGTTATAGCCTGTGCCGATACGCGATAAGATGACTTATATGCGTAATCTAAACCTCCACGGTTTCGTGAACTAGAGGAGGAAAATAACCAAAACTCAAGCCTTGAATTAATTTGTAACGACATCATCATCCCCTTATCACAATTTATTTGGGGTCGGCGCAGCATGTCTTCTTCTTTCGTACTTCTCTATTACTCGTCATCTCAGCAGTCACCTCCTTTCTAGCCATATCATCTTTCACACATTCCATCCATCGTTTCCTTGGTCGTCCTCTATTGTTAAAGTCATCTAACTTATTTTTGGTAATGAATTGGAAAACATGTAACATCCACAGGACTGGACCCACATGGCAAAATTCAGCCCACTCCCTCTTACAAAGAGGAGGCCTGTGGCCCAGCAGTGCGAACTTTATAGGGTAAGAAAGCAGCTGATGATCTTTTTGTAACACAATAACGACACTTCCTGGAAATATTAGGTGACTTTGAGTTCGGAAAATACGGCAATTGCACTAGGGACTTTTTGCTCAAGATCTTATGGAAACATTACGTGGCTATAAGTGGTGTCAACGCTCGATAATACTTGGAATTGTCCACGCATCGTAAGAGGAAAGTATTGAACAAACTCTTATGGTTAACTGGCTCGTAGTTGCTAAAACAGCAATTAAAAATTGATATTGCATCTGGTTTTAGAAAACTCTTTGATAAAGACTGGTTGTTAGTTGGTTTTTAAGGCCAGACAGAGAAAACTGAAAAGAGTAGCAGTGGTCAATTACAGGCTTAGTGCTACAACCATGTCATAAGCCTTGTGCCAGAAGCCATCACAAAAAAAAATATATAACCACCCAATGAAGATAATAACGAGCCTAAAAAGTAAGGAAACGACTTAGTCGAAGATGTTGATGATACAATTTAGGATTCCTCTAAACAGATAGGATATTCTAGATACTAACAATAATAATTAAACCCACAGATCTGAAAGCAGAAATTCCATATAGGGTCATCATGACGCACCACAATGACTCAGGTACAGCACAGCTTACCCATTAAGGGAGTTTGGCTTTAGAAAGCAACATTGCAGTTTAAAAGCAACATAAACGTATTAACTAAGTGTGGCTTACTTATTTCATTATTATGAAAAGGACAGGATTACAAAGACTAGCTTTTGACAGCGGCTTCGCCCACGTTTACAACGGAAATTATTCCACGGGAATATACTGCCGAGTATCTTATATCCTTACCCGAGTCATTGTCAGAGTGCCAAATTTCATCCAAATCCGTTCAGATCGTTAACGTGTGGAAATGTAACAGACAGACAAACAGGGATACTTTGACATTTATAATAATATGAGTATGGATTCTAGTATAAGAAAAACAGTCTAGCGTAGTTCGATCATAAACCTATTGTTGAATAACAAAACCTAGCAAAACTCCGTAAAAGATTTTACGACCACGACATTATTTTATTTGAGTTCAATGTGGAGTATATTATCAACACTTACATAAAGGAGAATTGTAATGTTAATCCGAGGAGCTTATGTCGAAACCTTACCACCTTTTATATTGGGAGAAGCCTTACAAGCTATCAGACAGCGAGACGCTTCTATGTGATGAGATGTTTTCAAATAGCGTCTATATAGTAGGATCGATTGCAACAGTACGATAAATGTAAAAGTCTAGACTTCAAAAAACTCCCAAATCTGAATTTTGGCTCTAGTCTGTTTTTCAGGAAAGGTTTGTTCAATTCTTTGTCATTTTGTGGTTGAATACTTTTTTAATTCTTCTTTTCTGAAACAAAAACACATGCCGTGATAAAATACTACCCAGTTAGTCCTCAGCGGGAGTATGCGAAGACTGACTGAACTTGGCAAAACTGTCTTTAGAGTAAAAAATAAAAAACCCTAATGTGCTGATCTCAAGGCTACAACAAAGCAGTGCAAAACCAGCTCCTACAAAAAAAAATAACGTCAACTGTCCACGAGGACTCAACGATCATTCAACATTGATCGATATCACACCGTTCTTATAGGTATATATATCATTACAAGAACGAGGCTGCCACCCACGCAGGTTTTTATTATAAATCTCAATGAAGTATCATTAAATTGGAGTAAGTTCAAGACCTTGGTTGCAGAGTCAAGGTGGTTAATGAATTATTTGTCATGATTTGGCTTCGTCATAGTTTGGGCGGTGATTTATGAAGAAAAAAACAGTAGGCTATCATTGGCCAGAAGTTTTGGGAAGAGTTCTTTGCCCAGTCTTTCAATGATACTGGTTGTCAGTACCCGGTAATCACCATTGGGTGAGAATATTCAAAGATGGAACTTGGTAATGTGCTATGGAGAACGGTTAAGTTGAACCCAAAACAGCTGTAGACGCTGATGAGGATAAACCATGATAAGATCTGTGCCAAGAATCCGTCGAAATTCGGCAGATCAATGACCCTAAGAAACCACATCGTACGAAAACGAATATCGACGCGACGTAACCAAAATAACGAATATAGAACTGCCATCATAAAACAGTTTTCATTGATATTCCTACTGAAAACCCGTTACGTTCTCGTATCCTATGCGTGACCGTTTTGCCTTATTAAATTGCAGATGAAATGGTATCAGAACCAATGATTTGCAGTTCAATTCTGTTGGAATGTAAATGTTTGTAGACTAGAAGAAAATTGTTGATGTTTGTTTTTTTTTCCATTGTTTTGCTCTTTTATTCTCAGTACGAGGAGATCTCGGAAAGAGAAGGAGTTGAAGTGAAAACATAAGTCAACTACATTGTGGAATTCAAATCAATGTTTGGGATTATTGTAATTCCCTTTCAGATTTTTAATTAATCCATTACCACGTATTAGGGCCGGTTTCCACCACAACAACGAGTTCACAACTTCACGCTTACTTTATATATGATGGTAGCTGGATTTGAGACTCACTAACTTTCTCTTTTTAGTGAAAAACGACACTTGGTCTGAGGGCGTATTCACACAGCGTACTTTTTCGGCGCCGATGATGCGCGTTAAACGCCCTTTAAACGAGATTTAGTTGCAGCCAGTAAGCCGTAGAAACGTTCAGAAATTCAGTCGTTCCATAAACACGTTCGTAGAATGCGCATCATTATTATACACAGTAGTACAATGGCGAACCACGTTTGTATCGCTTCGTAAGCGCATTTGAATCGATCCAACACAGTAATCTGTCTTTTGGGCATTTACGGCGACGTAAACGCGCGTTCGTGAAAAGCGCGTCGTCGCGCATAAAATATCTCTGTATGTGCATTTCACACTATCTATCTTTGTACCAAATTTCATACAGATCCGTTCTGGCGTGATTGAGTAACAAACATCTATCCATCCAAACTTTCGCATTTATAATAGTAGTAAGATAATACCTTCAAGTTCATACATGACGTAGCCTCTCATAGGATAACACAAGAAGTATTGACTTATCAACATGAGAGCTTGTTGAGAGTAATCTAAAGTAGGTGCTCACAAACTAGCCAATAGGGTAACATTAAACTCAGGGTCAAATAAACTACAACTTAGTTAATTATCCTTTCAGGGAGATTAGAAGCAAATGCACAGCCTGACGTGCTGGTACCCTTAATGGGGGTTAACCTAGAGGACGATTATCTCGCAGCCGCAACAGAGCAATATAGATTTGAAATCTATACTAAAACCTAGTTGGACTTACCGCATAACTAAACGTGTCAATAGATAGCTAAAAGGCTTCGTAGTGTTCAATTATATGGTCGATCAAATACAGTTTTTGGAAGACAGGTTTTTTTTTGCATTTAAATTTGAGATATTCTCAGAAAAACAGCCTAGGCGAAATTGGAGGGTATATCAATAGGTCTCTGCTGTGTAAAGTTCTAGTGGCTATTCCCTAATGCACTTAATACTTTGATTACAATTTCGTCAATGGTGTTCTGACATGTCCGCTTTGTGCTCGGAGTTTTTCGGCCAAAGTTGGGTATGCTAGCCACTTGAGAGCACATGATAGAGCAGCATACCAAAGCTCTCGACAACCTCCCTAGAAAGCCATCGAATGCAGTCGCTGTGGCCGAAATCGGCTAGATGACATCAATACTTTGATTGCAACAAAAGCTTCTAAAATGCTAACTAAAAGCATCTTTAGCATCAATTCGAAACAAAACATTACGACATAGGCTTACAAATGGCCTAATTATCATAACAGACCTAGGTGAGTGCCACCTGAATCTACAGCTAATAGTATTAACACACCACATTGTGCTAATACATATAAACTCGCAGACAAGACATAAAGATTTTTTTTAAGAAATTAAAATTTCAAGAGACTAACGAGAATTTAAACCTGATTTGACCACGAAAAGGAAGCGTGTTGCTATGCAGTAACTTGGCCAGTATTACAGATCTATTATCTGGCAGTCTGGGTGTCACTCAAGACTCAAGCATTACTAGTTTCAACCAATCAAATAGTTAACACATCACAGGAGCTCAAAACATTTAGAAAATAATTGATATATTAAGATTTGAGGACGATAACGATGATGAAACTACAAAAACCAATATTTACTTACGTCAATGCTGCTTCAAGTTGCTAAATTAAATGCAAAACGCTTTGAAAACGACTGCTACTGTATATCTGGATCATTTAACAGGATCAAACTAAAGTAACTTTCTTTAACGGAGGCTACAACCACCCTGGCCACTTTTTGAAATGATCAATGGCGGGTTGCTAACACACGTCGACGTCAACTCGCCAGTAACTCTTTTAGATTTTGTAAGCATTTAAGTCTATCCAGTTATTTCGGATATTGAGTCAACCACAAAAATAGACACAGGCAACTTTGTTTGATGAAGGCACTAGGTTAAAAGTGCCTGTTTTAAAAAATAACTGACGTTCGAATTTGTATGCAATTCAGTACCGCGTCGAAGTTTTGAAAATACAGGCTACTGTGAATTCTTAAACGATATTTTCGGTTTGACGACGCGTATCGAAAGCTAAACGAATGTATACAAAGATTTGAATAAGTCATTGTACGATCTTTCAAGGTTCTTCCACCTTTGTCAAGCTGACGGAAAAGAGCCCTGTCACTATTAGAATGGCTCAAATAGTCGTGAATGTAGTGAGGGCTCATAGATTTCTAAGTGGAAAGACTTATCCGACTTCGTTAACACAGAAACTGTTGGTAATAATATATATACAATTTGTAATTGAAAATTGTGATGTATTGATATAAATGTTGATGAATGGATTGTGTGAGGAATGTTATGTGAGGAGGGAGTAAATGATAGCGTTGCAGTGGAGATTAGAAGAAAAAATGTGTTGCGCCGACTCGAAAAGATAAGGGACCAGAGCAGAAAGATGATAATTCCATTTTGGTGACAAAACCAACTTTAATCTATACTAATATTATCATTATTTCTATACTAATATAATCAAGAGGTAAAATTTGTTTGTAAGTTTGTATGTAGGGCGTAATCTCCGGAACTGATGATCCAATTCTAAAAATTCTTTCACTGGCAGTAAGCTACATTATTCGTGGGTGCTACAGGCTATAAACTATATTTCTTTCAGGCATATTAGCCGAGCTACCACAATTTTTGAGGACTAAGTCGCGGGCAAAGTGCTCGTTTGATCACAAAGCAGAATAAATAAAGACTTTCAGAAACCATAAATTTCAATTAGGTTAGGTCCATGATTATTTTCTTAACCGATAACCGGCAGACAAACAATGCAATCAAATCAAACCAACATATACCTACTACCAGTTAATACGATTTTAATGTACCAATCGATACAGATGGACAAAGCGATAAAAATCATAAATTCTGTGAACATTGACAAAAGAACACTACTGATGTCATTAGAATCAAATTAAAGTAGACACATTTGTAAGGTACTTAGATGAACATCAACTAATTAGGGTCTAATGGATTGCGTATGTGGAGGTATTTTGGGAGGTAAATTAGATAGCGCTTCAAGCTTCAAGTCTCTTGAGGCGCTTTAAAAGAGCCTAGGATGAACCCTTGGCTTAACTTTCAAAAAAGAGATTGAAATCATCAGGGAAATAAGCTAGTTTTGTTAATCCCGTGCTGGCAGTAGATGTCTAAGTAAATGTGTACCTTGGCATTAACAGTCAACCATAATCTGCGTCTTTCTAGCCGCTACTCAATTAATTTGGCGACATCTACCATACATCTCCAGTCCAGTCCTTATCCAGACATCACATTTTTTCACAGTCAATCCATCAATGAAGTCTTTAGATCTCCTTTTATAACCATCTACAGTCAACCGGTGGCCAAAATGCGTATCTTTTTCCGTCAGGATAGGTACTAAGTTGTTCTTTTCAACGGTAGTCAGATCAATTAGGATATGCACCATTAATTCTCTGTAAGTGTCCAGTTTACGCTCTAAAAACTTTATAGCCCTATTGTAGTCTTCAAGACTTTGTTCGTAAGACTGAAATACTAAGGCAGAAGGATTGCATGAGATCAGATCATGGCCATATATTTTTTGGCTGGATCAAAACGGAGTTTGTTATTGCACCTCTTCATCTTATTTCTTTTAAAAACTGACATCAGCAGTAAGTAAGTAAGACGATTTTTTGGACGCACTTATTTGTAGCTTACATTTTTAGCTGTTTTGGTGCTATTCTCCAATTTTCGTGTTGGTATTTTTTGAGTGCAGTAACCTGAACTGGAGGCCAAGCACTTGACTAACAACTAAAACATGATACCAGTTACAATAATATTTTAAGAACCCTAATCTATAAGCTACAAAGTGTCAATTCTTTGATGAAGTGTGCGTAACCACTTCAGAAAAGATGGATCCTGGTAACAACGGACGTGTTCATGAATATTTTCTGTGCATAATTTTATGGTTTATTCATTGCATGATCTAAAAATAGTGATTCATATAAATGTGCGGGAAAATCTTTAAAATGTATATGCATGCACAATTGTACATGTTGAACTGATGACTTCACGATTGTAGTTATACGACGCAATTGCCAGGATTGTTTGAGAGGTCTCAAAGGTGGCTAAGGAACGTGTAGGGTTTTGGGTTAGTCACTGAGGCTGGATGTCATTTAAGCATTTTCTTGTGATTGTGCTCTACGAAGGAGTTTTCGCTCTAAATTTTAATTTTGATTGTTAAAGGTCATTTTCGCGTTTGTGTTATTACCATTTTAAGGAATTCTCATTGGCAGAATTGCCCGAATACTTTCGCTTAGAAGAAGCACTGCAGGGGATGCCCTAGAGGGACAGATACCGAATGAATTCGTATGTTCTTCAGAAAGGTCAGGTGCTTAGTTCTTGCAACCGGCGTGCGTGTGTGACCAGAGATGGTGGACGAAGAAAAGTGAGTAAGTATGTTAGGATCGTAACAGAGAGGGGGGAGGAGGCATGCTGTAGTTTCTGACTACCCTGATAGAAAAAGCGTGTGTATTCAAAGCAGCTTGGAATCTGCAAGTATGTGCCCCGTAAATGGCAAAGGGCCTTGTCATACTTCTGAAATCACAGTCTGTAAAGTTTATTTATAAAATAAACACCTGTACGTAACCCTTTGGGGAAAACGAGATGAACCAAATTAAACTAAGGAATATAAACCAACTTATTCAAATTATGCTAACTTTGTTTATATATTGGATAAAGTTTGTTTAAATACATGAAACGTTAATACTTTGCTTATTATATTTTGAAACTTGGGTGTTTGTGTAACCTCAACTAAATTAATTTGCGTCAATTTTCGCGCCAGGTTTTTCAAAATAGCGACCTACTTGACGGTAGGTAATTAATTTTCATATCAATCGAATGATTCTTGATTATTTTTTTATTATCAGTTTTGTATGTTCAATATGTGGGTTTATAACCAAGTTTAAGTAGGGTTAACCTACACGCCTATTGTTTTATTTTTCATTATTAAAACGACGATTAGATACGAAAATATTTATAACTACACCTTTACCTGCTTACCTACTCATTGATTAATTTTATTGATGAATCATATACCTACAGTTTTATAGATGAACAATTGAAGATCGCGAGCTCGTGACAATACTATAAAATGGATGCAATCAGTTAAATAAATACATTTTTACTAAATACCACAGTAATTAATACCGTAACGCTATTGTTTTTTCTTAGATTCACCAATTAATCATTCAAAAATCGAAAACTCCACCATTTTATCAAAACAATGAGCGAATTTATCGTTCTAAATTCGAAACAGTTTTAATGTTCCACTTTCACGATTCGAAACTCCCAACCTACTTTGACGCGCGCCGGTTCTATAAAAAACCCATAGACAATTTATAAACAATGCAACCGCCATGCCATAAACAAAGCACAGCGCAACTGGTTTGGAACCATAGCTATTTTGATCTCGATTCTAATTTTAACTCCGAAATAATCGGATTTCGGGACGTATTCTTATGAGGGTCAGATTACTTCCTTGAACCTTTTTTTTTGATGAATCTCGAAAGCGGAGACTAGGCTAATAGAATTTGGAAGAAACAATATCTTTAGATTTATTTTTAACATCACAAGATAAATAACAGAGCACCTTATGATTTTTTTTTATTTTTTTTTACGATGCCAAGGAAATAATCATCGCCCCTCGACCACATATGCTCTTATATTTTCAATAAGGTACTCCGAAGTACCCACAGCTACGACTAAACCTAAATAACCAACATAATGTATAGTTTTCAAGAACCACCAGGTTTTATCACAAAAAACTGCCAAAGACAGAGCATGGAGGTAACTGTGGGGGTTCATTATCCTCCAAATAGCTGAAGCAAGGAAGAACTTACTAGATTTAAACATAATTTCTCGTCGAAACACATCGTATTCGGTACCGTAATAGTTCTCTAACAGACCTTGGTAGATGTCTATGTACCTGTTCCAGGCTAAAGATGACGCCAACATTTGTCCCGAAAACAGACTGAGCACTTCAACAATCTTCCGGAAAGTCACTTTGGTTTTGTAAGAAATCCCGTTGTCAGCGTTATGGTCCTTTTCGATGTCTTCTGTCGAGTTTATTTCTTTTAATTGGTGGTAAGGAAGAACATTTACAGGCGTGTTCTTGTATCCACGTCTCGGAGGATTGTTTCGCAAATATAAAGTTATCCCAATCATCATCGCAATAACGCCAAGCAAATCACAAATGCCGTCGACCCAATATCCTAAGGTTCCAACATCTGATCTTTCTCCTTTTACATGCTTTCTCTCTCTCGCTACATGGCCATCCAGGTCATCCAAAAACATTCGAATTTGGAACAAAACTATGGCTACTCTCCTCGCCGCCAAACTCGGGCTCGTCAACAGTTTCGCGCCTATAAGTGCTATGAAAACATGAAAGACGGATATCATGTTCGGTGTTATAATCAGCATGTTCTCAGAAATGCCCAGACCTACATCCACAATGGCACACAATGGCCCATAAATGTAGTGATTGATATGGTCCACCATTAGGGCTTTCACCGTGGGGTGACACAGAGGGTTAATGGTACAAGGAACCCATGTTACTTCCTCATAGCTCGGCAAATTCCTCTTCTCCTGCAACGTGGAAGTTTCTTGCGTTATATTCGGTTCTACGTCGAAAAAGTCTATTTTATAGTTTTGTATCCTTAAAAATAAGAACGTGTCCATATAAATGCAGTATAGAACAATGACTAGAAGTAGAAGAGTCAGTATTTTACTAGCTTGCGATGATGGCCACATCATTTTTGTTGGTTTTCGAACGACGAAGGGTGATAGGTTTCCTGCACAATTACATGGACTGAGTCAGAACGTAGTATTTAAAACCAGCGTGGGCATTGGGCAACGCTAACCCACGCACCGCACGTAAATCCAAAAATAAGCGCACAAACTTCACGATTTTATCACAACAATAATTTTGTATTGAACTCAGTTCAACTTCCAACTAAAAACACAGTTTACACTTGACATAGTACGTAACTCTTGTTTCCTAAGACTTAAACATCACTTAATATCACTTTCCAAAACATTTAAATCCGAAAGTTGTTATTTTTCTCGGTAAAATCGATGGACACACAAACGTTCTAATGTTGTCAAGAGTCCCGCCGCGAGTAACAAACACGTTGTTGGTTTATTACCATAACAGTGTAACAGTTCTGCTTTGTTTATGAGTTCGTTTCATCAATGAATGTTATCGTATTTTTTAATCGACAATACAGTTCGCGTCCCGTTTAAAAAGAGCGACATGCGTACGCAACAAGACGATACCTTCGACTGAATGGCGAGTGGTGTGAATGCGGCTACGGGACGGAGCTTTGGCGTTGGGTGGGGTAGCCAGGCCCGGTTTTACAAATTCCTTTTGGTATTTTTTGTTGTTGTGGTATTTATTTGAGAAGCAGCTGAGACAACGGCAGATGCAATTCGATACTAAGTTTTTGCATATGCTTTGTTTGTATTAACAGTACTATGTTGACTTTTACCGTATGTTATTGTGTGAATAAACGTTCGTTTTAATGAAAGAAAGCATACGGAGCATATACCTAATTTGTAAATTGATGAAGGTGAGATTAACTGAATCATTAAATAAGACAATTTGGTTTTTCTTTACATAACTCATTTTAATGTGAAAAAATACCTTCTATTACAAAATTTCCCAAATATGGTAAGTACTTACTTAGTCAAAAATTTAATTTCTAAGTATATTTCAGAAAAAATTACAAAATGGTCACTAGTTCATACGTAAGTACCTACCTACTGTATGTCCCTATCAAACAGGCACAATATTTTATTTTTCCACGTTCCAGGGAAAATTCTTTAACATAACAACACTTAAATAATGCGGGAGAGAGAAGCTCGGTCAATGTTTCCAAACGACCGTATCGCCGCCGCACCGTTTCCCGCCAAAAGTTATGTCAAATGACAAAACGAATGCGATATTTAGCGAGTTCATTCAAACGAAGAACTCGATAACGTTTTTTTTTATCACCAGACCGCTAAATGTACCTAACAACAGCTAAAAAAAGAAGGTTTTGGTTTAATATGCATGGGTGTTAAATTAGCACCCAGTTTTGTAAGACACAGAAATATTTGTCACATTTTTTTTGGCGGTATAGTTACCTATATATGTATAGTATCTCGCTACCTGCCTATATCATTCATGGCAAATTATATACAATAGGGTTGGCAAGCGATAATGCTGAGTATGAGGTCGTGGGTTGGGCGTTATTGGGTTTATCTACCAGGAATTTCCAAACTGCTGCTACCCGGAGTCCGGATTTGTGCAAGGTTGATGGCAATAGCACATAATTGGTGTAATTTGGGTGCACTATTATACGGGGTGGAATCCCCACCGACGCGAAAACAGTTACCATGTAGGTACCTATTTAGTACATCATTCTGAGCGTGTAGGTTGGCAGTTTTGTAGGAAACAGCAGTTTTTTTGCCCGTATAGGGTGGGTGCACATCTGCCTAACCCTTCGGGAGCAAGTACGGACGTGATATTATTTTTATTTTTATTTATACCAATATTAGGTAGGTACTTCATAGTAGATTAGCCTACCATTGGTAGGTACTTACTGCTTACTTATAATTATAATGCTCTTTTGTTTAGTAGCACATGTGTGTATGAGTATAATTCTATAAAATACCTAAAAATAGTAAGATTAAGTAATTGTCATCATCACGCGATAATTTAAATTCCACTTTGGTGCGTAATAAAAATATTTTTAATTACGAACGCTCTATGGGGTCTGCTAAAAATAGATTTAGGTATTGTACTAATTTTATAGGACGTAAGAAACGTCTGTATGGGATAATATTAATTATCTAGGATTGTGTCAAGTGCTTTTTTACAGAAGCCATGTACCTATGAACTGTGTGAAAGATGATATGGCTTGACAGGAGGTCTACTGATATTTTGTGAAAGAAAAAAATGCTGCGCCGACGGCGGACTCCAAATAAATTATACGCATGTCATTGCTTCCCAAAATTTTATCCCTATTCAAACTCAAACTCAAAGCATTTATTTCAATTAGACCATCACAGGCACTTTTGAATGTCAAAAAAAAAAAACAACAAAAAAGCAAAGCTACAGTCACAGTCACAAGGCATAATAACTTGAGAAAGTACCTACTGTAGTTGCACATTCCAAAGCGTAGATCTCTATGGAGAAGATTGGGCAAAGAACTCCATGGACATTCTTTTAGATCAAAATATTGTTACAAAATCTTGGTTACATCATTCATGTTGAGATTATACATATATGTGAGAACGATGTAGAAAGACGTGCACATTATTAGCGAAACTATCGAATGGTGTGTGGTTTTTTTTTTCAAAATCAATGGTTTCGTTTCCTGGCTAGGAATATTGCTTATTTAAATAATACCTAACTCGTTTATTTAAATGAGACACCTACCTTGCCTAGTTTATATTTTAGGGTTCCGTGACCAAATGGCGAAAACGGAACCCATTGTGCTTTGATGATGATTGGAAAGTGTGTTCACTATTCAGACATACATACATAAACTCACGCTTTTTTCCCATGGGGGTAGACAGAAACCACAGAACGCCACCTGCTACTATCCTTACATACTCCTTTTGCCTCGTCCACGTTCATACATCTGGTCATACACGCACGTCAGTGATGCGATAAACAATTGTGTAGTATGACATCATACAAGTAACCGACGAAAAAAAATGCACAGAAGCGTTTGGAATAAGAGATTTAGACTCCATCAATGAAAATACCTACCTTGACGTGTTCTGCGCGTCTTTGCTATAAAAGTCAATAGTTTTGGAGATTTGGGGCCTTCAATTCATTTGAAGTCACCACAGGATAGTATGGTTGAGCAGTATCGCTATCTTATAGAGTTGAACTGCGAGTGGCCATATAAAAAAAAAAGATTTGCGAATTGCGAGTTTACATTATTACAAGCTACTACAGCTAGCTACGTAGGTACCTACTTATTTTTGCGACAGATCAAATCAATAAAATGGATGCGTAAATATACGTTCCGACTACGGAACTCTTCTGCGTGACACACACGGACTTGGCCGGTGTTTTTATTATTATTTAAAAATGAATAGTCGTATGTATCGCCTGATGTTCAAGTTGTGGGTTCATATTATTATTAGGTTTATTCTACTTTAGCAGCAACCGTTATGAAAGTTCATAGGGGCAAATGCGGAAACAGAATATGCTGATATCCTCAATCGCTGAGTTTTTTTTTTATCAGCATTTGGGTATCGGACTGTGCCGTGGATAGTGTCACTTACTGTCGTACATAATATCAGGCCTATTTTTCTCCAAAGGATTAGGCAGGGGTGTGATTCTACCTAGGGCACCTACACTCCGCTAGTTTTGTTTATTAACCTATGTAAAAGGGGCGAGCCTATTGCTATAATCCGGGCACCAATACATTCTCCGGGCTACTATTGAGTTATATCGTTTGATGCAAACACCTAACAACACTGTCCCACCTGGAAATCGAACGCAGGACCTTATTCTACCTTAGTGGCACTAGTACACATAATATCTAGATATTTTGTGTGACAGCCGAGAGAGCGGCTTTGCCTTAGACTGATAAGCATAATCAGTTCATTAATCAGCTACGCGTGAAATGACGCACAGCGTTTGATCGATTGCCGATTGGTTACTTCAGCCGGGAGTGTCCAAATATTTTTTATCGGTCAAATTTTGTAAAGGATAAATGCTGCTGTGTCGAAAATACACTTTTCTTAACCATACATGACTTAGCTAGAATTAAAACGTACATGCTACCTATTTTCGAGAGCTTCCAAATATGTATTCGTGTTCGGCTAGGTAGGTACCTACAGTCGCCAGCGCATCAAGTTACCACAAACTGTCAAATTTCTCCAAATGACTTTAAACCATAAAATGTTGGTAGTTAGGTTCAAAATCGAATGAGAAAATTTGACAGTTCGTGGTAACTTGATGCGCTGGCGACTGTACTGACCACTTACAAGTTTATAGAATGGTTGTGATTGTGAATAGCTATGCAGTAGTGTGTGGAACAGGAACGTTTTTGCCCTGCAGTGAATAAACTCAGCTAAGATAGAACTATATGATGGAGATGGTCTATTATCCAGTGCTCAAGGCCATCTGGACACACGTGGACAATAAAATGTATCGTGTGCAGGTAATCACAATACTAATGCGTAGTAGGTAGGTAGGTATCTCCGCTGACTCATAATCATGAGCTGCCTAGACTTGTTACACAATTGTACATGCACGCAACATAATGCAGCATCAAGCCTGTATTTTCTGATAGAAAAAGGTAGTGCAGTAATAGTACCTACATAGGTACATGTCGGTATTTACATTTAGCCAGTGGGTCATCTAAGGGGCGGAGTTTTAGGAGTTGGAGTACCCATACGCTTAGGGGCACTATGAGCAACAGAGACAAAAAAAAAATTTTGCTTAAAAAAAAAATTTTGCTTAAAAAAAAAATTCAGTTGTCTTTAAACCCAATGTAGGTATGATGTAATTGGGAGCCATACGATATCTCGAATGATTGAACGCTGTGCTAGGAGTTGCGGGTTCCATTCACGCATGCTGTTTGTCAAGAACCCGAGTCTTACAGTTATTCTGTCAGGTGGAGTAGGTAGGTACCTATTTAATTTCTCAGAAAAATAAAGTCTTGACCCGGCTTCCTACAAAATACTTAGTACCTACGATAAGCGGACATAGGAAAACCTTATCATTAGGAAAAGAAACAACGTTTATAACAAAATGTAGGTACCTACCTACCTTATGTTTTTCTTTGTAAGAAAAAATACCTTTGACATTGTCCTTAGTGTACTTAGTGCAATAATAAAACGCGCTACTTATTTTAGAAGCAGAAACAAGTACACACGGCGACACAGCAAGCTATACATTTCCAGTATAACATGGCCTCGGTTTGTACACTGATTTCCCGTACAATAGGAGATCCGCATAAACTGGTTTAGTATAGCTTGATTGGACGCCGTGCGTACTAACATCCCAATTAACGTGATACCTACTAAGAACGATAACCTTTATTAAAAAATAATTACTTTTTTCGTTAATTAAAGATCAAGTTAACTTATTAAGAACTTGGAAATCACGTTTTGTTCAACCTTAATCGATTTATTAATCATTTGAGTATCAATTTCCCGAAAATGTGTGGTACTGGTCTACGACTGCTATCCAATCAAGTTTTATTGTTCCCTAGCTATTGCCCGCGACATTCGTCCGCCTGAAATTTTAAAAATATATCTTCCCTAATCGATTCAAATCGATTATATTCATAAATTTGCACGGATCATTAATCCTTTTTCAAAAATAAAAGTAGGTATAAGTTACTGCTTATAACATCAGCTATCTGCCAGTAAAAGATAAAAACTCTGCCTCGTTGGTCCTCTGGCTACACGTGCAGACAATGTGCTGCTGCTGAACACAAGGCTTTGGGTTCGATTTCAAGGTCAGGCATAGTTTGTTCCATTATAGATTTCTCTGTAGCAACCTGAAGTCATAGATTTTTGTGGCCTGTTGATGGCAACACTTGAAAAAATATCGAGACTTTATGTATATCCTGTAAGTGACAGTATAAGTTTACTGTAAGTATACCTCTGCGTAAGTCTACTGAGGAAACAGGCGTGATGTTATGTTCTTTTTTCGTAAACGATTGAAAGTTTTAATTAGGAGGAGAGGCTTAATATTCAGAGTTGATCCCATCTCCCATAGAGTTATTCGTATTCATAAGTACATGGGTACCACCTTTAGACTTTTACTCTGGAAGTGTGAATAATAGTGTATTCAAAGTAAGATGGTAGTTAAACTAATGACCGTTTCAAGCAATGGCTGTTACGTAGTTGACGTCAGTCGAATAAAAACTAATGTTTTGCTCCTTGAACGCGCCAGGCATAGTTACTAAGAATTATATCTTAGGTAGGTATGTAGGTACCTGAAACTTGAAAGTCAAAATTCATGTTTGTAGTTCGTGCCGACCGACAATAGAGACGAAAGCGCCTAAAATACTATAATAGCAAATTAGCAATATCTTTCAGTGAAGTATTGCCACTATTAAAGTTATAGGCGTTTAAAGCTACGCGCCAAAAGTGGACCTACACTCAGAATTGGGTGGCCACAGGTTGAAACAAGAGAGAGAGAGAGAGAGAGAGAGAAAGCTCCGTGCAGATTACAGCTACGGCAAAAATGTGCTAAAGCATTAAGCGGTGACCAGTCAGTTCACCAAACATTAATTCAAAAATTTTTACTTGACAAGCAACGTTTGGCAAAAACATTATTTGTCTTTTCAACATTCTACAACAACAAGTTCACCAAATATTTCACTTAGCAAAATAATTATCCGATAAACTTTTATTTAATAACGTATTATTTTGATTCAATTCATTATTTTTTTTATTTTATTCCATAAATAACGTTTGGAATAAAAACATTAACCCTAGACGGTCGACGTCAGGGGCACCCCGAGGTTCGGTTAGTTGGGTTCCTTTAAACCCTGCAGACAGAAATAGGAGCCCCGGGAAACGCTAACCCTAGACGGTCGACATTACGGGGAGTTGAATGAGAAATGAAAAATGTATAAATGATTAAATATCATCTGATGCATTTGTAAAAATAATTGTTTGCCAAATAAATGTGTTTGGAGTGTTTATAAAATAATACATTTGCGGAATAAGTTGTTTTCGAAATAAATATTATATGTAACCTTGGTTGTAAAATGAAAATTTGTCAATGGAGTTTTGGTGAAACTTTAGTGAACCGCATTAAGCACATTTGGATCGCGATAGGTCGCATCACAACGCAGGAATTGTTTCAGTCAGATTCAAATTTCGGTCTTAGACAACACAGGCTAATCAAAAGAAAATGCAGTTCATCTTACAGGAGAATTCCTGTCAAGAATCTGTAGAGGAATCATCTTATCCTAATAAAACACTCACCTGGGGCACCTGCGTAGACTTCCCGCATCCCGTCTCCCCGATCAGCACCAACGTTTGATACCGCTCCAACAGATACAAGATGTGGTTGCGGTACTGAAACACTGGTAACCTCTGCCGCTGAGCTTCAAACGGTAGATGATGATAGCGGTTGTAAACAAATGAGGTACGGGAATCACTGTCTACAGATAAAGCCGTATCTACATTAGGGTTTACCAGTGTTTCGATAGCGCCATCTTTGTTTCTTGTTGGGTAGAGATTTTCTTCTCCTGTAATAGATGATGTAGGTTTTAGTTTGATTGTAGTATGATGGCTGATTAGATTTTTTTTAAAAGACCTTTAAAGAAAACAAGTTTTATGACTTTAGAACAAAGGGTCTGGCCCGTTGTTTTTTGAGTACGAGAATTGAGAGGAGGTTTATGTCGGACTCTAATCAACCCACTGTTTCTACTACCACCATGTATGGGGGGCCCGGGAGCTACAAGTACAATCATGCACATGTCCGACTGGCATCAGCCTGCTATTCCCGGCGGGCTGCACCAAGTGCGGCCAGTGACCGCACATTCACCATGAAGGCGCACAAGAACCACTCGCGCGCCAGCTCTAAGACCAGACCCCTAACATTTTGTCATTGGTCAAAATGAGCTTTCTAATGGTACACTTGGTTGTTAGCCCAAAATTAAATGTTTGAAAGACTCGAATTTGGGCACCCGATGCATTATTACATTTGGGCACCAAACAAGGTTGTCCACCTTCCATTTACACTTGGTTGTTTGTCTGAATTCAGTAGGAAATTTAATTTAGCCTAACAACAAAGTGTAGTCATGCCATAATTTTAGTCAAGTTCTGGCCACTAGCTCTGTGAAGATAATAGTGACTGCTGACCATCGTGGGTTTAATTTATAGGTGAGGCAGTGTTTTTGGGTTTTTCTAATAAGGATTTATCAGTAGTTTCCAGAGTTTGGAAGTTGGAAGTAGGATACCCCCAAAGATCTTTGCAGATCTTTCCTGATCATAAGCACCAGTATTTGCTCTTGTACACAAACACAATAATGACCCTGTAATTAAGTCATAACTGAAAAAAAAATCACATTGGTTAGTGGACCAACAATATGATAAGCCTAGTTGGTTAGAAAAATAGAGCACCAAGAGCTCATCTACAACATGGTGGAGGTATCAAGAACAAAAGGAAAAGGGTGGGGTGGTGTGTAGTATGGTATGGTAGTATACCTATTATAATAGAGGCTAAATTATGTATATTTATCCATTAATACCTTTGCAGAGTCACCATCGTCTGCCTAGATTTACCCCAAGTATGTCTGGGTTGACTTCCAGTCTAACTAGATGCAGTTTTCAGAGGGACCGGTAGGGCGTCGATATACCGGGCCCGAATTACGAATTTATGGATGAATACGACTTAGACTGCAAGCTACACTATAAGATATATAAGAATATGTCTATAACTGATACTTTCAACGCATTACAGCAGGTCTCCAGGCCACACCTGAAAGAAATATAAGCATATGCGGTGTGGTATCGTAACCACATAGAAAAAGTGAATTACCTGGTTTGATAAACCTTGGTCTTTGCCCCAACATATTTAAAACGAAAATGCAACACTTTTCACTCAACTTTATTACTAATTGTTACGTATTTACATAGTTATTTTATTTATTTACGTTACGAAATACATGAAGTGTACAACCATTGCAATAATTCACGAGAATAATTTATTGATTTCCTTGTGTTCCAGGTTTCTGGTTATAATGTATTATGAAACATTCGGAATAGCTCGGCCCTTGTCTTACTTTTGTGAAAAAGGAAAATAGAAGAAAATTGTTGCGTAAACTGTTCTAACATGGTTCAAACCATTTGAACTGGAACGCGCTTTGCACAGAAAATCAATAATTTGTGACAGTTACAAATTAAGTTTCGTTCAAAAGTCTTTTTTTCGACTTCTTTTTCTAATAGATCCTACACACCCAAAGCCGGGCATATCCATTACGATCATCGTTCTCATACTCTACAGCAACAGCAGATCACAATAATCTGCGATAAATGCTGAAAGTATGAATTAAGATTTTATGCAAAACGAGATTTGTACTCTCAATAAAGGCTCAGAAAAAAATGTCCCATGACAATCCGACCACTATGAACTTCGTTCCACCTTTTGAATTATTTTAGTCTAATTGCACTGGACCATAGGTATTCTTGACGATAGTGGATCGTTATTTCGTTTACCTACCTACTTGAACAGACTGCCGCGTTGGTCTAGTTGTCGCAAACTCGATTGCAGAGAATGAGATCCAGGCAGTGTGGGTTTTTCAATAGAAAACCAAATTATCAGGAAGTAACATAGGTTACAATTTATTATCAAAAAAATTAGAGATCAATGAAAATTCCAATAATGTAAACCAAAGTAGCAAAATTTTGCCTATAAAATTCGTTATTTGGCGTGCGCTGAGCAAACTATTGATGATACTTAAAAATTATATACTACATGATTAAAATACTCATTATTACCAACCAAAAAAGTCCGCGAGGGAATATAATTAACTATCATAGTTTAATCACAATAGCAGCTTTTATGTTCTGAAATTTAATTAGTTTGCCGGTAGAAACAAAAGTTGGTTACTGTCGTAACGTAGTATTAATTCTTATTCAAATAAATGGTTTTATCATCAATGGTATTTATGTAGCAGTAAAATACTGAGTGTTCAAGAAGCTCACAACTATAATTAAAATCGACCGACCGACTTTTTTTAAAAACTATGATAGCAAAATGTACTCTAGATTAGTTTACATGACGATAGATGGCATTGTTCATTTCACTCCATTTTCTAAATCGCGGTGTTAAGATTTTCCTTGAAAGAATGAGACTGTAACTGAATCACCCAGGTAAGTCGCTTTTAATTGAGACAGTTGTAAACTCTACAATATAGGAGGAGGAGGTTCTCAATTCGACGCGTATACATTTATTGTACATGTAGTATATATAACCATCATCATCAGCCTATAGCAGTCCACTGCTGGACATAGGCCTCCTCAATCACACGCCATTTAACTCGACTTTCAGCAATTCTCATCCAGTTGCTACCAGCCACCCTGCGAAGATCGTCACTCCACCGAGCCTGAGGGCGTCCCACCTTACGTTTGCCGATTCGCGGTCTCCACTCAAGAACACGTCTACCCCAACGGTCATCGGTTCTACGGCAAATATGACCGGCCCATTGCCACTTCAGCTTACTTATTCTGTGAGCTATGTCGACAACTCTGGTTCTCTGTCGGATCACATCGTTTCGAATGCGATCCCTCAGAGAGACTCCAAGCATAGCTCGTTCCATAGCTCGCTGAGCGACCTTAAATTTATGGACCAGCCGTACTGTGAGTGTCCACGTTTCGGCTCCGTAAGTCATAACAGGCAGGACGCACTGATTGAAGACCTTAGTCTTTAGGCTCTGTGGAATACGCGACGAGAAGACCCGGCGAAGCTTCCCAAATGCTGCCCAGCCCAGCTGGATTCTTCTGTTAGCCTCCCTCTCAAAGTTGTGCTTACCAAACTGCAGAGTTTGCCCGAGGTAAACATATTCTCGAACAACCTCGAGAGGACCGCCATTGACAACAACAGGTCCTGGGGTGACGTGTTCGTTGAACATAACCTGGGTTTTGTCCAAGTTCACCCTGAGACCAATGTGTATTGAAGAATCAACTAGGCCATCCCGCATCTGCTGCAAGTCGTGCAGCGATTCAGCCAGTATGACGATGTCATCTGCAAATCTCAAGTGTGAGATGTACACGCCGTTGATGTTTATGCCACGTCCTTCCCATTTTAGCGTCTTAAACACATCCTCCAGTGCGTTGGTGAACAATTTCGGGGAAATAACGTCCCCTTGTCTCACCCCCCGACGCAATGGGATATGCTTCGTTTGCTGGTTTTAACTTTGGACGGTCATTGTGGCGTTCTCATAAAGATTTCTCAACACTTGGATGTATCGCCAGTCGACTTGGCATCGCTGCAGAGACTCCAGAACTGACCAGGTCTCGACAGAGTCAAAAGCCTTCTCATAGTCCACAAATGCAAGACACAGCGGCCGATTATACTCTTCGGACTTCTGTATGATCTGCCGCACTGTGTGGATGTGGTCTATGGTGCTGTATCCTCCTCGAAACCCGGCCTGCTCCGGTGGCTGGAAGTCGTCGAGTCTTCGCGCTAGACGATTCGTGATGACTCTTGAAAACATCTTATACACGTGGCTAAGGAGCGAAATGGGTCTGTAATTCTTTAATAGGGTCTTGTTTCCCTTTTTAAAGAAAAGAACGACCACGCTCCTTCTCCGCGCTTCTGGAGTTCTCCCAGAGAACAGGACCGAGTTGAAGAGCTCCCGAAGCTCTCTTAAAACAGGGCCTCCTCCCGCTTTCAGGAGCTCAGTCGTTATCCCATCCTCGCCAGGGGCTTTTCCATTCTTAAGCTGTCTAAGAGCCGCCTCGATTTCGTCTTGGCTGACTTCTGGCAGGTCTTCTGTGAAATGGCGGGTTAAGGTGGCTCTGGAATCCTCATTTTCGGGATCAGGTCGAGATGCATGCGATGCATACAACTGGCCGTAGAAGTTTTCGACTTCCGAAAGAATCTCCGGCTTCGAAACGACGATATCCCCACTAGATTTGGTCAACTTCGTCAGGTGGCTCCTCCCAAGTGATTGGACGAACACTTTCGACCCCCGATTTTGCTCAATCGCTTTTTCAATTGAGCGGGTGCTGGAGCATCGAAGGTCGCGTCGTATTAATTTTCTAATTTTATTATTCAGTGCCTGTAGTTCTGACGAAGTGATGGGTGGGTTTTCACGTCGTTCCGTCATAAGCTCTAGAGTCTCCTCCGAAAGTTTGGACTTCTTGCCCGTATGCATTTTACAAAAACGCGTCCTTTCCTCCCTGAGGATTTCCACCATTTGGTCGAGCGCCTGGTCAACATCATTTGTGGTTTCCACGGCCGCGAATCGGTTCCCAGATCAGACTGGAACGCTTCAGACCCATTGTGTTAAGTTGCTGTTAAACATTTATACGATACTTAAATGCATAACTTACATTCATAAGTACATAGTGACTTCAAACGTGTTTCGTTTGATAACAGAAAATGTTTATTTTGTATCATAGACCACTTTAGTTCCAGGTTAGACAACTGTCATCGAAGGTCTGACGATGGAGACGGAAGGCAGTAGCAAGAGCTCCTCAACAGTTTACAGCAGCTATGTTGTTATTGGGCTCATTTCATGCACCTAGGTGAGATCTTAAGACCTAGCTGGAGTATGACTGTCATCGAAGGTCTGACGATGGAGACAGAAGGCAGTCGCAAGAGGTCCGCAACAGTTTACAGCAGCTATATTGTTATTGGGCTCATTTCATGCACCTAGGTGAGATCTTAAGTCCTAGCTGGAGTATGACCGTCATCGAAGGTCTGACGATGGAGACGGAAGGCAGTCGCAAGAGGTGCGAACAGTTTACAGCAGCTATATCGTGTCTCGGCTCATTTCATGCACCTTGATGAGAACTTTCGACGTAGCTGGAGTATGACTGTCATCGAGTGTCTTAGGATGAAGACGTAAGGCTGTCGAAAGGAGCCCTTATTTGAAAAAAACATAAGTAGAATATTTTAGCGATTAATACAAAGATTTCCGAGAGAATAAATTGTTACCTACTTGAATCTATACTATAATATTATAATGTTGAAGAGTTTTTTTGTTTGGTTGGTTGAACGCGCTAATTACAGGAACTCCTTGTTCGAATTGAAAAATTCTTTCATTGTGGAATAGTCCATTTGTTGAGAAACGCTATTGGTTATATAACATCTCGCTACAACTAATAGGAGCGGAGCATCAATGAAAAAGGTTGCAAAAACGGAAAATTTATTCCTTTTGAGAGCTTTCGTTGCGTGCGCTGCGTAAACGGTTAAAGTTACGCAACAATCATGTATGACTGAATCGTTCCTCTTAAAAATTTCTAAAAAAAGGTCCGCGATAGCATATGTCTATCTTGTAAAGTTGACTCACACTCTCTCTTATGTGACGCAGACGCAGTTTCGCGGGTCAGCTAGTGGATAATAAAACCGATGGTTGAACGCCACCAACAAGCGGCACCAGCTTGCCAGCGTGCAGTGTTGGCTCAAAGGTATCAGCCCCGAGTTATGGTGGATTTTGAAGCAAGACAGACCCTTTAATTTTATTAGTAATTTCCAAACCACTGTTCTGAAAACGATGAAGAAAAATACCGAGAGGAAACCGTCCTAACTAGAACCAAAAAATTGAAGACATGTGACCTCTACTTGGTTTAATGTCACAGTGGTGGATTTTGGCCCTCTCTCTCCGTTAAAGATGAGGCCTGTGTCGCAGTGGGAACTTTGTAGGTTTAACAATATGGTAAATTGCACCACAGATCGCAGTTGTTTCATTCAAGGCTACAATTTGAGGAAACTAGAACTCTCTCCTTCTAACAACCTCAAAAATGATACTACACATTTTGTCCTAAAGTTTATTTTTAATAAAAACAAAAGTTTGACTTCATCTTCTACTCCTGAGACTTTAGTTCAGCATTGTTGTTGTGAATGGCATCCTGTTCCGGATTGTCTCGCGTTATATACGTCTTATGGTGGGTGTTTATCGTTTTAGTTTGATGATGGTTTTGCTGCGAAACTGCTGGCAGTTCGAGGTGCTTATAATGTACTGGTGGGACCTCTATAAACTTATCTACTTCCTTGATCGTTAGTGTTTCAGGGTGCTTTCCTTTAACTTCTAGTAAATTCGGGAAGTATTTCGCTTCGTTCATTAGATTCAGTTGCAGTATTTCCTCTGGCGAAATATCCGAGTTCAATCCATGGACATACGTAATCTGATCATTCAAACTCAAGTTTTGCTCGTCTAGAATCTTTGCTTGCACTAAATCTCCATCATTGAAAGTCAACTTCAATATTTCCTCTTTAGGAAAACCCTGTAGGTTCGGAGATACTTCTGTTACGTTGGAAATGGCGACTAGTTGTTGTAACAGTTTTATGGGATCTGCATTCAGATTTGGATTCTGAAGTAATAAATTCTTCATGTTTGCTATAAAGCTCAATATAGGAAGTCTATATTTCACGTAGTATACAGGTTGGTAAATGAGAGGCTTCTCATGTTTTAGCATGTAAGTTAGTTCAACAACACCTAGTTCATTTTGACCCACTTCCAAAATCTTTAGAATTTTATTTACCAAGTCGGTATTAGATCCTTGGTCTTGAGTTATCAGTCCTTGACTCTCAAGCCACTTGAATATTGACATGAAATCTTGATCAGGAACTTGCGGTATATCCACTGTTTCAAATCCACCATCGGGTGTTCGATACTCAAACTGGTTCTCTGGCTGTACTTCCACAAGTTTTCCATTGTTTGGTATACCTACAATATTGTCGTTAGTTGTCTCAAACCATTCAACTATGTCATCGTGCAATCCTCCTTCATTCAAAAGAGTTAAAACATCGAACAACAGTTTTGGATTAGATTTTATGAGTGGTGCTAATAGGAAGAACAAATTCTTCACTTGGTGGTTTTCAAGCTGTCCAGTGACCTCATTCACCAGGAGATTAATTACAGTTTCTACAAGTTCTGGAGCCAACATGCTATGATTGTTTAGGTAAAGCAAAATTTCCAGAAATCTCGAATTTAATACACCAGGTCCATTCTCTTGCAGCAAATTGAGAAGAATATTTATAGCTTTAGGATACTGAGACAAGTTGTTCAGTAAGAAGTTTATGAAATCAATACGCCTGGCATCTAACACTCCATTTTTAGGATACAAGAACGACAATATGAAATCTAATTGTTTCGGATTCAATTTCCTACCTTTAGTCAACAAGAAATGTGCAATATGAACAGGTTTACGATCTGGATGACCGTTTACATAAGGCTTCAAAAGTACAATTAGTCCATTCAATTGATTAGGACTGAGTCCGATTTCATTCCATTTGGATAAATTAGCGATGATTTCAACATCTACAGGATTAATATATCCTCCTTGGGATAATCTCAAAAGTTTGCGTAAAACGTCTATATGATCTGGACGCATCAAGTTATGTTGATGTAAGTATATCAACTTTAGTATTAAATCACCTATGATGTTGTCGACGTTCCCTTCTTTAAATGGTCTCAAAAGAGACAATATAAATTCGATTTGCTGTTCATTCGGTCGCTTTTTATACAAGTTCAGTATAATTTCGACTATTCTGTTATCCAGGTAGCCGTTTTGATCTGGTATCAGATAAGACAGCAAGTTTTCGGTGACTCTATCACTCCATGGCCAGTCCCGATTCCTCTGGGAATCGAGTAAGAGTAAGAATATATCATTGAACTTCGGAATGCTATTCTGCTTGTGAGTATTCAAAAGAGTCAGTAGGAGTTTGAGGAATCTCGGATGGAAATTATTTTGGTTTTCTTTAATAATACTCACGAAACGATCAAACAAGTGGCCATTGTCAATTTGATCATTCTTTGGCAAAAGTGTAATTAATATATTAATAATTTCCTCTGGTTGCACCGGTATAATCTGTTCTACAGGCTCGAGTATTTCTGGCATCTCAATAGATTGGCCTTGTGGCATGAAGATGTCTTGAATTTGTGGAATGTTGTATTCTTGACTTTGAGGAATACTATAGTCATGAACTTTAGGCACATTATATTCGTGAGTTATAGTATATTCGTCAAGTTTCGGCACATTGTATTCATTACTTTGAGTGACACTAAATTCATTTATTTGAGGGACGTTATACTCGTGAGTTTGTGGTATACTATATTCATGAAATTTAGGCACGTTAATATTATATTCATGAATATTAGGCAGGTTAAATTCAGGTTTCATCAGTTCAGGAGCAGGAGAAGTGTTATATTCATTAAAGTTTAATTGTGGATTTTGACCCACATTGTATTCCCGAACTTCAGGCACACTATATGTATGAATTTCCTTTAGAACATGAATCTGAGGTTGTTGTGGAATATTATATTCAGGAGTCTGAGGTTGTTCTTGAATAATATATTCAGGATTCAGAAGTTGTTGTGGAATATTATATTCAGGATTTTGAGGTTTTTGGGGAATATTATATTCAGGAGTCTGAGGTTGTTCTTGAATAATATATTCAGGATTCAGAAGTTGTTGTGGAATATTATATTCAGGATTCTGAGGTTTTTGGGGAATATTATATTCAAGAGTCTGAGATTGTTCTTGAATAATATATTCAGGATTCAGAAGTTGTTGTGGAATATTATATTCAGGAGTCTGAGGTTGTTCTTGAATAATATATTCAGGATTCAGAAGTTGTTGTGGAATATTATATTCAGGATTCTGAGGTTTTTGGGGAATATTATATTCAGGAGTCTGAGGTTGTTCTTGAATAATATATTCAGGATTCAGAAGTTGTTGTGGAATATTATATTCAGGAGTCTGAGGTTGTTCTTGAATAATATATTCAGGATTCAGAAGTTGTTGTGGAATATTATATTCAGGATTCTGAGGTTTTTGGGGAATATTATATTCAGGAGTCTGAGGTTGTTCTTGAATAATATATTCAAGAGTCTGAGGTTGTTGTGGAATATTATATTCAAGAGTCTGAGGTTTTTGGGGAATATTATATTCATGATTCTGAGGTTTTTGGGCAATAATATATTCAAGAGTCTGAGGTTTTTGTGGAATAATATATTCAGGAATCTGAGGTTGTTCTTGAATAATATATTCAGTAGTCTGAGGTTGTTGTGGAATATTATATTCAGGAATCTGAGGTTGTTCTTGAATAATATATTCAGGAGTCTGAGGTTTTTGTGGAATATTATATTCAGGAATCTGAGGTTGTTCTTGAATAATATATTCAGTAGTCTGAGGTTGTTGTGGAAAATTATATTCATGATTCTGAGGTTTTTGGGGAATAATATATTCAAGAGTCTGAGGTTGTTGTGGAATATTATATTCAGGAATCTGAGGTTGTTCTTGAATAATATATTCAGTAGTCTGAGGTTGTTGTGGAAAATTATATTCATGATTCTGAGGTTTTTGGGGAATAATATATTCAAGAGTCTGAGGTTGTTGTGGAATATTATATTCAGGAATCTGAGGTTGTTCTTGAATAATATATTCAAGAGTCTGAGGTTGTTGTGGAATATTATATTCATGATTCTGAGGTTTTTGGGGAATAATATATTCAAGAGTCTGAGGTTGCTGTGGAATATTATATTCAGGAATCTGAAGTTGTTGTGGAATATTATATTCATGATTCTGAGGTTTTTGGGGAATGTTATATTCAGGAGTCTGAGGTTGTTGTGGAATATTATATTCCTGAACTTGTGGAATATTGTATTGAGGAGTTGGATTATCAGGAACTACTGGCATATCACCGTAACGATCACCTTGCGGAGTAATATCTAAATTCGGCTTATGATTGTCTACTTGGTCTAAGATTGCAGCTATTAAAGATTTTAGGTCTGGTCCTGGATTAAAATGACCTTTAGGACGGTCTTCTGGTTGATGGACGGCGAAATTATACACATAATCCCGACATTGCGGATGCTCTTCTAATTCTAGGTACGCAGTATATGCTATGTCTATCAACTTCTCCAGTGCTTCTCTACAAGGCGATTCTTTCACTCTTGGCAGTTCATATTTCAATATTAAATTAGTTTTTGTTTCAGATCTTGGTTTATTCAGCATTTGGAATATTGTTTTAGAGTCTAATGGGTACAGCGGTTTCCTAACAGCGTTCTCCTCTATCTCCATATCTGACATATTCAGTTCTTGATCGAGTTTCTCTACAATGTTATTTATATCTGAAGGCATTTGGCTTACATACTCAAGTGCTGCCTTGATCATTTTGTGTACCATTAAGGGTGTGAAGCAAATAGTTTTTTCTGTGTATTCTGTTTCTTCGTCAACATACTGGACGGGTCGTGGTACCTAGAAACACATTGGTATCATTACGTATTTTATTATTATCTACTAAACTCTAGCGATTAAAAATCGCTGGTCATCGTCAAAATCACACGTGTTAAGGGAAATGATAACTAAGGAAGTCCCATATTTGTGAAGCTTCGTGTTCGTTCTTGGCGACAATGAAGTTTCAAACCAGCTGAGTAGTTGTGCGTGAGGTAGGGACGAAGTACCGTAAGCACTCATTGTGTACATTAGCACCGGGAGGCAGAGCAGACCTTTGAAAATTCCACCAAACCAGATTAGTCAGTTTGATGGACTTATAAAATGTAGAAAGTGTTTGGTCCAGAATAAATGATTTATTTTATTAATAGCAATATATTTATTTATTTACTAGGAGTAAGGTTGGTCCACATCGTAAATCGTGCCAGTCAGATTACAATTTTGTGAAGGAGATATTTTTTAAAAGCATTGCGAAGCAGCGCGGCTCAGCCTTACCAGCTTTTAGGCTCAACGTCAGTAGGCTCTCCGTAAGGTGGGACTTCCTAATGAACCCCACAAAATCAAAACAGGTCCCTGTATCAAACCAAATGTACCTGAAGACTTGAACTCTCATCAGACACGAATTCCACGTCGATGCTCTTAGGTTCTAAGCGGGATTGGGAGTTGATAAAATGTACGGGGTTTGCGCTTAGCAACCCACGCGCCGGATATCCATAATGACCCTGTAGTAAGGACAAGTAGACACTTTAATTATGACCCTTGGTTCACCGTTCACAGCAACTAGTCCTTTAAAAGTTTTAGTCTTAGTTTGGTGTGGGAAAGAGACAGACCTATACGTCGTGCACAGCTATCCACCATCCTCTCTCACGCATAAGTAAGATTGAGAAAATATTGCTGTAAAAGGTGGTGGGCCTCCTGTGTGCGCATTTTGGAATTATTTTCCGTTACACCTACAACTGACATGGACTTACACAATTTAACTACTTTGGCTATTTAACAAACCCTTGAGATTAAATAAAAGTTTTAATCACAATGAAGAAAATGCAACTGTCCACCTAGATGCAAGAATTTGAATTGAGAGTCTAATCGAATCTATAAATACATATAAAAGGTGTAAAAAGACCCTGAACGAAGTCGAAGGCACTTGTCTCCCCATCATTGTGATAATCTTTTGTTCTAGTTACGGAGATATTGGGGGTCAAGTCAGTTCGGATATTTTTTAATTTTTTTTTGTTTTAATATATATATTTAATGTAAGAACATTACTTTAAACACCTCCACCACCTCCGTACTATTCGACCTATCTATCAGCACAATGTTTTGAATAAGTTACATTGATCCCTACCGTAAAAAGTGATTTTTCACCCCACAAAAAAAGTCGTTTCCCAGCAATATTTTTGCGTAAAGTTACTTAGTTTGATGTACATAATGCTTGGTTGACAGCTTCGTGAAGGGTCTGTTTACACCCTGTATGTAGCCTTAGATTCGTATATGGAACTGCCATCATCATTCTCCTGCCCTCATCCCGATTTATTTGGAGCCCGCGCAGCATGTCTTCTTCTTCCATACTTCTCTATTACTTGTCGTCTCATGAGACACCCACTTTCTAGCCATATCATCCTTCACACAGTCCATCCATCGTTTCTTGGGTCTTCCTCTATTCTTATAGCCATCCACATTCATTCATATTCAAAGGATGGAACTGCCACGTGACCTTGAAGTTATACTGTAAAATATCGAGCAGATTGAACGACAAACACATAACACGCCTGTAATCCCGGAAGGGTTAGGCGTAGGTGTACCGAACAATACACCCACATTTCGCCAGTTATGTTTAAGTCCATGTAATAGGGGGCGAGCCTATTGCCATCAACCGGGCGCAAATCCAGACTCCGTGGCAGCTACTGAGAAATTCCTGATGGAAAAACCCACAAACGCTTTGCCCGACCTGGGAATCGAACCCAGAAGCTCATGCTCAGCAGTCGCGCTTCTGCTAGACCAACGAGGCAGCCCCGCTGCGCTTTAATTCGATTTGTCATAATTTAACAAACAATTCAATCCTATTGTTTCAGAACAAGAACATAAGTTAAAGATTACACGATTATATGGAGGAAATGAAAACTATTAAAATATATGTAGAGCCAATGGGCGATATTCACGGTCAATTCGAAACGGTGGTTGGATGATTTCATGCTTTTTTTTTGTGCAATGTGGACATGAGTTCGTGTTGAAATGAAATTACTGTTTTAGATGTTTGAGATATTAAAGATTTCCAATGTCTCAAGTCTTTGTTGGATGTAAAGGTCAGCGAACCACCGCTAACTGTAAACAAAGATCACGTGGTCTTAGACGGACATGACGATTCTAAGTAAAAGGATTATAAGGTACATTTTAAAGCAGCCGGTATTATCAGAAACAATGTGACATGTTAATGGGATGATACAGTTTCAATAGCAGATGATAAAGTTATGGCTGTGGTGCAGCAAAAATTATAGTTTCCAAGATTGAAGTATAGCACACTATCTTCAAGGCAGCCAAAATAACCACAAAACCTACTGACTGAATATTATTTCATTACATGATGTAATGAGAAAAAGACCTTTAAATTGTGAGGTGATAGCAAAAAGGTTGTAGCCATTGAATGCGCTTAGTTTCGGTGATGACAATGCGGGAGGCCTATCCGTATGTCCGGCATTGATTGACAATCCAATTAAAATTCATTGAGGTGTAAATTGTCCAGACAAAATCTTATACTAGTGCAATCAAGAAATATTAAAATCTTCAAGAAAATAGTCGTAGAACCAATTAAAAATTGATTCTGAAATCGTGCCCCATCCGGATTGAACTGCTAGAGCCAATACACGAGATTGGTTCTAGTGTCATTACGTTTTTTTTTTTGCGTAATATTATTATCAAATATATTTTTAATCTATCAATCAATTATTCCGTTATTTACACAGAAATAATGGTCACAGGTGAGGTGCGAAAGATTACGTTTACTTTAGTTTACGAAAACAAGGTGGAGACGATAATAAATGAAAACACTGGCAATGGCAATACTAGTTCATAGAAATATGTTTAAACTATTAAATCAATATTTTTTAGAAACAAACTAAATAGCATGAAACTGTTAACGAAATAGGATATCATTTATAAAATTTTGGTTCCAGGCAAAAAGTATAATTTGCACTAAGCCGATTGTAAATGTGCGATGCAGATGGAGGAGTTTCTCTGTTCAGTGATTTTACGTGGGCATTGAACCCTATACGAAAGTTTTCGGCACATCATCTTCGTGCCCTTGTTCATGTTATTTGGGGTCGGAGCAAAACGTGTTTTCTTCCATTCTCCCCTGTCATTCGTCACGCTTTCATTTACTCCTTTTTCCTTCATATCATTTCTCACACAATCCATCCATCGTTTCTTTGGTCTTCCCCTCCCTCTCGATTCATCAACATTTGTATTCATTACTAGTCGTATTTCGACACAACATTTACCAGTCATTTTTTAAGCATCATTATCAGCAAGATTCACGTTCAAGAGGTTCTCTAAAATATGCTTACTAATTGATCTGCTTAATGTGTCAAAGCTTGCAATGCAATGTGCTCTACAAACGAAATACTATAGTCTAACAAAACTTACCGTAGATAGAACCAGTGATGATTGACATCGTGGTGGAAATGAAAGCCAATTTTCGGAAGGGACGTTTATTGGCGACGGTGACGGTAGGAGACGGTGAGAGCGTGAAAAAGACGAAGCTATATAAGAAAACAATGCTCCATCCCACAAGCTTGTTCCTAATGCAACAAAACTAGTGGAAAATAAAACAGCACAATAAATTTGGCGCGGAAGGTGGAGCACAGAGTGTTGTGGTGCAGATTGTGTGAGGCCTTTGACAAGCAGTGGGCTGTGATAGACAGAATTGAAGTAAAACAGTGCGATGAATGATGAAATCAGTGCATTTAGTGATGAAGCTTCTTACCTCTGCCACTTCAAGTGGGGGTTGGGTATTTTGTAATATTTGAGTATGATTAGTTTTTAATAGCGTTGCGTGAGGTAAGCTTGCGTTAAGGTCCACCTGGTCTTGGAACACACAAATTTTGTTTTGACATTCACCCGATCTGGCCGTATCCGTTGTTTCATTCAACTTCAAATAATAATAAATTTAGGTGTCTGTTCTGCCTAATAGTTGTGTTAGTATCTATTTTATTGACTGTTTCTTGAATTAACGGTCTAACAAGACTTTGAAAATGAGATTTACCATGTGTAGATTTATTCTTATATCTGATGGTTCTACAAAGGATATATAATACTGCGCTGAATGTAATAAAAAAACATTTGTTTCGTTCAAAAACTGATGAGCTTTCTAAATCACAAGCAGGTGCAATATTTAAATTATAAATGCCTTAATTTTTTTTGTAAGCTTTGTAATCTTCTTATTAGCGTGTCGATGGCAAATTTTTAATTAAATAATTGGCCCAAAATTCAGCTATGCGTAAGATCGTCAAGTGCGCAGGTGTTAGGGCATGCAGCGCAAGATGGAAGATGGGCTATTGTCTGTGGAGACACGCCGCATACACATTTGAGATCTGAGCCGTCCATGAACCCCCATCTGAACAGATTATCTTTGCTGCGGCCGACTTTTGTTCGGAGTCTATTCAGAAATTTCCAAGTCGGCCACGGCAAAGCATGCCCAGGTGGAAGGCTTTCAGACGGCTCGATGAAGCCGTCAGGGGGCTTAAGCAGCTCTTGCCAGAGATCAAATCTCGCTGTGGAGGCATGGGCCAACGCACCCAAAAAAGCTTTTACGGCTTTTCAGCCTTTGGGGCACTGGGACATAATTGTGCATTGGGTGGCGTGAGTCAGCTTGTAGCTTTGTCCTCTCGGTGCGGCTGGCTATGGTCCTACGAACTTTTGGAGGCGCAATCCCAACAACCACTAATAATCCGGCACGTCTCATTTAGAGCTGTATCCACTAGATTGGCGTGGGTAGAACGACGGTGCCATACTGGGCAAGCATATTCGCCAGCGGAGAAGCAGAGCGCCATTCCAGTTGTTCGCAGAACTTGAGGAGACACTCCCCATTTGGTTGATGGTAGCTTTGTAATGGTTTGAGTCGAAACGAGGATGTGCTTTAAGAAGGTTAAAGATTTTAACGGTACTTTAACTAAAGTTTGTTTGGGGGAAAAAAGCTAAGCCAGCAAGCTAAGCTATACCAATATTTAATATGCTTCACTAATTAGGTACACAAAAGCTGCAGTGCTCGTCTTGAGGAGCCTGTTTAACATAACAATTGTCAATTGTCTGTTTATCATAACAACATGTCTGATTAGAATTGCAGCCTACACTACAGTATGAGTCGCTTGATCTCTCGCGCGAGCGTTATCTGTCATAAAATGGCTGAAAACGAAGATTCGCCCGTCCGTTAAATTAAAGCGATACGGCTCTCGTAGGCAGCACCTAAAGTTGAATTTAATTCAGCGTCCATTCTGAAGAAAGCGTTTTGTAAGCTTTGTATAGGACCTTGAAAGTGAGCCAAGATAGGATTTTCCTGTTAAGAACCATATCGTTTTACGGTAAACGAACTTTGCACTTTTCATTATTATTCATTAGTATTTCAAAAAACTTACCCGCTGATCTCCCGTTACTAAACTAATGAAAAAAAAACTATACACTAGGCGCAAAATCATTATGGCGTATCGGAACCTCAAGTAGCGTCTGCAAAATATATTGAAATATACACAGTATATAATTGATTGACATGTCACATTATAAACCATGAAATCGAAAACAATAATTGAATGATTAAACGCAATTCTATTATGTATAATATCAACGACCTGTTTTGCATAAAGTACACGATTGAGTGCTATATTAGAATATATATTGTTGTGTTTTCAATGATTTGCCGAATTAAGAGAAGCAGTGTTTTACATGTTTCGATTTTTAAGAATATTTCTGTAAGTCAACGGATCGCGTTGATATTATTTAGAAACGGTCGCTGTTTTTTTAAAAGATGGCGGCTCCGAGGATTTACTAAGGGTATCAACTTTGTATGAAACTGCGTATATTTTCAATTAACGTCTCGACATTGCCGCAATCTGCCTCATACTGTATTAAGATTTGATCGTCCATAATCTAAGTTATACATTTTCAATTTTCGAAGCAATGTTATTTTAATTAACACATACCATACCTACTAGCTACTTTATTTAAAGTTAACAGGAGAAGAGTAGTTCTTTCAATCACAAATCAAACTTGATAAGTAAGAAACCAGTGCACAGTCGTGAACCAGATATAATGTGGTTTGTTGAGATAGCAAAACAAGGCTTGGCAAGGCTGCTTTGCTTTGCTAACAGTTTAACTTGCCAAAGAAAAAAATCGGACCTGGCATAACTGATCCAAGTGTTCTATGAACAAAAGATCACATTTTTCGATGACCTTTTCATCATGTTGCAGTTTTGTGCAGCCGCATCTGTGAAAGAAATATCTCAACATGTCTCTACAATTCCAAAGAAGATAGTTGAGAAAGCTAATTATAACGACGACAAACAATATTTAGATACATCACATTACAAGGGAAGCTCAATAGGTTTAAAAATGTAAATATTTATGGACCTAAAATGATACCCTGCCGGACGCCTTCCGTGATTCATCTTAAATACTAAACCGTAATGAACATTTAAATAACATCACTATGTCGAGGACAACTATAGATATTTTAACAACATTGACATTCTTTTGTTACAAATCTGTTGAAAAAGTAAAACTTAGGAGATAAGGATAGCAACATTAACAGTGTCAAAGGCTTAAATTGAACCATATTCCGTAATCTAAATAGGTATGGTTATTTTATGATTTAGATGTTCTTCAACTGGCCCGGCTTATCTCGCCGTTTCATTGTTAAAGCATCACACACACAATTATCGACTTATAAGATATAATATGATGATGATAAAAAACATGAACGCTTCTCTTGGTTTTTATCATCATCAACATTTTTACCAAGTATGTGAAAATGGTGGTGTGTTGTATGTATTTTCAATTTTTGATTGAATGCAAAAAAATTGCATTAGTTTGATTTGTTGTTAATGAAGTTTTTACTCGCATATAATTATTGCATGACCAACCAGTAATTTGTCTTATTGTTATTCAATCATAAACAAGAATTTTATAATATTTTCTATTGTGTATTTTAATAAACCAACTGGTAATGAAATCAATTACATTTTAACAATGTCTAATATTAGAAATGGTAAATGTTTTTTTTGAAGTGCGCAAGTGTATTGTCGCTCGAATGACGTTGACGTGGGCGCTGTAGGAAAGGCAAAGATTTTTGTGAAATTGTTTAGGGAAATTTAAAAAAAAAACCAAGATGGCTGCGTTCGTTTTGGTTTTGGTCACGCGTTAAAAGATCCTTGTTATAGATCTCAATTCTTATCTGATTACGATTAGAATTAGATGACTACATCTAATCCGTACTTTAATTCAGAGGCTATGAAAGTCAGGTTAACAACGTAAAACATGGGTATTAAAACTGCATGAAAGAAATAATCGAATGAAAAAGACTTATCGAAGTTTGTCTACAACATCTTCTTCATTTGCCTTTGTGTAGCAACTTCTCTTTTTTTAGTTTTCGACCTATTTGTGATTCCGTCTATTCTGACCATCACAGTCGTCAAGTATCTGGAATAACTCACTTAAAAAGAGAGGTTTTATATCATCTTGAACAAATAAGACATACTGAGATTTGTCTCTATTCAGTCGATCCAGTTAATCCTTTAAAGCACTTAAAGAATTTATCTCCAGATTATGGCGTTTCCGAATGCATGAAGTAACGGCTCATGGCAATGTTCGACATTTTTAATATACAATGTGGGCTTAATAATTAACAATACGTTTACAAGCGCAACATCGGCTTATTATGTGATTTGAATCAACTGTGACCATTGAAAAATAATCGTCATATAGCGTGGTTTTTAAATGACCATAATTCGTTTTGCAAGATGGCGGATGAATGAATAACAGTACTTACGTACTTGCTCATTTCCATAAATCCCTACAAGCAAAATTTTTGTGATTGCACTCGGTGTCATTGGTTTAGTTTAAAATCCAAATAGTGCTCGTATTCTTCGGGTTGTGAAATAAATCCCACCATTTCTTACTACTCCAATATTATATTACCAAACTATTTTTTTAATGGAAGTATCACTGTAATTCTTATTTAAAACTGTGTCAAACAATACAATACCTCATTTTAACACATACGACAAAACCGAAAACGTAAAACCTAAAACTTTGAAGAAGAAACTGCCTCTGTATTCACAAATGTCAATTTTTTTTGGTATGGCGAAAGCGAGTGAGAGAGACAGACTTCCGGAACAAAATTTCGGACCTCGTTCGGATATTGGTCCATGTTGAGAGTATGGACGCCTGCGCTAAGTAAAATAGCAATATGTGATGTGTCTGTGCATGTCGGCTTTGTATTTTATACAGGCGTACTCTCGTCCATGTATCTGTGCACTGACAGTTACGTTTGTAAAATTATTTAATTATATTAAATAGTTATGTCTAACGAATTGCCTTTCGCCTCATTTCATCAGGTTATGGGCCGTCCCAAGCTTGCCGTTTAAAGTTATCTTTGTGTTTTGAACTGTATTTATAATAGTAAAAGAAAAATCACGAGTATAACCTCACTTTTGGTTAACGGGCTCGCCAGTAATTTTTTTTCTTTTCAGTTGTTTTATTTACGGATTGAATATTTACGATATAAATATGGCTGGAAGCAATCCAATGATGTTAATTGAAAAGCTAACGGGTCGTGAGAATTGGGCAAGTTGCAGTTTTGCAGTCAAGGCATACCTACAACTTGAAGATATGTATAACTACGTTTTAAAAGAACCAGTGGCTACTGACCCTGACTCCGTTAAAAAAGACATCAAAGCCAAGTCGAAGTTAATACTATTAGTTGACCCGATATTATACGTACATATTCAAGAAGCTCAAAATGCAAAACAGGTATGGGAAAATTTAGCAAGGGCATTTGAAGACAGCGGATTAACTCGTAAAGTAGGCTTATTAAAAGACCTCATTAATACCAATTTGGAAAACAGTTCATCCGTTGAAGATTATGTAAACAAAGCCGCGCGCAAGCTAAGGAATATAAAATTCAATGTGGACGATGAGTGGTTGGGCACACTAATGCTGGCAGGGTTGCCAGAAATGTACAAGCCCTTGATCATGAGCTTAGAAAGTTCCGGTATGAAGATTAGTGCTGATTTAGTGAAAAATAAATTACTACAAGACACTACCGCACTTAATACAAACTCAAAAAATCAGCCCAAAAGTGATCAATTAAAAAATAAGAAAGGCCCTAGGTGCTTTCATTGTAATAAGAACGGACATCTCAGTAAGAATTGTTGGCATAAGAAGACAAGTAATAATAATAAAACAGATAAAGAAACAGGATATGTCGCTGCTTTTTCAGCATCCACAGCGAATTATTCCAATTTTTGGTATGTTGACTCAGGGGCATCTATGCATATGACTCGAAACAGGAACTGGCTCACTGATATTACTCCTTCATCTGTACCGAGCATAAGAATTGCTAACAACCAAGTATTGAAAGTTGAATGCTACGGTAATGTATGTCTTAAAGTAAATGCAAAAGATGGCAGCACCGATTCAATACAGGTGAGTAATGTTTTATACATACCAGAAATAAATAAAAATTTGTTATCAGTCAGCAAAATAATTAAAGGTGGATCTAAGGTAATATTCAATGCACATGGTTGTCAAATTTACAATCCCAGCAACAAGTTAGTTGCAAGGGCTGACTTAACCAATGAGCCATATCTGTTAAATACTTGTAAAAATCAGGACATGCAAGTCATGATGGCTAAGACTGATGATAATACTTATCTGAGGCACCAAAAGATGGGTCACTTAAATTTCACTAATAAAATACCTAATTGTACAGAAGGTGTAAAGCTGGCACCAATAAAAGAAAATTCTATTTGTGTAACATGTCTTGAAGGTAAGCAAACCAGAAAACCGTTCCCAACTGAAGGCTCCCGTGCAACCAGGTTGCTAGAGCTAATCCACAGTGACGTATGTGGACCGATGAAGAATACTGCTATAGGAGGGCCAAGGTATTTTGTAACCTTCATTGATGACTTTTCTCGACGAGTACATGTATATTTTATTAGAAATAAAAGCGAAGTATTTCAAAAGTTTGTGGAATTTAAGAATAGAGTAGAAAATGAGTTAAGTACAAAAATAAAAACTCTGAGAAGCGATAATGGAACCGAATACAAAAATAATAATTTTGACGCCTACATGAAGACATATGGAATACTGCACCAGACATCTAATTCATACACTCCTGAGCAAAACGGTCTCAGTGAGAGAATGAATAGAACTTTGATAGAGCGCGCTAAATGTATGATGTTAAATGCTGAATTGCAGGTCACATTCTGGGCAGAAGCGGTTTCTACAGCTGCATACATTGTGACCCGATCTCCCTCCTGCACTTTATCTGATGCGACGCCTCATGAAAAATGGACTGGAAAGAAGCCAAATTTGAGTCACATAAAAATTTTCGGATGTCCTGCAGTGATGCTTATTCCTAAAAAAAGCAGATCTAAGCTTGAAGTGAAGTCACGTAAATTAATATTTGTTGGCTACAGTGACAATACAAAAGGCTATCGATTCATAGATCCAGAAACAAAAAAAGGAGTCATAAGTAGGGATGTTGTATTTCTAGAAGCTTCAATTAAACGAAATAAAGTGGATGATGTTCCTAAAAAAGAAAAGGAAATGATTAAAAATGATGTAGTAAATTACCTACCTACTAATGAACATTGGGTGGCTCTGAGTCTTGAGGTATCTGAAAGCTACAATGGATATGAAACTAGTTTATAAAAGGAATGTTGATGGAAAAATTTCAGGCTATTGCGATTCAGACTGGTCAAATGATATTGAGGATAGAAGATCTTGCACAGGCTATATATTTTTGTTCCAGGGTGCAGCAATACGCTGGAATTCTAAGAAACAGCAGATCATAGCTCTTTCTACAACTGAGACTCTAGCGTCTGCCATTCAGGAACCTCTTTGGTTGTAACAGCTGGTAGACGATATTTTGACAAAGGGACTCCATCAACCGTTGCATGAAAACTTCACTTCATCAATGGGTTTAATTCTAAAGCGTCTGCGTCCAGGAGAGGATGTTGAGAGTATGGACGCCTGCGCTAAGTTAAATAGCAATATGTGATGTGTCTGTGCATGTCGGCTTTGTATTTTATACAGGCGTACTCTCGTCCATGTATCTGTGCACTGACAGTTACGTTTGTAAAATTATTTAATTATATTAAATAGTTATGTCTTACGAATTGCCTTTCGCCTCATTTCATCAGTCCAGTCACCGTATTCATATACGTCTGGTTATGAATACGGTGGCAGGACCCTAAAGAATTGCTTGATCCAAATGAAACACATTAATCTAATGTTTACTATACGTAATATTTATTTTAAAATTGAAATATATGCATATTTTTCAAGAAATAAATAACGAACAGTGTTTCCTGCTTAAATAAAATTAAATGTTACATACTGATAATAAATAGCTCATACACATGTATAACTAGCGAATAATACAAGTAAAATTACAAATATACGTGTACAAATTATATGCGATACTGATGCAATAGTTCGATAAAACTATAATTAAACAAGAAAATACGAATATTAATAAGATAACTAAGAAAATACATACATTTTAAAATACATTAATTTATATCTACATACATAACATCACGTATGTAATCCCCGAAAGATTAGACAGAGGTGTAACCTAGTAGCACACCCCCACATTTCACTAATAGGGGACGAGCTTATTGCTATCAAACGAACGCAAATCTAGACCCCGAGGGTGCTATTGAGAAATTCCTGAAGGAAAAACTCAATAACAATTTGCCCGACGGCGCTTGCGACCACTAGACCAACGAGGTATACGACAACCAGTTATATTTACATATATGCCTAAAACGATGTTATATACAATAAATTAAATATAATTAATATTTTTAATAAACATAATATTTGTGGAATATTCATAAAGAAAATGATAACTTTATCGTACCGATTTTGTCAAAACGGGTAATATAACATCGTACATATTTTTAGCAAAATTGGTGTGGTCAGTCTTACAGCCTTTTTCATCTGTTGAATAAACTGCAGTGTATAGTTTCCGAATCAAATCTGTTATAGTATTGGGACCATACCCTTTCTCTCTCAAAAATAAAATTATTTGATTCAACATTTCGACCTTATGGTCATGATGGATGATTCCATTCTGCAGTGTTTCAATATAGTTTTTATAATGCAAGTAATATTGTAGTATGTTTACGATCGCGTTTGCGTCTGGTTCTCCTTCGACACCAGCTATGCTTAAGACTATACCTTTATTAGGTGTTTTATAACTATCAATAACGTTTTTAGTTACATATTTTGTTAAGTCTACCGGCACTTCTAGCAAATCATCATATGTATGGATTAAAAACTTATTTTGATTATTATCATTATAATTTTGTAGGTTTGGTACATGCACAAGTTCATCTGCTTCCATAAAATTCTGGACATATTTAGGGAACTGCCATGATTCCAAGAATGAAAATATTCCAGGTTTTTGGAAAATATTAACACTGAAGTTATTCTTGCACATTACCAACATAAGTTCATGCAACCATCTTTGTCGTATTAATTTATAAACGTAGGGTTGCAACGGGTGTTGACTGTGTTCTGAATTATAAAATATATTTATATACCATGCATTGTTTCCATCGGATTCTTCAAGATTTTCTGCCAATAGCAGTATAACATTGATAATGTTCTTTAAATTGATTAGTGCTCTGTAATTGTAATAACCAGGTCCATGCATTTTTATTGTTTTAATAATTGTATTTTTTAGATTCTGTAGATTTTGTAGAGTAAACAGCCGATAGGTTGGAGCTAGTTTTAGGTTTTGGTTACCAGAAACAGTTTCGATAAGACTTGGTTGGTGTATAACGTGTACTGCATGTCCATAAGGTTGGTAAGGCACTAAGTAGTTATTTTCTTGAATGTAATGATTTACTTTATTTGCATATTCAGAATAATCAGTAACTGAAATGTACCCGGGATAATTATTTGTGTTTCCTCCGTTAACCAGGGTAGGTACATCATTATCATTCTGTTCAATTGTGTATTTAGAATTGGCTGACGCGGTAGAAATGGCACCAGGTTGCTGATATACTTGTGCGCCATTAACGGGTATGTCAATGTACCCGGGATGATTATTTGTGTCTCCTCCGTTAACCAGGGTAGGTACATCATTATCATTCTGTGCAATTGTGTATTTAGAATTGGCTGACGCGATAGAAATGGCACCAGGTTGCTGATATACTTGTGCGCCATTAACGGGTGTGTCAATGTACCCGGGATAATTATTTGTGTCTCCTCCGTTAACCAGGGTAGGTACATCATTATCATTCTGTGCAATTGTGTATTTAGAATTGGCTGACGCGATAGAAATGGCACCAGGTTGCTGATATACTTGTGCGCCATTAACGGGTGTGTCAATGTACCCGGGATAATTATTTGTGTTTCCTCCGTTAACCAGGGTAGGTACATCATTATCATTCTGTGCAATTGTGTATTTAGAATTGGCTGACGCGATAGAAATGGCACCAGGTTGCTGATATACTTGTGCGCCATTAACGGGTGTGTCAATGTACCCGGGATAATTATTTGTGTCTCCTCCGTTAACCAGGGTAGGTACATCATTATCATTCTGTGCAATTGTGTATTTAGAATTGGCTGACGCGATAGAAATGGCACCAGGTTGCTGATATACTTGTGCGCCATTAACGGGTGTGTCAATGTACCCGGGATAATTATTTGTGTCTCCTCCGTTAACCAGGGTAGGTACATCATTATCATTCTGTGCAATTGTGTATTTAGAATTGGCTGACGCGATAGAAATGGCACCAGGTTGCTGATATACTTGTGCGCCATTAACGGGTGTGTCAATGTACACGGGATAATTATTTGTGTCTCCTCCGTTAACCAGGGTAGGTACATCATTATCATTCTGTGCAATTGTGTATTTAGAATTGGCTGACGCGATAGAAATGGCACCAGGTTGCTGATATACTTGTGCGCCATTAACGGGTGTGTCAATGTACCCGGGATAATTATTTGTGTCTCCTCCGTTAACCAGGGTAGGTACATCATTATCATTCTGTGCAATTGTGTATTTAGAATTGGCTGACGCGATAGAAATGGCACCAGGTTGCTGATATACTTGTGCGCCATTAACGGGTGTGTCAATGTACCCGGGATAATTATTTGTGTCTCCTCCGTTAACCAGGGTAGGTACATCATTATCATTCTGTACATTTGTGTATTTATAATTACCTGACGCGATAGAAATGGCACCAGGTTGCTGATATACTTGTCCGCCATAAACAGGATCGTCAATGTACCCGGGGTAATTATTTGTGTCTCCTCCGTTAACCAGGGTAGGTACATCATTATTATTCTGTGCAATTGTGTATTTAGAATTAGCTGACGCGGTAGAAATGGCACCAGGTTGCTGATATACTTGTCCGCCATAAACAGGATCGTCAATGTACCCGGGGTAATTATTTGTGTCTCCTCCGTTAACCAGGGTAGGTACATCATTATTATTCTGTGCAATTGTGTATTTATAATTAGCTGACGCGGTAGAAATGGCACCAGGTTGCTGATATACTTGTCCGCCATAAACAGGATCGTCAATGTACCCGGGGTAATTATTTGTGTCTCCTCCGTTAACCAGGGTAGGTACATCATTATTATTCTGTGCAATTGTGTATTTATAATTAGCTGACGCGGTAGAAATGGCACCAGGTTGCTGATATACTTGTCCGCCATAAACAGGATCGTCAATGTACCCGGGGTAATTATTTGTGTCTCCTCCGTTAACCAGGGTAGGTACATCATTATTATTCTGTGCAATTGTGTATTTAGAATTAGCTGACGCGATAGAAATGGCACCAGGTTGCTGATATACTTGTCCGCCATAAACAGGATCGTCAATGTACCCGGGGTAATTATTTGTGTCTCCTCCGTTAACACTCAGGTGGTCCACTTGGACGACATTGCCTACGTTTGGTACTGCATAACCTTGTAATGTCGTGGTTGGTTTTATAACATATGTGTATATGTGATATGGTTTTTTGATTCCATTTTTAACACTGTGTACTGTGCTTTTTATGGATTGATTTGGATTTAATAGGATATTACCGCCATGTGTTGTGACAATGGGATCACTAGATTGATACAATATTGTTACTGGTAATTGACGCATTTTATTTTCAACAGTCCATGTGGGAGCTGGCTTACTTTCAGTGTTCCATGGTACTTTGTTATTTGTTCTATGTTCAATGGTAGATGGATAATAACCACTTGCTTTATCTTCGATATGCCACGTGAGATTATCATTCGGTGTAGGTGTAATAGGCCATGGAAAATATTCAGTTAATTGATCTTCAATATGACGAGCAACGTCATTTTGAGTCGGCGTTGTCATCGAGGAAAGAACATCGTAGCCATCTGGTACGCCCACATTTAAGTTAACAACCTTTACTTGATTTGGATCAGGATCTTCAGACATCTTTATTAAATCATTATCGTCCGAATCACCAATGTCTCTCCTTTGCAAGTTTTGTAGTTCTGAACTGTCGCTTGCCTCGGTTTCTGAAAGATAAGTAATATTTGAATCCAACTGAGGTTTAGAGCTTCTTTGACCACATTTTCTCAAACATTCTTCGTCATAGTCTCCATAAATATCTGTTTCAGATTGAGATTCGTCTATCTTACTTTTTTCAACGAAAGGTTTTTGTAGAATTTCAACTATACCATCAATCATCTTTTCAATCGGTTGTTGCATTTGAGCTGCTTTATGCAAATTCGTAAAAATATTTAATAACAGAGAAAGTTTTTCTATTGTTGCCAACAACTCATGATCACCTAATTCTTTATCCATATTTATTTTAATTAATTTCCAAAAGTCCTCTAGATTTTTAGAGTAGATGTCACGCACTGACATTCCAAACTTTGAAAGTTTCAAATCATCAATTGCATCCTCAGTGTTTTGATAGTCTCTAACATCGTCTACAATAAACGCTCCTCCGTTTTGTACTGCTTTACTTGAATTAACGTTGGTATCAATCTCATCGTCGGTAGCTATTTGGCTTATGTTAATAGAATTAATAATAGGTACAACTTGAAGATTACCTAAATCATCAGAATCCAGAGTTGGTTCCGTGCTCATTGATACCTGAAAAGAAGAAATATGTAACTATCGGGAGAATTCTGTTCGAGCGGATAACAAAATGGTGGAACGCGAAATGATTATAGAAAAAGCTACTAAAACTGAAGTACTGGAAGACTTTCAGATATAGATTTCCGTTTCTAATGGTAAATAAATTTATGGGCTGCCTATATTTAGTGCACCTCAAACGAGATACCAAACTAACATAAGTACCAGTTAATGGTATTATAGCATGAGCATGAGGTTTCGATTCTTCCGTCAGTATTCTTTATTTTAATTTAGGATCTTTCCTCCAGACTTCAAAACAATATTTAAGCCACACATTTATATCTATGCAATTCGTAGTCTATACGTCCCATGGTGACGGGTCTGAAAGTTTAAATTTTGTAACCTTTTTAAAACTCACCGTTGGTTCAGTACTATTATCGGGTTGATTAGTAACTTCTCCTTGTTCAACAATCAGATCAAGTCTAAGGTTTACTTGATTATTGACCTTTTCAACAGAAACATCAGCATCAACATTTTCATCATCTGATTCTTGATTTACTGTTGTAGCTTTATTTTCGCTGATTTCTTTGTCAATTGATCCTAAATCCATACTTTTAGAATTATGTGTGTCATAATCGTTTGGTACTACATAATACTTGGATATGGTGTGGGTGGCGCCATCTTTTTTTACTACGCTGCGGTCTCCTGCTATTAGCTTTAGAGGGACTGCATCCTGTGAAATAAGAGAAGATGCGTCAAAGTCGCCAGCGTAATTCTATTTTTTTTTACATTTTACCCGAATAACACACAATCATGACGATTGCCATCAAATATAAATCTGAGTTTAAAGTGGTAAACCAATAGTTAGATACATCACCTACTTTTTTTAATTAATGGCATCTCGCAGGTCAATCTATGAGGCTGGCTTCTGCTTAACCGGACTATCCTTTGGATGCCCTGACAGTAAAGCCTCCAGTCAGGGGCATAAGTCTTATAAAATAAGCGACCGCGCGCTAAAGGCACCGCCTGTGGACGCCTCGGCTTAAGGCGTCGCTGGTCAGGCTGGATTTGAGTGAGATTATTTAGGGGCTGGTTTAAAATTACTGGTTCAGCATCCCTACTACTACCATTTTCACGTGTAGACGGCTTTCTCCGAAGATTTACCTATTTGAAACCTAACTACGTGAAAGATAACTGTGTGAAATACCGATGAAATATATAGATAAAAACTAATTCCAACTAATGTCCGTGATTAGACCTGAAAATCCATAAAGTACGGATCGGAATGCTGGGTCTGTGAAGATGATGGATGAAAAAAGATTGCGGATTAGCGGAGATGAGAATGTTGAGGTGGATGTGTGGTGTGACAAGAATGGATAAATAAGGAATGAGTATATTAGAGGAAGTTTGAAAGTGGAGCAACCGTTGCAGAAAAGTTGAAAGGGCATCGACTGTCTTGGTAAGGACATGTGATGAGTGATGTATATAAATGTTGATGGACGGAGAGGGAGAGGAAGACCAAGGAAACGATGGATGGATTGTGTGAGGAATAATATGAAGGAAAAAGGTGTAAATGATTGTGTGACGGTTGACAGTGGAGAATGGAAGAAAAAAACGTGTTGCGCCGACCCCAAGTAACATGGGACATGGGCAGGAAGATGATGATGATGATGATGACTGCACGGGCACGGACTAATTACGGCATAAAAACAGTATTAGTGGAGGGAGCACAACTGTTCAATAATATAATTTACCAGAAGATACAAAGTACGGGTAAGGTACGGGTTTCACTTTTTTTGCATGGAACCCTTATCCTTTTCTTTTTTTTTAAATAATAGTAGCCTAAGTTACTCCTTATAACATCAGCTATCTGCCAGGAAAAATCCCGTCAAAATCAGTTCAGCCGTTTCGGAGATTAGCAGGATCACACATAGACAAACAAAAACACACAAGCACACAAAACACACACAGACAGACTCAAAATTTAAAATATTGTTTGTTTTTGTTTTATTTACAGCACAGGAAAAATAACAGCTTTTTACTTTGATATGCATTCAGTAAAAAGCTGTTATTTTGAAATTACAAACAGACACTTCAATTTTATTTATTTGTATAGCATAACATAACATCACGCCTGTAATCCCCGAAGGGTTAGGCAGAGGTGTACCTAATAGTTTACCCACATTTCGACTGTTAAGTTTAAGTGCCATATAATAGAGGGCGAGCCTATTGCCATCAAACGGGTGCAAATCCAGATTCCGTGACTGCTACCGAGAAAACCCCGATGAAAAAACCTAACAACACTTGGCCCGACCTGGGAATCGGGCCCAGGACCTCGTGCTCAGCATTTATGTTATATAGAGATGTATCGTTTTTATTAATTAAACTTACCGATATAATCAAAAGCAACAAGTTAATGCACAAACTTAATATTTTTTTCATATTGCACCGAACTATATTACATTACAAAGTTCTAGTTTCTTTCAAGATTGTGATACAATCAAGTGTGGCCTATTTATTGGAAAAATATATGACGCTGACAAATTATGTGGAGCGTGGCCTAACAAAGACTAAAACAATCAGAATGGACAGTCTGAAACAAGAAGAATATACTGCATTTTACCAACGAGAACGACTGGTAAGGTCCTAGGTCATAAGGTCCTGGGTTCGATTTCCAGGCCGGGCAAAGTGTTATTGGGTGTTTCCATCAAGAGTTTCTCAGTAGCAGCCACGGAGTCCGGATTTGTGCCCGGTTGATGTCAATAGGCTCGCCCCCTTTTACATAACTGGCGAAATATGGGTGTAAAAGGTATTGGGTACACCTCTGCCTAACTCTAGGGTATTCCACTATTGCAGGCGTAATGTTATCATATGTCATTTTACTAATATTGCAGTAGAGTCCAGTTTCTTAGAAGCGAAGTAACAAAATAATAAGCTGACAGATTGCTTAACTCATTTGTTTAATAATTTAATAAAGAGTCACACATAATAGCATAATAATAAGAATCACTTTGCAATTCGTAAAATGGTCACAATTCATAACGTTAAGAGGCCGGCGGAGGCTCGCAACTACAATTCGAAGCTAAGGCAAAAATCCGTCGATATATTGTTATCTCTGTCTCACACTTCCCGGCGCGTTGCGAAGCCGCTCGTGAGCGTGTGTGAATAGTGTTTACCTAGCCACTATTGTATAATTATCAGTCATTCATATCGACAAACACATTTCTTTTTAGTAAGATAATTACTAAAAAGAAATGTGTTTGTCGATATATACTTTATTTTTGTTAGTTTGGACAATCTTTAGTGTATGTACAGAATGGTAATGCGTTTTTAGGAAATTTTTCTACAATGTTTTTATCTCAAATGTTAGAATATCCCAAAATCTAGGCTTTGTAGAAAAAAAACCTTCCTACTTTTTCTATACCATTAATTTAACGAATAAGTATACGGTTCGCCTGAAAATCTGAAATCTGAAACCTACCTACTTACTTACGCCCGCAATAAGTCTTATGTCCCTAGGATAATTAACAGCATTCTCGGCTAAGAATGATAAAAATAAAAAACAAGGATTTCCAAAGGTACACATTTATTTTGTTATTCATAAATAGGTAAGTAACAGAGATCGTTACATTGATTAAAAAAAATATAAATCGAAACGTGATTCTAATCAAATCGTGTAGGATGACCATATTTGCTAAAATTAGTATTTATTTTATTTTTGAATATGTACATTATATACAGACTAAAAAGAACTAAAGTAATGATAAAAATAAGACTAAAAGTAAGAAAATATAAACATCTAAACAACGACTACAATATGACACTTAGGCGTCAAAGTATTCCTCCGCATCGCTGTCATCTGAAAACGTGCCCAGAAGACTGGCAGCATTGCCACGCTGAATAGCAATGCTAATTCTTTGGCCAAAGAAAGAGCCAGCCCTCTGGTCACGCGAAGTGTCGACCAGTCGGCGAGAGATTTCCTTAAAAAGGAGACGCGCACTCGGTCCCCATGACCCGAGCGTTTCGACCCCAAACGGCTCAAAACTGTAGTTACCAATAAGGTTAAGTTTTGCTAAATGATTGTAAAAAATAAAATATACTTGATTCATAAGATTTGGACTTCTTCTCTACTTCATTTTACACAGTGACATGGTATTATGAGAGCTATGTCAGCTAAAAGATTACAATAAAATTGTAGTAATTTAGTGAACGACAAATTGTATAACATTTTAGAGAGGGTGATTTAATTTTTGAAAATTACATTATACATACAATGGAAAATAAAGAAGTCATTACTGCTTTATTTTACGTTTTTTTGTTATAATTCATGATAATAATTAAGTACATGCATAATCTTTTTTTGACAATTGTTTCACTTGTCAGCTTGGTGAAATAGGGCCCTGGGCAGTGAAATAATAAAACAATTGTGGCGGCTTAGTAATCGCGATTTGATACACAATATAAAAAAAAATAGGAAAAGCATTGAGTTTTCATTCATATTTTTTGGTATTACGGCACACATTCAAATAAATCACAAATGTTTAGCGGCTAGTCGTGCTATCGCATCAAGGATTGAGCTGGAGCGGGGCGCGGGACAGAACACTTTGGATGTGTTGACGTAGTACAGTGACAAATGTAAATGTGTGCGTGGGCACGCACGACTAGGACTAGGTGACTACTCACGCACACAGCTCTCGCACGCGTGGCGCGGACAGCTTCAAATAACAAACCGCAAATTCTGTACTTTTCCGCTCGCGCTCCCGTATTCGGTCAAGATTGCAACTCAGCAAATCGCGATTACTAAGCCGCCACATCTCACCCAATAATTTTGATATCATCATCATCATTCTCTTGCCCTTATCCCAATTCATTTGATATATTTAAAAAAAAATATTTAACTCTACTCTATTTTAACACAGTAAAACTACATGCTTACATCACTATTACAGTACTCGGAAGTCTCTAAGCTTACAATGTTGCTTACGATAACATTATATACCTGTCAGCATTCCAATTTCAACAGTTGTATGCTGCCTATTGTTTTAAAACTGTTGCTAAAATTAGATCTTTTAACTACACCTTATTATTTAACATGTTTGCGGTCTCCTCATTGCCTGAGCTCCGAGACGACTTGAAATTATTGACATGTGATATACTCTTAAGTGTAGTTACCATAACCTCCGCTCTGCAATAATTAAATAACACCTCTAGGGTCGGCAGCATTGGTTATGGCAACGCCGTTCACTGAATAAAATACATATAATATAATTTTAGATACACAGAATACAAGTTACAAATTTTACCAACACGTTTTTTTACTGAATTACTTTTGCACATTTCACGACGCCGCTTTTACTAAACATATCCCGTGCCAGTTGCAGTAGGCGTCGGGTTATTCACTGTGGCGGGTAGTCCTGCCAGTATCAAAGGCACTTCTCTTCTTAACCAATTTCTCGCGTGGCCTACGCAACCCCTCTTAATAGCGTAACATAATAGTATGCCCATTATTGCGGCGATGATAATGAGTACCATCCCGAAGTAGTTCAGTTTGCTTTCTAACTGCTGTCCTGCAACAACTTGAGCCTGTGCTGTGGCTACATACTCTTTATTCTGGTAATTGCCCATCTCGAGACTCCAACTCTATTTAGTTTATACACACAAAATAACTAGTTAAATAACCGCCGTGAAATGTACAAGAATTCCTGTTAACATTCGATATGCTTACATTATTAGTCATGTGAGCAAAAATCGCACCGGTTGCTTGATTACTCGACCACAGCGTGTGGTTTTAGCCATAGGCGGTAGCGGTTTTTGTTCACTTGATTCTGTAACCGCTTCACACTCATTATTAGTACAATTATTTTCTGGTGGTTTTTCTTCATTAATGATATACGCTGGTTTTAATCTGTCTATGGAAATGGTTGATGGTTATTCCAAATTGTTCGAATCTGCTAAAACAAGTCTTAAATGTTTACGGAGTAATTCAGCGTCAGTACTTGCAATGATCACGTCATCTATGTAACAAAATAGGTACGAGCAATCTCCATTTAAATACTCTAAACCCTGTAAGACTGTATTGTTCATAAACCTTTGAAATGTTTGCGCTGCATTATGTAAACCGAAAGACATTCTAGGAAGTTCGAACAGTCCAAACGGGGTAATGATGGCTGTTTTCTCTACATCCTGCATTGTTACGCAAATATTATGATAGGCTCTATTAATATCTAAACGTGCAAAAGTTTCCTTACGTGCTAGTCCATAGGTGAAATCCTGTAGCCCTGTCCGGCATCGTGATTGCGATGAGTGCACGATAGTCGCCACAGGGTCTGATCTGGCCATCCTTTTTAGGCACGACGTGCAGCGCGCTCGCCCATGGGCTCTTCGATGGCCTACATATACCTAAATCCTGCATTAACCTGAATTCCTCTTGTACCATTTTATATCTATGGGGTGCCAACGGCCAAGCGCGGGTGAATAAGGGAGGGCCTTTAGTCCCAATACGATGATAAGTGTTATGGCTAGAAGGTTCTTTGTACGAAACTGGTTTGATTATTTCTGAAAACTCTTCGAGCAAATCTTTATACGGGTTATCCTGCTGAATGAATGGAAAATTCGGAACATTTTGACTACGGTTGCTTCTCTACTCAAATTAGTGAGACCGTCAATCAACCTTTTATTATGTAAGTCTACAACTAATTGGTGTGCCTTTAAAAAATCTGCCCCTATGATTGGCTGTTTTACATCGCAAACTATAAAAGACCATTTATAACTTCTACGTAAACCTAAATTTAATTCTATTGTTACTACACCAAAGGTTTTAATTTCTGAATTATTTGCTGCGTAAACTTTATACGTACACTCCTGTTTTTGCTTTGTTTTCACTTTACTCACAGGTATCACTGACACATTAGCACCCGTGTCCATAAGATACACAATTCCTGTTTTGGAGACTTGCACACAAAGCCGGTGGTTTTCCGCGGCACAATCATCCACCGACGCTGACTGCACCGTGTCTAGTTTTCCGTCTTCTGCTGCCCAGATAGATTCCGTCTTGGCCCAATTACAAGGTGATTCACACGACCGCGCGTTTTTCTTATAGCGGTAATGATGTCTGCATAGCCAGTCGGGTGATTCTGGTGTACGCCGTGTTCGACTTTGGGACCTAAAACGTTGCCATTGTCTACCTCCTGTGTTTCCTGCAGAGCTTCTATTTCGCTTCCTGATCTCATTTATTTCTCCACGTAATTCCTTCATCTCCATTGATAATTCCTTCAAATGATTGGCTACACTATCATTTGCGCTGGGTCCAGCTGTTGACGTACGCAAGCGACTGGCGAGCCGTCTGAATTAAGAAATTGGTTAAGAAGAGAAGTGCCTTTGATACTGGCAGGACAACCCGCCACAGTGAATAACCCGACACCTTCTGCAACTGGCACGGGATATGTTTAGTAAAAGCGGCGTCGTGAAATGTGCAAAAGTAATTCAGTAAAAAAACGTGTTGGTAAAATTTGTAACTTGTATTCTGTGTATCTAAAAGTATGTATTTTATTCAGTGAACGGCGTTGCCATAACCAATGCTGCCGACCTTAGAGGTGTTATTTAATTATTGCAGAGCGGAGGTTATGGTAACTACCCTTAAGAGTATATCACATGTCAATAATGTCAAGTCGTTTCGGAGCTCAGGCAATGAGGAGACCGCAAACATGTTAAATAATAAGGTGTAGATATAAGATCTAATTTTAGCAACAGATTTAAAACAATAGGCAGCATACAACTGTTCAAATGCTGACAGGTATATAATGTTATCGTAAGCAACATTGTAAGCTTAGAGACTTCCGAGTACTGTACTAGTGATGTAAGCATGTAGTTTTACTGTGTTAAAATGGAGTAGAGTTCAATATTTTTTTTTATATATAAAAATTATTGGGTGAGATGTGGGGGCTTAGTAATCGCGATTTGCTGAGTCGCAATCTTGACGGAATACGGGAGCGCGAGCGGACGGCTCGCCAGTCGCTTACAGTACACCGCCCTGCCTCAGCACATATATAGTACGTAGTTAGTAATAGCGAAGTATTGTGGAATCAAATTAAAAGACATTTATTTTATTGAAGTCACTTTTCCTTTAATTATCTCACCATACACTGAACACGCACAACACAATTATTTATATTCTATCTCTGACAGGCAGATTTCTAGGCAAACGGGAATCTATTAATTCAGGCAATATACATTTAAAACAAAATTCTTCTAATATGAATACGATAGAATTCCAGATTTCATCGTCTTTTTCTATCGTTTCATATGCTGGCCCTTTTGGCGTGCACGCGATAAAAATACAGTATTTGCGGTTTGTTATTTGAAGCTGTCCGCGCCACGCGTGCGAGAGCTGTGTGCGTGAGTAGTCACCTAGTCCTAGTCGTGCGTGCCCACGCACACATTTACATTTGTCACTGTACTACGTCAACACATCCAAAGTGTTCTGTCCCGCGCCCCGCTCCAGCTCAATCCTTGATGCGATAGCACGACTAGCCGCTAAACATTTGTGATTTATTTGAATGTGTGCCGTAATACCAAAAATTATGAATGAAAACTCAATGCTTTTCCTATTTTTTTTTGATATTGTGTAACTTAACAATATAGGTCATGTTTTGAAATAAACAATAATAAAATTTTTACCTCATTTAATATAGAACAGATGAGATGAAAACATCTTATTTATAAACTTGTACTGTCACTTACGGGATATCTTCCGTGATTGTTCATTGTTTTGAGCTCCCGATATTATTATCTTATTTATACTGTAAAAATGTGAGAAATTTTATTTGTTAACAATTCGTTTTAGGTAAGTATTTTGCAAAAAAAAAAAAACCTTGGTAAATACACGTTTGTATGGACAATTCATCTAATTCTAAGCATAATATTAATATTAAGATTTGAATAGATACGAAACCATTATATTAAAGGTGTTATTATATTATTCCTTACCAGTAGCGAAGGGTCAATTTTTGTAAGAGGTAAGCCGGAGTACATATCTTTAATGTGATTATATTATTTGTCTATAGAATACTGACTGTGCCATTTTTCAAAGGCAATCCGGTAGGAATCGAGTTTTATGTTAATTAAAATAGTTAATTTTAAGAAATTTATGTTTGGTATTTATTACTAGTGTAGTGAAGTGGCAGATCAGTGTCAGTTTGTATGTTGACTAAAATATGATTCGCGAACAAATATGGCTTTACTGAGTTATAAATTTATAATGATTAAAATCATTAATACAACCCTTTAAAACCATTGAATGATTTTTTCATCAAATAGTCATTCAATGGGATTAAATGAGCTCATGATGAGAGCTCATGTTTTTAATGATTATAATTCTGTAAAACATACCTACGTATTGTACAGCCGCGAATCATATTTTAATATTTTCTTTCCAGTCTACGGCGAAACGGGTATTTAATCCGAACAGCCCAAAGCGAATGAAAGGACCGGCTATATGTCATAAACTACATCAAGTACATTCGGGTGCAAAAGTTAAAATAAAAGATTAATTTTAAAAAAAAATCTCAGATTTGTATTATCTTTAGAAAAACAATAAAAAATAATATAAAATGTTTACAAAAGTTAAATTTGGTAATTAAGAATATAAAAAAAAACGTTTCAATCGGAAAACTTAACAGGCATGCCAGGACACTTACATGTACAACACCAAACAAAACACGAAACTTCAAAAGTAAAAGTTCACTGCACAACATTAGTGGACAATTGCTAAATAAACATGCATTATGCCCATACTCCGCTGGATGCGAGTCGCACGGGACCGGTCAATGTGGCGACACTTGGGGGAGGCCTATGTCCAGCAGTGGACGTCTTTCGGCTGAAATGATGATGATGATGCCCATACTTTTCGCCAGTCCTCTGACGTCACAGATAAGCAGCCTGTTTGTGATTGGTTGACAAGAAAGGCTCATTGTTGAGCTAGCTACTTGAAGCCGTGCCAACTGGTTATGAAGATGTATTCTGTTTATTTATTTAGATGATTTCAAATATTTAACTATTTAAAATTCATAAACTATGCGACTACCACAATGTATGCAACTGTTTATTTTGAAATCATTTTATCAACGGTCCTTAGGAACGTCGACGATTTTTGGTTACCGTCGAAAGGCCCGCGGTCTATTTGCTTTGGGCCGTTCAGACTAAATACCCGGCCATACAAGTAAGGCCATAACCCTATATATAAGACCTTAAGTACCATGTTATAGCACAAATAAAAAGTATCCGTTCAGTAGTCCAGTCAGTTTTTGCGTGACAAACATCCATCCATGTAAAAAGGTAAAGTGAATTCCTTTTAGTTCTAAAAGTCCTCAATAGATGTCACTGTGCGCTGACGTCACGTTTCTGAATCGCGGTGTTAAGATTCTCCGCTGTTTGGTTGGGTCTCTTGTACTAAACTTGTATGTTATCTCTGGTTTCCCTTCAAAACGTACAAATCTTTCGCCTTTTACTAAAGATTTCCGTGGAGGGGAACACTCAAATGAGTCTTATGTATTTTTGAAATACTCTGCTTCGGCAGAGTTTATAATGCGAAAAACCTACCAACTAGCAGAGCTGTGAGTCTGTAGCTGTTGGTCAGCACTCGGCAGAGAAAAGTAGCTGATGAATTAATAAAATTACTTTTATCTGGTATTTACTTCTCGAAATGGGAATTTGGAACGCAATAGTGCGCGCAGATTCTTGCATAGGCAGACAAATCGAGACAAAACTTTGAAAGCGATTTTAACGTTGAATTTATATAATTAAACTAGCAGTTGCCCACGACTTCGTCCGCAAAATTGACCAAGTTTCATACAAACTTTCAACCCTCGTTTTAACCCCTTAGGGGATGAATTTTCAAAAATCCCTTCTAAGTGCACACTTACGTCATTTAAGGACCATTTGTGCAAAATTTCATGCTTCTAGACCTAGCGGTTTCAGCTGTGCGTGGATCGATCAGTCAGTGAATCAGTCAGCCAGTAAGTTTCTTACTTTATATACAAAGTTATTTTTAGTATATCCGAAACCTGAATATAGTTTGTTCAGAATAAGTAACTGAATCGATTTTAATAATTTTTAAACCATGTTATATTTTGTCCCAGTAGGACACCGAGCGAGATAATTACAACACAATCGCCGTACGGTTAGGTTAGGTACCTACTGCCAAATTATTATCAATGAGCTCAAGACGACGCTGGAGACGCGCGCGAGCCGCGTCGTGACCACGTTTTTGTGCAGACAACCAGGTAACAGAACAAGCTTATAACTTTGTGATTTTTTATGATACAGTTTTGAAATTTTGTACATAAGTTTCTTTACATAAAAATACTAGACACGTGTTTCGGAAAAAAACAAAAACACGTGTTTCGGGTTTCGCATATACTAAAACTAATGTTGTATAGATCAAATGAACGTTGAATTTATGGTACCAACAGGTACTCTATTTAATTTACTTAAACATAACTAGCCGTTGTCCGCGACTTCGTTCGCGTGGAAATATTCTGATGAATATTAAGTGTGTGAAAAAAAGATAGCCTATGCATTATGTCCTTCCCTAGGACATAATCTATCTCCTTGGAAATTGTCATTAAAATCGGATCAGCCGTTTAGTCGTGAAAAGGTAACAAACAAACAGTTACTTTCGCATTTATAATATTTTTAGTATGGATTATTTACAGACCTTGTTTTGTCTCTGCATCATCCTAAGGTAGAATGGTAGAAAATGCATCAACTCCGCCTTTGCCAGTGTTTTTAGATTATGTGCATAAAATTTAATAAATAAAATAATTATTTGACATAGGCAAAAAAAACGAGTCCTCTTTATGGAGAATAGAGAGAATTCTGCGTTTTATTTTTCTTACTCTTTGTCTAATACACATCTTTAATGATCTGAGAAAGAAATCTTGAAAATGCGATAAATTGGCGTTACTTATTTTAAAATAATCAATAACATCATCATTACCTAGCTACAGCCAGACGTTAACGAGGTGAATGAAATGGCATAAACACACATTAAACGAGCCTCGCATGTAATAGGGGGCGAGCCAATTGCCATCGACCAGGCAAAATTCCTGATGGGACATCCTAATATCACTTTATCCGACGGGAATCGATCCCAAGATCTCATGCTGAATAGTAGCGTTTGCAAGGAATAGACTAACGGGGCAGTTCCACACAGCAATAACACAAGTGGCGAAATGTGAGTTTGCAGTAGGTATACTTCTTGGTTTGACCTTACAAAACACCGTTTCTGAAAATCTGATCAACACAAACAATATATGCTTGATAATAGCATAAGTAGACTGGTTTCAATAGGCTTTCAGAATTTGAAGGCATTAAGAAGTAAGTTAGTTTTAAGTCCTCTGGGCCGTCATTAGACTATTTCTCCTTCGGACACGAGAGCAGGCCGAGAGGACTCATCATGCTTCCTTGAGGAACTCCTGCCCAAGCTGCCTGAGCTGCTGCTCTTGCTTCTTTGAAGCAGCCCAGTGATTTCATTGGCTTGTTTCCTAGCCAAGGATTGAAGTCATTGTTTATCCCGATTTTAGTTGTGATATTTTTTAGTTGTATTTAAACATATAATTATGAACCTTGTTGACGACACGTACTGTTAAGTAATTTGTTCATCTTGGCATCATCACCTTCCTGCTCTTGTCCCATGTTAATTGGAGTCGGCGCAACAAGTTTTTTTTCCATTCTCCTCTGTTGACCGTCACGCTGTCATTTACTCCTTTAACTTTTATATCATTCCCACACAATCCATCCATCGTTTCTTTGGTCTTCTTTTCCCTCTCCATCCATCAATACTAAATTTCAACTAAATTCATCACTCTTTTAGTCACATGCGATTCGTCCTTCCTCATCACATGTCTACAAAATTAGTTTTGGTATATGCGAAAACAATCAGTAAACATGGTAAAAATCCCGTTTTTAGTGTTAATGATAATGTTATTCATTACTATTACTACTTATTTTAGCTTCAAATGATAAACGATAACAGTAGACACAACATACAGTATACAACATGTTTTATGATTTGGAGTAAACATGTGGATAGTAGGTATTTCGAAAAATTAAACATTGCCAATATTATTGGACATCCTACTTCAAATTCCATCGACGCAAGGTTATGCATGCCCAACTTTGGTTATAATTCAGACCGATCACACATGCAGAGGCACATATCGCCACACTGTCTTGCATGGTCAACTTTATTATAGACCATTAAAGTATTCCGGCTTGTTGCAATAATGCATTATTTCCGCAATACTTGATAGGTGCCAATTAGGCATGTATAAAAAAGAAAAAGCGTAAACAATTGATAGCACGTAGGCACTTTATCATCATCTGCCTGCCTATTACCATCTATTTTGAGGTCAGTCGTGCAGCTGAATAATTTTACTAGTTGTGACTGCCTATCTGACCTTCATGGCACGGTAACTAGATGAAACGATACCCCTTGGCAAGACTGTTTGTCAAACATTGACTTCTGACAAAATCTGAGTCATCGATTCGAGTAGAAAAATAAGACTACCCCTATAGTCTCTCAAAAATCTAAAAATGACAGCCGGACCAACTGCTTAACGTGCTTTCCAAGGCACGGATTTGTCTGGGTATGTGCTGGATGGTCATCCATCCACGGATCGACCTCTGCAAGTGTTGCGTACGCAATTCGAGTAGAAAAATATGGATTTAAAAATAACAAAATGCCAATATGTAAATAACATTATTATAATATATTCAATTAATAATTGCACGTAAGAACCAATACACAAGAATAACAAATAAATATAAAATTATCCTTATATTATTAATCACATTTGCTCACGGTTGCGCAGCAGTGTGCAACCTTCATTATTGCCAATTAAATAAGTATTTTGCTCAACAATTTCTCTAATTCTTAAGTACTATTAACCTAGAATTCAAAAATAGTATAATTCAATATCCAACATAAATGGTCTTTACTATTAAAATAATTTAATTTCGCTTAGCCAAATCCGTTATTTATGCTTTCGTGGTAGTCACGGTCGTGAAACGAGGAAGCGAGACGACATGAAACTTAGTTTTTAGAGATCTCACACTAAATATCTATCGTCCTACTCGCACGTTCTAACACCGCAATCGTCACAAGTCTGCGTTTATATCAGTTACTTTGATCTTATAAGGGAACGACCACAAGTATCGACGCAGAATCGGTTTAAACCGATCACGTATCAAGAAATTTGTCGCATTTAGTGAGGCGTTTTATCGAGTCGCGGCGTCCGAAGCGAATGACATCTATTCCGCTTTTATTGCATGGACTTTAAGCTATTTCTAATCGGTTCAAGCTTCATTCCACGTCGACATTGGCCACTCTTTAAGTTTTTCTTCAGTGGAATATTCCAATTCTAGTGTTACATTGTTAAAAGGATATCTATCACAATAGTATGTAATATATTGCAGGTATTTGCCCAACAGTGGGCTTATAATAAACAATTCAATACACAAGTGGTATTAGAATTCTTAATAATTAATTTTGGTACAGTGTGGGGTCAAAAAAACAACACTTTCGAAAATTTGAATTTGTCTACACTTTTTAAACAAATATACTTCAGAAAACATAGGTCTTGTGAGACATAACTAAAAGAAATATACTAAAAATTCAAAATTGAACTAATTTGCATAGTCCTCATGTGAGTTGACCAAGAGTATGTCTTGACCTTATGCGACTATGACCTTTGAGTTTCAGTAGTAGTTAGTTAGTAGTCAGGTAAGAAACACCGGCCAGTGGCCACATATAGTTTAAAATGACTGGTAAAAGTGTTTGTTAAAACCTATTTGCAAAATGAACATCATTTATGCTTTTGTGGATTTTACTGACGACTAGGGTAAAAACTTGTTCATTCAAGATTTTTACGATTTAACAAACAGGAAGAAATTCTTTTTATTACGGCGAAAACCGCATCAAAATCCGTTAATTATTTTGAAATTTTTACTTGGAAAAAATACAATATGGCGACGTTAGTTTTAGTTCCGATTTTGGCCACAAGGCAAAAGATCCTTGTACAGACGCTAGTACATCAATCAACTACAATCTGTCAAATTTCTTTAATAGATTTTCAACTATATCGCTAAAGAATTAGGTTCAAGGTTGATTGGGAAAATTTGACAGTTTCGGGTAACTTGATGTGTACTTCAGTCCTAAGGATTTGTAAAGTCTGGCTCCTTTTCCCGTGTTGCAAGCAGTACTACGAAGCGTGTGGCCTTGGTTCAATTCCAGGTTATGATGATGATTTTACTTGATTGGATATTCGGGAGGGTCGCCCTAGAAGGACATACATGACCTTATTGGTGAGGTTCTTCAGAAAGGTCAGGTGCGTAGTACACACAACCGGCGTGCGTGTGTGAGCACATGTATGGACGTGAATGGAGCAAAAGGAGTATGTAAGGGTCTTACATATTCTCAGTAGCATTAGCATCTCGATGTCTGACTTTGTACTCGGTAATATTAATGACAATAGCGATCCAAGGCGAATTACGTTGACAGAATGTCGCTAAACATTTCTGAAATTCTTTTGTGAAATGTATTGTAAAAACAAGATGTTAGTTCCGATTTTGGCCATATGTCAAAATATCTTTGTACAGCTATATCTCCTTACTAAACAGCTGTTGAAATGCGAGCATACGTCTCTATGTAGAGGCGTCATACGGTTTTCCTCGAAAATATTCCTATTTTCAACCGAACACTGTACCAAAACTCACACATAACGTGTTAGACAACATTGCTGGTGAAGATCTCTATCCAGTAGCCGTCAGGGTCTTGGATGAACGCCAGGCCCTTCATCTTGCCGTCGTTGGGGCGCTTGATGAACTTCACGCCTTGTTGTTCGAACCTGGAATGGTAGGTTGGTGGGGTTAACAAAACATCACGTCTGCAAGCCCCGGTTTAGGCAGAGGTGTATCTAATAGTACACCCACATTTCGCCAGTTATGTTGGTGGGGTTAGATATTTTGTAATCGGTATAGTAATAGAATTAACTAGGAAAGATCACGATTGGTGCAGTTGTTTAGTGATTGGCTGCTGCGCTGCGTACCACGGGACAAATATTTGAATGGCCTACAGGTCCGGGTCCGGGTTCTAGGTCTGGCTGTTTGTGTATGTGAGTTCAAACGTTTGTTAAGCACCAACGATAAAGGAGAAATTCTTAGTAGAGACATTCACATCATAGACAGGAAAGAAATGAATTATGGGACACTAATTCTGTCTTTTTGAAATATCCATCATTATCGGTATCTGACTAGGCTCTACTTAACTACCTGGTGGTCGACTTCCAGTCTCACTGGATGCAGCTGAATACCATATATTATTTTACATGGAGCGACTGCTAATCAGACCTCCACAATCATGATAAGACTGATTGTCAAAAGACCCATGAATTACAGCTAATACCAATGGTTTAGCATTCTACACGAGACACGCAGGGGTCTCTGTATGTAATGGATGGACACCTGTGATCCGATCTCCTTGAAAAATGACTCTTGCAGCTGGTATTACTTAGCCTGGAGTCCCACTAGTCATTAGAAGGATGATAACTACTTTTTTTTTTAATTTTTAGTATGCATACCTTGCACAAGCCTCATCCACGTTCTTCACCAGTACACCAATGTGTCCAAATCCGCGCGGATCTGAGTTGCCGTTGTGGTAGCTGGAGTCGTCGCTCTCTGTGCCCCAGTTGCTGGGAAATTATAATGTTCATTATTAAATACATACAGGGTGTAAACGGACCCTTCACGAAGCCGTCAATCAAGCATTATGTACATCGAACTAAGTAATTCTACGGACAAATTATTGCTGGGAAACGACTTTTTTTTTTTGGGGTGAAAAATTACGTTTTACGGTAACACTCAATGTAATGCATTCAAAATATTGTGCTGATGGATGGATTGAATAGTATGGGGGTCATGGAGGCGTTTAAAGTTAAAAAAATACATTTAAAAATACTTGTGAAAAAGTTGGTACTTTGACCCCCAATATCTCCGCAACTAGAAGGTTCCCAGGTATGGTCTTGAACAAAAAAAATATCGCAAAGACGGGGAGATCAAGTGCCTTTCGGCTAACGTAAAGGGTCTTTTTACACTCTTTATGTGAACCTGAGTATTCAAATTTGTTACAGGCTTGGTTATTTATTTATTTATTTATTTGGCTCACCAACAATTGAATACACTGCTTCAAACATATGAGATACATTCAATAGAGTCACAGACAAGTGTATCAACCTCTTACAGGTAAGCACATCATGCACTACTTATTTGTCGTTGGTACTCACCGCACACAACTATGGTTTTTAAATACATAATTTAAGTTAAATTAAAATCAAATAAAATGAAAATCACAATCAGCATCAAAATTAAAATCAAAATAAAAATAGAAATTAAAGTCAAAATCAAATCCATATCAAAATCAAAAACAAAATCATAATTAAAATCAAAATCAAAATTAAAATCAAAATTAAAAACAAAAACAAAATTTAAATCAAAATCATAATTGGAATCAAAATTAAAATCAGAATCAAAATCAAATCAAATTCAAAATTAAACATTAAAATTAAAAATTAAAAATTAAAAAATAAAATTAAAAATCAAAATTCAAATTCAAATCAAAATTTAAATAAAAAAACAAAATCAAAATTAAAATCAAAAGACAAAAAATTAACACTAAAATTATTTTACAGGTTTTTATAAATAATGCTTTTGAACCTACCAAGTGAGTCAGAGTGCACATCTACGAGATCACTGTAGCTATTTAATAGTTTACATAGGCGGGGGATAGGCGAATTAGCACCAAGTACGGTTATTGATTAGCAAACTAACAGGAAAAGACTAACTAACGGACAATAGGCTCTAAGTCCCATATAATAATACTTGGGACTTAGAACATAAGCTCTGGCGAAATGTAGGTGTACTATTAGGTACCTACACTTCTGCTTTACCCTTTGGGGATTACAGGCGTGATGTTATGTGTATGTGTGTATTTATAAGGATGACGGAAGGTTGCGTTGGAAGGCCTCATACTAGGTGGACCGATGACCTGGTGAAGGTTGCAGGGATCCGCTGGATGCGCGATTCGCACAGGACCGGTCAATGTGGCGACACTTTGGGGAGGCCTATGTCCAGTAGTGGACGTCTTTCGGCTGCAATGATGATGATGATGATGTCTATGTATTTATATCGTCTAATAACAACAGACTTTGTGGGGCAGTTGTAGCTTCCATTGTCATCTAAATGAATATTAATAACCCAACATTAACTCACTAAGTCAACTCCAACGTAGCCTTCCTGGTCATAGCCCAAGCCGTCCTCGTGGCCTCGTCCGAGGGAATCTCTCCAGCATTCTCATAGCCCATGAAGAACAGCGAGAACTTCATCTCGGGGAAGTGGAGCTGCTTCAGTAATGTCATGCCCAGGACTCCGGTGTAGAACGGGATGGACTTGCGAGGGTCCTTTATACGGTACATTGTTTGTTGGAACATGAAGTCCTGGAAAAGTGTTAGAGGGTGGGTTTAGTGAGATTTATTTAGAAGCCTTTGTGGTTTTGTCTGTCTATGCTATAAATATAATATTACAGAAATGCATGGATCAGCCATGTAGTTTATTTTTTGTTGACACCAAAGAAAGAGTTACAAACTTACTTTTACATATATAAGGATATATAACGTACGGTGCTACGCCCTAACAGGGCCATGTACAGACGCCAACACATCAAGCTACCCGAAACTGTCAAATTTTCCCAATTAACCTTGAACCTAATGCTTTAGCGATAAAGTTGAAAATTTATTAAAGAATCACAGATTTTAGTAGCTTGATGTGCTGGCTGTCTGTACTCACTAGTTTTAAACCTAGCATGTAACTATGATTGTGTACACTGTGCATTAAATAAATATATAAATCTAATGTCTTTCTTCATGATTGTTTTTTTTTCGAATTTATTCTGTTTAATAATCTTGTGACTCATATGCATTCCAGAAAAATTATGGGCAGGTAATCACATGGTTGATTATACATATAAAAAATATTAACATTTGAAAACTTTTCTTTATCTCTATACCCTTATCTATTTGAATACAGATCACACTGACAGACAGAACTGAAATGTCCAACCACTGTTAATATAGCTCACAAATCTGGGAAAACATTGTGAGGAAACCAGCATGTCTGAGAGATATTTCTTGACGGCATGTAAAGCCAAGTCAGAGGCCCATGGGCGGCATAAAAACTCTGACACCAGGTTAGGAACTAACCACACGATAACAATAACATACAGGCTCAGCCTAGCTCAGGCGCAGTTGCTCTTATTATTTTTTGTGCTTCATACTAACGGCATTAAAAAAAAAAAAAGAAAAAGATAAATATTACTGGTTGCGTCATTTTTATGTCAAAGGTCACTGATAAGCATAAATGAAGTAATTATTATGTCAAGATAATGGTTTTGAGATAAATAAAAGTTTTAAATGTGAAACACATTAGGAAATTGATAATTATGACTGTCCGAATGGAAAATAGCTTCAGTTTTTTTTTTTATTGTAAAATTACTTTGTCCCTCACTAGGGATTTTTCCTGTACCATGTGGGTGTGTTTACAAACATTTAAACTCCCATAGACAAACAGTCAGACCATGAACAAATTACCGGTAGGTCATGCAAATATTTGTTCCATACGGGGATCGAACCTGCAACACACAGTGAAGTAGCCAATAGCTCAGCCACTTCAACAACCGTGCAGTCAGTGTTTGTTATTTTGCCATTCAACCATTTCAAGAAAAGTAGTTATTACCAATTAGTAAACCATTGTCAATCTGTCTGCTTGCTAATATACTACAACCGAAACAAACGCTTGAGTTAGTAGTAACTTCTGGTAAATCGGGCAAAGAATTTCATTGAATACTGACAATTTATTGAAAATATTAATTATATTGCTGTGTAGTAAGTATGGAATAGCAGCTCATAATAGGGAAAAAAATATAGGCTATTTGTGTGGCTGGGTGTAGATGTAGATTAGTTGACCTTGCAGGCCTACCCTAAGGCCACATTCTGACCCAAATTATAGTTTGGAAAACTTTGTCTAGTATTTAAGTGTGAAGGCTAAATCAAATATTTAACAACACCATTGATTTAATAAACACCCTAAGTGTGACTGACATTTTTTTTCCTCGCTTTCTAAAAGGTTCTTATAAATGAATGTATTAATAACAAATCACAATAGAGTAATAAATCAGATTTATCAATCCGTCAAGTACCTATTATCAGCAAAAACTCAACTAGTCACTGTGATAACAAAATGTAAAAGAAACTTCGAAAGTTTTTGTGAATAAACTAAAACTTACTCTGGTTGATGGATCAGGGGTCTGGCAGAGAGCCTCAATTTCTTGCGGCGAAATTCCTTCGTGGGCCATCGTTCTAACAAGGAAAAAAACATATATTTACATAGTATAGAAGTTAGAACCTAACCTAGGAACACCGACCTTTGGTTTCGGTAAAAAGATTGAATATTTTTGTAAAAAGAAGCAGTAAATTACATATTAGGAATAAAACTTACGTTTTTGTAGCTCTAAGTCGTCAAAAAACTTCGAAAATGGTTATAAGAAGTTCAATAACACCAAACTACAAAGGTCCGGCTGACGTCTGCCAAAAATGTAGTACAGGTCCAGCAAACTATTTTTTACGTAGCAAGATAAAATTGTAAGCAAAACTCAACTCTTTCGCCTTGACATAAGGTTTACATTTTAATAGGTGTTGAAATCGATAAGAACCGTATCGTTTAGAATTTCGTTGTAGACTTAGACTCTTTGCGTTTCGTTTTACGTATTGGTCAAGTTTTATAATATTTAAAAATATTATTTTGAAAGTATATTAATTTCTTTACTGAAAGAGGAAAAAGTGGGAAGATAAAATCATGATTTACTAAAAAAACTATATATTTAAGCATCACTTATTCCAAAGATAAAACTTTTCATATAAATATCGAAGTTCTTCCATCCACACAATATCATTTTCCACCGATGTTGTCAAGCATTCGTAAGCCGAGACCATTCTCATATTTTTATCATCTAAAAAAATATCTCCTATAACACTTATGTAATCCCCTTCTGTAAAATTTAATGGTTTTTTCGCAACACGTTCCAACAGAGTAGACATAATGCCAACGTTATCATTGCCTGATCTCGTCGCTTCAGAAAAACCATAATATAAATCTTTCAAAATGGCCGGTGATGTATTTATATTACTTTTTGTGCTATCATAATAAATTTGAACTGATCCCGTAGCGTCGGAGAGCTCCATATTCGTTGCGCTGCTCGTTGTATTGTAAATAGATGTGATTACGCCATGTATCATGATATTCTTGAACGTGAGGCCGAATAATTCGTAAATGTATTTGTTTTCTGTACTATTGGCGCGAAATAAATCTTGAATGTAAAGTTTCATAGGACTTTGTTGAAAGTTATTCATTTTGTGCGTATTATAAACACTAATCTGTAAAGTTTTATTCACTTTTTTTGTAAATTAAACACCGCATGGTTTGTTTTGTTTACAATTATTTGACATTGACTTGACAGATCTCAAGATACGTCATAAAACAAAGTGACGTGTTTTGATTCGTTCAAAAAGTTGATGCTAATCCCAAGTTTGAGCCTCGAGATATTTTAGTAAAATAAATCCTATAGTATGAATTAATCAATGGAAGGCTCATTTTAATAACGTGCTAAAAAAATAAGATCCCTAAGTGATTTTAATTAGTTTATGATGTTAGTAAAGCCGCCGACAGATGGCAGGTATTCTAGTGTTAGGTTATCACGCAGTTCCTTGAATGAATATGTGCATTGTGATCATGTAATTTTTGTTACCAAAAATTCGACTATATTCGTGACTGACCTAAACATCCTGTCTTATTATTAGAAGGATACATTAAAAATAATGTCTGTAAAGAAAAATAATTGAGGAAACCCGCAGCAAAGTACCTGTCGCCAATACAACGGGAGCGATGACGTCAGAAGTCAATTAAATCCCCCTTCTCCCACTTCCGTATACACGGATGTTTTGAAAATAATTGGCTACAAGTATCAGCAAATGCGAATAAAACGGGTAATCGAAGAACGACTGGCTTGTTTCAACCGGGGGAGAAATTCAAGTAGCTGATATTTTATATCTCCCAGTAAATTCTGTATCGATTGGTGGTTAATGTTGAGAGCCTGTAGAAGAGTTAATCGGTTTATCTAGCTTGTGGATTGGATAATTTATACCAGGCGGAGTGGTGCATTTAGATTTTTTTCAAATTGGTTCACTTCTTTTTCCAAGAGTAGGGGGCAGACCAAAGAAACGATGGATGGGCTGTGCGAAAAACGATATGGCTGACGACAATAAGATGAATATGGAAGAAGATCACATGTTGTAGTCCTCAAATAAATTGGCATAGGGCTGGAGAATGGTGACACTCGGTTACCCAACTTCTAAAACTAGAAGAGGGGGTTTCCATCGTATTTGCCCCGTTTTCTCGATAACTGGCCCGTTCCTCGTATCGGTGGCCCCCATCGCGCTTTGCACTTCAAACTGTATTTCTGAGAACCGTTCTCAGGTGGTCTTTGAGCGTGTGAATCCGCTACGCCCACTACCCGCAGGCTTGGTAGCTGGTCATCTTTTGAACACCCTATGGCGCCAAGTGCAGCTTTTGCAGGCTTTATAGAAGCAAGGGCTCCTTTGCAGGGAATCAACAGTTCTTCCCCAGCCCCACTAACTGTAAGGTTAAGAGTAAACGATTTGAATGGAATTTTAAGCATAATATTTTTTTTTTTTACAATCTAATGTCAACAGCTCCAGTAGGGTAGTAACATTAATAGTTGCCCTGAAAACAAAAGAGTTTAAAGTCACCCCCTGTAAAGTAGGGTTGTCGCCTTGTAGGATTACATAGTATTTTAATTCTTAAGTAGGTAAGTACCTACATCGAGTAGGTAACAGCGCAACAATACTAAAAAACGGCCAAGTACGAGCCCCCCTTTATTTTTTTTATTATTTGTTGTTATAGCGGCAACAGAAATACACATTCTGTGAAAATATCAACTATTACGGATCATGAGATACAGCCTGCTGACAGAAGGACGGACGGACGGACTGCGGTAGTTTAGTAATAGGCTTGGTTAACCCTAAAAAGGGACTTGAATAAACTTTCAGCAAAGTATATTCATTATTTTTTTGATAATGCAGAAATCATCTTTTACGATGGAAACTTATATATTTTTCACAAAATTACGGGTAAAGGCGCAGCAGTACAAACCTACGCCTAAAAATCTCAATAAGACAAAATCTAAAAGTCTAATCTAGTCTCACAGAGAGCACATTCTCGGAAAACTAGACTCTTTTAATAGCCTGCCTCGTAGGTCTAGTGGTCGCAAGCGCGACTGCTGAGCATGAGGTCCTTGGTTCGATTCCCGGGTCGGGCAAGTGTTTTTGGGTTTTTCAATCAGGAATTTCTCAGCAGCAGCCACGGAGTCTGGTTTCGTGCCCGGTTGATGACAATAGGTTCGCCCTCTATTACATGAAACTTAAACATAACTAGGTGTACTGCTAGGTACATCCAAGAATTTCAAGGAGTGATGTTATGTATGTTTTAATAGCATCGCGTCAAAATTATCCAACTACCCACATAATTATATTATACTCTGCTAGGTATCATCCCTAACTAGAGGTGCCACCCGACGCGGCAATTATGCAAACTGCGCCCGTCTACGCTCGCTTATTTGTAGTGTTTTCCCCGGCGAATAGAGGTGGGACATATCGATGGATAATTGAGACGTAATTGATTTTGGATTGGTTAACATGGTTATGTTCAGCGTGTGGCCGGGATGTGGATGGCGAGAACCGCTTTTTTAAACGCCATTTTGAATTTTTTTGTGCGTTTATGAATTGCGTTTGGGTTAATAATGTTATGAATTTGAATTGTTTTTGTGCGTTTTTGAAAAGCGCTGGGGGTGATGAATTTGAATTGTTGCTGTTTTTGTTTGACATTCTTTAATCTAAGCTCAGAGGTCAGAAATGCAGTCGTTCCAAGTAAAGTACCTACAACCTCTATCTCTCCCTCTATTCAATTGCATTCGGTAAGACTGGAAGCCGACCAAATCACAGGAGGGAAAAGGCCAGGTATATTATGACTATCGTAGTAGTCAAAATATAATAGATGATGTTGAAATTACCCTACAATGATGATAGTATTATTATTAACAGTAACAAAGATGGGAAAAATTAAATTTAGTTGGGAATGGAGATCGGATCACGTGGTTGTTTTATAAATAATTTTAGAAACTATAGGACTAACTGTTTTAATGAGTCCTCGCGAAGGTATCAATTTAAATAGAATATTCTAAAGGTAAATCGGACTGTATGGATCCCGTATTAAATAAAATAATAAAAATAAAATTCATTTATTTCAGATAACTTGATCCATATAGTCCGATTTAAATGAAAATAAAATAAATTAACATTAAAATCAAAATAAATTAATGTATTGGTTCAATTAGTATCATAATACCTACGTGGATGATGGTTATTTTAAAGCAAATAACCTGTGGGATATTGTTAGGATTTTGTGGACTCTTAATGTGCCTTTGATGGGGCAAGGTGGAGGACTCATTAAAGCGGTCGGTCTATAGATTGTTTATAGTTTTCATTCTATGTAGCCTTAACCGATGTGTCATTGATATTTTTCAGTGTAGTTGGAATGTTTAGTTTGATTAAATAAAATGTTGTCATAAACAAGGGAAAGCATAAAAGATAAACGGAGTAATGAATGTCTAAAAGAAAATGTAATGGTTTGACTAAATTGACTCACAAATAAACAAACCCAACATCGATATTTCAGCAACATTTTTTCAAAATTATCGACAACTTTCCCACCCCTAGCCACTCTCATCATCGATGCGTCTATAGCGGCAGCGTCGCATCGGAATCGTCTGCTTTTGCCCTTCACTATCGAGCTTATCGACAACCTTATTAAAGAACACTGTTTTTGTTTTACACTGAAAAGCTTATTAAATACTTAAAAGTTTCATCGGAAAATGATATTGTTTTTTTTTTTAACTTGTGGTTTTAAGCTTACTTACAGTATTTGGTGTACAAGAGCTTCAATTATTATTACAAGCTTTGATTTAACTTGCAATATATGTATGTTTGTTTGTTTGTTTAGGTCAAATCTTGCAACTGAATTTTAAAACAGTTATCCCCAACCGATTGAGCTGAAATTTTGCATACACGTTGAGTTTGAATGACAGTGCATGGTTAGCTAAGTGAAATCATACTAAATTCAAATCAGCTAGGTCTAAAGTTCAATCAAGGTGCATGAAATGAGTTCAAACACGATTTTTCAATTTTAAATAGACCGACTTTGAGATGAGTAAAATGTATATTTTTACCAACTGTAAAAAGTTATACGTGGTAATACATAATACATTAAAAAAAAAACTTATACGCGTAGATTTGAGAACCGCCTTCTTTTGTTTCGTCGATTTCGTCGTTTCCACCTTAACTTATAATACCATAACTAGCGATAAATGTAAGTGTCATGTCTGCTTACCATTATAGGGTTACAACCTTACACGCTGTCATTTAATAAAAAAACAGAAAACAAAACAAAACAAAAAGGTCGTAGTTCTTTATCACCGTATGGAAAACTCGTTGAAAGTAAAGTAATACTGGATAGTCTCCATAAAATGGATCCCTTGAATACCTAACTCCGCTTTAGTACTTTTAAATCCGCAGGCTATAATTTTCCGGGCTCTGATCTGAATGGAAATGAGGATATAGGTACCTACGGGTATCTAGAGTACCTACCTATAATGTTTGTGTAACTTGGAGGTTAAAAACTTGATTTTGAAGCACAACCTCGAAGATTACCACTCTCTCTACCGCTCTGACTTACCATTAATGGGTGTACAAGTACCCTTAACGAAGCCGAAAGGCAATTGTTCTTCCCATCCGCATCATTGTGATATTTTTTTTTGTTCTAGAGTATAGACCATACCTGAGAACCTTCTAGTTACGGAGATATTGGTAGTCAAAGTTCCAACTTTATCATAATCATCATCATCAATTCAACCGAAAGACGTCCACTGCTGGACATAGTCCCCCCCCCAAGTGTCGCTACACTGGCCGGTCTCGTGCGTCTCGCATCCAGCAGATCCCCACAATCTTCAACAGGTCATCGGTCCACCTAGTGGGAGGCCTTCCATCAACGTCTTCCGGTTCGCGGTCTCCACTCCAGAACTTTTCGGTCCCATCGGCTATCCGTCCTGCGAGCAAGGAGCCCTGCCTACTGTCACTTAAGTTTGGAAATTCTTCGGGCTACGTCGGTAACTTTATCACAAGGTTTTTCTTAAATACAGTTATTAATGTTGTAACTGTCGACCCTCGTATTATTCAATGCATCCATCAGCACAATGTTTTGAGTGTGTTATATTGAGTCCTAACTTATACCACAAAAAAAGTCGTTTCCCAGCAATCACTTTTGTGTAGAGTTACTTAGTTTGATGACCGATGACCGATGACCGATGACCTGGTGAAGGTTGCAGGGATCCGCTGGATGCGAGTCGCACGGGACCGGTCAATGTGGCGACACTTGGGGGAGGCCTATGTCCAGCAGTGGACGTCTTTCGGCTGAAATGATGATGATGATGACTTAGTTTGATGTACATAATGCTTGGTTGACGGCTTTGTGAAGGGTCCGTTTATACCTGGTATACCGTAAAATGGTCGTAAACATTTTTTGAGTTCCTGATGGAACACGAGTCAGTTAAATCGCTTAAAAGGCAGTAATTTGTTTGGTAATTCACGTTTATGGTTCTTGTCTGGCTAATCTCAGAGATCATCAAGGTAGGGGCTAATCTAGAAAAATGTTGGATTACTGGTACTATATACCCATATTAATGATAAAATCATGCAGCGAGCAAGCATGAAGGATGATCAAAACCAGTCTTTTTACATGATTTTAAGACGCGAATTATACAGAAACGGCGTAAGGCGAAGGCGCGGCGCAGGCGCACCGCAGGCGTGGAATTTATGCCTGCCAGGGCTGCGGGCCTGTTCGAAAGAGATACCGCGGCCCTGGAACACAAAGGGCAAAGAAGGAACATGGATGGGTTTTAGTCAGTACAAGTCTGACACTCCCTTCCGCTCCGCCCAGAGCGGGGGGGTCATTTGATGACTTCCCATCCTAAAAAAAAAACAGGCGTGGAATTTATAAGGAAACGAAGGAACGGCGTGCCGCTTGAGTGTAATGCACGACACTTCGCCTACGTACATTTTGTACGAAAAAGTTTTGATGCGGCATCATGCCTGCGCCGCATCTTCACCTTACGCCATTTTTGTATAAATCGTGCCTAACTTTACAGTGTGCCGTTTCTCTTACAAGTGGGGCCCTATAATAAAACGCTTCTTATTAAAGATCAGCATGTCTGGGACCTTCGTCCAAGTATTAAAAAAATATATTTTCCCTATTTGAATCGGATTTTGTTAAGAATTTCATGGCTTTAAATTTTTTTGCACCCTAGTTCTTTTTCTAAAATGACACTAGCCTAAACTTATACTGTCAATTACGGGATATCTTCTGTGATTGTTCATTATTTTGAGCTCCCAATATCCGCCCCCGCGAGCCTAAGTTATAACACCAGCTATCTGCCAGCAAAAGTCCCGTTAAATTCGGTTCCAGCCGTTTCGGAGATTAGCCGATACAAAGAGGTCTGTCTGTTTGAATATTATTATTTTTTTTTTGTTTGGTTCCGTATGTATATGCATTTAGTAAAAAGCTGTTATTTTGACATAACAAACAGACACTTCAATTTTATTTATTCTTCTTCTTAGCGTGTCGATGGCAATCTAAATTGTGTCAGCCCAGAACTGAGCTACTAGTTTAGCGCTTTCGGTAGCATCCATCAGTTCAATTTGCTCAATTTTATTTATTTGTATAGACATACATAGATATTCCGAAAGCATACTGTGGCTTCAAGGGCTTTCCATCTGGCATTTGGTTCCGTACTACAGAAACCCGAAACCTTGATCGACAGGATGCCATTACATTGCTGTCAACAAAACACCAACACTTTCTCATTTACTCTGCAAGTTTCATTCCTTATTTCTTTTACTACTTAGAGCAAAAGTAGAATGGCCTTAATCACCATAACATTTCGACACTGCCTTACAGTATGCAAACATTTGCCAGCAATAATAATTAGCCTTAATATAATAAAACAAAAGTACTAATTCCAGTAATGCATACCACTCTATAGAAAAGAGCCGAAGAGAAACTCAATTCTAACAAAATAACAGATAAACTTGTACTGTCACTTACGGGATATCTTCCGTGATTGTTCATTGTTTTGAGCTCCCGATATCCCGAAAGTGACAGTACAAGTTTAGTTGTAAACCGTGAAAGCGTTTAAAATAGCGTTTAAACAGTGTTTAAAATAACAGATGCTCAGACCGAATAAAAAACCAAGACATAGGCGCTGCGAAAAACTACTCCTCGCTCTGTAAATCTCAAACTACAACTAAACTACGCTCAATAAATGCACACATGTTGACGAAACCGGCTTCACGTCGCTGTTGACAGCGCTGTGTCTTGGTTTTTTATTTGGTCTGCGTGCCGATTGTGTAAAATTCACAACACGCTACTAAAACATCATAATCCTCCAATTTATTTGGGGTTCAAGTAGTATCTCCTTCCACGCATCTCTATTAGACGTTGAATCAGTAGTCGTTTCCTTTTTGTCTATGTCAAGTTTTTCTGACTCGTTGATCCAACATGGTAAGGAACCCATTTAAAATAGCATACTGTCTGAAATTTATTATGTCTGGTAAACCTTATGTAGCATTACAAAAACTACTAGTGAGAATCTTCTTTCTTTTTCGTGTGGTTAGTGCTTAACCTGGTGTCAGAGCTTTTATGCCGCCCATGGGCCTGTGACTTGGTTGTACAAGCCGTCTAGAAATATCTCTGCGGCATGCTAGTTTCCTCACGATATTTTCCTTCACCGAAGCAAGTGATAATTATACAATACGCGCATGAATAGAACAGGGGCGCGAGTCTTGGGTTCGAACTCGAGACCTATGACATCCCGACGGTCACACCACTAGAGTATCACTGCTGCTACTAAGAATGAGACCAATATTTAAACCAATTACTGTAAGTAGCTAATCATTTTAGCCAGAAATGGCGCGTGCTTCTACTCTTAGGCCCCTAAGAGAATGTGCCATAGCAAAAACATTTGTCAGCCAGCAGGATGATAACTTCCTCCATGTCTCGGAAAGCACGTTAAGCCGTTGGTCCCTGGTGTCAATTGTAGATCTTTGGCAGACGTTAAGTAGTGGCCCGAAAGTCTGACAACCAGTCTTACCGAGGGGTATCGTATTACCCAGTACTAACTGGGTTGTGGAAGTCAGATAGGCGGTCGCGCCATTTAAAATACTGGTATTCAGCTGCATTCGGTTAGACTGGAAGACGACACCGACATAGTCGGGATAAGGCAGATGATGCGGATGATAGCAAGACTGACTACATGTGAACACTGCTTTAATCATCATCATCATCACCCAGTTACAGTTCACTGTAATTCAAAGCAGTTACTGTTCTAATGAGGACATCCGCAAGAGAACCAAGGTAACCGACGTAGCCCGAAGAATAGCCAAACTTAAGTGGCAGTGGGCAGGGCAGATTGCTCGCAGAACGGATGGCCGATGGGGCCGAAAAGTTCTGGAGTGGCGACCGCGAACCGGAAGACGCTGCGTTGGAAGGCCTCCCACTAGGTGGACCGATGACCTGGTGAAGGTTGCAGGGATCCGCTGGATGCGAGTCGCACGGGACCGGTCAATGTGGCGACACTTGGGGGAGGCCTATGTCCAGCAGTGGACGTCTTTCGGCTGAAATGATGATGATGATGATGACTGTTCTAATAAAAAACATACTGAAAACTGGTCAGTATAATCTGTATTGAGGCGTACTTTATCTAATCACACATGTGTGATGTATGTTATGTTATATATGTTCACTGTTGAACATCTCCAATTCCATGCCGATTACGTAAGTCCAGTATGAGGTTTGCTATCATCCAATGGTACTTCTGTTTTTAATTTGCACAATATTCAAGTAACAGTCATTGTGCTCTCGCATTTAAGGAATGAACTGAATCGCTGGCGTTCTGTTTCATTGTTAAAATAAGTGTTTGTTTATTCAAATATCAACAGTCAACCGATGTTTTTTGCCGGTAGTATGTTACTAAGTGCATTGGTTGGGATCTGTTGTGTGGTGAAAAGTGAAATTAAGACGATATTGATATCTTCAGATTTGCTGTAGAAAGGCCCGCCCAGAAAACTGAAACAATATCAATGACGGCTTTGATTTGAACCGTATTTCAGCTGTCGTGACATCTACAACATTATTTTTAGTATATGCGTAACCTGAATATAGTTTGTTCAGAATAAGTACCTGAATCGATTCCAATAATTTTTAAACCATGCTAAATGTTGTCCCAAAAATATTAAAAAAAGGTACAAGTTGGACACCGAGCAACACTAAGTATCTATCGCAATCATTTAGGTACCTACTGCCAAATTATTATTGTCAATGAGCTCGAAACGATGCTGGAGGCGCGCGCGCGGCTTTGCCGCGTGGTGACCACGTTTTAGTGCGGACAACCAGGTAACAGAACAAGCTTGTAACTTTGTGATTTTTCATGATACAGTTTTGAAATTTTGTACATAGATTCTTTACATAAAAATACTAGACACGTGTTTCAGGTTTCGCATATACTAAAACTAATGTTGTATATTGCCACATAAGAACTACATTTGACTGCCTCGTTGGTGCTCGTTGTTGTGTTGGTGGTGGTGGGCTCGATTCCCTCAAGTCCGTCGGGCAAAGTGTTATTGGGTTTTTCCATCAGGAATTTCTCAGTAGCAGCCATGGAGTCTGGATTTGCGCCCGGTTGATGGCAATAGGGCCGTCCCCCATTACAAGGGACTTAAACATAACTGACGAAATGTGGGTATACTGTTAGGTACACCTCTGCCTAACCCTTCGGGTATTACAGGCGTGATGTTATGTTATGTGTTAAGAACTACATTTGACATCAGAAAAAATATAGATGGTATCTATCTATAGCAGTACATAGAACTACATCTGAAGTCAGAATGTTCGCATCCGCACGATTACACCCACAATACAAGAGAAATTCCTAGTGTGGGGCAACGTTTTTTTTTAAAAGAAAAAAAAAGATTAACATAAGTATACACAGAACCTCGACAGCAACCATCAGTCCACTTATACCAAGTAGTTCCACTAGATCCAGCCTCCGTCTGCTCGTAGTATCCTCCAAGATGAGGAACTTTTCATCTTGTTCCTCATGCAGGCAAATGAGATGTTTCAACTTTGTCTCTTTAGCAAAGTATAGGTGAACTCCTCAGTGTTGCAGGTTGCAGGTGTCAGTAACCGCTTCCCAACTAGTTGGCAGTTCTGTTTAGCAAAGTGAAGTGGTTTCAGGAATAGCGAAGCTTGTGGCGTCTCTGATATTGCAGATATCCTCAGGCGCTGGTGACCACTTACGAAACAGATAGTCTGGTTTCCCTTTTAACTGTATAAAAACTGCTTCGTACCAAGGTCATTTTTTTAAAATTTATAATGTACTTTTAAGTTTATCTTAGACATCGGCTAAATCAGTTAGGAAAAATATCGCGAGAAAACCTGGACTTACAACTATAAAATCTCTGAAATCGCCTTTGACGGTTATAAATCATAGTATACATAAGATAACATCACGCCTGTAATCCCCGAAGGGTTAGGCAGAGGTGTATTTAATAGCACACCCACTGTTTGCTAGTTATGTTTAAGTCCCATGTAATAGGGAGCGAGCCTAGTGCCATCAACTGGGTACAAATCCAAACTCCGTGTCTACTACTGAGAAATGATTATAAAATCCAATATCACTTTGCCCGATCCGGGAATCGAACTATACCAAAAAGTTAACACCACGTGTTACGTTTGTCGTTTCGCTATATTATATTAATTATATCATAATTGTTAAATGAGGCTCGTAATTTGTGTAAACAGTAGAAATTTAATTGCATTAATGTTAATTAAGTAATGGTTCATTCATGAGCACAGGGGTAGGAAACCTTTTGACGATTGTGTGATATTTTAATTAATATTTTATGTTTGTCGACGAAACGCAGTAATTTCAGCAATATCATAACTTGGGACCTAGAGCTATAGTAAGATTACTAGCTTCTGCTCGCGATTCCCGTCAGATTGGAAGTCAACTTAACCATAAAACATATTTTATTAAATTGAAATGAAATAACTATCAGGACAACAAATGAAATCTATCAAAACAAACATTAAAAGTTAAAACACAACAAAATTTATCATCATCATCATTTCAGCCGAAAGACGTCCACTGCTGGACATAGGCCTCCCCCAAGAAGGAGGGGTTTTGCCATAATCGCCACGCTTGGCAGGCGGGTTGGCGATCGCAGTATGGTGTTATAAAACACAGAGAACGCTGCTGTCCATTCTCTGGTAAGTCCCTTAGTCGCCTCTTACGACACCCACGGGAAGATATGGGATGGTGCTATTCTTTACGTCAACAAAATTGATTGAGTGAACAAAATCAAGGGGAATAGTTAGAGAATGAACCCTTAGCCACGCCACGCGTTGACTTATATAGGCTCAGTCATATGGTCCGGGTTTTCAGGTGGGGTGTAGGTTATAGACCCATCTATTGAAGACGCAGCTAACACATAGGTATACTATGACACTCTGCAAAAAAGAACCATTTTCCTCGAAAAGAGCATTAAACCGTTTTTTTTAATGGCATCTCTCAGGTCAACCTATGAGGCTGGCTTCTGCTTAACCGGACTATGCTGTGGGTGCCTCGAGTGTAAGGCCTCCAGCTAGGGGCAATAAACTAAGCGACAGCGCGCTAAGGGCACCCCCTGTGGGGTACGAGCCTCGGTTTAAGGCGTCGCAAGGGAGGGCAGCAAAGGGACAGGCTGGATCTGATTGATGTCATTATTTAGGGGCTCATTTAAAACTACTGGTTCAGCAACGCGAGGTGGCTCAAACGCGTAAACAGGAACGTCGCGACGGACCTCGACGTCGGAATGGCGGCGGTTTGTATGTGTTTCTTTAATATACTGGTACTACTGCTTTGCTGAAGAAAGGTGATAGGGTCAGGAGTGACTAGGGTATGCCTTGGTCGCCGAATCTTATTAGTCCGCGATGGTTCGTATTGGGCGGCCACTGCGATCAGAGGGTTTCGATGCCTTATGGCAGAGTCGAAGAAACGCTTGGAAAGGCGTTCATAAACGGCCGATTCGTTTTTTGTATCAGTCTGCATTTGCCTAGCCTTTTTTTGCAACTATATTGGCTTCGGCTTCCAGTCTAACCGAATGCGGCTAAATACCAGTATTTTACATGGAACGACTGCGTATCTGACCTATACAACCCAGTTAGTACTGGGTAATAGGATACCCCTTGGTAAGATTGTTGTGAAGTTATCAGACATTCAGGCTACTGACTACCTGGAACGACTATCAAACATCTGTATATGTCAGCCGTGTATTTGCAGCGGCCAACCTCGATACTTAACATTGTTCACGTACTACATTCAAAACTATTAAAAAGCCCTCTCACAGAAAATATGGAAAAACATGCTCCTGATAATTATTTCCTTTTTTTCCAATGTTACCATGTAAGGTAGTCTTAGAGCGCATCTTTGGCGTCGTGCCAGGCCCGACTCAGCCGAACGAGGCATGCACTACTGGCCTAGTGATGCGCCAATTATCGATAATTTTCATCGATAACGAACGTGACTCTGATTTTAGGTTAAGATATCGTTGAAGGTGTGGTTTTAATTTTAGGGATGGGGTATTGGTGGTTTGGGATTTAATTATCCTCTTATCGATGTTTTGGATAAACTTGACAGGTCTACATGACAGACAAAGACTTTTACAGATAAAGTGTTTTATTACGATTAGTTTTATCTTTTCACCATATAGGTTTAATGGAGTAGAAGCTTAATCGTTACTGCTATTTAATTGACCCTCAGTCATTTGTGGTACTTTTATTACTGAGGATGGATAACATATTACATGTAGAAAAAGTAATGGCAAACGGTCTTTTTGAGAACTATCTACAACTACTGACTACGAACTATTACAGATTTGATCACAATACGGATCAAAAGCTCTTACTGGTTGTGATCGAACCTCAGTCTTATCACCATTACCGTTAACCAACTCATCACACCCCACAAGCATGAGCTTAATCGAAAGTGACTCAGAGTTACGTTAGCAGCCTAAAACATCGATAACAAGAAGAATAAGCGGCAGGCCACGAAGGAGATGGCGGGACGAACTAGACGGGTTCCGTCTAACTGGAAGGAGGACGCACGGGTTCGCGAGTAATGGAAGAAGTGGAGCCTTTGCCTCGGAGTGGGACAGAGCAGGCTTGCAAAAAAAAAATTTCAAAAAAAATATCAAAATCAAAATATCGATATCATAATTAACCTCATCGATCAAGTCACATCCCTACAAGAATCGTTGTCAATAATCGGCTAGGTATAGACCGCAGCCTTATCTTCTCATATACTTGCTACTCTTATGTTCAAGCTTACTCCTTGCTGGCCTAGCAGAATGCCAGGCTCTGTTTTAAATTCAAGAAGTGTACCGACTCAAATGCTTTCTTTTAAGTTTGAGAGGTTCCTTTCCGAGGCGTGTTGGCGATAGTATTGAGACAATTGAAGGAGTGTTTTATTTTTGGTGGTGGGAATTTTCCAGGTTAACGCTGAATTTTTATGAGAACGAATCTGTTTGCTCAAAGACAGGAGGATATTATGGCTAAATAATAACAGCCGCTAGGATCGCTCTTTAGGTTAAGCCGTGCTTGACTAGGTTGGTCTGTGGATGGGTGACCACCCATTACATACCGAGTTTCCTCCATGCTTCGGAAAGCACGTTAAGCCGTTGCTCCCGGATTTCATTTGTAAATCTTTGACAGTCGTTAGGTAGTCAGCGGCCAGAAAGCCTGACAACCAGTCTTACCAAGGGGTATCGTATTACCCAGTACTAACTGGATTGTGGAGGTCAGTAAGGCAGTCGCTCCATGTAAAATACTGGTATTTAGCTGCATTCGGTTAGACTGGAAGCCGACCCCAACATAGTTGGGAAAAGGCAGATGATGATCTGTGTTCGCTGTATTTAAAATATGTTTTTTAATATGATTTGGCTGAATAAGTGTGGTTAAAAGATCTCATACAACTACTGAACCTCTTCATCTATTTAAAAGTAAGCTCTTTAGTTAATTTTAAAGATCTGATCCATCTGGCCGAAACTCTGACATCCAGTCTTACCAAGGGGTACCATAAGGTAATATGATACCCCGTTTTTATTTTATACAACATTATTTTTAGTATATGCGAAATCTGAACATAGTTTGTTCAGAATAAGTAACAATCGATTCCAATAATTTTTAAACCATTTTAAATTGTCTCAATTTTTTTTAAAAAAGCTTACAAGTTGGACACCGAGTGACACTACGTACCTATCACCATCATTTAGGTACCTACTGCCAAATTATTATTATCAATGAGCTTAAGATGACGCGGAGGTACGAGTGGCGCACCGCGTGGTAACCACGTTTTTGTGCGGACAATCAGGTAACAGAACAAGCTTATAACTTTGTGATTTTTCTCATGAAAAATATTTTTGAAATTTTATACATAGGTTCTTTACATAAAAATACTAGACACGTGTTTCGGGTTTCGCATATACTAAAACTAATCTATACTTAATATTATAAAGCTGAAGAGTTTGTTTGTTTGCTTGAACGCACTAATCTCAGGAACTATTGGTACGATTTAAAAAAAATATTTTCAAAAAATCAAAATCAAAATATTTTATTTCACATAGGCCTAGATGGGCACTTATAAAACGTCGAAAAAAAGGTGCACGGTTCGGGTTGGTCGTTTCCTATGGAGAAGAACCGGCAGGAATGGTTACTCTCCATGGTTACTCTTTTCAAATCATTTGGTGTTACAATATTTTCATGGATACAGCACTTGTACTAAGTATGGGGGGACAGCGTAGGCCCGACAATAAGTCGTTGACTACACAAAAAATGTAAAACAAAATAAAAAGTTAACAAGCAGCTGGGAATCTACAAAGCCTACGATGTTCACACATTCACAAACAATTGATAAAAATAATGTATACAAAGGTAAAAAAAAAGAATTGTAAAGTACTAAATTAAACAAGTGACACAAATATTGTTATCAGTGCTGTAACTATTCTGAGCAAAAGTTCTGTTAAAATCTGATTCGAAAGAAGAGAAAAAATGAGATTGAGAATAGTTAGAAACATCCACTTTTAGTGTTAGATATCACATTTATCGAGGAAGGTTATAGGCTATAAAATTTCACGCGGATGAAGGTCGCGGGCAGACGCTAGTGTTGTATAATTCCTCACACAATCGATGGATGATGGAAAAAATCTTTGGAAAACTAGCCAATGAAGGTGCCTGTAGTAATATCTTATTTCTGATTCCCGAGTAACCCTTGGCGAAAGTAACAGTGCACAAAGAACATGCAATTTTAATTTCAAATAGACCGAAGATTTAAATAGTTAGTTTCTGCCGTTTTTTTTTTTTTTTTTTTTAGGATGGGAAATCATCAAATGACCCCCCCCGCTCTGGGCGGAGCGGAAGGGAGTGTCAGACTTGTACTGACTAAAACCCATCCATGTTCCTTCTTTGCCCTTTGTGTTCCAGGGCCGTGGTATCTCTTTCGAACAGTCCCGCAGCCCTGGCAGGCATCGGCCCGTGCGGACCCCTACGTGGTTGCTGACATCTCTTTGAGGCGCGCGTGGAACACGAACGCGCCGTCGACACGGCCTGTCGTCATAAGACGGCCGGACGGCGAGCTAGAGTTAGTTTCTGCCCTAAAGCATAAAAAAAACCGGCCAAGTGCGAGTCGGACTCGCGCATGAAGGTTCCGTATCATCGTAGTCTTTAATTTTTAATTTATTTTTATTATTTGTTAAAAATCAGTAAATTATAGCGTGACGGTTGACAGGGGAGAATGGAAGAAAAAAACGTGTTGTGCCGACCCCAAGTAACATGGGACAAGGGCAGGAAGATGATTTTTTTTTTAAATATTTATTTATTATATTACAATCTAGCCTAATAAGGCTAATAAGCAATTTTAATCTAACTTAATTTGATAAAAATAAAATTATATCTAAGAGCACGTCCATTGCGTCCATTACTTAGCGTCTGTTAAGGCGAAGTCACTTTGTTCTTGTGTCTATATAAATAGCTAGGTACTATATTACGCTCGCGGTAAAGTCACAAATAGGTTACACTACACTAACTCAAAAGGCTTAGTCCTTTCGAGCCTTCTTACTATGTCCGTGTTATCGAGGAAGATGATGGTGAAATTATTTCAAATACAGTTTTATTGAGTAAGCTAACGAATAACACAGGAAAAACTTACAACATCCCCCTTTAAAACTTAAAACTGAAGTGACGTCTACAACTCGTAATTATTTTCGCACAGTAACTCGATCCTCCTGTAGGCAGGCACACGGGAACTCTGCTCTGCTCTCTGCAACTTGTACTTAGGAATATAAGTTGAAATTACCGTAACATCGTTAACTCAACAGTTGTCTAACTCGAACCCAGAACATAGCCTTGAGGTAATTTTACCTTTGGGACTTACGGCTGCAGAGGATGGGTTGCGTATATTTTAATTAATGAGTTTATTTTTTTTTAATTCCCTCGACTGACTCGTTGCCTCCGTAGCATGATCACCGTAGGATTTCTTTGACGGAAGAATCGACAAAATGACAGATAGTGCAAAGAAATCTGTCATTGTGTCGACACAATCTGTCATTATGTCGATTCTTCGTTCGAGTCGGGGGTTGTTCTAGTGGTTGCAATTGCGCCTGCCGAGCATTTTGCCAGCAAATTATTATTAAGTTTTTCCATCAGGAATTTCACAGCCACGCAGTCTGGATTTGTGCGCAGTTGATTGCTGTAGGCTCGCCCCCTATTACATTGGACTTAGACATAACTGGCGAAATGTAGGTGTACTATTAGGTACACCTCTGCTTAAACCTTCGAGTATTACTTTTATTATGTAATGAAAAAAGAAGTTCGTTCCTGGATGAACTTGATGAGGAGCTCTAACACTGCCTGCTCAATAGGTCAAACTTATACTGTCACTTACGGGATATCTTCCGAGATTGTTCATTATTTTGAGCTCCCGGTAAGTGACGAGTAGAATGCGGAATCTCGACTCACAAAATATCGTTAAATATTAATACGATGCTACAAAATTGCGATGCACGTTACTGCGAAAGACCGTTTCTGCGAAGCCACTACACTTCGATGCACGTTACCGCGATAGATCTTCACTGCGATACTACTTGACTTCGATGCACGTTACCGCGATAGATCATTTCTACCGAGCCGCGGGCAAAACCTAGTACCTAATAAACGCTTGAAAATTATAAATAAATAACCTAACGAATTTTTAGAGAAAAATTAGTTTTACTGCTTCGTTTTTATAACATAATTATGTATAATAAAAATGAGAAAAATGAAAAAATTGTTAAATGTTTAAGATTTTAAACTATCATGGTCACTAACATTATTACTTAGACAGGAAATGGGAAATTCAATTTTTATTTTTTTATACTTCAGTTTATCCGTGATCATGGTGCTTGCAACAGCGCCGAAATATCGGGAACTCGACAAAAATAGTAAACATGGTAAATATCCCGTTTCCTGTCTAAGTAATAATGTTAAATGTTTGTTTGTATGGTTGGTGTTTGTTTGTTTGTTTTGGTGTTAAATGTTTAAATTTTGTTAAAAAATTATATATGTTTTTGTTAACATTTTTGTTATATCTTACTCTGTATTTTTGTCAAGTTGATTAATTATACTTTATATTACAGTATAAGTATAAGTTTATTTGTAAATCGTGAAAGCATAAAACGTGTTTGAGGTCATAAACTACTAATCGAGTTCATTTATTGTTATAACATCACATTCTTTGATCGACCAGCTTGTACACAACATCTACTAATCTAATTTTAAGGAAGATTCGCTCGCCATCCCATCCACCCGTATGGCACCAACTGCCAAAATATTTCCGTTATTAGGCATATTGTAGTACAACTTGGAAGTTGTCTGATGTTTGATGAACGAGCGCCTATTACTGCCTACCCTCCTTTTGCTAAGGTCCACCGTAATGTCGGGTATTAGCTGAGTTAATGTTCTACAAGGCATTTTGAGTTTGTATATTATGAAGACGATTATACAGCAAAGTGAATGTATGAAAAGTATTATGCTGCTTTATGCATTTGCCCAGTCCTTCGATTATTATTTAGCAAGCAATGAAGATGCTGAAGCTGCTTCATGATTTTGGCCTCTAGTAGTCTGTGAGACTATTATCCTTGTTTCTCCTTCCTGTTCCTTTTGTCCTTACCATTTTTTTATTCCGTAATATTCTTTATTCATTAATCGGTGTTTGGCAGTGGGGACTGCGGGAACAAAATTACAGACTTCTCGTTGTCCCGGGTGGGGACAACGAAACAACGGTTTTGATTTTTTCCGTTGCCCCCAATGGTGGGGACGTGGCAGTGTAAGGGTGACATCATATTATAATGTACCAGTATATAATCGTGTATTCATTCAATAAAGGCTCAGTTTATAGACAGCATTACATGGTTTCATTTCGTCTCTAACGCCATCCGTATATGGCGACCCTGCCGAAGTGCAGTGAAGTCGGGTGCGCGGATATCGAATTCTACATTCCAATCGTTGTAAAAGGACATCAAGATGAATGGCAGTACTAAGTCAATTGGCTACTACTCAGTTTGGGTATTACACGAATATTTAGGAAAGATAATCGAAAGTTATACCATCCAACATGGGTTCTACTAAGTCAAAAGAAGAAGTTATTATAGCCCAGAATGCAGCTGGTTCCAACAGCGCAAATGTAGACCAAGTAACTTATCACCTGAACGTGATCAATATAATATTATCAGTCCTGTTGCTGGTGATTACGCTTTTATTTCTCTATGGTGTATATCGAGTGTATAGGCGATGTCATAAAAAGTGGATTAATAACGAGATAAATCGGCGTGACCTTCGGCTTTCGAGTTGGCGCCGACGGGAGGCGCGTCAATCAGAGAAGACAAATGAAGTAGTTTGATGCAGCCAGCAGAAAAGTTTCTCACCTACCATGTGCTAGTGAAGTGCGTTAAAAATAAAATAAATGTGAAGTGTTTGTGTCAAAATTTAAAATATCGATATCATACAGTAATGGACTAAGATTGACATTGGGACAAGTAATACAATTATGTATGCGGAAACATCGTAAAAAAAAAAAAAAAACATTTTCGGGAAACACGTACGTAATAATCGATAGCTTATAATACAAATTACCACTTCATATAATAAAATAATAGATTTATGGCTGAAGAATTAAAGGATTTATACAGTAGCTTGTTGGAGGTAAGAAAATATTTAATAAAGATCGGTCCTACTAGACGCAAAGGTAATATTATTTTAGTTAAATTAGAGGAAACTGATAATTTAATAAGACGATATAACGAATGTTTAGTAAAAATAGGCTACCTCAAGGGCAGTGTCAAAACAGAAGAATTTATATCTATTGAACAGATTTGTTTAGATATAGATAAACTTTACGAGGAAATATTAAATTTGTGTAATGAAGATAGCTCTCAGAGGGCAGAACTAATAGATACAAATACTTCACAGAAACCAATCATGGCGAAGTTTGATTTAAAGACGGCTTTGAACTTATTACCTGTTACAAAAGATGACGAAACTAGTATATTGCAATTGATTGATGGAATAGATTATTATCAAGCAGAATTAGAACAGGCATCTCACGGTAAATTAGTAACCTTTGTTTTAAAAAATAGGCTATCACGTTCTGCGAAACTTAAATTAAAATCCAAATATGATAGTGTAGACGCCTTAATCAAGGACATGAAAGCACTCTTGCTACCCAAAAAGTCAGCAGTAGCAATACAACGTAGGTTACTAAATTTGCAGTGGGGACGATGGGAATATACCCCTTTTTCAGTCGAGTTGGGATCGGCTTCCAATCTAACCGGATGCTGCTGTATCCAGTATTTTACATGGACTATTAAATAAATAAATAAAAAAAATAAAAACGTTTATGTATCTCCACAAATTACACAGTTATTTCAGATATAGTTGACAGGTAGTAGGCAAAAAATTGTGGGAGATCTGGAGTCTAAACTAAGCCTAGGGCTGTATTTTAGAACTCCAGGCCTCCATTACATCATAGAGTTATTGTCAACATGGAAAGCATTGCGAAATTGGTGTGTGTATGTGTGTGTGTGTACGTATATAAGTATGAATAAATTTATTACCCAATAAGTATTTTTATGAATATATATATGTATGTATATAGAATATACAGATATAAGCATATGACTAAAATCTTATCTACCAAATTATGTACGTAAGTATGGACTGCCTAGCCTACTTACATTACTTAGCTATCTCAAGTATTTTTTTCTGTTTCCGTATAGTTTAGCTTCAATAACCATTTGATAACTTTAGTTTTACATTCAACTTGACTACAATTTGATATATTCATAACTTTATTTAGCTTGTTATACAATTCACCTCCACGGAAAGGGAAGAATCTTTGCGCAAAGGAAGTACCAACCGCAGTTGTTCTACATACTGCGAAATTTCTCCTAGAGAGACCTATGCGTTTTCTCCCTTCTACGGGTAGGTTTGAGTGTTGGAGAAGTGCAGTAAGCAATATGTACAGCCGCCAGCTGTTAGCACCTGCGCTTCCTCATAAAGTCCTACGGTGTTGAAAAGACGTGGTTTGGATAAACTAACTTTTAGTAACATCCTTTGGGCTCTTTCTACTGTTATCAGCTTTGTTTTACATGCCCCACCCCATGTGGTAATGCAGTAGCCAATAATAGATTGCACCAGAGCCTCGTATACCATCCTCATCGTTTGTTTGTCTGCTACGTCACGGAGCCCTTTAAAAATGTAAGTGAGCTTCCGTATTCTTTTAGATAGAAAGCCAATGTGGTTCCCAAAAGTTAAATTTGCATCAATTTCGACTCCAAGGTATTTAAGACTTTTTGTAGGATTAATACTGGGACAATTACAGTTTGGAGTTGGAGGGACATTACATTTATGTGCGCGGATATTGTAAGTAGTGCGGGTGTTAAGTTCAAGCTGATTGCGAATACAGTATAGAATGTATTTGGTTTTATCTTCATTTAAAGTGAGGGAGTTAGAGGATAGCCAGTGACACACAGTGTTAAAACCATTTTGCGCGAGAATAAAAAGCTCATACCACGAGTCAGCGAAAAAAGTTAGGGCAGTATCATCTGCATATGCGGAGATGCGGCAATTATTAATCTGAAGGGAACAGAGCTCATTTATATAGCAGAGAAAAAGAGTGGGACCTAGTATACTGCCTTGTGGCACCCCAAATTCCACTGGCAATTCGTCACTAATGTGCTCTCCAATTTTAACTGATTGGATCTATTTTTTAAATAATCCGAAAGTAAGTCCAGTGGAACACCTCGAATACCATAATCTTCCAGTTTTTGCACAAGGCGGGGTACAGAAACAGTGTCAAAGGCTTTTGCCAGGTCGAGAAATATAGTCAAGCATTTATTTTTACTATCTAATTTATTTACTAAAAAGTTAACAAGATCGAGGAATGTGTTGTCAGTTGAGCGGCCGGCTCTGAAGCCGTATTGTGAATCAGAAAACAAGTTGTATTCTTCTAGGTATTTTGTAAGCCTATTGTTGATTATGCGTTCGAATATCTTTGATAGTGTTGTTAGGATCGCAATTGGCCTATAATTGCTAACACTGTCTCTGTCTCCCTCTTTATGTATCGGATGTACCACAGCTCTTTTTAATGCGAGGGGAAATATTCCCAAAACAAAACAGCGATTTATTAAGTTGGTTAGAACGGGTGTTATAGAAACGGATATCTTCTTTGGTACATCAGCACTGATCTGATCCCAGCCAGGGGAGCAGTCACTTTTTAACAGTTGAAGAGTTCTTTCAACATCTTCGATGTCCGTGGGTAGGAGAACGAACGAGTTTAGTGGGGGCTTAGAGACTTTCTTAACGCAGGAGATATGGGGGGGAATCATGTTTGATAGTCGTTTCCCAATATTTGAGAAGTATTCATTAATATTGTTTATTGATTCTTGAGGGGTTTTATGTGTGGTTAATAGTTGTAGTGGTAGCTGCTTTTTATTATTATTGTTGGTGATTGTTTTGATGGCAGACCAAAGCTTTTTAGAATTATTTTTAGACATTATTAGTTGATTTCGCTCATATTGTTTTTTAAGTTTCTTTAGTAGGTTATTGCAATAGTTCCGGTATCGCAAGTAGGATATTTTCAAAATGACGTCTTCATTATTAGTTTTTAACTTTTTATGCATTCTGTCTCTGGCCCGGATGCAACGTAACATACCAGTAGTTATCCATGGTTTAATTATAATTTTTGTTTTAGGGATTAATCGTTTTATAGAGTTATTTGCAATTAATAGTTGAATAATGTTAATGAAATTGTTCATGGCGGTGTTTAAATTTGCTTCCTGATACACTATATATACACTATATATACATATATTACAGCCTATCTGATCTCCACAACCAGGTAACTGGATATCGAAAACTTCTTGGCATTACTGATTTACAGTCTTCCAGGCTTCTGAAGCACGGATGGATCTCGATGTGTAATGGATAGTCACCTATCAACGAACCGATGTGATGGTATTATACATTATTTTTAGTATATGCTAATCCTGAATATAGTTTGCTCAGAATAAGTAACTGAATCGATTCCAATAACTTTTAAACCATGTTATATTTAGTCCCAAAAATATTTTTAAAAAAAGCTACAAGTTGGATACCGAGCGACACTAACTACCTATCGGAATCAATTAGGTACCTACTGCCAAGAAATTATTATCGATGAGCTCAAGACGCCGCGAGGGGACCACGTTTTTGAGCGGACAGTCAGGTAACAGAACAAGCTTATAACTTGATTTTTCATGATACAGTTTTGAAATTTTGTACATAGATTCTTTACATAAAAATACTAGATACGTTTTTCAGTTTCGCATATACTAAAACTAATGTTGTATATAAAATAAAGAGGAAAAAATAAAACAGTCTGTAACATTAACTTCATTTTAATTTACAAAAATAAATTATAATATACACCTTAAAAACGAATAAATACAAACTACTACTAAAAAAAACTACTTACTGTGAAAAAAATGTCTATTGGTAAGAGTCGCGAGAACGTTTTTATTTTAACATCAATGGTCGAATGAGAGATGAGTAACGTTTTTAATCAATGTTATCTATGAGTACAGTATGTAAACGTTTAGGGAATTGACTACACAACATATTGACTTGGAATTGTCTTGAGCATGTCAGAATGAGCTTTATGTCTTTGAAATAAAGTCCGAAGCGGCGTCTTCGGAACGAAATGACGTATTTTTTATTTCTTTTATTGCATGGACTAGCTCCTTCTATCCACGTCGATAAGGCTGCGCTTCCACCAGAGATGAGCGAGGTTGCGTAGCGAGGGATGTGTGTGGAACTAACCAATCACATAGCTAGAATACCTCAAGCTGTGAAAAAGGAGCGATGTTATTGGTTAGTTTCACACACATCCCTCGCTACGCAGCCTCAGTGTAGTCGGTCCTTAACCCACCATGATTTTAGCACGCAAACGTGACAACATAGCGTTAATTAGCTAACATTTAATTACACTAGAGTACACTGCTTATTAGTTTACTTTCACTGAATTTCAATACGACAAATATTTATTAATCTTATTAATATACTGTTCTGATAAAACTGGCTTATTGGCTAAACTAATTTGATGTTTCAAATTAGCGATGGTTGACAGCAAGTAACTTCTGGGCGTAGACGGGGATGGGGTTGAGAATATGAAAGGTGCAGGAGTTACAATGTTCTTAATATTAGTATAAAGATTGTGTACAGGCTTTTTAGGAGTAATAGCTACAACATCAGCTGGTGTTACAGCATATACAGGTCTTACAGTAGATACTGGTATTGCAGCATTGCGTTGGCCATTTGCATTCGTCACAAAAAGAGTTTTTAACTCATTATAAGATGGTCTTACTTGTCCCTGTGCTTGTGCATTTTGATTATTGAAAAGCGCAGAGAATTTGCTTTTTTGCGGTTCATATGTACGGTCTAATTCAGATGAATAGTCCACTACTTCTTTTCTAAAATCAAGTTCATCGGAGAACTTGTAATCGTCTTTTGCTCTTTCCACTTTATCGTTGTTTTCGAGACGTGCGTTTTCTACATAATCGTTATTGTTGTCTGAAAAACCATCTAAAGTGCGATCATTGATATTTGCAGTTGTACCTACAAAAGCGGCTTTAGTTGGATAGGCATTATAATATCGTAAATTATTATCGTTTTTATCTCTATAATCATTTGTATTCTCTTCATATCTCTGTTCATAATTAGGAACATTTGCTTTATAATGTACTAGACTTTGTTGTGGACGGTATAAAATATCTTCATGTCCAATATACTCTTGGTTGTGACCATAATTTTGTTTCACTTTATGACGATCAATATTACCTAAACTGTCTTTGTCGTAATCAAAATCTATACTGTTTTCCTGATTATGATGTTTATCATATCTGACATCGGCTTTGTATCCATTCTCATCAGCGGTGTACGAAACTATCTGCGTTCTTCCGTCGGGGAGTACTACCCTGTATTCGCCATTGGTAGCTGATCCTGTACTCTTTTGAGAGTGAGAGAAGTCGTCACCAGTTTTGTGATCCTTGACTGTGTAGGAGAAGGCGTAGTTATCACTCTGTGTAAAGAAAATATAGAAAAATTACTTTTGGAACTATGCTAATCTACTTTATCTCAACTCATATTTATATGAGAGGTATCGATGAGGGGGGATGAAGTGTATGTGACTGAAAGAGTGATGATTCAGATTCATATTAAAGAAAAAGCATAGCAAAAGGAATAAAATTATACCGTGACACGGATTTTGTTGCGCCGACCACAAGTAATATGGGACAAGTGCTGGAAGATGAAGAAGTATTGACGACGACAGGTATCTTTGAAGTTATTGAATCACTTATAAGAATCTCTGGATGAAGGGGTTAGAGGGAGGTATAACATGGTTTAAAAAGTCATTTTCCCCGCGGTGACAGGCCGTCTTGGGGTACTTTTGTTAATTATCGCTATGGGGTCTTCTTGCGTTTTTTTATAGTAGTCGATGTCTTCTAGTTTTTTGTCTCTGAAAGAGATCTGGATATACCCCGTGTCACACATTTATATGTATAGTTATTTTTTTATTTTCTTGCACTGTTGTCTGTTTCGGCGCAAATTTAGGGAATTCCTGTTGCTTTCTCTTCTCTTAACTTGATTGTCTTAACTTTGGTAAAATAAATAACCCCCCATAAATATATACTTACGGGATTAGTTTCTTGGTTGTTATCATGTCCACCCATTTTGTTTTTACTATTATAATAGTCATCAGGAGAATACTGAAAAAAAAGGATTCATTAAGTAAAATATTCGCTCATTGTAATGAAAAAGGAGATAGTTTTTTTAATGTCAATTTTTTTTATGATTTAAATGGTGCTGTCGAAGTAAGTATCAATATTTTTTATTTTTTATTTATAACCAACTTATACCTACAGTTTACACCACACATACAAGTTATTGGTTGAACATAAAATCAGAATAAAAATAGTAATAAAATTATAAAGTAAACAATATGGTAGACACGAAGAATAAACAAAACATTTTTAGTAGACAGAATAAACACAATGAAATTACAATAAAAATGAACAAAACTCGTGGCATCATAAAACTATATATTTTTTTATTCAAGATACAATTTGTTTACCCCGAGGAGATAGTACTGGGAGTGGCAATGGACTCCAGGTATCGAAAAGCAGTGTTGAGGAGTCTCAGTTCAGTACTTGCAAAAATATCCATGGATTCGTCAAGCATTAAAATGTTATTAATATGGGTAAGAACTAGAAATAGCGGGCTTGTCGTAAGGGTTACGGTGCTGGTTTGAGGAAACGAAAAAAGAGGACGTTGGCGTGGGCGAAGAGTGTGTCTGATAGGTAGTGGGATGCGAATTAAAATGGGAGCCACGAATTAGGCGAACGACATATTTAATGAGAGCAAGATTTCTCCTGACTTCTAAGCTCTGGTATGTAACCATACCTAACACGAATGGCGTAGGGTATAGATATGGGTAAAAACCATATAATTTGAGGTAGAGGAAGCGGATAAAAGACTTCTGGACCTTTTCAATTATCAGTTTATATACTTTTTCATGGGGGCTCTAAATTGCACTGTTGGTTTCGAGCAAACTGTGGACGAAAGAGTTGTAAATTATGGTTATGGGTTGCTGATTATTAAAAATGTTAGCCTGTCGCAAAACAAAACCTAGACTTTTGCGGGACTTGCAGTTGCAGATTTGTATAATGTGCTGGTTAAACGTTAGGTGTGGGTCAAAGTTAGTACCCAGATCTCGCACGGTAGAAACTTGTTTCAGGGGCTCCTTGTTTAAAGTGTAGATATTGAGCATGGGTTGTGTGGCTTTAGAGAAGGTCATGATCGAGCATTTACTAATATTCAGGTGAAGGTTGTTTTGAATGCAACAATTGTGGATATTGTCGATGTCAAGTTGGAGTGCCGCTGAATCTATTAGTTATGGGAAGTGCAACCTTTAACTTTCATAATATCAAGTTTTTAAGACAACTTTATGAGTTTCTACAGTACATTTACAAATTACAAGATTGACAAGTTATTGAAAAATGGGGACCTTACCATAGCTTTTGATTGAAAAGTTGTGTGGTAATCGGTTGTCATGGCAGCAATGAGGAAAGTTTTGAGTATGCATGTGGGTTCTTATAAGAGTAGAGGAAGACCAGAGAAACGATGGATGGACTGTGTGGAGGATGACATGGCTAGAAAGGACTGCTGAGAGGACAAGTAATGGAGATGTATGGATGAAGAAGACATGGTGACATACATCTGACAGCTTGCTTACGCTTCCATTTCTGTCTGGACTTCCAGGATTCTAGGCTACACTTCAACCCTTTCGCCACGTCGTGGTTCCGGCGACGTAAAGGACGCCTGGAGAGGATCCTCTGCCGCAGACTGCCTCACGCCTGCCTGCGCTGAATCTAGCTGCCAGATATAGAACCTGGGACTGGAGCCGTTGGTTGCGGGCAAAGACTGAGTCGGGACCATCATCGCCTTGGAGACGGTTCAGGCCAGTGTTCCCTACTTTAATTTCTACCCTCTGCAATCAGGACTTGAGGCGGCCACGGGAATTCAGGCAAAGTAAATTCGTTCTTACCATGTAACTCTTGTTATTTTTATAACCCCTACCTAACTTGCTGACAACCCCCCTTTTTTTTTTTCTGACAACCCCCCTAACAAGGGCCAGTGTCATACTTTCATAAAAAAATACCAACCTTGTGCTTAAACAGATCCACCTTCGAATTTGTGTTTCTTTGAGCGCTATCAAACTCGTACTGTGGTTTCACAGCACGTAGCTGAAAGAAAATAATGCTTAATTAACTAAATGCTAAAAAGCTAATAGTTTTTATATTTCTATCCTGAAATAGTACATTTTGATATAAGTGGGGAAACGTTGTTATTGCATTCGAGGCGGAATTAACTGCAAGCGAGAGTGTTATGTAGCCGAGAACTGCAGTAACAAATACCCACGCGTATCAAAGAAATGAAATATTAGAACGGAAAGTATTTTTGTCAGGAACTATTTTGAAACTATGATTTATGATATTTTGCTTTTTTTCCGCGATTTGCTTTCGCCAGGTAGAAGAAGAAGAAAAGGTAAGGTAGGACTAAACAGTCTAATATGAAAAATACAAAATTCAAATATTTTTGAATTTAGAATACAAATAAATGTTAATTTGTTCATAAAATCATCATGTTTATCTGTAAACACAATTTAAATACTCAAAAAATATTTACGCCGTAAAGACGCATATGTCTTTGCCGAAATTAAAAAAAACAATCACCACCGACCATAGTCATTGAACCCATTCGGACTTAGTATAAGTTTAGTTATCTGTGGAAATTTTCATTTCTGGACGTGTGCGGAAAAATATTAAATATCTACGTGTGTGAAATACATTGTTCCATACATTGGTACATACATGTTGAACCTGATCGTAGTGCAATAAGAAAAAGTTTTCAAAAAAGTTTATTGAAAAACAATTATTTCAACGGTCTTGCTAAGATATGCATTACACACAAGGTGATACTTTTGAAATCTTCGTTTATGACTAAAAAGTTCGAGTTTAGTATGAATAGAATAATAAAAATATAATGGAACTACAGTTCATTTTGCAGCAGTACAGTTTAATAGAATGTAGCAGCAGCAGATTTTTTAAAACACCCGATGAATAATTTCGATACTGATGGGTCTAAAATTATGAATAAAATTACACTGTGTTAAGGCTAAGAAGAATCATAACGCAATGAACAACATAAACAGAACTACTACAGATTAATCACCAATAACCAGCGGCTGGCACACGTTTACAATGATCCCCGCAATGATCCCCGGATAAACAAACACACCTGTTCTTGTCCACGGACACAATAGCGCCATAATCAATCATCGGCCTTATGCCAGTGAATAGAGAAAAAATAATATCACGGATTCATTTTGTCGAGGGCTATGAAATTTGCGAAATTGTTATAAAGATAAAAATATAGAGAGAATGTTGAATATTTTTATTGGTTGCTAGGGCAACTAAAAAAAACATTCAACATTCTTGCTGAAAAAAGCCTCCCTCGTATTCCTCTAGCCAATTTGGCCAATCAGGGAAGAACGAGTCCAGATGGTCACGCCAGCATTCTTAGGCCTGCCTGGGTGATGAAGTACTTTCGGGAAATGACCATTAGGCTAGTGGACCCTGGTCTGATTTTCTGAGTGGGCAAACTGTGGCGAGCTGAAGAGTTTTTCCATTAGATTTTTTTCAGTAGATCTTCGGAGCCTGGTCTTGGCACCGCTGATCAATAGTACCAGTATTTATAGCTAAGAAATACACTGGATTTGTAAGAAATGCTGCAATATTGATGATTTTAATCTAGACTTATATTATAAAGGGGTTGTTTGTAAGTAAGTAGGAGTTAATCTCTGGAACTAATGATCCAATTCTAAAAACTCCTTCACTGGCAAAAAGCAACATTATTCGTGGGTGTTAGCAATATAATACAATTTATAGCTAGTATTGGGCTCGGCTGGGCAGCGTTCGGGAAGTTGCGTGGTATTTTCTCGTCCAACTTACCAGAGTGTCACAAGACGAAAGTCTATGACCAGTGTGTGTTGCCAGTGATTAAATACGGGACCGAAACGTGGTCGCTCACAATGGGCCTCATCAGAAGGCTTAAAGTCACCCAAAGGGCAATGGAGAGGGCTATGCTCGGAGTTTCTTTACGTGATAAAATCAGAAATGAGGACATCCGCAAGAGAACCAAGGTAACCGACGTAGCCCGAAGAATAGCCAAACTGAAGTGGCAGTGGGCAGGGCACATTGCTCGCAGAACGGATGGCCGATGGGGCCGAAAAGTTCTGGAGTGGCGACCGCGAACCGGAAGACATTGCGTTGGAAGGCCTCCCACTAGGTGGACCGATGACCTGGTGAAGGTTGCAGGCATCCGCTGGATGCGAGACGCACGGGACCGGTCAATGTGGTGACACTAGGGGGAGGCCTATGTCCAGCAGTGGACGTCTTTCGGCTGAAATGATGATGATGATGATGCAATTAGCTTAATGCAAGTAAGCTTGTCTATGATGCAACAAAATGACTAAAGAAAGAGAAAAGGGCGATGTATGGCACTAGGTGATTCTGATGATGTTATTATAATATTTAAACAATAAAACCTGCGGCTTTTTTTCCCTTCTATCCATATCATAATCATCAGTATTCCTCTCAATAGACTTTATGACATAGCCATCATATTTGACAGTTCTCATCACACTATGACGAGTGGTTGAAAAACCTAGAATGTCTGCTATGTCACCACTTTCTTCACTGTCTGAGGGTCGACTTTCCCTACGATCACTGAGCCTATGCCAGGCATTGCCATTTGAGATCTTATTTAGAATATTTGAAGGTCTAAATTGGAAGTCCTCGTCGAGGGCAAGGTGTGCAGCAAACTCTCTTCTTCGTATTTTTTTGCTGTCAGGATAGTATTCGAGGTATTCTGAACTGCTTGATTCTATAATTTTTCCTCCATTATTCTTTTGCGTAAAAAGAAAATGTGTGTGAATAATTTGCGTCAAATTTTTCTATTAGTTTTGTTTTAAATACATCTACATCAATTTAATTATAAGCTTTTAGTATCCAACTGGTGTACAAAGGCCTCCTTTCACATTTACCAATCAATTGGACCCCGTCATCTCCTTCTAAGTTTGCTTCAGTGTCGTTAGAGTTCCACTTTTATCATCACGGCACAGGCCTTCTTGCCAGCCTAACTGGTTGCAGCTGGCTTCCCACGGGGTGATTTCGGCTGTTTCAATGTCTGATACCAATACTTACTTTTCTTTACTTGGTTATGAAATGATAAAATCTAGCAAAACCCGTCTATAATATCCTTACTCCTGGAACACAGACTTCTGCGAGAGTGGGCTGTAATCAACAATAATCGCAGGCCCAGTTCGAGTTGTTGGATCACATCAGAATACCCAATAGTTTTTAGAATTGTCATTATAGATTTTAAAAACTCACATAGATCTTTTTGAAATCAAAATCAAAATTGTTATCTTCTTCATTGAACTCATAATTATAGTCTTTGGTGGCAGATTGAGCTTTTCTGCTGTATGAGGGTGCATTTTGGGACCATTTACTATTTAGTTGACCCTTTTCTTCATCAAGTATTGCTAAATTTTTAGTCTAGTTTAAAGAAAATATTATTATGATAATTAGTTTATCTTAAGACTATATACTGCCTCGTTGTCGTCGGTCGTGCCGAATCTTGAGGGCCTTGCAAGTAATTGGAGTTGAAGGGTTTTCGTATTTCGACAACGAATTTCACCAGGAACGATATAGTTTTTCTGTGGCTTATGTTCATTTTTGACTTTCCCATTTATCGTTTTATTTGATAGAATGGGACTCTGTCTAGGCCTTCTGGATTCAAAAAATCCAAATTTATTTATTTGCGGTAACTGTGACATTTGTGACACAGTTACCGTTGTTTGTTTGTTCCTTAGTAGTAGCCCGGAGCCTGGCCCTCAGTCCTTTGAGATCTCGGGTTCGATTCCTAGGTCTGGCAAAGTGTTATTGGGTTTTTATTTTGTCATCTATAATTTGTCATCGGCTTAGCCTATTCCCAACTATGTTAAGGTCGGCTTCCAGTCTAACCGGATTCAGCTGAGTACCAGTAGTTTACATGGTGCGACTGCCTATCTGATCTCCACAACCCGGTTAGTACTGAGTAATACGAAACCCCTTGGTAAGACTGGTTATCAGAATTTCGGGCCTCTGAATTCCTGTAACGACGTAGATCTACAAATGATAGCCGGGACCAACGGCTTAACATGCTTTCCAAGGCACGGAGGAAACTCGGTATGTAATGGTAGGTCACCCATCCTCGGACCAACCTAGGTAAGCGCGGCTTAACTTGAAGATCGAACCGGCCGGCTGTTTAGCCACGAGTTCGTCTTCATCTATAATTAACTAATAAAAAATATATATTTAAAAAAAAATACACAATACGCGTACGCGTGCGTCGCTTGTTTTAGCGTACATAACCAAATGAAGGTTCCTTGTAGTAAGGACGTTAGGTAAATAAAACTATTAATGTAAATTAAAACCTGATCGAAACTTCTTTGTTGCAAGGCCTGTACCAGTAGTTGGCCGGCCTTCGAGTCACGTTTTCTCGGAGTGATAAATTCAATTGCTCGTCTCTGACAAAAACGACAGAAAACTCTTAGAAAAACATAACATTTAATGCCTTTACTTTAGGTCATTTTATATCTAAACCAATAAAGAAATCTACGCACTACGATTGGCATCCAAAATCCTCTAATGTCAGTTTTGACGTCTATACATTATGGCAAATACAAACTTATTAGTGGCAAGTAATAACGACGTTTTCTTTACATACCCTTAACGAAGCCGAAAGGCACTTGTTATTGCCGTCTTTGCGATAATTTTTTTTTTTCTAGACCGTACCTGGGAACCTTCTAGTTACGCAGATATTGGGGGTCAAAGTTCCAACTTTAACACAAGTGTTTTTTAAATACATGTTTTTAATGTAAGATTTTTACTTTAAAGACCTTCACGACCCCCGTACTATTCAATTCATCCATCAGCACAATGCTTTGAGTGCTTTGTTACTTAGATGCAGCCCGGAGCCTGGCCCTCAGTCCTTTGAGGTCTTGGATTCGATTCCTAAGAACGTTAGGTAAATGAAACTATTAATGCAAATTAAAACCTGATCGAAACGTCTTTGTTGCAAGGTTTGTACCAGTAGTTGGCCGGCCTTTGAGTCAGGTTTTCTCGGAGTGATAAATTCAATTGCTCGTCTCTGACAAAAACGACAGAAAACTCTTAGAAAAATACCTAATTATTTCAAATAAAACATCATGAATAATAATCAAGCCTTTGATGTTCCCACACTGCTGGAACGTAGGCCGCCACTCTGTAAGAGGAAGTGCGGGTTGGTAGATGTTACATGTCTTCGAATTTGTGGTTCTAGGACATGCCGATTTCTCGACGATGTTTTCCTTCGCCGTTTTGGGAGCAGTGTAGAAATAAAGAAAGATAAAGCTGTGGTCAAATAATATACAGGGTGGAAGGAACAGGGTTACCACGTATTCTTCTCGTATTCTACATCATTTTGAGCCCTCCCACACATACAATTTATAAAGGGTGTAAATATACCCTTAACGAAGCCGAAAGGCACTTGTTCTCCCCGTCTTTGCGATCATTTTTTTTTTCTAGACCGTACCTGGGAACCTTCTAGTTACGGAGATATTGGGGGTCAAAGTTCCAACTTTTACACAAGTGTTTTTTGAATTACTTTAAACACCTCCACGACCCCTGTCTGAAATAATAAATGAATCCATCCATCAGCACAATGTTTTGAGTGCGGTCCATCGAGTCCTACCGTAAAACGTGATTTTTCACCTCAAAAAAAAAAGTCAGTTAATAAATAATCTTTGCATAAAGTTACTTAGTTCGATGTACAGAATGCTTGGTTGGCGGCTTCGTGAAGGGTCTGTTTACAGCCTGTATGTGGGAGAGGTTCCACCCTGTATTTATTATTTAATAACAACATTATCATCGTAATACCAGCTTGTTACTGTCACACTACTGGGTAAGCGGGCATAGACTTCTAATCATCTGGTGTGGTTAGGTACATTCAAAATATGTGTGAGCCTTGTTCGTGAAACCCCGAACTGCAATACCATCCACCTCCATCTGCTCTATTGACTCAATAGAAGTCATCACTATCGACACTCCCACTCATCATCTGCCTAGCCTTTTCCCAACTATCTTGGGGTCGGCTTCCACTCTAACCGGATGTAGCTGGATACCTGTTGACCTGCACAACTTAGTTATAGGGTAATAATATAGGCTGGTTGTCACTGGACTCGTTACGTGAAATAGTTAGATAATAAAAATACTCTGAATTTAAACCTGATTACATCTCCTGCGTTCACTAGATTGGGTCAAAATAGGATCAGTACTTCTTTCATTTCGTTGTTGTCTTGACTGCATAAATGCCAATAATCGCTGCCGGTAATAAAGACAAATATCTATTTGAAATTAAATCTATTACAATATTTGAGACTTACTAAAAACGAATACAGGAGTCAAAATGTTATTGCGTTTTTGCCATTAAGAACTTCTTCATAGCATCCCGGAGACTGACTTGTGCCCGGTTGATGGCAATAGGCTCGCCTCCTATTATATGGGGCTTAAATAGGTATTACCGGTGAAATGTGGGTGTACACCTCTGGCTAACCATTCGGAGATTACAGACGTGCTGTTATTTTTTAACACGCTTCTATTATAGCTTCACCAGTAACTGTAACTATGTAAAAAATCTTAGAAGTTATATTTGACCCACTTCCCAGTTTCCGATTGAGCTGAAATTTTGCATACATGTTTAGTTTGAATGACAATGCATTATTAGCTAAGTGGCGTCATTCTAAATCCAAGATGGCGGCCTCCCAAAGATGGCGGAATAGTTATTTTTTATGAATTCAAGGGCTTTCAAAGGGTTTGCTGAGAAAACTTCGAGAAATAAAATAACGTCACACTGAAGCGTGGTTTTACTTTTTTTTAAACTATAATATTATTTGTGTTGATATTTGATATAGCAATCTAAAAAAATCGTTCCGCGTCTCTTCTGGCCCGACACGGGGTCTAGATCTACTTAGAAAAGTTGGCGAGTCACCGTTGGAAAAGAACAAGCAAATGTGAGCGGCCCCAATGCTCACTGGTCTGTACTCAGACATTATTGAATGGGAAACATCTGAGTTCTTTAGTTCTGATTAAAGCTGACGTATTAAATACAACTAGAAGACAACGCGATCAGCTCATCTTAACCGATTTCTAAAGCTGACGGTGTCGTCATTATTTTAATTGATCAAAATTCGACTTAAAAGTTATGCAGCACTAGCTAAGGCCCGCGGCTTTACCCTTGTAAATGTCCTACGGGACACTGGGTCGTACTACTGGGATAAAAGTGTCCTATGTGTTAATCCAGGTTATAAACTATCTGTGTGCCAAATTTCATCCAAATCCGGTCAGTAGTTTTTGCGTGAAAAAGTAACAACATCCAGACATCGATACAACCTCACAAACTTTCACATTTATAATATTAAGTAGTGAGCGGTTTTGTACCGAAAATTAAGGTTACCCAACACCCATTTCTAAAAAGACTATTTTATTCGGCTGTGTGTCGCGTAATTTAACTATTAGGCTGAGGCCAAACGAGCGTATATTCTTGAGCTGTGAGTCGCGTAAAATGAGTCGCGGAATTTACGCTGCATTTGGTTTCATACTAAAGTCCACTTTGTACCACACGACGACGCAAAATGAGTTGTACAAACCGTGTGGTACAAACAGGACTTCAGTATGAAACCGAATGCAGCGTAAATTCCACGACTCATTTTACGCGACTCACAGCTCAAAAATATACGCTCGTTTGGCCTCAGCCTAATAGTTAAGTTAGGTTATTGACTGGGTTTTAAAACCAAAAACTGATTTCAGAACCCGGTTCGTACACACTTCCGAGACATATTTATCACCGTATGTTTCTTGATAAAGTATTGGTCACTTCTTTCAATTGCAATTATTTATCGATCAATCAACTCAATCTTTCGAAGTCCACTGCAGCCAAGCCAAGGTGTGTTACAACATTTTGGTTTCTACCTTCAGCATTCAGTCTGACCCAGCTACGTTTTTAACTGTGATTAGGTAAAGTAATAATTATGCGCAATCGGAAGAAGAGATGGATGGTTTTCTGCCCCCGTAGCATGACCACCGTAGACAAGGATTTCTTTGACGGAAGAATCGACAAAATGACAGATAGTGCAAAGAAATCTGTCATTGTGTCGACACAATCTGTCATTTTGTCGATTCTTCCGTCAAAGAAATCCTTGTCTACGGTGGTCATGCTAGGGCTGAAGGGACCAATTAGGTCTGGCATCTGTTCTTGTGTTGATACGTGTTGGGGATTTAGTAGTATTCATGATATCCCAGTTACAAAGTAAAGTTAACCAACTCCATATGTAAAAAAAAAATCACTTACCTCATAATCCTGGTTTATCTTCGCTGGGTCAAAATCGTATACTGGAGTCACCGTAGCCAAAATATGGCTGTAGGGCTCATAAATATTTCCTCTGGCCAGATAGTTGGGTCTATAGGTGACCTAAACGAAACAAAAGCTGTTAATTTGGCACAACTAGAACATTATGAATAAACGTAAAGTAACATACAGGGTGTAAACAGACCCTTCACATAGCCGTCAACCAAGCATTCTGTACATCAAACTAAGTAACTTTACGCAAACATTATTGCTGGGAATCGACTTTTTTTGGGGTGAAAAATCACGTTTTACGGTAGGACTCGGTGGAAAGCACTCAAAGCATTGTGCTGATGAATGGATTGAATAGTACGGGGGTCGTGGAGGTGTGTAATACATTAAAAAAATGTATTTAAAAAAAAAACTTTGTAAAAAATTGTAACTTTGACCCCCAAAATCTCCGTAACTAGAAGGTATGGTCTAGAACAAAAAAAATGATCGCAAAGACGGGGAGAACAAGTGCCTTTCGGTTATGTTAAGGGTCTATTTACACCCTTTATAGATATAAGATCACACTTGTAATTCCAGAACTTTGGGAGAGGTGTACCTACTAGTACACCCACATTTCGCTAGTTATGTTTAAGTCTTGTGTAATAAAGGCGCGCCTATTACCATCAACCGGGCACAAATCCAGACTCTTTAGCTGCTACTGTGCTACCCAATAACACTGCCCAACCTGGGAATTGAACCCAGAACCTCATGCTCAGCAGTAGTATTTGCGACCACTAGACCAACAAGAGTCAAAGAACAAGACCTGTCTCGTACTTGGCAAAATAACAAAAAGTTTGGCTATGGACTCGCTGAGAGGTCCTAATGTCACTAAGGGGCGTTGGCCTGACCTGGTGGTACTAGATTTGGGCTGTTGTTGGGGTTGAACTCGCTCCTGGCTATGGACTCGCTCAGAGGTGGCAATGTAGCTATGAGTGGGGTTCTTACCTGGTGGTACTGGGATTGAGCTTCTGGACTGTTGTCGGGGTTCAGCACGCTCCTGGCTATGGACTCGCTGAGAGGTCTCGATGTGACGATGAGTGGGGTCGGCGGCGGCGGTGGTGCGTCATTTGGGAATAGTATGGGGCCTTTTCTGGAATGGAATGAATAGTTGGTTAGTTTGGAAAGACCTTTTAGAGCTGCAGATTTCCTGGGGCCTAAGTCTGGTATTTTTATAAACTCGTCATTCCAACACGATCCCATTGTCCTTTTTAATAAAAGTTCATAATCTGCTAAATTCATAATGGTCAATCATTGGTCGGTCAATGGTCTCGTAATAGAATTGTGTTATAATGAAATTGTCGTATTGCCATTATTATAAAACCCGTTAGTTTCTACTAACGGGTTTTGATGATGATGATTTTTGAAAAACTACTACTAAAGAACATTTATTCACGCCAGATTTAATTTATATATATTTATACATATTATTTATTATTTATCAGATTATTTATCAGATATATATTAGCCATTTCTTTTAATGGAGTGTCAGTGGTTGACCATTGGAAAGTCATAATGACGCCATTATATTAGTAGATTTTTAAACTTGTCAAAATCAACAATTATGAAATCAATGATAGACCATTCTGACACAATTGTAAAATCAGACTTGAGGCCCAGCACGCGTACAGTGACCACCGTAGAAACGGGTTTTTTAGACGGACAAATCGACAAAATGACAGATTGTGTCGACACAATGACAGATTTCTTTTCATTATCTGTCATTTTGTCGATTTTTCCGTCAACGAAATCCTTGTCTACGGTGGTCATGCTACGCGTGCAGATGTGTTACCATTCTTAGGGTAAAAGTCTTATCATATACAGTTTGTATTCTTTGCTAAATAAGTCTGTGCTTATAATAATGTTATTCTATTCAAACCATCGCCATCGGGGTCAGTTTTCACCAAAGCGGAGGAGAGAAGTCAGGTCCATAATCACCCAATGGGTTATTGGTTAATTCTTCTTCTTTATCGTGTGGTTAGTGCCTAACCTGGTTTCAGAGTATCCCGCCGCCAACGGGCCTCTGACTTAGCTTCACATGCCGTCAAGAAATATCTCTCAGGCATGCTGGTTTCTTCACGATGTTTTTCTTCGCCGAAGTAAGTGATAATTATACAATAGGCACATGAATCCGAAAAATCAGAGGTGCGTCTCTTGGGTTCGAACTTGAGACCTATGACTTGGCAGTCCGACGGTCACACCACTAGGCTATCACTACTGTAATTGGTTGATTTTTAACCGACTTCTAAATAAGGAGGAGGTCATGTATCAGATATTCTTAGATCTGAACAGATCTAATCTTAGATCTGAACAGATCTAAGAATGGCGCTTCGTTGCTTAATTACCTTCATCTCCTGTCCTAATTTGGTGGAAAGCAAGTCTAATACTAATATACCATAGGACAGAACCATCCATGGAGGACCTCAGTACAATGCTCGATGACCTTAGTAGAGCTTCCGAAAAAGTGGGTCTTAAAATGAACATGGACAAAACCAAAATCATGTTGAATACCCATGTAACACCCACTCCTATCAAGATCGGAGACTCTACACTCGAAGTTGTAGACGATTATGTCTACCTTGGACAAACGATCCAGTTAGGTAGGTCTAACTTCGAGAAAGAGGTCAATCGTCGAATCCGACTCGGCTGGGCAGCGTTCGGGAAGTTGCGGGGTATCTTCTCGTCCAACTTACCGCAGTGTCTCAAGACGAAAGTCTATGACCAGTGTGTGTTGCCAGTGATTACATACGGGACCGAAACGTGGTCGCTCACAATGGGCCTTATCAGAAGGCTTAAAGTCACCCAAAGGGCAATGGAGAGGGCTATGCTCGGAGTTTCCTTGCGTGATCGAATCAGAAATGAGGACATCCGCAAGAGAACCAAGGTAACCGACGTAGCCCGAAGAATAGCCAAACTGAAGTGGCAGTGGGCAGGGCACATTGCTCGCAGAACGGGTGGCCGATGGGGCCAAAAAGTTCTGGAGTGGCGACCGCGAACCGGAAGACGCTGCGTTGGAAGGCCTCCCACTAGGTGGACCGATGACCTGGTGAAGGTTGCAGGGATCCGCTGGATGCGAGTCGCACGGGACCGGTCAATGTGGCGACACTTGGGGGAGGCCTATGTCCAGCAGTGGACGTCTTTCGGCTGAAATGATGATGATGATGATGATGATAGGACAGAAATGCATATCGTTGTAATTATACGTACAGACGGTAACACATCAAGCTATACACATCCAGTATAACCTGAGCTCACTTTGTAACAGCTTCCCGAACAATGATAGATCAGCTTAATTTATTTTGCATAGCTTGATTGGTGGTCGTGCGTACATATTTCCTTGGAGGAACACTACGATATTGGGCTTTACTTTACCACACTTCAACCAACTTACCTGTACAGGCGTTAAAACACAGAACTAAAATAAGTGTACCAAGTTTGATATATCGAAGCAAATTTTCTTGAAAAATTAAAATTAAAATTTCAAATTCAAAATATTTTATTGTGGGCATATGTTAGTTACAGGTCTAAACAATAAATTAAAGTTCCAATATGTCCTGCCTAATAGGCATATAATAATTATGTAGTGGCATTACATTTAAATTTTATACCTTGAACTGCACACTGTCGTTTTAACATGCCAATAGCAATTCAATCTTTTTGTACGAAATAAAACAATGGAGAATGTATCGTTTTTCTTATGTTGAGAAACGATAGACGGTAGGTAGACTGTAGCCGATCTCATTAATTTATGAACAACACCTAACCTGTACCTATTTTCATATCAAATAAAATTTTTATTCTGATTCAGATGCCTGTAATTCCCGAAAGCTTAGGCAGAGGTGTACCTAATAGTACACCCACATTTCGTTAGTTATGTTTAAGTCTCACGTAACAGGGATATTAAGTATTTATTTCTATTTTTGAAATGAAGAACATCAATAGATGTACATTGGTGCGTCACAGAGGTGGTTCAATGACCGGTACTGCCACGCTAAAACTATACCTAATCAACCAAGACATTTCACTTATTATTGACCTGACTCTGTACATCCGATCAGTCCCTACGAAGTCCAAAGGGCTCTTCGCGAAATGAAATACAATAAATGCCCTGGGATGGACGGCATAACAACAGAAATTTTAAAGCTAGGGCGTCCCCATTTCTCCACAACCGATCATCTCCAAGTGATAGAAAAGCTCTGCCAATTTAACATACCACTTTACCTAGCCTTTGTGGACTATGCCAAGGCATTTGACAGTATTGACCATCAGTCAGTTATTATTGCTTTGGAGTCCCAAAACGTAACGCACACCTAAATTGACCTCATTGACACAATTTATCGAAACAGCTCTGCCAACATCAAGCTAATCTATTCACAATAAATATTTCGTTATTTACGTGTGTTTTAAAGAAATCACCGACCACTTAAAACAACTAATCATCTCGACTTTTCTCCCAGGCGATAACTACAAGAAAATAATTGCAAGCTAATGTAGAATCAATACTGCACCTATCTGCTTCAAACCGATGGCTTTAACTGTTCGATTTAAACTTAGCCAGTTAGCGCTAACGACTTCTTATGCTCCCTGCTATATTTGTTGGTTCATTTGTGGAAAAGTGTGAGAGATTTATGAACAATCTCAGGATTTATTTCGTTAAGAAAATTTCTAAGAAAATGGAGAATTAAAGAGGTCTAGATCGCTTTTAGTCACTATGTATATTAGGATAAACAGTAATTAGGCAATTCTCATACGACACCGCTCGTCCGCGAGACTTATCCATGAGAGGCGAAGCCTTAATCTCTGGACCATCACGACATCAAAACATATTACGTTCACGCAAATCGGGCAGTGCTTTAGCTTAGCAGGAAACCCTTTTACCTTCGTTAACAGACCTTCGAAGTATTTTCAAAGGACAGGAAAGCAATCACTAAAACCTACAATTGAAAAAGAAGACGTTTGTTTTGGACAAGAATCGGGCTCAGGATTGGTCACCGAGCTCACAATATCGGTTCTTGTGTAAACATACTCCTAAGCTATTCTTTCTAAGTAATATAACATACCTAATATGTTTTCATTTACTTAAGAGTCACCTCTTGGCAAGAATATTTTGATGAAAGGAGTCGCAGTAAAGGTATTTGGGTTCTACTGTACAACCAAGTGATTACATACGGAACCGAAACGTCATCATCATCATCATTTCAGCCGAAAGACGTCCACTGCTGGACATAGGCCTCCCCCAAAGGGGGGTTTTTGCCATAATCGCCACGCTTGGCAGGCGGGTTGGCGATCGCAGTACGGTTGTTAAAAAAGCACAGAGAACGCTGCTGCCCATTCTCTGGTAACTCCCTTAGTCGCCTCTTACGACACCCACGGGAAGATATGGGATGGTGCTATTCTTTACGTCCGACACCATACAGAACCGAAACGTGGTCGCTCACAATGGGCCTCATCAGAAGGCTTAAAGTCACCCTAAGGGCAATGGAGAGGGCTATGCTCGGAGTTTCCTTGCGTGATCAAATCAGAAATGAGGACATCCGCAAGAGAACCAAGGTTACCGTGTAGCTGGAAGAAAAGCCGAACTTAAGTAGCAGTGCGCAGGGCACATTGCTCGCAGAACGGATGGCTGATGGGGCCGAAAAGCTCTGGAGTGGCGATCGCGAACCGGAAGACGTTGCGTTGAAAGGCCTCCCACTAAGTGAACCGATGACCTGGTGAAGGTTGCAGGGATCCGCTGGATGCGAGTCGCACGCATTATGTCCTAACAGTGGACTTCTTTCGGCTGAAATGATGATGATGATGATGATACAACCAAGCGTGTCGAAAACAACGTGGATAGACGGTGCCAATATGGGAAGGCAGACGTTCATTACAGCTCTTCGACTTCGATCCGGACACATACCCTTAAATAAATTCACATTCCTAATGGGTAAAGTTCACCAAATTGTACAGAATGCAACTCGATTGAAGATGTTTACCATATAATCATGGAGTGTGTTCGGAACGAGCCGGAGAGACGAGAACTGTTGAGTCTTTTTAGTAATATCTGCGAGACTGTGGTGTGTAACAGCGTTGCTTCAGAAGCAGTCAGGATGGTGTACAGGCTCGTAACTTGTGGTAATAATCTCAGAAGTAGAAGTTATGTTTAGCATCATAAGTTGATTTGTAACAATGAGGGTGGCTGGCATAATGTGTCTAGAAAAAAAGTCACCTCTAGTACCTATTACTGTTACTGTTAGCCTGCGATATCTCTCATAACTTTTGTTAACTGACTACAACCTTATTTTTAGTATATGCAAAACCTGAATATAGTTTGTTCAGAATAAGTAACTGAATCGATTCCAATCATTTTTGAACCATGTTATATTTTGTCCAAAAATATTTAAAAAAAGCGACACTAAGTACCTATCGCAATCATTTAGGTACCTTCTGCCAAATTATTATTATCAATGAGCTGGAGCTGGAGGCGCGCGCTGCATAGTGATCACGTTTTTCTGCGGACAACTAGATAACAGAACAAGCTTAGAACTTTGTGATTTTTCATGATACAGTTTTGAAATTTTGTGCATAGATTCTTTACATAAAAATACTAGACACGTGTTTCAGGTTTCGTATATACTAAAACTAATGTTGTATAATATAGTCCTAGCGTATTATGCAACACCTTACTGTATGTGGAGCCCTTACAAGGCCAGAAGGCGCTGCGGAAAACCTCCTAAAATTGCGGATAAAATCAACGACCAGTGGCCAACATTAGCCTTGTAAAAAAAAACTCGACAAAATGAGGATTGAAAAAATCAAGCGGAGTGTGGGTGCACACATTTCTAACTCTGTTTTAAGCTTTCACGGTTTACAACTAAACTTATACTGTCACGTACGGGATATGTTCCGGGTCTTTCCGGGATATGTTCCGTGTTTCCGTGTTTTTTCCGTGATCGGGAGCTCAAAATAATGAACAATCACGGAAGATATTCCGTAAGTGACAGTATAAGTTTTGCACACATTTCTGTCTACATCTTCGAAGCATACAGGAGTGATGTTATGACTATTTCTTATCAAGGTAACAATCTATACAGCCCCTTCGCTTAGCCAGTGTTAGAACAATAGCAGATGTAGTTTTTATACATTCGGCGGGAACTAGGTGTGACAATAGGTATGTGTTGAATACCTATGTTTATTTTACACTAGCTGACCCGCGCAACTTCGTCTGCGTTCGGATTTTCCCCGTTTATGCAATCTTTTTCATAAATGCTCCGCTCGTTTTGGTCGTAGCGTGATGTTGTGTAGACTATAACCTTCCTCGATAAAGGGGCTATCAAACACTAAAAGAATTTTTCAATTCGGACCAGTAGTTCCTGAGATTAGCGCGTTCAAGCAAACAAACAAACAAACAAACTTTTCAGCTCTATAATATTAGGATAGATTATTATGTTTTGAGAAAAGGAGCTCGTCACTCGGATCAATCTTCTGGTCAAGCCGCGCTTGTCTAGGCTGGCGTGTGGATGGGTGACCACCCATTTCATATCGAGTTTCCTCCGTGCCTCGGAAAGAATGTTAAGCCGTTGGTCCCGGTTGTCATTTGTAGATCTTTGACAGTCGTTACAGGTAGTCAGTGGCCTGAAAGCCTGACAAACAGTTTTATCAAGAGGTATCGTATTACCCAGTACTAACTGGGTTGTGGAGGTCAGATAGGCAGTCACTCCATGTAAAATACTGGTATTCAGCTGTAGCCGGTTAGACTGAAAAACCGACACCAACATAGTTGGCAAAAGGCAGGCAGATGATGATGTTTTGAGAAAAGGACAAAAGATCACATACTTTTAGTTTTTATACTTTGTTAATTGTATTATAACATCTATCTTGATTAGTCTGTGAGTGTGTCAATGAATTACCTAACCTTCGGGGATTAGGCAGAGCTGTGTACCGAATAGTACACTCACATTTTACCAGTTTTGTTTAAATCTATGTGATAGGAGGCGAACGTATTGCCATCATTTGGGCAGAAAACCAGATACCGTGACTGGTACTGAGAAGTTCCTGATTCAAAAAACTCAGTAACACTTTGCCCGACCTGGGAATTGAACCCAGGACCTCATTCTTTATAGTCGCGCTTACGACCACTAGACAAACGAGGACGTCCTACAGTTAGAGCAGTGGTGATGAATTACCCAAAGTAATGCGCCTGCCTGTGTTCGAACTCACGACTGACAACCGAAAGTCAGGGCCGTTACCACTGAGCCACGATTGCATTCTTTGACAATAATATACAAGGTGCAAACGGACCCCTCACCCAAGCATTCTGTACATCAACTTAAGTAACTGCCTACTACTAAGCCCGCAAAAATTATTGCTGGGAAACGGCTTTTTTTTAGGTGCAAAATCCCGGTTCATGGTAGGACTCAAAGTACACTCAAAACATTGTGATGGATGCATTGAATATTACGGGGACCATAGATAAAGTTATAAAATTAAAAACTTATAAAACGTATTTTTGTTTAAACTTGTGAACAATTTGGAACTTAGACTTTCCATATCTCAGTAACTAGAAGGTTCCCAACTATGGTCCAGTACAAATAATGATTGCACATTGGCAGAAACTACTCACGGTGCCTTTCGGCTTCGTTAACGGTCTTTTAACACCCTTTATGTGTAAGAAGACGGACAGCTTAAGATTAAGGGCGCAGCCGATGCCGGCCTAGAAAGAGGTGGCGAGACGTGCATCCCGACCTGTAGTGGAAAAAAAATGCAAAAGAAACTCACCTGGCGTGTTCCTTATGTGGCAAAAACTGGACGGCTTTCAACGGTAGTCGAAGTTGCTGTAAGTTGCTTTGTCGTGCGTGATCATCGGTCCTCATTCCTGGCAGAATGAGGAGTAGGAGGAAAAACATGGCGCTGTCTTATGTGGATATCTGAAAGAGAAGAAGATAGTCATCATAACCTTGTCCCATGTTACTTGATTTCGGCGCAATTTGTGATTTTCTTCCATTCTCCCGTCACCGTCACGCTATCATTTACTCCTTTTTCTTTCATATCATTCCTCACACCATCCATCCACCGTTCTGCTGTTCGTCTCTGCATCACCGGAAGGTGATGCTAGAAAATGCCTTCAAGCCAAGTCTGTACATTTGTGTGCTTAAATAATTCAGTTCCTTTCTGCTTTTATACATGTACAGAGGCCAGCACATCAAACTACTACAATCTGTCAAATTTCTTTAATAGATTTTGAATTTTATCGCTAAAGCATTAGGTTCAAGGTTGATTGGGAAAATTTGTCAGTTTCGGGTAGCTTGATGTGCGGGACTGTTCGAAAGAGATACCGCGGCCCTGGAACACAAAGGGCAAAGAAGGAACATGGATGGGTTTTAGTCAGTACAAGTCTCAAACTCCCGCTCCGCTCAGAGAGGAGGGCTCGTATGATGACTTCCCAACCGAAAAAAAATTGCGTCAAAAAATTCTTCCGCGTATTTGGAGTTGAAACACAGGGGCCACGGGGTCTGATTGCCCATCTAGTCTTTCGGGACATCGTAAAGCGGTTGGTCGACTCTTCCGGTGACCAGAGGGCCCAAAGAGTCAGCATTGCTATCCAACGTGGCACTAATCTTCTGGGTACAATTCCCGTTGACGACGAGGAAGAATTAAGTAAATAAAAGAAGATGCGTTGCCATGCCTGAGACAAAACTGAAATGTCTGTTTTGTCAGTTATCACACCGGTACCGATGTCGACATTTGGCCAACCAGAACTCAGTAACGTTGCTTGGCAGCATTAATGGTGCTGGGACCAAGAGGTACTAAGACTCCATAATTGAGTCAGGCAAACTAATGTTGGGCTCCGTTTTTAAGTCTGGGATCACGGCGTGGTAATAAGAGCCAGTCTGGAACATTTTCGAAAAAATCGTCTCAGGCCTCGCCTTTGGCAAATCATGCCTCAACAAGCTAACATCGGCTGACTTCGATAGTTAATAGTTTCAAACTTACACAACGGCTAAACATTTCACATAGTTAACTATCATTGTCAGGTTAGTTTGCGATTTCTTATTACTGAGTTACTGAATGGATTACGTTATGTGGGATAGACTAATAAATTTGCGATTAGGGCGTGTGAACTGTCAGCACAGAGGTAATGGTATATTTATTTATTTAAACTTCATGTACAATTGTGGTATATAACTTATACGAATAGATACTATAAACATAAGGGTGTAAGTAGACCTTTAACGAAGCCGAAAGGCATTTGTTCTCCCCGTCTTTGATATTTTGTTTGTTCTAGACCATACCTGGGAACCTTCTAGTTACGGAGATATGGAAAGTCTAAGTTCCAACTTTTTCACAAGTTTTTTTTCATATATATTTTTTTAATGTATGATTTTTACTTTAAACACCTCCACGACCCCCGTACTATTCAATCCATCTACCAGCATAATGCTTTGAGTGCGTTCCATGGAGTTCTACCGTAAAATGTGACTTTTCACCCCAAATAAAAAAAAAAATCGTTTCCCAGCAATAATTTTTGCGTGAAGTTACTTATTTTGATGTACAGAATGCTTGGTTGACGGCTTCGTGAAAAGTCTGTTTACACCCTGTATACAAATAAAATATCACCGCCAGATCGTATATAACTGGATAGATGATATGAACCTAGTCTATTTTAGTCCAATGTAGGCCTCTTCGAAACTGTAACATGATAGACCTTACAATAAGTAAGTAATTTAATGGAAAAGGCGTGTAAAACTTGCACCCATAAACCACTTTATGAACGTTTTTAACGCCTGTTCAGGCTATCAGGAAACCATAGACTAGGTATCATTAATCAAGGTCCTACCTTAATGAGGGTCGAAATAAAACATCCCCTAAATGAAAGTTCGGGAGCTACGGTCTAAACTATGCGAACAAACAAATGAATGCGTTTAGTTTCAAGAGTACTGCTCCATTTTAAAACGATTTCATTCAGTTTACAGACACAGTTGAAAGTGGGGATCGGTTTTCACATTTTCAATGTTGTAGCTCATAATTAGTACTCAGTATAATCAGCCTATAATGTTCCCACTGCTGGGACACACGGCCTCCTCTCTATGAGAGGGAAGGGGCTATAACCCACCACGCGGGCCCAGTGCAGGTTGGTGAATATCACATGTCTTCCATTTTTTGGTTCTAGGACATGCCAGTTTCCTCACGATGTTTTCTTCACCGTTTTGAGAGCAGTGGTGATGAAATAAATTACACAAAGTAATGTGCCTGCCTGGGTTCGAACCCGTAACTTACTGTTCGTAAGTCGGGGCCACCACCACTGGGCCACTAATTAGTACTCCAATTCATACTATTGCAACAAGTACCAAAGTCGCCGGACACCAGAGATAGAGTAAATTCAAAATGTTGCCATTTCCTTGTATTTTGCCGAAGATTTGACTGCAACAGTCATTTATTTTTAAAGTAGATCATGTTCAAAACTTTGAGCTTCACAGTAATTAATCTTAGGCTGGCAAAGTCCTACAATCGACTAAAAACTCTTAAGGCTGTAAAACGGAACACGCTGGTTCAACTACTTTCGTTATTAATTTTAATATTAGGCCATACCGTTGCCAAAAAACAGAAAGAAAACATCTTATTTCAAGTGCCTAGTCATCTGCCTAGTCGTCGGTTTCCAGTCATACCGGATGCAGCTTAATATCAGTAGTTAACATGGAGTGACTACACAACCCAGTAAATAAATGAACGCGAAGTCCTAATACTAAGCTATTATTTGAGATATATTTCAATTTTATTGGTCTTAGGCCCACGATCCTTTATGAACATAGGATATTTTTGGCCCTGTAGTACTTTCCCCTTGGGATAATATTCAACCTCAAAGCCACTCGCTTAACAAGCCGCGTACAAAAGAAAGTGTGTAAGTTATTATTTTCTAACAGACTTCAAGGAGCTCGTGGCTAAATAATAACAGCCGCTCGGGTCGATCTTCCTGCCGAGGTTGGTCCATGGATGGGCGACCACTCATTACATACGGAACTTCCTCCGTGCCTCGGAAAGCACTTGAAGCCGTTGGTTCCGGCCGTCATTTGTAGGTCTTTGACAGCCGGTAAGTAGTGAGTGGCCCGAAAGTCTGACAACCAGTCTTACCAACGGGTATCGTATTACCCAGTACTAACTGGACTGTGGAGGTCAGATAGGCAGTCCCTCTAAGTAAAATACTGGTATTCAGCTGCATTCGGTTAAACTGGAAGCCGACTCTTACATGGTTGGGAAAAGACTAGGCAGATGATGAGACTTCAAAATAGCGAAGAGTCAACCATCATAGATAGGAGATGAAACTCTACAGTTCCTTTTCCAACAAGAATTTGTGTGGTAGACTACAACTTACGGTACCAAATCTGTACATATTAACAGTCTTGACCAGCCTGGCAAAGCACATTAGTGAATATGAAACGGAGGAAGAAAGACACCATAGGGAAAGCACACGGAACAAATACTTGAAGCTTGGAATTAGTTCCAAACTGAATATTGTGAGACATTGTGTTAGATATCAAGCGGTGAAACTGTTTAACTGCTTGCCCAAAGATTTAAGATGCCTGTTATATAAAACCACTTTGTTTAAAAAGAGGCTTAGGGAGTTTTTATTAGAAAAATGTTTTTATTCCGTTGATGAGTTTATAACTCACCATAAATCTTAGGTTATCATACGTTTAGATTATTTGAATTAATTTAGTTTTGACATGTTTAGATTATTTATGGAAGTTTGTGGACGTGTATTAGATTTTAGTTTACTGAAGTAACCATTTCAGTGAAGTAATGTTAAGGATTATTATTTTTTATTATTTAGTTTTCATTTAAATTTAAATTTTTTATTATTATTTTTATGAATTCATGCAAAATGATTTTGATTATGTGTTACATCTTAGTTGTGGATTACTTTTAGGTTGTATTTAATTCCTTTTTTGTAAAACATTCAGACACAATGAAAATTGTTAATGAATAAATAAATGAAATGAAATGAAATGAAACTAAAAAATCCAACTACTTAAAATTACGCTCTAATTAAAATCGCGGTTTACAAGGTAAAATCGGCTCCTCCTATTGTTGAAGTCTATTAAAATGTAGCCTATGTTACCCGGGCTAATAACGAATCGATTGACACCTTATTCATCAAAATCGAATGAATAGTTTAGGCGCTACGAAGGAATCTATACTATATGTGGATCCAAAAATGAGCCACTAACCGCTTTGTACCTATAGGTTCCGGCAGCAAACTTAGCTTTGTTGAACGGAGTGGTAGGCTTGAAAAGCACTGCACTATTACTGTGGGTGGAGAAGAAATAAAACACTATACGCGTGTACGCGCACCGGCACGAGACTTTTCTCGAGCAAATTTGTACCCATTTACCTTCAAAACTAATAATAACAGAAAGCACTCGAAAAGGAACACAAAAACACGGTAATAATGAGCTTTCTCGAATGTTCTTTCTTTTCACTATTTAAAGTACTGTTTTAGACATGTCGCGAACATTTTTCCCGCCGTGCAGCAGCGCGATAACGCACATCGGAGCGGTGCTGCATCCTTCTGGTGAGCGACGGCTTAACGACACTTATTTCGGCAGTGGTATTAGTTTCTTGGTCGGTCGTTTCAGGATGCCCCCTGCTGTGCGTACTTCGACAGTCCGAACATGACCGTCGGCGCCTTAATATGTGGCTACTACTCTCCCTCTGGGCCAAGTGTTCCGAGGGAGTTGGCTATCAGCAATTAGGACCAGGTCTCCCACTTGAAAATTTGTACCCCGGCCATATGGCTCCCGCCGGTTTTGGAGTTCGGGAAGGTTTTGACGAACCGTCGGTAACGAAAACTATTTCTATGAAAATCCGGACGTGATTGTCGATTCCAGCCACTATTCTCAGCTGTGACACGGTTTTTCGAAAGTTGACGATGATGTAGACCGTCTTGTCCACGTGAATGCGGAGCTCGATCTTTTGTGGCTCCCGCCGATGACGAATCTCTGGAAGGACCATTTGTACTCGGCGGCGACTGACGACTCTGCAAATGTCGTGCAGCGTAAAAACTATTTTGTCGTCGATTTCTCTTTCGGCCGCTTCTCTTGCGGGACTTCGGCTTTCGATGTTCCGCCGGACCACGGTTTACTACGTGGTTAACAACGGAGTTGTGTGGTTTCTTGCTTGTCGCAACATCTAATCTCTTCGATGATACGCGAGACAAGGTTGCTTCGGACTATGCTTCTCGACAGTATTTTCAATGGTGGTCACGCTACTAATTACGTTGTCCTTATGCGACGAAGTTCTTGCACGAATTCCATGTAGCACCCATCCCAATGGGGTGCGTGAAGCTATGGTTTGGTTTGGTGGACCTCGGCGGATGTCACTGGCTAAAAGCAAGTTCCAATTATCTTGTCCAATCAACACCTTCGGTAGACCTCTATCGTAGGTCAGCTTGTCCTTTATGTCTTGCAAGTGTTTGCACTCTGCTATGTCATCTTCACTTACCGTCTGTGGTGACAAGTTCAGATGAGGTACGGTGCGAGCTGCGAAAGACACTTTTTTGTTATTACCATTAGCGATTGCGACGGTCACTTTTCGGCAACCGGGTATGTCTATCGAATTGTTCCCGATCGTTTGAATCTGCAGTGGGTCGATTTCTAGTCTGGCTCCAACTTGCCTGGTGATATTTCCGTCTATCAATGATATCGTAGAGCCATCATCTAGTAGAGCAAATGTAAGCACCTCTCCCGCCGGTCCGGTAACCGTAACCGGGACGATCTTCGGGAAAGCTTGGTGCTTTCTGAATGTGCACTAACTAACAACAGCCTCTTCTGGTTTCTGTTGAGCTTCTAAATCTCTGTCCTTTCTATCGAAGTCGAGCAGATGATGGTGAGTGGCGGTGCAGTTATTCATTCCGCATTTTTTCGGTTTATAGGTGTGCCCCTGATTTCTTGACTTCAGGCACTGACACAAACTATATTCCTTTGCTAGTTCCCATCTTCTTTCGGAATTTGCATGTTGGAACTTCTTGCAATCTGACGCGTAGTGGCCAAATTTGTCACATATTTTGCATCTCGTGGACGATTCTTCGGTTGCGGTGTGTGTCTTGTGCACTGAACCTCGATTTGTTTCGGTGGTGGTTTCGGGTGGAGCGAATGCACTGCAGCATCAAGCGTGCTCGGTGACAAATTTACTAAAATGCCAATGATCAGGCATAGATTGGCAATTCACTGTAAATTCTCTATACCACTGAAGGCGTAGAGAGTTCGGTAACTTGTCTGTGAAACACCGCAACAGTTCAGCGTTAATGAGGTAGTGGTACCTTTTTAGTGCTCGGAGTGTCACGACGCTATTTCGCACTCTGCTTGCAAAAGTACAAATATCTTTCGGTGATTCGCTACACCGTGGCAGAGCTCGGAGTCGATCTATTTCGGCTTGAGCAATTGCATCTGGACGGCCGAATTGTCATTCTAGTTCAGCCATTAAATCATCCGGCCTAACATGCCCAATGAGCTCAGAGCTAACAGCTTCTAAAGCCCTCCCCTGAAGGCTTCTTCGAAGTCTCGCTGTATTTTCCATGTCGTTAAAGAAGGTTCGGGTGGTTTCATAAATGACCTTAAACGACAGCCACTCGGTGTGCGATCCTTTAAAGTAAGGTAACGTCTTGATTACCTTTGAAACCGATGGGTGAGGTGGCGCGATACGAACGTGGCGTTCTTCGATAAGGCGAGAGCAGCGATGGCGGAGGTAAGCTCGGAAATGAACGGTCGAAGAGCGTCGGTACTATCACTGAGCTCTCTTTTAACTTGACACTTCGAGTCTTCTTGCTTAATTAGAAGTTTCTTTTCCGCCGAAATCGATTTCAACTGTTAATCCTTTTGAGCCTCGATGTCCACTAGGCGGAGCGGTGGTATTGCATCATTCTGTTGAACTTCAATTTCCCCTGCCGTGGTGCAGTCTTCATCAGGCTGAGAGATGCAGTCTGGGGCCACCTCTATCCAGGACCGAATATATTCTTCATTTGAGAACCCTTCTTCAACATATTCCGACTCTTCTTCCTCAGCCATCTGCAGATTGATTTCTGCTAGTTCTAGTTTAATTTTTAAATACTCTCGTCGTGCCTTTAGTGTTTTACGGTGAGACTTGTTCGTCTTTTGCGACATAATAGACCCCATGGGTCGGCCTGATGTTTCACGACGAAATGTTTTTTTTAGCGGTTGCAACACCCTAGCCGAGTTGCCTTCATCAGAATGCATCCCCCTCTCGTCGCTCGGTAGTAAAGAAGGTGGCGCAGGCAGGGGGGCTTCTCGCGGTGACTGAGAGCGCGGCGGTTCGGCACTATCAACCATTGCTGTAGGTGGTGGTCAATCGGCATGGTAGTCGGCATCTTCTCCCAAGCAGCGTCTTCCAACCGACGAATAAAACTGTAGCCACAAACTGACGAATAAATCCGGTTCGAAGGACCAGCAAATGTACACACGCCAGCACATTAAGCTCGACCCCCAACATACCCATAACTACGCTACATTCAATACAGAGCATCGTCGGAAAGGGACTAAGCATCGTGGCATCGGCCAATCACAGTGCCGTAGCGTTTAATGCTTTGCACTTACTCACACAGTCGCACTTACACACACAGACGCACTTTTTTGCACCGTGTTGTGTCGTCCGTCAACCGTTTCAAGTCAACAGTTCCCGAATATCACTCGGCTGGGATTCAAGGTCATTACGAATATTTTATTGCTGTCGAAGTGTGTGAAGTAATATTTATGGCGCCATAATTATCGCCACAACAGTGGCAGCTGATATTGTTGTTACACTATTTTTTTAAATATTTCTTACTATTGTTAGCTCCTTATATTTATTGATTAAAGATAATTATTCTATATTTAATTATTAATACTTTACAATGTTTTAGCATAGTTACTATTTACAGATCTAACTATTTACACAAAATAACTCTAGCTTGAGGATATTTGTCTCTTTAAGTAGTAGTTAAGTTGTTTTTTATTATTTTATGATTTTTAACTGTTCTTGGCTCCTAAGACAACTGATAATTTTGTTTAGATTTTGATAAGTAGGTCTTTTTACACTTAAAACTGTTTTCGTTTCTTGTCGGTTAGTTTCAGAAACACATTACATTCGATTGAAATTATTATATTACTTCCCTTTTTTAATCGGAGTTTGTTACCAATTTCATGATTATTTTTTTTTGCACGGAACCCTAATTCTTTTTCTAAAATAAAAGTAACCCCCCCTGGGTTACTTTTATTTTAGAAAAAGAATTAGAGTGCCGTGCCGTCCATACACGCTATTAGGCCTAGCCTACCCTTTTTTTATTTTTTAGGATGTGAAATCATCAAATGACCCCCCCGCTCGGGGCGGAGCGGAAGGGAGTGTCAGACTTGTACTGACTAAAACCCATCCATGTTCCTTCTTTGCCCTTTATGTTCCAGGGCCGCGGTATCTCTTTCGAACAGTCCCGCAGCCCTGGCAGGCATCGGCCCGTGCGGACCCCTACGTGGTTGCTGACATCTCTTTGAGGCGCGCGTGGAACACGAACGCGCCGTCGACACGGCCTGTCGTCATAAGACGGCCGGACGGTGAGCTAGCCCATAACTCGCCGTCCACAGGCCCGCGCCTACGGTGGCCGGGGTCACCACGTGACCCCCGACGCCCAGGGCGTCTCCCGCGGTGGCTGGGACGTGAGGCTCTTTAGGCCTAGCCTACCCTACCAACAACGACAAATGCATTTATTATAACTTTGTAATAAAATAATACAATATAATAAAAAAAAAAAAAAAAAAAAAAAAAAACCTTAAAACTCCTGTTAGAACACTTATAGCAACTTGTCGCGCCCGTGTGACGTAACTTAAACTCACACTATACTGTAAGGTAAGTTCGTAGCTACAAATTGTCAATTCTGAGGCTAGACGTCAGAAAGCCTATAAAACAATATATTTCATTCATAATTTTACGCACACTGTTACATATTTCCGTGTGTAGGAACGGCACACATGTGTAGATTATGGGCGTAACTCCGTTCACTGTAGACGATCACCACGAGTTATGATTGGCTAGCTAGATTTATGAATGAAAGAATATTAGAGCAGTGTTCCCAATTTGTGGACATTTCCCCGTTTTGCGGGGAATTCGAGCAAAAAAGAGACAGACACGATAGTTTCCTTAATGACTACTAGATACAATTAAAAGAACATGGTGCTATTGTCGAATTTATACTTTCCACAAAAATGATAAATTGTATTTATAAGAATTGCAAAAGCCCTATAAAAATAATTAAAAACTACATGAATTTTATTTTTCGCTTTGATTTTTGGGGAGTTTGGAAAAAAATTATGACAACACCACCGTTACTGTCGTCTGTCACTTATGTCAGAAAAAAATTTAGTAGCTATATTGTTTCATGTGACAAGCAAATTATACTCAATCATGAATGTTTTTATATCTAACTTAAGTTATAACTTATAAGTCATTCGTTTTGAAACGTACATTCATGTAAATATTATTTGTTAAGTACATTTACACTTAAAGATGGTATTCTGTTGTGAAGTGTGTGGTGATTATGTGTGTTAGAAGTTAAAAGCAATAAGTTTTCGCAATTATCGTTTAATGATAAGATTCATGTGGTGTCTAAAGATAGATGTATACCCGAATTACGAGAGTTAATCCAAAAATATGATAATTCACCTCGTACTCGTCATTTCAATCTTCAAAATATTATGCAACATTTAAGCTGGCTGTGTGGGTAAGCGCGTCTAATTTACACACAAATAAATTATATTGTTTTCCGTGCATTTTGTTTAATACCTGCCCAAACGCCCAAGTGCCAAAATTGGGACCGGAACGAAAAAGCTTAACTGCTCAACGCCCAATTTTATTATTACTTATTTTTTTTGTTGACAGCGCACTCTGTGTTATTTTTTGAAATTTTTCTAACGAAGCGACATCCTTCGTTCTTGTACTGATATTTGCCATTGAAATACCTCATATTTTAGGCAGATGCCGTTGTTTCCAATCAGCTTAAATAAAATTTTATACGCTGTGGAAAAAGTTGAATTTTGAGTGATTTAATAGCTGTTTATTTTTTCTGTGGTTGTGTTTTGAAGTGATAGTTGTAGGAGTTTGTTATTTGTTTGGTAAGTAATATTATATACCTTTTTGTTCCTGTTTTTACGGCCTTTCGAATGATACATGTGAATTTCGAATCGATTTGTAAATTGAATGATTAAATCAATAGTTAGTTTATAATTTTGTCAGAAAAATCTTTAAATTAATAAAAACGTGATATAACTATTAGGTAAATTGCTAGTTTGTACTTAGTCATTGTGAATTAAAAAAAAGCATGATTAATAACAAACGATTTAGTACCAATTCATTCCATACCATTTAGTTAAAAGTTCGAAGGTGTGTAATGATTTGCTTACGTAGTGTAGGTATTTGTTTTGACTAGAAATTCAGTAAACGCGATGTTATTAATATCTTCAGTTCAAATTTTGTGTGAAGAGTGGTCACTATTACGATGTTATTTGATGCCTACTGAGTAAGGCTATAATTTAGGTTCAAAAAAACATAGGGTCATCGCTTTAAATTTTGAAATAATACAAGTTTTATTATGTTTTGGCTTATAAAACACAAAGGCAGTTATTCAAAGTTACTAGCCTACCCTCCGAGGAGGACCACTGCACGCCACTGATTAGTAACCTATGTTAGTAGTTAACATTAGCTATCTGCCAGTAAAAGTCCCGTCAAAATCGGTCTGATCTGAACAATCCTCGAGCACTTTTTTGATGTCACTGAATAAAGGAATTCCACGCAGACAAAGCATCTCTTCGCGCGTGCTGATGGATGCGCGAACGCTCAATTATTTATATACTTAATTAAAGGCAACACAGATAGTCTATTCAGTGACATCAAAAAAGTGCAAGATGGTTTTTACGGTTGGTGGAAACGGAGCTTTTGACAAACATACATTTCGAATATTAGTAACGAGAAATAATATATTTTCCCAGGCTTTCAACTACGCCTGTTGAAAATCGTCGATTGTTGTGACGAAAAGAAGTAACACAGTTTAGCATTTTTTTAAGACAAGTATTAGGATTTAAATGATTACACAATGCAGGTCTTAGATGAGAATCACAAGCATGCGCTGTCATTCAAGAATCACAAAGGCAGCATTCGAGGACAATTGGTAATTCTGCTGGGTGGTGCGTGCGTTTACTAACTTTAATCTTACTGCTTGTGTATCAAGCAGCCAGATCCGGAACAGTTGGACAAATATTAGTTCTGTGCAGGAACGAACCCGCGACACAGCGCAGCAACCAATCGCTCAGCCACTGCGCCAACCTTGCCATCGTTTCTTTCAGTTTATAGGCAGCTCTAGCTATCTATTTTGTCTAAGGTGCTTGGCACCAATCAATGTGCCTCACGAAATTGTGAAAATGAAATGCATTTTACTATTTTATCAAAAACCATACCTAATAGTAATATGATTAAATTTTACAGTAGACTCTTATATATGCCAGTGCGAATGGAAGAAAACATTTGTGGTAAATTTTTTTTTTCATATAATTAATTTTATTACCTAGTTTCAACTTTTTTATTTAATTTTATGAGTAAAATCTAAAACATTACCTACTTTTATACTCTTAAACATACGTTTTCTTCAATAGTTGTTAAAAACGCTAATAAATAACTTTTAATAATAGACGTATTAATGCACAGATGCAGCGAACCTAACCATAACAATCATTATGCGACGAACTCAACTCGCTTACAAAATAATATTATTAAATTACCTACATGATACCTACGTATAGGTATGGTATGGTTAGAATGCGGCGCGGCGGCGCTTCCATACCATACGGTCTGCGCGTGAGAGAGACGAAATAAAAAACAACATATCGGACCCTCTCGCACGATTCGCAGCGTTCAACTTCTAATAGTTCAAAGTGCAAACAGTCGAGCTTGATGAGCGGCCGTGTGTAACAGACGGGTGGACTCGTATTTGGGAATCTATACTACATTGGATCGAAAAATGAGCCACTAACCGCCCTGTACCTATAGGTTCCAGCAGCAACCTTAGCTCTGTGGAACGGAGTGGTAGGCTTGAAAAGCACTGCACTATTACTGTGGGTGGAGAAGAAATATAACACTATTTGACAATGGTAAAACTAGCGTACAATACTACCTGATCAATGGAACTGAAACTATTAACTGAAAACTATTAAGAAATATGAGAACGAACTGTTTACTATTAGAAGCCTTGATCGATACTGACTCTGCGAATATCAAAACGAAACTGACTCTTGCGGTGTCTGTGCTGTGTTTTTATACTAGCAACAGACACACAAAAAATATTCTAGCGGTTTAGTATTGTTCGCTAAACAATGCTTTATTCATAAAAAATATTAACAAAAAATACAAAAGAAACTAAGCTAAAGGATGATAAACAACTTGAACGAATTAAGGAAGTAGGTACTTTACGCCCTCGGCGTACGGTCGAAATTACAATAAAAATAACCGGTGTTTTTTATAAGTAGGTTGCGTAAGCGCACCGGCGACGAGACTTTTTTCGAGCGAATTTGTACCTACTTACCTTCAAAAGTAATAATAACAGAAAGCACTCGAAAAGGAACACAAAAAACTCGGAGCTTTCTCGAATGTTCTTTCTTTTGCACTATTTAAAATACTGTTTTAGACACTTAACGCGAACAAATACAAACATACATAGCATAGCATAAGTATAGCACAATCAGCCTATAATGTTCCCATTGCTGGGACACAGGCCTCCTCTCTATGAGAGGGAATGGGCTATAAACGGACCACCACGCGGGCCCAGACAAACATACATAGACTGCTAAAATCATAACACTTCCTTTTGGCTTCGCCGTAGTCGGTTTAAAAGAGGCCGCAATCAAAAAGGATCTAATCAATCATGGTCACTAACATTATTACTTAGACAGGAAACGGGATATAGGAACTTCAACCGGGAAGATGGGTTTCAACTGTCGAGAGCTTGGAATCCAGTGGTCCAGCTATGTAAAAAGCGAAAAAGTGCGGAAAAAAGTTCGCGAGCGGACACAGTGAGTTTCGTATGTCGGGAACAGAATCGAGTTGCGAGTGACAGTGGTAGCGGTACTGAGTGCAAAAACGAACAAGAAAGAGGGTAGACCGATTTGTCTGCTCATAAACACCCACCCGCAATAACTTCAGTTTATCCGTGATCATGGTGCTTGCAACAGCGCCGAAATATCGGGAACTCGACAAAAATAGTAAACATGGTAAATATCCCGTTTCCTGTCTAAGTAATAGGATCTAATCATTCTCCAATAACCGTACCATTGCATAAAACAACGCACTCCCTCTAATTAGCCTAGCCTAGCTAAGTTTATTAACTCATCGCGTTGCTGTAACAGTTACCCGCTTCCCACACTGTGGCGTGATGTGATAAAATCTCGCACGGCATGTTTACTTTACATTCTTTGTACTGTATAGATTTATTAATGTTGTGAGATCTTCTGATTGAGATTTGCTAGCTCATTTCTTTGTTGTAAGACGTTGTTAGCGAATTTTGTAGCTGGTAGTTAAGATGTTTGGGTGAGAAAGAAAGATGGAAAGAAAATACATTCTTTTAGCATTAGCCAAAATGACTAACTAGTTTTGCAATATAAACTCTAGAGCGCTTGGACAAGTTGTATGGAGCCTAAGACCAAAGCCATGTCCCAAGTTGCCTAAATGCCCGGTGGCTTTGGTGTGCAGGCTCCATTATAACAACTTCCAATCGGTGCTTTTCGATAGCTTAAATATGTCAATTCAATCCATTTTCGACTGTTCCATCATCGTGATTACTGATATGACCTGACTGTAACTTATTAGTTTATGCCCTTTGGTTTCTGATAGTTTTTCAACATCTTATAACAAAAAATGGCAGCTTAAAATATCGGCATGAGATTAGCATTCAAGTCAAAAATATCGCCGCCATCTTTGTTTTTCAATACATTTCACAAAACAATATGTAGTAATGTTTACCAACAGTGCCCCCCATGTTAACATCATTTGACACCACAAGGACCTTGAAGAACTAAACCGCAGCGTTAATCATAATGTATACAGGGTGTAAATAGACCCTTAACGAAGCCGCAAGGCACTTTTTCTCTCCGCTATTGCGATCATTTTTTTGTTAAGGACCATACCTGGGAACCTTCTAGTTACGGAGTTATTGGGGGTCAAAGTTCCAACTTTTTGGCCAGTTTTTTTAAATACTAGTATTTAAAGCTATAATTTTACTTTAAATACCTTCATGACCGGTTACTATTCAATGCATCCATAAGCAAAATGTTTTAATTGCATTACTTTGTGTTTTACCGTAAAAGGTTATTTTTCACCCGAAAAAAAAAGTCGTTTCCCAGCGATAATTTTTGTACTTAGTTTGATGTACAGAATGCTTGGTTAACGGCCTCGTGAAGGGTCCGATTACACCATGTATAGTATACGTGTAAGTATCCCTTTTACATGACCGTAGACCGTGAGTAGCAAGTCATAGGTAGGTCTCGAGTTCGAACCCAAGACACGCACCTCAGATTTTTCGGATTCATGTGCGAATTGTATAATTATAGGAAACCAGCATGCCTGAGAGATATTTCTCGACAGCTTGTAAAGCCAAGTCAGAGGCCCATGGGTGACTTAAAAACTCTGACACCAGGTTAGGCACTAACCACATGATAAAGAAGAAGATGACCGTAGAAATCAAGAAATATCGATAGTTTATAAAGAACACATTGCTTCCTTATAAGTCAGTTTTGTTTCAACTTTTAAAAGCGCAATGAACACTTAATAAATCTAGAAACCTCTTGTACAAATTCAGGAGCTATTAGAGCATTTATTTTAAAAACGATTTGTGAAGAAAAGGCGAGAATAAAATACGTGTGGTACAGTTTATGTATTACGGCAATTTGAACATTGAAGTTGTTAGTTATGGTTTTTCGACCAGAATGTTAGTAAATGATTGGTCAGACCGACTGGACTTATCTGTTAAAGTCCGTCCACAGTCCGTCCGTGTCTAGGTCTACAGCTAGTCCTCACTCAAATAAAACAATTGAGCTGTAATTTAGTGTGATTAAAGATTAACGGTAGTGGGAAATTGTGTCCAAGTTCTTTTCTTCTTTATGGCCAGAATATTTTAACACATACTTTACTTTTATCCCAGTAGTGCGATTCCGTGGGAAAAAATCCGAACTCCACGCGGCGAAGCCGTGGCTTAAGCTAGTAAAATTTCCATAAAAAAAAACCTACAATTATCCACAGACAAACTAAACAACTCTTTAATCTATCATCTCGCAAAAAAACCTATATTTCTTTCATTCATCAAAAACTCAACAACAATGGCGACGCATGCAAATGGCGCCAGTTCGCACGGAGCGCGGGAAACAATCGGTTGACAACGCCAATATGGCGGTTGTATGGTCACACGCGGTGTTGAATCAAGATAACTACGCATTGTTTCTGATTGATTGGGCCAAAGTAATTATTGACAGGGATTATGTTTAGGCTTATGCAGTAGTATTTGTTTATGCTTAGGTTACAGTCTAAATATATACAGTATTGTGACTCAGCCCTGTCCTTGAAATAATTACCTACAGCCGGGCGGTACGTTCGTAAGCGACAGGGCTGCCGTGCTTACAGTATTTTAATTTCATCTACTTATTTGAGTTTCTTTTTAGTTTTGTGAATGTAAATATTATATTTTTTATTTAAAAAAATGAAGTACAACTACTACCACTAAGACGTGTTCAAAAAAAAAAATACAAGTTGTGTCTTTTGATTAGTAGATTTAATAAACATTATAAATTCGAGACTTTTTTTAATGCGAGCTTAGGTACCTAAATCGCTCGTGTGTCACTTTTTTCACCCTATCCACTTATTTATTAATTAATCCGGGTATTTTTCGTTGTAAAAAGCGAATCATTTTATAGTCTCACCTTTCGGAGTTTCCAGGTAATTAAAAAAGTGTCTGAAAATGTCTACAAAATCTCTGGATGTGTTGTTGAACAATTCAAGCAACCAACGACAGCACAATATAGTTTATTACGAGTATAACTCTTTGCCATATTTAGTAAATACTTGTTCTTAATTAAATCAAATATTCACAAATCGCACGCTTACGTTTGTGAACGTTGTTAGTACGTTTTTAAAAACACATTTACAAGTCATTTTGTTACAAACTAGATGAGATCGGTGTTTTTATATGACTAAATTGAGAAGAAAGAGCCGAAAAACTCAGATGTCATAGCCTCTTTTATGGTCCAGAAATGAATCTTGGTCAAGTCATATGAGGACCATGCAGGTTCTCGTCTGATATGGCCTTTTAATGAAAGAACCACACAGAATTAAGTGATCATGTCCAGTCAGTGCAAGCATGGATCAGTAAACGTTTAGCTCAACACAGAACTTTAGGAGCTAACAACGACTTAGCCATGACCCTGTAGTACACCCACATTTCGTCAGTTTTGTAAATATGAGGCCTGAAAAACATAACCATAGTAACATACCTTTAAAAGGCTTTGAATCCACCACCCAGCACTTAAAAAGCCACTCTGTTCACCTACAAACCATCACGGCAATAAACGTATGTACCAAACAAAACGATAGCACCCTAGAGGCCTATACAGCGTGTTTGTTTTACGATATACAGGATGTTCACTCAGCTCATAAATATTGTAGGAATGCCAGTTTTATTACGAGTTTAGCTTTTTGTGTGGTTATTGTTGAGGTATAAGCCAAATTATTCTTCATAGAAATAAGTTTTTAAAGCATCTGCTTATAACAAGAGAGCCAAAATTCATTCTGCCGTATGCAGGGCGAGCTGTGGGCCAAAATAACCACGTTATGGAGCCCTGAAGCCGGAAAGCGACGCGGTCGACCTCGCAGGAGATGGCGGGAGGAGCTGGATAGAACCAACCAGTGGTCCACATTGGCCCTGGATCGAAAGATTTGGAGATCATGGAGGGAGGCCTTTGCCCAGCAGTGGGATGAGAAAGGCTAACAGTATAGTAACAAGAGGGCCTAGATAAATAAAATCTACCAGTGACAACGATAAAGACCCATGAAAAAAATTCAAGTATATTTTTTTAATAATAATTTCCTAGATTCACATAACGTTTTGTTGACTGCCTCGTTGGTCTAGTGGTCGCATGTGCAACTGCTGAACTGTTGGTCCTGGGTTCTATTCCCAGGTCAGGAAAAGTGTTATTGGGTTTTTCCATTAGGAGTTTCGTAGTGGCAGTTTAATTTCTGCCCGGTTGATAGCAAAATGCTCGCACCCTAACACACGGGCGCCTACCCCATGAATCACGTTAATTTTGTAAATTAGTTATTAACACGTGGAAGTATTTGACTTCTACGTGTCCAAAAACCAGACGAAATCGGTTAGGTAACACCGACCTACTTTGATTCACTATGAAAAGAAATACTGCAACAAACTTTGGCAGTCACCTTTGAACTGATAATGTCATCATCATCATCATCATTTCAGCCGAAAGACGTCCACTGCTGGACATAGGCCTCCCCCAAGTGTCGCCACATTGACCGGTCCCGTGCGACTCGCATCCAGCGGATCCCTGCAACCTTCACCAGGTCATCGGTCCACCTAGTGGGAGGCCTTCCAACGCAGCGTCTTCCGGTTCGCGGTCGCCACTCCAGAACTTTTCGGCCCCATCGGCCATCCGTTCTGCGAGCAATGTGCCCTGCCCACTGCCACTTCAGTTTGGCTATTCTTCGGGCTACGTCGGTTACCTTGGTTCTCTTGCGGATGTCCTCATTTCTGATTTGATCACGCAAGGAAACTCCGAGCATAGCCCTCTCCATTGCCCTTTGGGTGACTTTAAGCCTTCTGATAAGGCCCATTGTGAGCGACCACGTTTCGGTCCCGTATGTAATCACTGGCAACACACACTGGTCATAGACTTTCGTCTTGAGACACTGCGGTAAGTTGGACGAGAAGATACCACGCAACTTCCCGAACGCTGCCCAGCCGAGTCGGATTCGACGATTGACCTCTTTCTCGAAGTTAGACCTACCTAACTGGATCGTTTGTCCCAGGTAGACATAATCGTCTACAACTTCGAGTGTACAGTCTCCGATCTTGATAGGAGTGGGTGTTACATGGGCATTCAACATGATTTTGGTTTTGTCCATGTTCATTTTAAGACCCACTCTTTCGGAAGCTCTACTAAGGTCATCGAGCATTGTACTGAGGTCCTCCATGGTCTCAGCCATGACCACTATATCGTCGGCAAATCGAAGGTGAGAGATGTACTCGCCATTGCGCAGTACAGCCCAAGTCTCGATCGAATCGAAGGCTTTCTCGTAGTCCACAAACGCTAAGCAGAGAGGCAGGTTATACTCTTCGGTCTTCTGTATAACCTGCCGCAGCGTATGTATGTGGTCTACGGTTCTAAAGCCTTTTCGGAATCCGGCTTGTTCGGGAGGCTGAAAATCGTCAAACCTGCGCGCGAGACGATTCGTGATGACTCTTGAGAACAACTTGTAGACATGGCTTAGAAGTGAGATGGGCCTATAGTTCTTCAGCCGGGCATTGTCGCCCTTTTTGAAGAAGAGTACCACCACACCCCTGCACCATGCCTGCGGCGTCTTCCCCTCGAGTATGACGGAATTAAACAGCTTCTGAAGGGCCTTAAGCACCGGTTTTCCACCCGCCTTCAGGAGTTCGGCCGTAATCCCGTCATCACCCGGTGCCTTGTTGTTTTTAAGCTGTTTAAGAGCCATCCTAATCTCGTACAGGCTGACATCCGGAATGTCTTCGGTATAGTGTCGGGTCAGTCTAGCTCTTGGGTCGTTAGCTAGAGTTGCAACGGGCTTTCTAGTTGAAGTGTACAACTGCCCATAAAAACTCTCGATCTCCCTCAGCAGCTCCGGTTTGGCGGATACGATCCTGCCATCGTCGGTCTTCAGTTTCGTGAGCTGGCTCTGCCCAATAGCCAGATCTCTTGAAAATACCTTGGAGCCTTTATTCCGCTCAATAGCGTCTTTAATACGCTCGGTATTAAAGCGGCGGAGGTCGCTCTTCAAGGATTTAGAGATCCGTCTATTGAGCTGCCGGTATTTCCACGCCTCGTCTGAAGACTGCAGGATCATCTCACGCCGCTCCTTCATGAGCTCGAGAGTATGATCAGAGAGCTTTTTGTTGTGTGCACGACGTGTCTTGAAGAACTTAGACCCAGTCGTATGGACAGTTTCCACGAACCCATCGTTGCATTCGTCCACTGAGCTTCCTAGGCACTCGAAACGATTCTGGAGTTCAAGCTGAAAGCTCTCGGGGTTTTGGATCTGGATCTGTGCTGGACGGAGCGTAGACTTCATCAGTCGAGACCTTTCAAGCTTTATATTGATGTTCAATGTGCCTCTTACCATGCGGTGATCGCTCCCGGTTTTCACCGAATTGATCACAGAGACATCATTGAACACTTGCTTCTTGGTTGACATGATGAAGTCAATCTCATTTTTAGTTGCACCATCGGGACTCTGCCAGGTCCACTTCCTGTGCTCGCGCTTTTTGAAGAAGGAGTTCATCATATAGAGGCCCTCCTTCTCCATAAAACTAGCCAGTTGGTGACCCCGGTGGTTCCGACGTCCAAACCCAAATTGCCCCACTTGCAGCTCATCCCCGTCTCGTTTGCCCAGTTTTGCGTTGAAGTCCCCCATGACAACGGTGAAGTGAGTTTTGAAACCATGCAGGGCTTTAGAAATATCCTCATACATGGTCTCCACTTCGTCGTCGGGGTGTGCCGAGGTCGGGGCGTAGACCTGTATGACCTTCAGCAAATATCTTGAGGATATTCTGAGTATAAGGTACGCCACCCTGGTCGACACACTCTCGATCTTCACCACGTTATTCACGAGGGACTTGTGGACGATAAACCCAACACCACCCTGGGACTGCCGGTCACCCTCTCGGAAATAGAGCAAGCTGCCGGATTTTAGGATTATCGTGTCCTCACCCTCTCTTCGGACTTCAGATAATCCCACAATACTCCATCGCAGCCTGCTCAATTCCTCTTCGAGTTCCGTTATCTTCTCGTCGGTCCGGAGTGTACGCGTGTTATATGTTGCCAGGTCAAGTCGTCGGTATAGGTAGCCTGATCCCGTCCGGGGATTCTTCGCACCCCTTGCCACGCCGTAACCTCGACCGCTACCATAGTCGAGGGTAGACGGGCTGCCGGGTACTAGGGGCCGTTTTTTGGTTGTGCTCGTCATTCGGGGGGTTTTGCCATAATCGCCACGCTTGGCAAGCGGGTTGGCGATCGCAGTATGGTTGTAAAAAAATCGCAGAGAACGCTGCTGCCCATTCTCTGGTAAGTCCCTTAGTCGCCTCTTACGACACCCACGGGAAGATATGGGATGGTGCTATTCTTTACGTCCGGACACCATACAGAACTGATAATGTATCTCTGCCTAACTCTAACCAAAATCAAAATCAAAGCATTTATTTTCAAATAGGCCAGTTTTAATAGGCCAGTTTTTTGTTTTTTGTAAACAAGCACTTTTGAATTGTCGAAACAAAGACAACAATGAAAAGTAGCTACAGTCCCAGTCACAAGGCATAAAAACTGTGAAAGTACTGTAGTTGCCCATTCCCTAACGTAGCTCTCTATGGAGAAGTACGGGCAAGAAACTCCATGGACACTCTTTTAAATCAGAATACTTTTACAATAACTTGGTTACATCATTTATGTTGAGATGGTACATTATGTGAGAACGATGTAGCAAGATGTGTACGTTAAAAGCGTCCATAGTAAAAATAATTAATTCAAATAAGCCTAGTTATCATTCTTATTCTGGAGCTCATCATCATCTGCCGAGCCTTTTTTCAACTATGTTGGGGTCGGATCCAGCTGCAAATTTTATATTTTACATGGACCAACCTAGGCAAGCACGGCTTAACCTAAAGATCGACCCGAGCGGCTGTTATTATTTAGCCACGAGCTCTTATTCTGGAGCTGTCACGTAAAAATAAAATTCACCAGGATAAAATAAATAGTTGAAAAAAACTGAAAAGCAAAAATTTCCAGCTTTTTAGTTTTGTAACGTGAAAGAATTAGCAGACGATATAACTTTTTTTTAATTTACGGGGTGTCTCACGGCTATGCCACTCGAAATGATTTTTTTCCTATTAACAAAGTTTAAGGGTACAGGAGCTAAATTTCACGGTGTTGCTTTTATTTTAAAGGGTATGTAAAAAAATAATCCTTATGATTAACCCCTTCGTCCGTTTTTTTTCACATTATTGGCGGGCTGGAGTCCTGGTTTAGGCAGCCGATAATTTAAAAATCTTTGAAAGCAGTTCTAATTATTTTTTTAATCAAAATGAAGTCTTCTTTCCAATATACAATATTTAAGGTTCTTCCCTTCCGTATGGCATTGCCGTAGGCCGCCCTGTATACGATTTTCTACGATTTGTTACTCGAATTACTTTTAAATATCACACTTTAAAACCCTTCATCTTGATACCCCACTCGATGGTATAGGAAGAAAAAAAAAATCGAACGCGATATGGCACCCGAAATTCGCCATTTTTCTTGGTTTTTCAAAGTAGCCAGTGACACTCGCGCCACCAAGACGAAACTAAGGACGTATAATTTATCCAAATCCGTTCATCCGTTTAGGAGTTACGAGGGAACATAGAAACAGACAAACACACGTACATTCACATACATGACGTACATACAGGTCAAACACATAACTCTCGTTTTGGGCTTCGCCACAGTCGGGTAAAAAACAAAACGTCACAAAACGACAAGAGTTTTTGAATAAAAAACTACACTAACAAACAAACACTCACTATTCACTACTAAAACAAAAAAAATAAGCATAGAATAAGGAGATACAAGTGTAAAACGGTCGTGCTAGCTTGAAAATGACGGCAGTGCAGAGCTAGGCGTTATTTATTAGTAAAGCGTGGTTCATACCTAGGCTAGGAGACAGGGAAAAGATTCTTGTACATAATCAACCTGTATTATGTTCCGAGTTGTGGTGCTGATCCACAAATAATGGGACACATGATATGTCGTGTCCTGCGGGTTTAGTCCCATCTTGGCACCTTCCCATCTCGACACCCATGGATTTACACAGGTTGGAGGGGGACATAGAGGCATAAACGAACACCCCGTAATAAGTACATCATTTCGAAAGCCACATAGAAAATATTGACCGTCAAAAAAAATTTGCTCTTTTTTAAAATGCCGATGAAAAATTTTTATGTGGGCCAATGTAGGTTTGGAATGATGTACTGATTACGTGGTATTCGTTTGGCCCAATTGCTATCGTCACGTTATAGAAGAAAATGTTCCCACTACGGGGCCTGCGGGTATGTGGATGTCACAAGTCTTTGAAGTTTTGGTTCTAGGACATGCGCGTTGCATGATTCTCACGATGTTTTTCTACAACCGTTTTGAGAGCAGCGAATATCACACAAAGCGCCTGCATGGTCTGAATCCACGATCAAGTCGCAGCTATTACCACTGGGCCACCACTAGTAGATTTTGGGAAATTCGTCTCAAAGTTGTAACGTTTAAAGCTTATTATTCTGTTTTTATACTGTTGCAATGTCATAAGTTATGGTAATAATTAAATGTATACAAAAAAAAAACTTACCAACAAAACGTAAAAGAAAACTCACAAGAAAACAAAAGACTTTTCTTTTCACATATCACAAAAACACAATCGAACACAAAATAAAAACAATATTATGAAACTTCAAAAAAAAAACTTAAAAAAAAAAAAAAAAAATCCAATAATTTTAAAAGAAACTGAAATCAAAAATTGATTATTGATAGTTCAGATTATACTGATAGAAATAAAGACTGTCAGAATTTACTATTATTTAATAATAGTAATTATTAATTATTTAATAATCTACTACAAGTGTGAAGGAGCCTTGTTACTGGTAAAATGACGGTAGCGCAGCGCTCTCTGTTATTTATTACTAAAGCGTGGCTCAAATCTAGGCCAGGAGATAGCGACGATGCTATGGATTTATCTCATTTTCAAATTAGCACCACTTTTAGCAGTAATTAACGGGAGAAAAGTGCCTTTGGGTTTTATTGGTTAGTACGTTTTGGTGTTACACTTTTGTATAAAACCTATCCTTACTAATATTGTAAGTGGAAAAATAATTTTGTCTATCTGTCTGTCTTTTTGTTTATCACACCTTAACTGCTGAATGAACGGATTTCGCCATGTCCTGTTGATAAAAGATAGTACTACGTTCCCGTGGGATGATTGCAGGCAACCACGTGGGCGAAGCCACGGGCAAAACCTAGATAAATAAAAAAAACTTACCTAAAATCTTAAGAGAGATGCACGCAAATGGGTTTTTTCACGTCATCTCTTTGATGGTTAAACGACATTCAATAAGTAAAAAGAACTTCACATAACATAACATTAGAATTAATTTATCAAAAGTTATTTGAGTGTTGGCACAAAGAATCACACGAAAACAGTAAGGTAATGTATAAAATATTTTTATAGCTATGAAAATGGCACACCTACATTTATTGTTTTATGTTCGTATAAAAATAAAGTGTGATTTTTTGTTTATGGTGTAGTTTATCGATGAACGCTTGCATGCATTGAAAGTGCAGTTTTAAAATATAAATATTTAAAAATATTGATTAAAAACTAGTGTGTATAAAGTACTATTACGTTATGTGTGTGTGGTTGTGTTTGTCGAAAGTAGATGGCCAGTGTGGCAAAGGAGTTCTGGAGTGAGCACCTTAGCTAGATGGATTGATAGTCTTAAAAACGTTGCTGGGGCATAGGTACTGGATGCAGCAGAAAGACCAGGATATTGTGAGGCAGCTTGTGAGAGGACTATGCCCAGAAGTGGACTGCGTTAGGCCAATATGATTGAGTCAGATTGTAGCAGAATAGGCTACATGTACTTATTTTTGTTGTCGTAAAATTTGCATGGAAATGAGTTTTTTTTTAACTAGCTTATGCTCGCGGCTTCTCCCGCGTGGAGTTCGCTAAATTGTCCCATGGGATCGTACTACTGTAATATTCTATGTATTCATCCAGGTTGTAACTATCTGTGTGCCTCTTCCATTTATCTGCTAATAGTTTTTGCGTAAAAGAGTATCATTCTCAAAAACTTTCGCATTAATAGTAGTATGATTCCCATATTCATATGAACACCCACATAAAAAAAAATCATGACCCACTTAACATCTATAATACATAGCCTCTCTCGCCCTCACACCACAAACACATAACTAACAACTCCAGCAGCCTAGCTCCTGAACTATATAAAGTAAAGTTCCTTATTATAAGTTGGAACCTTATCGCATAGCATGCCGGACCATTGTTCCTTCTTACTTTGTGGTCGAGAGTTCGAAAGTTAGTTTGACAGAGTACCAAGTGCCTATCTACCGTATTAGCACAATGAGATTTTGTGATGCTGTAGGCTTTGTTCAATGTGTTTGTTATTAATTGTATCTTATCTTATTATGTACTTATGAATTTTTCGGTTAATTTAGTTTTGTTCTGTTAAAAATTTTACGTACTTATTTCCCACTCAGTCTTATGCGGTTCCTAAATATTTTATTAAGATAAAATATTTAGGAACCGCATAAGACTAACTACTACACTATATTATGTTTTAAACTATAAACACACGACATTTTCCCATGGGGGTAGACAGAAACAAAAGAACGCCTGCTATAACCCTTACATACTTCTTTTGCTTCATCCGCAATCATACATACATGTGGTCATACACGCACGCCAGTTGTAAGTACTACGCACAAGATATTTCTGAAGAAAATGCCCAATAAGGTCAGTATACAGGGTGTAAACAGACCCTTCACATAGCCGTCAACCAAGCATTCTGTATATCAAAGTAAGTAACTTTAAGCAAACATTTTTATAATTATTGCTGAGAATCAACTTTTTCTTTTGGGGTGTAAAATCACGTTTTAAGGTAGGACTTGATGGAAAGCACTCAAATCATTGTGCTGATGGATGGATCGAATAGTACGTGGGTCGTGGATGTGTGTAAAGTAAAAGTCTTACAATAAAAACATGTATTTAAAAAAAAACTTGTGAAAAAGTTGGAACTTTGACCCCCAATGTCCCCGTAACTAGAAGGTTCCAGGTATGTTAAGGGTCTATTTACACCCTTTTTGCCCTTCTAAGGCGTCTCTCTAGGTGTTTCCAGTCACACCTGCCTTGTAGACCTTTTGTTAGTCACATTTCATTCATCCTCTCTACATGACGAAATAATCTAAGCATATTTTTTTCAATTTTTGTACCCACTATATCATCTTTTAAACCTCAACGTAGTCATATAACATCATTTATTAATCTATCATTCAACTAGCTGTTATTAAAAGCTAGTAAATCTATTTAGAAGACTCCATAAGTTTGGAAATTTCTTTTTGTAGAAAAAAGCGGAAGCCTCTTGGGTCATGACTGTCTGTCACGACTCACTTTGACATTATTTAACCTAGTTTTAATCAATAGAGAAGAACCGTTATTTAATATAGATATTAGGGTACTGTAAGTGAAACACTGACTACCTCATTGTTCTAGTGGTTGCGATCGCAACTGCTGAGCATGAGGTCCTGGGTTCGATTCCTGGGTCGGGCAAATGATTATTAGGTTTTTCCATCAGCAATGTCTGAGTAGTAGCCACGGAGTATGGACATGCGCCCCCTTATACGTGAGACTTAAACATAACTGGCGAAATGTGGGTGGGTGTACTATTAGGTACACCTCTGCTAAACCATTCTAGGATGTTATGTTATGTTATGTCTTAGATACTGCGTACTCTTGACCTCAGTCTAGTCCTGAGGACAGAGATGAGGTCGACGATGGAACAAGCTAACCCAAAAGAAGCCTATTAACTCGCGACTTAAATAGATTGGGGTCATATGAACTTGGGAACACCGACGCAGGCAGAGAATTCCACTCCTTGGCTGATGTACGTACGTTTTGGTGGATTTCATACAAAAGACTTCCTATATTTAGTTTTTGTATTAAATTGAACAAAATACAATAATCAGTCTTAAGTTGACAAGAGTATTTAAAACATTTACTTATTATTCATCATCATCATCATCATTTCAGCCGAAAGACGTCCACTGCTGGACATAGGCCTCCCCCAAGAAGGGGGGTTTTGCCATAATCGCCACGCTTGGCAGGCGGGTTGGCGATCGCAGTATGGTTGTTGTAGAATCAGAGAACGCTGCTGCCCATTCTCTGGTAAGTCCCTACGTACTTATTATTAAGTAAGTAGTCCTAAGTACTTATTATTAAGACACATAAAACATTTGACACTTTACTACAACGGCTAGTTTAAAACAGAATCACTTAAGATCAAATTAAAATCGAATTAAACAAAATTAACTGAGCAACTTTCTACGGAACCATGAACGCGGAAGTAGACAAACAAAGACAAGAATAGAATACAAAGATTGATCAACGCATTTTGCTTTTGATGTCCCAACTTCCGGTACACAACGGATATTGCGAAATGTTCCTTTAATAAATTAGAGGGTGGCTCCAAAAGTTCTGAGGGGTTGAAAGGGGGTGAAATCTGGGGGGGTGAAAGGGTTAATTATGTTTTGTAACGGGGTTTAATAGTATCTTTTTACGGGTGTTGTTCAATCTTATCTGATGATGTTGGAATGTACCGCTTTCAAGAACCCTTGGAGGGGTTTTCATAATTTCTTGCTGGTTATTCGGTTTAGTGTTTGATTGGATTAGGAATTGTTGTGTTTGAGTTAATTGAATGTTATCGATTGTTTGGTATAATTATGCAATTTTATTGTTCATCTTTTATCTTACGTTATATTATCGAAACTATTATAATTCCATAGTAGTTGTTTGTTATGAAACGGTTTTACACATGTGCATTGTGTAAAACCATTGTATTTTGCTTCTCTGACCGTTTTGATGATCTCAATGTTATTCAGAAAGTTCAGACTTGCGTAGTACTCGCAACCGTCGTGCGCGTGTGACCAGATAAACAGCCAGCCCCAAAAATATGTAAACACAGACAAGGAACCTTTTTATTATCTACTTACAACTGTTATTCAATAATTGTGTATACAATATTCAGCTACAAAACTAAATTCTGCCTACCCTCATGTTTCTGCCTCGTTGGTAAAGTGATCGCAAGTGTGACTGCTGAGCATGAGGTCCTGGGATTTTTTTTCTCATGGGAAATCATCATTATGACCCCCCCCGCTCTGGGCGGAGTGGAAGGGAGTGTCAGACTTGTACTGACTAAAACCCATCCATGTTCCTTCTTTACTCTTTGTGTGTACTTTGGCGGTATCTCTTTAGAACAGTCCCGCAGCCCCGGCTGGCATCGGCCCTTGCGGACCCCTTCCTGTGTGCTGACATCTCTTTGAGGCGCGCGTGGAACACGAACGCGCCGTCAACACGGCCTGTCGTCATAGGACAGACGGACGGCGAGCTAGCCCATTACTCGCCGTCCACAGGCCCGCGCCTACGAGGCTCTTTCCCTCTCACGTCCCGCCACCTCCTTCGCTAGCATGACTGCTTCGCTGAAGGAGGTGACGGCTTCCCGTTCCCTCTCGCTCCCGACCATGGCTTGAACCAGGGCCGGACACGAGAGATCACCGCTACTAGGACACGGCGGTGCTTCGCTCAAGCGGAGCAGACCGTGAAGGTCTGCTCCGCTTGAGCGAAGCACCACCAGCTGCGCCCGATCCGGTGCAGGAATCTCCCGAAACAACCGTGTCCGGTGAGGATCTGCGTCAGACGGAAGGTGAGGGCGCCGTGGCGCCCCCCTAGTCACTCCTCAAAGAGGGGACTTATCGCCACTATAGTGACGTGCCCTGCACGGGGTTGCGACAGTCGCTCTCTCCATGTCGCCATGATATCGCGCCGGAGGTGTGTCCGCGAGGACTATTGCCTCCAGATCCCATGGCAGCAATCAGGTAAGGAGGCTCGCCGCCCCTCCGGAGATCGTGCGGTACCCCCGGACTAGCCTTACGGCTATCACATTTTGGGGCGCATTCAGGTAGCGGGCGGCTCGCCGCCTCAAGAAACGCGCCCACACCGGGGCCCCGTAAAGGGCCATGGACCGCACGACCCCCGCGTAGAGCCTCCGGCAGGAGGCGTTTGGACCCCTCAGGTTGGACAAGAGCCGCTTGAAGCCAGCCTCGGCCCGTTCCAGTTTTGGAGCAAAACCTCGGAAATGTTCCAAGAAGTTCCACCGGCTGTCGTGGACGAGTTCTAGGTACTTCAACGTTGACTCGACGCCGATGGAAACTCCTCCTGCCGTCAGTAGGGATCCCGAAGTTGACGCATTCCGATGCCCATGAAAGCAAATGGCCTCGGACTTGTGCAATGCCACCTCGAGATCCAATTGCCGGATTCTCTCCAAGATTATCGCAACCCCGCGTGCACGAGATCTCTCACCGGTTCCATTCTCCGCTGCGACCGGGGTAGATGACGGCCTTATCCATCAGGTAGTCCCCGACCACACGACGAAGGTAGGTCGGCACCCGGTGATACCGGAGTGCCTCCCTAATGCAGCTTCAGGGCATGGAGTTGAATGCGTTGGCGATGTCAAGAGACACCGCCAAGACGACCCCATTCCGGGACACCGCGTCCTCCGTCGTGATTTCTCTCACGCGAATGGGTTTGGTTCCCAGGTCGAGCAAAGTGTAATTGAATTTTTCCATCAATTATTTCTCAGATGGATTTGTGCTTGGCATAGGCTCGCCCCCTATTGGATGGGACTTAATCACAACTAGCGAAACTTAACTCTTAAGGGATTACAGGTGTGATGTTATGTTATGTCTCAAAACAATTTTTGTAATTAACAAAAAACAGCTGTTCTATACATTTTGACCGTATAGCTATTGCACTTTTGTTGTTCCATACAATTTGACCGTATAGCTATTGCACTTTTGTGGTTCCATACAATTTGACCGTATAGCTATTGCACTTTTGTAGGAAACAGCAGATTTTTTTTAAAATCACCGATGAAATATATCTATTTGGCGTTTAGAATGATATATACTAAAAAAATATATGTGGTGCGGACGTAGTTTCGTTCAGAATGACGTACTGAATCCATGGGAACCGTGTGTGCGTCGGAGTCCCTTCGGATAATAAAAACAAAAATATGAATATCAAATACCTAACTTCGAAACATTCACATAAAAATTGTTCCCACGTACATATATGTTGAATAACAAAGCCGGCCCGAATCAATGATCAATACAGATATAGTAAGCAGTTTCTTTGTTTGAAAGTGCTTATCTCACTCTACTACCTTAGGTGACGAGCAAAAAATAAAAAATAAACTATTATCTGATTACCATGCAATAAAGTAGAAACTAAGCAATCATCATTTTCCTGCCCTTTTCCCATACTACTAGGGGTCGGCGCAACACGTTTTCTTTTTCCATTCTCCCCTGTCACGGCATCATTTACTCCTTTCTCTTTCATATCATTCCTCACACAATCCACCCATCTTTTCTTTGTCCTTCGTCTCCCTCTCCATCCATCAACATTAATATCCATTTTTTTTTTGTAACATGCGTTTCATCCCACCCCATTACATGTCCATACCAAGATAGACGACATCTTCGTAATAAGGAGAAGCTAACCAATGAAATTGTGTGATTGTTCTGTATGGTGTCCGGACGTAAAGAATAGCACCATCCCATATCTTCCCGTGGGTGTCGTAAGAGGCGACTAAGGGACTTACCAGAGAATGGGCAGCAGCGTTCTCTGTGTTTTATAACAACCATACTGCGATCGCCAACCCGCCTGCCAAGCGTGGCGATTATGGCAAAACCCCCCTTCTTGGGGGAGGCCTAGGTCCAGCAGTGGACGTCTTTCGGCTGAAATGATGATGATGATGATGATGAACCAATGAAAAAGCAAAACCTTCACCATTGTATAAATTCCATTAATCACACTAACGCCATCTATCGCTTAGTCATCGTACTTCGAAATGATTGTTGATCACTTTAGCGCCATCTATGAATGGTCGTTTGTCCCGACTCTGGCAAGAACTGGCAACCTTCCAAGGTGAAAAACAATGAGGGCGTAAGGATTGGCAGAAAAAGAAAAAAATAGGATCTCGCCAGTAATCCTTGAGGGGTTAGGCAAAGGTGTTATGATACTTCCACGACCCCCGTAGTATTCAAAGCATCCATAAGCGTAATGTTTTGAGTTCGTTACATTGAGTTTTACCGTAAAACGTGATTTTACATCCCAAAAAAAAAGTCGTTTCCCAGCAATAATTTTTGCGTAGAGTTACTTAGTGTACAAAAAGCTTGGTGGACGGCTCCGTGAAGGGTCCGTTTACACCTTGTATAGCTATGGACAATTTCATTACTCTAACGCACTCCTATACTATCAATTGTCAAATCACCAGATATCCCACATCCCTTTCAATGTCAATCAAGATGAAATGCAATTACATTTTACGCTAGAGGCATCAACTGCATGCAAACGTCCCGAACAGTACATTGAGCTTATATTCGAGATTGTAGAGCATGGCGAATATTGCCCAAATAAGTATGTCAAGTCCAGGTTATTCAGTTCCTAATGATTTTGGCAGACTGCAGCAGTTATCGCTACCTGTAAGAAACCTCAGCACGAACGCGCGGGGTAAACTTAACGTAAATACGTTGGTTTTTGAATCGAAATTACAATTATCCTATAGCTTTTATGTTAAATTGTTTGCAACAAGAACAATTAGTATCATTCATAGATATTAATACATTCTTAAAATTATGTAAATACTAGCTTTTGCCCGCGCCTCCGCTCGCGTTAATTTAGAATTTGACAATCAAGTCGGGTACTCTGCTTGTAATAATATAATTCAATCATGATTCGAAAGACACGTGGCGCTGTCTATTATCATAAGAACGTTATTGCGGTTTTCCTCGGGAATAGTACTTTTTTTCGGGATGAAATTTATCTTATGTCCATTTCTATCCACCTGACAACGTATATGCAAAATTTCAAGATGATCGGTTCAGTGGTTTGGGCGTGAAAAGGTAACAAACAAACAAACATACTTTCGCATTTATAATATTTAAGAATAAATGTGAAACGAGTATTTTTAATTTTAAAATCGATATATTTACGTAACGTTTACGCCGCTCGCTCGTGCTATAATAGCTCGTGCTATATATATATATGTCTGGTCCTTTGTCGCGTATAATAGCAGTATCTAGTCCTTCATTGTCGTAATTAATGTAATTGATTTTACTGCCCCGTTGGTGCAGTGTTCTCAAGCCTTACTGCTGACCATGAGCTCTTGGGTTCGATACCCAGCTCCAAGGTGTTATTCAGTGTTTTACACGCTTTAATAAGCTTCACCTGTAACTATATAAAACAATCTTAGAAGTTAAATTGGATCCACTTCTCGGTTTCCAATTTGCTTGACATTGCATGGTTAGCTGGACGTCATTCTAAATCCAATAGTATGGCGGACTCCCAAAGATGGCGGACTCTCAAAGATGGCGGATTCTCAAAGATGGCGGACTAGTTATTTTTGATGCATTCCCATTATACGGGTATCAAGTGAAAGGGTTTGCTGAGAAGAATACGAGACATAATTTTTTTATTTATTACACAGTATTTTTTAGTTTTCCATCAGAAAGTAGTCTGGATTTGTGCCCGGTACAACTTTGTATACACTCATAAGGCGGCCATTTTAAAGATGTAAAACTTTCAAAATGAAATTCAGTCAAGTTTCCAATATCCACATAGCTAAAATAACTCGATCGTTAACTATCGACGTCCATGCATCTCTATTAAGCATTTGGCTGCCGACCAAACCCGACACTCTCGCACTTATAACGTGCTCGCAGTTGTACTGTCAACTCCGTAATTGTATTATCACTTTTAACTGCAAGTCAAGTAAATACAAACTTCACTAAGGTTACCAAAAATTATCTAACCATCACAGACTACCTTATCGTTTTATAATAAGTAAGTTATGTTCAATTTTAGGGTGATAAAGAAATTAAGAGATCAATTATGTATATACAAAGTGTAAACGGACCCTTCACGAAGCCGTCAACCAAGCATCATGTACATCAAACTAAGTAACTTTACGCAAAAATGATTGCTGGGAAACGACTTCTTTTTTTGGGGTGTAAAGTCACGTTTTATGGTAGGACTCGATGGAACGCACTCAAAGCATTGTGCTGATGGATGGATTGAATAGTACGGAGGTATAGTAAAGAAGTCTTAGATTAAAAACATGTATTTAAAAAAAAAACTTGTGAAACTACGTAGTTTGGTGAAGAAAAACATCGTGAGGAAACCAGCATGCCTGAGAGATATTTCTCAACGGCTTGCTTGTAAAGCCAAGTCAAAGGCCTATGGGTGGCATAAAAACTCTGACACCAGGTTAGGCACTAACCACACGATAAAGAACCAAGGTTATCGACGTAGCAAGAGGAATTGCCAAACTTAAGTGGCAGTGGGCAGGGCACATTGCTCGCAGAACGGATGGCCGATGGGGCTGAAAAGTTCTGGAGTTGCGACCGCTAACCGGAACACGTTGCGTTGGAAGGCTTTCCAATAGGTGGACCGATGACCTGGTGAAGGTTGCAGGGATCCGCTGGATGCGAGTCGCACGAGACCGGTCAATGTTGCGACACTTGGGGAAGGCCTATGTCCTGTAGTGGACGTCTTTCGGCTGAAATGATGATGATGATGACCCATAAAGAAAGAATCTGAAACCTAAAGCTCAAAAAGCGTCTACGCAAACCGTAAGCGCCTGAAAGAAAGGTCACATTTCATACCCGTGGGACACGGTGAACGAACGGAGATATTTATGTAAGAGCCGGTTTAAACCTCGTTTAAGCCAACGTAAACACAGATAATATTTAAATTATTGTTTATCCATTATTATATGGGGAGCGGAGTTTGAGTTGCTGGATGTGTCAGGTATTTTGGACCCACTGTCGGAGGAATGGGGTCAAGTTGTGGTGATGGTTAATCACTCATCAAAAACTAGCTAGGATTTGAATTATTTAGGTTATTAAAAAACTTGAATTGATTCCTTTTTGAGATCGCTAGACGCATCGCAGATGCAGTGCCATCACAAAGAAAAATACGAATTCCGTTCATCGTCTTCCTGCTCTTGTCCAATATTACTTGGGGTCGCCGCAACACGTTTTTTTCTTCCAATCTCCCCTGTTAGTCGTCAAGCTACCATTTGATCCTTTTTCCTTCGAACCATTCCTCACATAATCCATCCATCTTTTCGTTGGTCTTCCTTTTCCTCTCCATCCATCAACATTTATATTCATCACTCTTTTAGTCACATTTGTGCCATCCCTCCTCATCACATGTCCCATACCAAGACAGACGACTCCCTTTCATCTTTTCTGTAACAGGCTCCACTTTCACACTTCCTCAAAAAGACGAATTCCGTTATGTGTCCATAATCACATTAGGCTTAGGACGAATCACATCAGTGAATCTGAACGCGATTAGCGCAACTAAACTGCGTTTTACACCTACGCTCTTAGTTCTCCATTTGTTTGTTTCGTTTATTAACGTATTGCTTGTACTTAATAACCTAATATTTTGTCTTGTAATTCTAATCTAATATTTTATTTTTTAATCTTTAATTATATCTATATTTATGTGCACACCACCCGTAGCAGAATGTGATGGGACCGTGGATTCATCATCTGCGTAGCCTTTTCCCAACTGTGTTAGGGCCGGCTTCCAGTCGAACCCAGTTTTAGATGGAGCGGGTGCCTATCTGACCTCCACAACCCAGTTAGTACTGGGTAATAGGATACCCCTTGGTAAGACTGGTTGTCAGATTTTTTGGGCCAATACCTGTAATGACTGTCAAAGATCTACTGATGACAGCCGGGACCAACGGCTTAACGTGCTTTCCAAGGCACGCAGGATACTCGGTATGTAATGGGCGGTCACCCATCCTAGTACGACTGAACCTAAAGATCGACCCGAGCGGCTGTATTATTTAGCCACGAGCTCCTCTCGAGGATGGGCCCATGGATTACAAAACAAAAAAAAAACAATTAAAAAGAAAAACTTAAAAGAATTATTATGAAGCATTGACAAATAAAAGAATTTGAATTAAATCTAATGTTCTGAATTGATCTACCTGATTGTTTGAATTGAAATGGCCTGTGATAAATAAGTTTTTAAGTTTTTTCCTAGCTATTAAAGCCAAGTTGGAAATCCCTTCCTGCCACATCCAGCACCCCGACATCCACACACATATAGTTATGCAGGATCACGTGTTACTAAACTGACTAACTCACAGTCGCCGCTCCGTATTTTTGTGTTCATAACTCCAACACGCTGTATCTCCAACATGTTGTAACTCCAACATGTTTTAACTTCGGAGTTGTGATCAGGAAACATGTTGTGTGGGATTTTAAATAGAAGGGGTTGCTTGTAGATTATGTTTTGACGGAATTAACATCGTCACTGTTGATTTAATAGACTACCTTGTTGATCTTGTGGATTGGAAGCGCCACTGCTGAGAATGAAGTTTCAGGTTCGATTCCCAGGTCAAGCAAAGTGTTTTTGGGTTTTTTCATAAAAAAATTCTCAGTAGCAGGCACTGAGTCTGAAGTTGGTCCCGGTTAGTGGCAATAGACTCGCCCCCTATTCTATTAGACTTAAAAATAACTGGCAAAATGTGGGTTTACTATAGTAATAGTTTACAGTAGTAGTTGTTCTGTATGGTGTCCGGACGTAAAGAATAGCACCATCCCATATCTTCCCGTGGGTGTCGTAAGAGGCGACTAAGTGACTTACCAGTGAATGGGCAGCAGCGTTCTCTGTGATTTTTTATAACAAACATACTGCGATCGCCAACCCGCCTGCCAAGCGTGGCGATTATGGCAAAACCCCCCTTGGGGAGGCCTATGTCCAGCAGTGGACGTCTTTCGGCTGAAATGATGATGATGATGACTATAGTAACAGACCTGCCTTACTCTTCGGTAATTACAGGCTTGATATTCAGTAACATTAACGGATTTATATGTCCCATGTGAATCTTATCCAATCATTTTTAACGCCGAAATTTTGGAGAATGTCGTATTCAACAAAGTCCTAGATCTTCGTTAGGGACAGATTCTAACCTAACTCATCATCATCATCTGCCTAGCCTTTTCCCAACTATGTTGGGGTCGGCTTCCAGTCTAACTGGATGCAGCTGAATACCAGTATTTTAGATGGAGCGGCTGCCTATCTGACCTCCACAAACCAGTTAGTACTGGGTAATACGATACCCCTTGGTAAGACTGGTTGTCAGTCTTTCGGTCAGGTAGATCTTTGACAATCCTGTAACGACTGTCATACATATACTGTCATGTCATAATACATATATTCGATCAATATCAAAAATTGGAACTATCAAACGAGATAAATAATTCAAATTAATTAAAGAACATACAAATAAATTCACTTTCCCATTACAAAATCTGGGTGTCGTTCTTTTAAAATGCAGCTAATTTTACACCAATAAAATATTATGTTAAGCCATCTTGAACCTGTATAGTCGAGACTTGGCACAGCTTGTGGTGTAGAATAAAAAAGCTATACACCGAGATATAAGCCGCTCACCTATGAACGCTTACGGGACAACTTTAAACCCAGACAAATCCTTTAGAACACACCTATTCTGGTAGATGAAGAAGTGAAGTGGTTACTTATTATATATTATATAGGTACTATAGTATATACTATGTACTTTTGTTTATCTATCCTGTTTTGAAAGTAATAGATAAATTGATGGAAAATATAATAACATAACATCACGCCTTGTAATCCCCGAAGGGTTAGGCAGAGGCGTATCTAATTATTAAACCCCCAGTTCGCCGGTTATTTTTCAAGTCCCATGTAATAGAGAGCGAGCCTATTGCCGTCAACCGGGCACAAATCCAGACTCAGTGGCTACTGAGAAATTCTTGTTTGAAAAACCCAGTAACAATTTGCCCGACCCGGGAATCGAACCCAGGATGCTCATGCTTAAAAGTTGCGATTGCGACCACTAAACCAACTGGGCAGTCGAGGAAAATATAATGTGGTGAAATCAAATCAATTTTAAAAGGCTCTAACTCTGTCTCCATCTTCCTAGCACAGTGAGCTGCGCTGGGGCAGCTGCTGGCTGCTGCAGGTGCTAAAAACCTCAAACGGCGCAAATAGAATTGTTTAATTGGGAGTTATGTGTTTGAGTTGTTTGGGGTTGAAACACTAGGGCCATGGGGTCCGAGTGCCCATATATTATTTCGGGAAATCGCCAAGCGGTTGGTCGAGTCTTCACGTGATCAGAGGGCGAGCCTATCTTTTTGGCGTAAAATCAGCATTGCCATCCAGCGTGGCAATGCTGCCAGCCTTCTGGGCATTGCATTTTACTGTTGACTGCGATGTGGTCGAATTTTTTGACGCCCTGCTAACCTTTTGATACTTGTACATATTTTTATTACTATTATAGATTTGTAGTTTGTAAACAATGTAAATATTCTTTGAAATCAACTTGAAGTGTGTTCGTTAACAAATCAAATGACACAAATCAGTCATGTCCGGATTTTTCCTTACATATCTGATTCAAACTAATAATACTTCAACATTTATACCTAAAACTATGAAATTCAATATCATCAAAACTCAGAACCAACCCCAACTCCTCCAGAATACGTCCCGCATGGAACGAGCCTGGCATATAAACTCAAGGACAAACTTTAATATATGCATTTTGCACCCTCACTGCACTACACGAACATACATACATACATGTCTGACATACATGCATGCTTTCATGTGAAATATATGTATATTTATGCATGGAACCGTACAGTACACTTTTAGCAAATTGCGAATCAATGTTTTATGTTTTTGAGGACAGATGGCGTTTGTTCTGGGTGAGTGAATAGGAATGAGGATTTTAGAGAGTTTAATGGTCAGTGTTACCAAGGCGTATTGTATTTCCCAGTACTAGTTGCCTTCAAGGTTAAGCAGTGCTTGTCAAGGTCGGTACGTGGATGGGTGACAATCAGTACATACCGAGTTTTCTCATCATCATATATCATTTCAGCCGAAAGACGTCCACTGCTGGACATAGGCCTCCCCCAAGTGTCGCCACATTGACCGGTCCCATGCGACTCGCATCCAGCGGATCCCTGCAACCTTTACCAGGTCATCGGTCCACCTAGTGGGAGGCCTTCCAACGCAACGTCGCCGGTTCGTATCCACAGATCGTTGGAAGTTTTTTTTTTCGGAAGCTTATTCCCTTTATTTATTTTTATACATTTTTAAATAATCCTTAAAATAAAAACAATATAAAAAAACAATTAAACATTTTAAAAATTGTAGCCCACCGGTGTGGGGAACCGGCCGGTCAGGGCTGCAGAGAGAGGAACCTCCTAACTATACGAGCTGTGTCTAGGAGTACCGCTTTCTGAATCAAGCCCTTGATCCAGCTGCCTAACGAGAGCCTCCTCAGGTATTGGTCGAGGCTCTTGGAAGCTTTATTATTATCCCTATCTTTAATAGTAAATCACATCACTTATCGAAAGTACTCACTAAGTAACTCAGAAACATACAACATGGAGATTAGTTAGTTAGGATTACGAGTTAAAGACCGCACGGCAAGGTTCGGAGCAGATTACTCGATCAACAAACATACAGCTAACCCTTATTAGTGTACTCGTATTGACAAGCCAATTAGTGTAGGCTACTGACTGATAATCCTGCTTTAAGTGGGAACATGTAGAATTGTGTTATTAAAGGAGCTCGAGGCTAAATTCTAACAGCCGCTCGGTTCGATCTTCAGCTTAAGCCGTGCTTGCCTAGGTTGGTCCGTGGATAGGTGACCTTCCATTACATACCGAGTCACCTCCGTGCCACGTAAAGTCAATAAAATTGAAGATCTTTGACAGTCATTAGATATAGTCAGTGTCCTGAAAATGTACCAACCAAGGGATATCGTGTTACTCAGTACCTACTAACTGGGTTGTGGAGGTCAGATAGGCAGTCGCTCCATGTAAAATACTGGTATTCAGCTGCATCCGGTTAGATTGGAAGCCGATCCAACATAGTTCGGAAAACGCTAGGCAGATGATGTGTAGAATTGTGCTGTTTGTTAAGATGAATCCACACTTGAAACTAAACATGTTATAAAACATTGTTATTTAACATTATTCAAAAGAAAAACTTGCAATGTGATGTACTGTAGACGTGTTGTATAACACAAGCTTTGTAAATGTTACCTAATCTGAACGCACCTTTAGTTATTAGGAATAGTATTTGGTCGTCAGGGCCTTGGCTGGACTTCCTACTGATTGCAAGCGTTGCTGCTTCGCAAAAGGTTATAGACTCGATTCCTGGGTTGGGCAAAATAAGATTTTCTAGCTCAAATCACTCTGTAGCGGTCCAAAGTCTGGATAGAGATTGCCTTGTCTGGCTGGGTATTCTGCTGCATCCGGTTAGACTGGAAGATGACAGCCAACAGTTGCAACACACTATCATTCTTATTTCTTTAATTGTATTATTGTGTAGTTTGAAGCGTATAAAAATGACAGTTCTTTATGTTATACTAGCGACCCGCCCCGGCTTCGCACAGGTGCAATATATACATATACACCTTCCTCTTGAATCACTCTATCTATTAAAAAAAACCGCATCAAAATCCGTTGCGTAGTTTCAAAGATTTAAGCATACAAAGGGACATAGGGACAGAGAAAGCGACTTTGTTTTATACTATGTAGTGATTCTCGACCTTTGGGATAATATTTTTTGGGAAATACAGCGAGGGATCGACAAATTTGGAGGGAACTAGAGGAGGCCTATGTCGCAAGACAGCCTGACCTGGTAGCTGATAAGACAAATAAATAAATGAAATATGTATAATCTAAGGTTAGTTAAGATATAATTTAAGTTTAGTTAATCTTATAATTTAAGTTTAGATGTAGAAAACAAATAAGTGTAGTTTATATTTTTAGTTTCAAAATTACTATATATTGTGTATACGAAGGTCAGAGTAAATAAAGGCTATTTTTATTTTTTTTATTTATTTATTTTTTGGGAAATGTTCTCAACATTGGAACAACTTCACTATAACGTATGAATGAGAAATGCGTCGAGTCATGAACGTTATGAAAAAATAACTTAACAAAACAGGCGAGACCTCAAGTTATTTTGTGTTGTACAGTCCCTATATGAGGCACAACGCATTAAATGGTCTATTAAAATTATACCAGCCTCTATTCTTTTCGTATGTGACCTAAAAGTGGACAAGGCCAGGGGATCATTTTATCATACAAGACAATGCGCCATTTCCACCAATCCATTTCTGTTTAAATGCATCAGTAAACATGATTAGGCGACACACACCGCTCATCCGCGAGGTTACATAGTTACTTTTCGAACTGAACCCAACAAACTTGGATCCCTGAACTTGGTAACCCGGGTAAACCTAGGTTTACTTCTTATTCTAGCATCACCCGTAACAGATAATAGGGGGTGAGCCTATTGCTCTAAACCAAGCACCACCTGCACGCAGACTCCGGGCTCCTAATGAGATTTTTTGATTGAAAAACCCAAGAACACTTTGCCCGTGATCCCATGCTCAGCCAGTCAGTCCAGCTGGATTCATCAGGTAAAACTATTAACGTATTAATGCTATTATTTGCGTTGGACCGCCTCGGTGGACTAGGGGTTACAAGCGCGACTGAGTGGTTCAGATCGGGTCGGGCAAAGTGTTATCGGGGTTTTCCATCAGGAATTTCTCAGCAGCAGCCGGGAATCTGGACTTGCGCCCGGTTTAATGCAATAGGCGCATTATTATGGCGAAATGTAGGTGTAAAAAAACACCTATTCCTTGACGCTTTGTTCACGACCCCAGGCTATGCGAAGTATGCGACTTGCGACGACTATTCTGCAACTGTCATTCGCTGGAAACCTACGTCTTTTCTTGACTTGAATGTGCCCTGGCGGTTAGGAGTATGTCATGCTCACTCAAATGTCTCGCTGATGGTGGCGTGTGAGCATTTAGTTCCCTTCAAAATGGTTGAGTTGAATGGTGCTGATACATGCGTCATGTTCGTGGACGGGCGCTGTCAGTTGTGACTGGTCATCACTTGGTTGCCAAGGCTTATTTGAATTGATTATTTTATTTTTGAATTGTTTTTACTATGGACACATTTAACGTACATATCTACATCGTTCTCACATAATGTACCATCTCAACATGAATGATGTAACCAAGGTTTTGTGAAAGTATTCTGATTTAAAAGAGTGGCCATGAAGTTTCTTGCCCGTTCTTCTCCATAGAGATCTACGTTAGGGAATGGGCAACTACAGTACTTTCACATTTATGCCTTGTGACTGGGACTGTAGCAACATTACATTGTTGTCTTAGTTTCGACAATTGAAAAGTGCCTGTAACTGGCCTACTTAAAATAAATGCTTTGATTTTGATTTTCATATTTGTGTCCAATAACACGCTTGGTTGTTAGCCTACCCTAAGCCCCAACTCAGCAGTAGAAAACCAGATTAGTTCAGCATCTAACACGATCATTTATATCAAATTCAGAATTTCCCTTCAGCACCTAACTTGATGAGTGGCCCATGTCCAGTGTACTCCATGATAGGCCTAATAGTATTAGCTGGTGAATCCGGTCGGAGTCGGGGCTTTATATTATGTTGACAAGTCAGATTCCTGCCGACGTTCCGTGTTAGACGCTTCTCTTTACTTTGTTTTAGGGATGGGGAGGTGTCGATAGATTTAGAGAACTTCGTATCAATTTTTATTTTTTAACTTTTGTAGTTTGAAGACCAAAGAAAACATGGATGAATTGTGTGAGGAATGATACGAAGGAAAAAGGAGTAAATGATAGCGTGACGATTGACAGGCGAGAATGGAAGAAAAAACGTGTTGTGCCGACCCTAAGTAAAATGGGACAAGGTAGGTAGGTGATGACTCTGTTTTTTAGATGCTATTAGAAGGATCCCAACAAGGATTCGGTATTATTCGTCAAAAGTATTTTTGTAGTGGGCTAGAAAAAGTCTCGTATGTTACACGTTTCGCACAACGAGTAAAAAAAGTAATAAAGCTTTTTTTTTTTAAAGAACATTGCCCCACACTAGGATTTTCTCCCGTATCGTGGGTGCGTTTACAAACATTTAAACTCACATACACAAACAGCCAGACCCGGAACAACTACCTGTAGATCATACAAATATTTGTTCCGTGCGGGGATCGAACCCGCGACACGCAGCGCAACAGCCGATCGCTCAGCCACTGCGCCGGCCGTGCCCTTAGCTGCTCTGACTTTCTGACTTATAGCAGCCTGAGACATACATACACACACACACATACATACAGATACACAACACAGACATAACATACACACACATAACACACGTCGTTTACATATTGTAGAAATCGAGTTTACATAATATATTTGAAACTCACGAGAAAACCATTCTCATACCGAATAACATCGATAAGTACCCATCGACATTACCCCGTCCCCAACCCGTTTGCTCGGCAAACCGCATTTTGTGGAAGTCGCTTGTCGGTTCCCGAAATTAGATTTGCTCTCCAAGCTGTAATACTGATTAAAACCATTTTCGTTCGGCTTGCTTCCGTCTTGAAACATTTTTCAATAGCTCCACGTGATAGTTTGCTCTGCTTTTAAAATGGGGCAACTCTTTTTGGTCTTTTGGGCCCTTTGTCTTCTTTGCTGTCATCAGAAACTGACATTAAATGTAAATATTTAACGTAGAACAAAGATATTTAATATACTATAGAGACGCTATCAGAAGTTTGGGGGGATCTTCAGGTTAAGGGGGGCTAGTCTAGGTTAGGCCGTGGATGGGTGGTCCACTTCAGCCCACGTGTGACCAATACATACCGAGTTCCTTTCGTGCCACGGAAAGCGCGTTAAGCCGTTGGTCATTGTCATTGTCTTTGTGTGTCCCCCAGATGTCATTTGTAGATCTTTGACAGTCGTTACAGGTAGTCAGTTGCCCAAACTCTGACAACCAGTCTTACTAAGGGGTTTCTTATTGCCCAGTACTAACCGGGTTGTGGAGGTCATATGGGCAGTCACTCTATGTAAAGTACTGGTATTCAGCTGCATGAGGTTCGACTGGAAGCCGATCCCAAAATAGTTGGGAAAAGGCTAGGCAGATGATGACAGACGCTATCGCTATCTCATCGGTTTACTGGTAGAGAATGCCTTGTGGCATTAAGTCCGCCTATGTACCATCTTGTTCGTGAAGATTAAATAAATAAATATCAGAAGAAATGCTGCAGGAAAATGAGATCCTTTGTCTTATCTAGCACATAATGACAGAATTGCCAAGTTTGACACGTTACACTAGAACAAAACGAGCGAGCAATAACTAGTTTGGTTCTAGCAAAGTTTTCTCCATAGACATAAAATAATGCGTTCCACAATGTAGGTATGAAAGGAGCTACCTAAGGCCTAAACCTAAGAACAATGGTGGATGCTGTTAGGGTCAACCCTTCATCGCTTTAAGAGCAATATTAGTAAAATGTCTGTTTGGGTTCGAGCCCACGGCCAACATTTCGAAAGCCTGGGTCATTACCACTATGCCACTTAGGGGCCTGACGTACAGGGTGTAAAGATCTTCATCCCCTACATAAAAGGGAGGATCCCCCAAGTAGATGGGTGTTGAGTCTGCTGGGCGACAGTTGTCGGGTTTTTCTATATGATCATAAGTCGCGGATAACTTTAATAGTGCGATATAGAATTTTGATTTTAGTTCTTCAATTGTGTCATAGATGGCGCTGTAGAACATTTTGTACTATGTTGCTGTAGTATTTTTTGTGGTGCCGCTACATCAACATTGCTCTAAAAAGTAAAAAATAATCTTGTTCATATCTAAGTCAGACCTTAATTCTCGAGCATAAACCTAAGAAACTATAGACAATAGCCCCTCTATTAGCAAGGGATGTGTTAATGCGGCCTATTCGTCACATTCCTAATTCTATTGTACACGTTAAATGATACGGAAAGAATTAGGCGAGCTTAGACATGATGCGTGGGACGCTTTATCTTTGGATTAACTTTAGTTAGGGAGTATTTTGCAAAAGTTTTCTTGTCTGATTTTCAACTGACATTAAAAAAACAGCCAAGTGCGGGTCGCACTCGCACATGAAGGGTTCTGTACCATCGTAGTAGGGGAGTCCCCTTTAATTTTGATTGATTATTATTATTTGTTGTTATAGCGGCAACAGAAATAAACTTTCTGTGAAAATTTCAACTGGCTACCTATTACGGATCATGAGATACAGCCCGCTGACAGACAGACGGACGCACGGGCAGCGCAGGCTTAGAAATTGGGTCCCGTTGGTTACCCTTCGGGTACGAAACCCTGAAAGGAACTGTGGCGGAGTCACCATACTTATCGACACGACTCGGCTTCATCCGATCAGAAAGAGCTTTGTGTCCATGCAGTAAAAACGAAAGAGACGTCATCCGTCTCGTTTTGGTACGGACGACGCGACTCGCTACCACGCCAAACTAAATGCGACGAAAAATGGTGTATTAACGGTTTTAGCCAATTTCACATCGATAAGTATAACCATAACATCACACCTGTAATCCCCGAAGTGTTAGGCAGAGGTGTACCTAATAGTACCTACACCCACATTTCGACAGTTATGTTAAAGTCCCATGTAATAATAGGTGGTGGGCCTATTGCCATCAACCAGGTACAAGTAGCACGGGCCGATGCCTGCCAGGGCTGCGGGACTGTTCGAAAGAGATACCGCGGCCCTGGAACACAAAGGGCAAAGAAGGAACATGGATGGGTTTTAGTCAATACAAGTCTGACTCCCTTCCACTCCGCCCAGAGCGGGGGGGGGGGGGGGGGGCATTTGATGAGCAGCCACGGAGCCTGGAGCTCCGTGGCTGTTATTGAGAAATTACTACTACCATCGACCGGGCAGATGGTAATAGGCTCGCCCCCTACTACAAGGGACTTAAACATAACTGGTGGAATGTGGGTGAACTGTTAGGTAGACTTTTGCCTTATCCTTCAGGCATTACAGGCGTAATGTTTATGTAATAAACTAGTGAAAGCTTATGTCGATCCGAATGATGTTGCTGAAATACGAATCGCTTTGGAGGCAATTGCCTTGTGTTAAGGGCCTCTGCTCAACCCTTCGGGAATAGCAGGCGTAATGTTATTTATTTATTTATTTACTTCACCAACAATTGTTTACACTGGTATAAGCAAATGAAACAGCAGCAACAAATCAGAATAGCGTGTAACAATCACTTACAGGTAAACTCTGCAAGCACACTAAACGTTGTCGTAACTTACAAAAAAATAATAGAGATGAACTTAATTAGTTAATTAAACTAAATTAAAACAATTTAAACTAAATTAAAACAATTAAAACTAAATTAAAACAATTAAAACTAAATTAAAACAATTTAAACTAAATTAAAACAATTTAAACTAAATTAAAACAATTTAAACTAAATTAAAACAATTTAAACTAAATTAAAACAATTTAAACTAAATTAAAACAATTTAAACTAAATTAAAACAATTTAAACTAAATTAAAACAATTTAAACTAAATTAAAACAATTTAAACTAAATTAAAACAAATAAAACTAGGTAATACAAAAAAGGTAATATTATGTAGCCTTAATTCACCCACCCAGTGAGATAACGCAGAGCTAAGAAACTTAATGTTCAGGGAGATACTTATAAAAACTGGCTTTCAATTTGCCTAAACTGTCAAAATGGAGGTCGATCCGATCACTGCAACCGTTCACAACCCTGCAAAACCTCGCGTAGGGAGAATTTGCACCTAGCACCGTTCTTCTCTGCGGAGGGCAGAGTGGCGTTATATTATATGTCATACCCGCAAATCCAAACATTTTATAAAAAATATACAGGGTGTAACAGAAAGGGTATAGTCATATGAAAGAATATGCTGCAGACCATCAAACTGAACAATTTTCTCCTTGGGTCTAATATCGTAAATGCAAAAAATTATCAGCTGTCCCATGCAAAATTTCAATACCTACTCGACCTAAATGTATGAGACAGCTGGATAAAGTTGTTCAGTTTGATGGTCTGCAGCATATCCTTTCTTATGACTATACCCTTTCTGTTACACCCTGTATACTAGCTACAATACTGGGAATCTCTAAGATTGTGGTCTCATAAATTGGACCAAACCGCTTGAAGACAGATGAATAAATTGTTGCTGTATTGATTTATATCCTCACCCTTTTTGAGGTATGCAGAGAGTCTAGACAAACATTTTTAATGCTTTTTGTATTTCTACAACGACGCTCAACAGGATTAAGGATTAAGAAACACTTTTACATGTCAAAAATAACTTATATTTCAAAAGTAGATGGGAGTGGATCTCGTGGCTAAATGACAACAGCCGCTCGGGTCTATCTTCAGGTTCAGCCGCTCTTGGATGGGTTGGTCCGTGGATGGTGGACCACCCATTACATACCGAGTTTCCTCCGTGCCTCGGAAAATACGTTAAACCGTTGATCCTGGCTGTCAATTGTAGATCTTTGACAGTCGTTACAGGTAGTCAGTGGCCCGAAAGTCTGACACCCAGTCTTACCTAGGGGTATCGTATTACTCGGTATTAACTGGGTTGTGGAGGTCAGATAGACAGTTGCCCCATGTATTATGAAGGGTTGTGGCTAAATAACGACACACAGGTCAGTCGAAGGTTAAACTACACTTGCTGAGGTCGGTTCGTTGATGGGTGTCAATGCATTGATTAGCAAAGTCCATCCGGACTTGCGGGTACTTATAATAAACTGTTACTCAGTCATTGGGTTGTGGAGGTCAGATTAGCAGTCGCTCCATGTAAAATATTGGTTATTCAGCTGCGTCCGGTTAGACTAAAAACCGACACCAACATAGTTGTGAAAAGGCTAGGCAGATGATGATGACCACCGTTATCGTTGATTGTGGACCTATGACGTCATGTCACTGTATCTACAGCCTTTACCCTTTCGTAATAAGGTCCTTTTCTTTTTATGAGTAGGTTTTATGATTTGTTACAATTCGCTACTCGATGGAGGGTAGTCAAGCGTACAGTTTGCACGTGCAGCTCTATCAAAGATGGTTGTAGCGTCAGCCAAAAAGTCTTTGCCATTAAAAATAATGTGTGGATTAAACGAAAGTTGTCTCTAAAACAAATTTATTGCAATCGAGTAAAAAAGACTAGTTATTTGTACAGAAACCGAATTAGTTATTTAAAATCAAGTGAATGTTAGGTAATAAAGTCATGCTAGAAATAATTTACTCTAAGTAGCAAATACCTTTAGATTTGTCAATAAAAGAGTGTGGGGCATAAAAATAGCACATAACACAACATCACGCCTGAAACTGAAATCCACGGACGCTTAGGAAGAGGGTGTACCTAATAGTACGCACATTTCGCCAGTTATGTTTAAGTCCCTTGTAATAAGGGGCGAGCACAAATTCAGATTCTGTGGCTACTAATAAGGAATTCCTGATGGAAAAACTCAATACTACTTTGCCCGACCCGGAAATCAAACCCAGGACCTCGTGCTCAGCAGTCGTGCTTGCGCCCACTAGACTAACGAGGCATACATGTCATGAGTGTGAGACTTTAGAATTAAATCATTTGATTCTAAAAAAAAAGTACAATTTTCAATAGTCTCATAACCATACACCACTATTTTTTAACTAGTACAAATACTTAAAGGGCTTATTAGAGAAGGTCTTGTTATTATATATGTAAAGTCTCAATAAATAATATTCATAAACAGCAAAGTTATAAGCGTTTGGTTATATCCCAAAATGTCACTCAATTTATGAAAATATAGTTTGCCGGGACCTATGAATGGCGACAGGAATGGAAAAGCACTGCGCGTAGATTTTCTAGTGGTAATTGTTATGAATGTTTGATTCAATTATGAATTTACCAGTTATGACAAATTTTCGTGGACAATTTTGGGATTTCGTTTTTTTGACTTTTGATTACACAAATATGATCAGTAATGGGTACGGATAGAGCTCCATTTTTTTTGTACTAATTAAAAAATAGTGGTGTACATGAAGCAATAAAACTTAAATTAAACCCATTACAATAAAGTTGTAATAACTATATCCAACCAACAATTCGCCACCATAACTCAACGGAGCTCAGACCAAAACAAATTAAACTTTGTGCTATCCGACCTGCACTGCTGTCCGTACTTGGCAACAAAGGTGCGATGATGTCGGACAAATATTTGCTCGTTAGTATCCGGGCACTGGATACTGCTAGATACTGATCATTTTGTACATAGGACCTCTGTTTATAGACCTGACGAACCTACTAGGTCATTTGGAGGTGTATCGGAAAGCACGTTAAGCCGTTGGTCCTGGCTGTCATTTGTAGATCTTTAACAGTCGTTACAGGTAGTCAGTGGCCCGAAAGTCTGACAACAAGTCTTGACAAGGGGTATCGTATTTTCCAGTACTAACTAGGCAGTCGCTCCATGTAAAATACTGGTATTCAGCCGAATCTGGTTACACTGTAAGCCAACCCCAACATATATGATAGCATACAAGGATTGTAACTCCTAACGTAAGATTTCCATCATCTCAACCTATGCCTAAACTTTCTCCAGTACTATGTCAATGACGGCTTCCAGTCCCACTCACCACCCACCACTCCCACAACCCAATCACTGGGTAACAGCATATTCTACGTGCTCGTAACGACTGTCCATGAATGTCAGCCAGGACCAACGGGCTTTCGAATGTACGGAGGTATCTTGCTATGCAACGAATGGTGACCCGTCAACGAACCGACCTCGGCAAATGTAGCTTAACTTTCAACCGACCTGTGTGTATTATATTTAGCCACAATCCGTCATAATAGAGCCAGCTATTCTAGTTTCATAATTAAACTAGCTAATAAACCTGAGAACGAAAGCTAAAGCCCTGCTAACCCCATAAGCAAGCGTCCTCCATACGTGTGTGGTAGACATTAACAAAGTGTGTACATAATATCAAAAGACACAAATTACGGACTGCACACCCCGGTTTATTACAGCGTCGTAATGAGATAGAACTACGAAGGGTGTGGAGTCGAAAAAATGGGATATATATATTTTTTATTCCGGTCTCTGTGGTGAATAGTCTTTGTGGCTCAGAAATTTTAAGATCGTTTTAACAGGTATTTGGGTTGTATTGTATGTTACGGCTAATGTATATTGTATCCCGATCTTCTGCTTTTCAGAGTGCGCCTTAAGGATATACAAGGTGTAAACGGGCCCTTGACGAAGCCGTCAAGCTAAGCTACTAAGCATTTTGTACGTCAAACTAAGTAAAATTATAACAATAAAAACTTGATTTAAAGTTGGAGCTTTGACCCCCACTATCTCCGTAACTAGATAGTTCCCGGGTATAGTCTATAACAAAAAAATATCGCAATAACGGGGAAAAGAAGAGCCTTTCGGCTTCGTTGAGGGTACTTTTACACTCATTATTTTGAAAGAAAAAACTGGAAGCATACCTGTATTAATTTTCCGATACCCTAAGTCAGCGAGATGGTCAATGCCAAGCGTGTATTGGTCACCAACCCCATTTTAATGTTTATATTGCATTTTCTTTGACTTTAGTTTGCAACTTCGGACAGAAAGCCCTGATGCTAAACTTGCTGATTTGTATCTCTACCATAAAGGCATGCGACGGAAGAGGAGAACATTGTTACAAAAAATAACATAATATCACGTCTATGCTCCTCGAAGGGTTAGGCAGAATTGTACATGAATCAAATAAAACAAATTCCAATCATTATCAGAACAAGCTGTCTCCACCGCCCATCCTGTTCTACGCAATGCGCACATGCCGGCTATCAGTCATGATTCACATAAACTCCCTCTCTTTGCTCCGTTAATTAAGGACGCTGTTTACATGTGTCTAGCCGCACCTGACACGTGTGGGGGGAGGGGGGAGCGTGTACACTAGCAGCCACTGAGTCTAGATTTGCACCAGTTGACGGCAACAGCCTTGCCCTGTATTCTTCTTTATCGTGTGGTTAGTGCCTAACCTGGTGTCAGAGTTTTTATGCCGCCCATGGGCCTCTGACTTTTTTTATTTTTTTTTATTTTTATTTATTTATTTGGATCTCCAACAAAGAATACACACAGACAATATAGGACACAGTATTACAAATGTTCTTTTAGGTGTGTTCCTTCAATTATAGGAGAACACAGCATGCCCATAAAACTAGGTTTTAACACATAAAATATAAAAGTGTTCCTTCAATTATAGGAGAACACAGCATGCCCATAAAACTAGGTTTTAACACATAAAATACAAAACAATGAAAATATTACAAAAAACAAAATAAAAACCAGAATAACTATTAAAAAGCATTTGATGCATTTGATAAAATTGTTTCACATACAAATTATAGTTATCACTCTACATTTATAGCAGTGGTCAATATTTTTTTGTATTTAGAGATTGTGAGGGTTATGTCCATGTCAGATTGCTTTGACAATTCATTGTACTGCCTACAGAGTCTTGGGAGAGCGGCGAAATGTCCTAGATTAGTTTTGGAACCTGAGACATAAAACAAATTGTAGCTGGTTTTCCGCGGCAGGCGAGATGGCGCGTTTATATGTAACTTGCCTAGTAATTCGCTGCAGCATAGACTGCAGCTCTCCATGGAATACTTTGTGTAGTAGAATCAGGTCTGCCATTTTTCGCCTCTTGGCAAGTGAGACCATTTTGTAGTGCCCTAGTCTGTCTCTGTAGCTGGTTACTCTTTTAGCTAATCGTTCCTTATAACATAGATGATACAGGAAGCGCCTTTGGACACTTTCCAGGTGTTTGATGTATATGTCGTAGTGAGGATTCCAAACCGGGCTGCCATATTCAAGTATAGGACGGACTAGTGTGTTAAATAATTTTATTCTGGTAGACGCCCTTTTAAATTCTTTACTGTTGCGCAAGATAAATCCCAAAATTTGAAACCCCTTTGATACTGTGTATAGGATATGTTTGTCAAATTTAAGTTGTTTATCCAGTGTGACTCCTAGGTCACGTATTTCTTCAATTTGCTTTAGTTTATGTTGACCTATCGTGTAAGTGTTAGGTAAGACAATTTTGTTACGGCTGAATTGCATGTAGTAACACTTAGAGACGTTAAGAAGCATTTCGTTCATTTTGCACCAGTTCGTCAGTCTGTTCAGATCTTCCTGCAATAAGGCAGCGTCAGATTCAGTTACCATTGGTTTCATTATTTTCATGTCATCGGCAAAAAGATAGAATTTTGAATGCCTAAAGCAGTGCGTGATGTCGTTAATGAAGATGTTGAAGAGAATTGGGCCTAAATGTGATCCTTGTGGAACCCCGGATGTGGCTTTAAAATACTTTGAATGATGGCCAGTCATTACTACTTTTGACGACCGGTCACTGAGGTAAGATTGAAACCACTTTAGCATTGATCCTCCTACACCCAAGTGCTGGAGTTTCGCTATAAGAAGAGAATGATCTACCTTATCGAACGCCTTACTGAAGTCAGTGTAAATGGTGTCAACAGGAATACGTCTATCTAAGTATTCAGATAGAGCCGACACGTAGCACATGAGATTAGTGGTCGTAGATCTGTATTTGATAAAACCGTGTTGGTCGCTGTTGAGAAGGTGTTTTACATGCGATGTTAGACGTTCGGTTATAAGCTTCTCAAATACTTTGCCGAAGATGACTAAAATAGAAATGGGTCTGTAGTTTGACACCATGTTCTTTTGCCCTGCTTTGAAAATGGGTACGACCAGTGCCTTTTTCCATTGGTCGGGAAAAATACCGTCTTTAAGAGATTTGTTGTATATAATACTAAGAGGTAAAGCCAGCGCTTTTTCACATCTCTTTATAAACACGGGAGGAATACCGTCTTCACCTACGCCTTTCTGTTCATCCAAGGATGTTAAAGTTCGGAATATTTCGTTAGCACTGAGTTCCAGTTTACAAAGAGTCGGCAAGTTGTTGTTTATGTCAACATTTGACGGTTGCGAGGACGTCGTATTGTTATAAACACTTGCGAAGTGACTTGACTTTACATGCCGTCGTGAAATATCTCTCAGGCATATTTGGTTTCCTCACGATGTTTTCCTTCACCGAAGCTCAACTGATAATTATACATTACGCATATAATGAATTCGAAAAATCAGAGGTGCGTGTCGGGGGTTCGAGTACGAGACTTATGACTTTAGCAGTCCGACGGTCCCACTACTAGACTATCACTGCTTTTTTTGCTCCGTATTACATATGACTTAAACATAACTGGCGAAATATGGGTGTACTGTTCAGTACACCTCTACCTAACCCTCGTGATGCTATGTTAAGATAAGCTGCCGAAAAGACTTTGTCAGTCTAGTTGAAAGTCGTAGTATAATCGCTTTGAAAGCAATAACCACTGGTCTACGGTAGTGGTTGCTTAGTTGAGTGTTACACGACACCGCTCGTCCGCGCGGTCGGGCGGAGGCGCCGAAGATTTATTCGGTGGTACTCCGCGCGGAGAGGCAATTCAAATTCATTTATTTTTTGTCATAGGTGAAATATCAGTTCTTACGATTATGCGATTAGGCGGTGTGCGCTGGGCCGTCGAGCCGTATACATGTGTTAGGGCCAGATTCCATCGAAACGGAGACAAGACGAGAAGTGAGGAGATGTGTTGTAACCCACCAATAGGATTACGTTATTTACACTTCTCATCTCCGCTTAGCTTTAGTGGAAACGATTGAGTAGAGAAGAGAGATGTCTCGTTATTGTTTAGGCTTGCGGTGAGCGGTGTGCTGAGTGCAGTGTGCGGTGAGTGACATGCCGCTTTGCACGGCTTCGGTGGATACACCCTAGATTTTTTTTTTCTTTTACGTATCTCATCTCCTCTCCGCTTCGCACATCTTCGCTCATCTCCGCTTTGGTGGATTCCCGGCCTTAGGCATCAACGGATTTCGTACAAGCTAATGCGATTTGAGGTTAGCTTCACCGCCCAACAGCGCGAACGAGTGGTGTCGTGTGACGGTCACCCGATCTGCCTGCCTACGTTAGACATTGCCTAAACAAACCTTACTAATCTTGACGTTACTGAAAACAGGAAATAGTTTGTTCTTTAAAGGAAAACAACCCATCAATTTACTCCACCAACAAATCATAGTCATCGCGTCAAATTCCAATCAATTATTTAAAAATGAAACTACCCGACTATACAGAAACGAAACAAAAGTTTCCAAAGTACAAGCTATTTCACTTAGGGGGCGCTAGTGTGCCACGACTCGAGTATAATTGAAATGGGTTCCGTAGAATATCGGAATAGCCTTGAATTATTTATTTCGTTGTACGGAGTAGGAAACTAGTTTTGTGCCCTGAGTACGGTTGTGTATGTGGCTTGTTTTGACATAAAGGAGGTTTTATTTCCGGAAACCTACATTATACAAGTAAGTGATTTTCGTGGAACAGAGGCCAGGTTTGTCCTATGTGTACCAGGTTCGTTTGGTACGCTTTACATGGAAGCGGGTATCTTGTCAGCCAATATCTTAGTAGTTTGAAAATTAGCGGTATGAACTCAAATTCAAAGTCAAAGCATTAATAACAGGCACTTTTGAATGTCAAAAAAAGAAGCGAAGCTACATTCACAGTCACAAGGCATAATAACTTGAGAAAGTACTGTAGTTGCACATTCCAAAGCGTAGATCTCTATGGAGACGAATGGGCAAGAAACTCCATGGACACTCTTTGATGATACCCCCGCACCTCAGAAAGCACGTTATACCGTGAGTCCTGCGCCTGGTCTCTCTCCAGTCCAGTCTGATTGTCGTCGCACTATAATATAACATACATAACATAACATCACGCCTGTAATCCGTGAAAGATTAGGCAGAGGTGTACCAAATAGTACACCCACATTTCGCCAGATATGTTTAAGCCCCATGTAATAGTGGGCGTGTCTATTGCCATCTACCGGGCACAAATTCGTGGCTGCTACTGGGAAATTCCTGATGGAAAAACCCAATATCACTTTGTCCGACCCGGAAATTGAACCAAGGACCTCAAGCTCAGCAGTCGCGGTTGCGACCACTAGACCAACGAGGCAGTCGGCGAGATCGCACCATAATATTATGTCCAGTCTAAATCAGTCTGGTCAAAGGCCTTCCCCAACCGTAGCCATGTTGACCGACCCTGCGCTTTTCGCATCTAGTGGATTCCTGCTTACGGATAAGTATAAATTGGTCAAGCTAATATCTCATCGAAAAGTCGAAATATGCATGTAACTGAACCGTAATTTTATAAACAGAGAAACTATTGCAATAATCCCTACCACCACCTTAAACCCACAACCCCCCTACCCTACCCCCCTACTCCTACCTGCTTACCCTCACAAAACTGACCTTACTCATCTTACACCCAGACTTGTAGCCCGACTTCGTTGGTGTTGGCTAATAGTGTAAACACCACAATGCAGCTGAATACCAGTATTTTACAAGGAGCGACTGCCTATCTGACCTCGACAACCCAGTTAGTATTGGGTAATACGATATCCCTTAGCAAGACTACCTGTAACGACTGTCAAAGATCCACAAATGACAGCCAACAGCTAACGTGCTTTCCGAGGCACGGAGGAAAGTCTATATGTATTGGGTGGTCCACGCATCCACGGACCAACCTGAGCAAGCACGCTTAACCTAAAGATCTACCCGAGCGGCTGTTATTATTTAGCCACGACCTCCACGCCTGTTTCCCAACAGTGATAACATTATAAGATGCTGTTTTTATCCCTTGATAAGTTCAAAAACTTAACCAAACTCAGTCCTTTGATGATTTCCCATCAGAAAAAAAAACCTACCCCCCAAAAGTAACTTAAACACATAACCCCTCCTACCTATACATCACATTTATGTTGGCATTCGTTGCGGTCAGCTCGCAGTGACCGCAGAGAGGCAGTCATTTTGACCGCCGGCACATTACAATTCAAATTGTGGCTTTATAGAGCAATATAGCTCTGTACGTACAGATAGACAATGCTATTGTAAAAGCTGCAAGCGATATTGCAATTTGGGGCCATGTTTAGGGGTATATGTGTTGTAGGTTTGGGGAGAACTTTGACGGAGAGTTTCGGTATTAGAAAGGTAGTGAGATAGTTGGGTTTGGGAGAATACTAGTGAGATTTGGTTTGTAACGAATGGAACTGATATTGTAGATATTAATAATGATAAAAGGAGCTCGTGGCTAAAATAATAACAGCCGCTAGGTCGATCTTCAGGTTAAGCCGCGCTTGCCTAGGTTGATCCGTGGATATGTGCCCACCCATTACATTATCGAGATTCCTCCGTGCCTCGTAAAGCACGTCAAGCCGTTGGTCTCGGCTGTCATTTGTAGATCTTTGATAGTCTTTATAGGCAGTCAGTGACCCGAAAGTCTGACAACCAGTCTAACCAAAGGGTATCATATTACCCAGTACTATCTGGGTTGTGGGGGTCAGATAGGCAGTACAAAGTCCTGGTATTCAGATCAGATCCGGTTAAACTGGAAGCCGACCCCAACATAGTTGGGGAAAGGCTAGGCCGATAATGATTGGGGTTGACATCCAGTCTATATGAATGCAGCGGAACTATCAGTATTTAACATGGAGCCACCTATCTGACTTCCAAAACCCAGTTACTCCAAACGAAAAGATTCGAAGCATTTAGGAGTACCGCTTAAATGATTTACACACTTCCAGAGATTCCGGCAGTTAATCAAAGATTGAAATGGTGAATGACAACATCGAGAGAAAACCGCATATCATATCCTAGAAGCAAAAATTCGAAGACATGTGACATCTACCAACCCGCACTGGGCCCGCGTGGTGGATTATAGCCCAATCCCTCTCACAGAGAGGAGGCCGTGTGTCCCAGCAGTGGGAACATTATAGGCTGATTATAGTCTAAAGATTGTAGCTAGTTTCCCACAGACAGTTGAGCTTTAAGATTCCTTTCCACCTGTCCGTAATATTACAATCATCCCGATCTTTTCATTGTCCAATAAAATGGCGCGAGAGAATATAAATCTCGTTGCAATAAGAGGTATAGAGCCTCTCCTACGGGGAATCAAGAAAAAAACATTTTGTGAAACAAATCGCTGGCTCTTTGTCTAGTTTAGGGATGTGAATGATTACGGGATGAGTTGTCGATGAAAGGATAGTGGTGGGATATGTTTATAAGTGAGTGTGTTTAAGTAGATAGATGTCAACTTCATAGTACAGCGTGTATGGGACTACTTTTACCATGAATTTAGCACATGATTCTAAATCTGTAAGTGTAGAAATATTTAGTCGATTATTAGAGAAAAATCTACTGTTTGATGCAGCAGTATTTAAACTACAGAGGTTAAATACTATCGAGAGCTGCTGCTACTTGAGGTTTGCAGATTTTTTATACGATTAGACTTTGTGGTCAACGTCTGATGACCACAGGTTTTTTTATAATCGACGATAAATGCCTAAAAAAATCAGCTGCATCTAGTTAGACTGGACGTAACAAGAATTGGTGGAAAAATTTAGCACGCCGATGTCTCTGACACCGCTTGTATTGCATTAGGGTTTAAGCTTGGTTGGTAAGCCTTAATAGCAGCACGTCTAGGTAATCAAAACTATTCCAAATGAATAGCAATTCAACAGACGAAGTTTGGGTAACATTTTGAGCAAAGTTTCAAAGTCAGTCTTTGATCTAGTATTGAAACAAAGCCAAGTTCACTGTCCTGTTTAAACATACAATCAGCATATTTATTATAGAATGTTTTACAATGACATACAATACATTGTGATTGTGAATCTTGCAACGCGCTCTATTTTAATCTCAAAGTCGTTAGTACTAAAGTTTCTAATTCCGTACATTCAAAATTAAACAATGATAAACTTTCTAATAATGTCACGTGCAAAAGTGACATAATTATAACGTTGGGTTTAGTATGGTTTGATGAACAAAAAGCGATAAATACCAACCCAATAAAAATCTAACTTTTTACCGATAGAAAAATACCTGCATCTATCGACACCACCCCATCACTACCCAGGTATCCGCTGTAGTACCTACAAATGGCCGTCATCTATTCACGCCAGTCAACACAGTTAGTAGCGGGGTCAGCACAGGTCCAGGTAGTGAGGAGGTTCCTTTTGATCGTCGTTAATGTGACGGGTTGTGGTGGTCGCGGTCTGTGTCTGTAAGAGAAGTTCCAAAATTAAAGTAGGAGGGTAAGTTTAGACTAGTATTTTAAGCCAATACTTGCAACCTGTGGATTAGAAAACTACTTATGTTAGCTCATGAAATCTAATAAGAACATGATGAAAAGTAACCTGATCAAGAGTCAATTTGCTATCAAATTTCACGTTGACTGCTATTCGAAAAGCTGGGTCATCGTCTGCCTAGCCTTTTTCCTACATTTATTGGGGACGGTTTCCAGTCTAACCGGTTTCAGCTAAATTATAATTTAATTAAAATTTTACATGAACGGACTGCTTATCTGACCTCCACAACACTGTTAGGACTAGGTAATACGATACCCCTTGGTAAGAATGGTTGTCAGACTTTCGGGCCGCTGACTACCTGTAACGACTGTCAAAGATCGACAAATGACAGCCGGGACCAACGGCTTAACGTGCTTTCCGAGGCACGGAGGAAACTCGGTAAGTAATGGGTGGTCAGACATCCAAGGACAAACCAAGGCAAGCGTGGCTTAACCTGAAGATTGTCACGAGCGGCTGTTAATATTTAGCCACGAACTTATGTAGAAACTAAAAGCTTTAAGGAGATAGAAATTCCTAGAATTAAAACAAGTTTCCTATTCTCTATGACATGACATATTAAGGTCGAAAGTCCAAAGTATAAAATCAGCAGTTTGTTCCAATACAAATAGAACCTCTGCTCACTGGGCGGCGGTAAGACAAACGTGAATGAAGTATGGGGGTGGTTTTATAAGTGACGGGCACGATACGATTGCGGGATGATTACGATTGGCTAGTAAATTCTTAGTCCAGTATTAGAAAGTAGAGCAATAGGAGTTTCGTAAAAAAATAAAATGGTACAAAAAATCGTATCAACAGTTAAAGACTGCGCCTATAGTTATACTAGATAACGTAAGTATCACAATCCGTATGTAGACCAAGCGTACTATTTTTGGCTACCTACTGACGTCACAAGCACTATTTAGTTAGTATACAAATGCGAGTAGGACGGCTCTGAGAACTGTGCTTGACTGCTCGAGGTTTCACTAGAAACAGGAATTTTCAATAAATTCAACCCCCTCCGTCCCCCTCCTCCTAGACCAACCGCCTGCATAATCCCATACCAGGAACTAAGAAGGAAAAAGGATTATATACCTACAAACCAATTCAAGGAAGTACTATAGCCACCTGTAGCTTACCCAGCCAGCACACGTAGCATGACCATAGTAGAAAGCGTAGTGTCGCGCGTAGCTGTGCTACGGAGTGCTACGAAAGCGAAGCTGGCGTAGCAATTACCATATTATTATGTGTGGTATACTTGTTGTGATTAATTACCTTATGCTCCGCGTGTTCACTCACGTGAAATTTGGGGGATTTTTCTACCGAGATAAAACCAACCAGGAATAAACTTTCTGTGTGCCAAATTTCATCGAAATCTGTTCAGTAATTTTTGCGTGAAAGAGTCACAAGTATCTATCCATGCATACAAACTTTCACATTCTTTTTTCTTCTTTATTGTATGGTTAGTGCCTAACCTGGTGTCAGAGTTTTTATGCCGCCCATGGGCCTCTGATTTGGCTTTACAAGCCGTCGAGAAATATCTCTCAGGCAAGTTTGGTTTCCTCCCGATGTTTTCCTTCACCGAAGCAAGTTATAATAATAATTACACATTTCCTTTATTTATATTTTTACTAATTATTTACATTTTTAAATATTCCTTAAAAAAACAATATAAAAATCATTTAAAAATATAAAAAAATTGTAGCCCACCGGTATCGGGAACAGGGTCCAAGCTACCGGCGGTCAGGGCTCCAGAGAGAGGAACCTCCTAACAATACGAGCCGTGTCCAGAAGTACCGCTTTCTGAATCAAGCCCTTGATCCAGCTGCCTAACGAGAGCCTCCTCTGGTATTGGTCGAGGCTCTTGGCAATTAAGCCATGGGCTGATACGACTATCGGCACAATGATCGCTGAGTCCACATCCCACATGTCGACAACCTCGCGAGCCAAGTCAAGATACTTGATTTTCTTATCTTTATCGGCTTTCACGAGGTTCTCATCATGCGGGACCGTTATGTAAACAATCATTGCGCGCCGCTCTGATCGATCCACCACCACTATATCAGGCTTACTGGCTACAATAGTCCTGTCAGTGATGATAGATTGATCCCAGTACAATGTGATACTGCCATTTTCGAGAACTGGGTCAGGCACATACTTATAGTACGGCACTTCCAATTCCACAAGGTTGTATTTTAGAGCAAGTTTCTGATGGATAATCCTGGCTACAAGGTTGTGTCTATGCAAGTACTCTTCGTTAGACAGACGAGAACACCCAGAAATAATGTGACGGATTAATTCGCCTGGACGGTGGCATGCCCGATATATGTCAACCGTACCGTCCTTCATAATAAATGTCCGGTAGTTATTATTTATAATCGTAGTAAGATAAGAAGTAAGATGTAAAGTGAGATGCACCACATAATATAAGTTACCACAGAAAACCTAAACCCCACATACACCGTGACGTGAGGTATAAAACGCCTCCAACATTAGGCAGATTAAAATTGCTTTTTCTGCTGACGGCTCCATGATAGCTCCTATTTTGATAACATTATTGTTCTCATGTTCTCCTAATTCGGTTTTTTCATCCCTCAGAGGGGATGTAAATATGTCTGCCTTTTATTTATGTGGCATAAGTGATATATATTTGAAGGTAATGCTTTCATTTTACGCGGTATTTCATGAATTATTTGACGTCATGTTACTGAATTTTTGTCATTTTGTCATGACAAAATTAAACCAATTGGCAAAACTGGCTCCTCAGAGAAAGTCAACACACGTGGCGAAAAGAGGTCACACACCTACTCCCCGAGAGACGATAAAAAACACCAAAATTGCAAGAAAAACAAAACTCAATCAATACTATCTTATGTGAAACATCCACCAGCACCAATACAAGTAACAACTGACTCTAATAATGAAGAATAGCAACTAAACAGTGGCCCCCCTCTCCTCCCCTCTACACTCCCAATACGGCTGGTCACCGCGGGAGAGTCAGACCAAAACCCTCCAAAGAAAGAAACAATACTAGAGAATAATAAAATAAATATTTGCACCTTGAATGCTAAATCATTAAGCTCACCTTATAAACTACTAGAATTGAAGACTGCTCTTCGTAACATAAACCACGATATAGTTGGACTGTGTGAAGTCCGGCGGCAAGGAGAAAATATAGTAGAAGACGAAGACTATATTATGTACCATATAGGACAAACTAAAGGTCAATATGGCGTCGGTTTTCTGATTAAAAAAGAATACAAAGAAAATATAATAAACTTTACTGGAATATCGGAGAGAGTGTGTTTGTTGGAAATAAAACTAGAAAACTTACATTTCGCAATTATTCAAGCATACGCGCCAACCGAGTGCTCCCCACAAGTCGACATAGAGCTTTTCTATGAAAACCTTGAAATGGCCCATGAAACGATCTCTACACAGTACGTTATAACTATGGGCGATTTCAACGCACAAATTGGAAAACCTAAAACTTACGAGCACAAAGTGATGGGTAAATACGGTTACGGTAAGAGAACCCAGAGAGGAGAAAAATTCATCCAATATGTACAGCAACATAATCTAAAAATAATAAATACTATGTTTAAATCAAAACAGAATAACAGATGGACATGGATTTCTCCAGATAAGAAGACAAGAAACGAAATCGATTATATTACAACTACCAAGCCGCATTTATTTTCTAAATTCGAGGTGATAAAATCCTTATCCTTTGGTACAGATCACAGACTCCTCAGAGCGACTCTTATCCTGACATCAACAATAAAAAAGAGTAGACGCAACTTCACCGGTAGCACAAACGCACTTAAAAGCTCGGATGATCGTGAATTATACCTAAAAAGTCTAAGCAAACACATACCAAAATTGCTAGAGACACATGAAAACCATAAAGCCAAAGAATACTACCAGATGATAGAATCTGCATTAAAAACCAGCCTGAAAGACAAATCAAGATCTAAGAAATCAACTATTTTAACAGATAAGGCAATAGAATTAATGAAGAAAAGAGCCGCCTTACAAAACAAATCCTACTTAAACAAAAAAGACAGAGAAGACCTGAAAAACCTATATAAGCAGACAAACAAGGAAATAAAACAATGTTATGAAACACACAGAATGGACACTATAAAAAAAAAAAAAAAAAAAAACACATAGAAAACACAAGATCGGCTAAAAAAGCATTTAAAGAACTAGACAGAACAAAAACATGGATTCCATCTCTTCAACATGGTTCAACAAATAGTAAATCACGTAGTGGAATTATAAAAATAGCTTCAGATTTCTACACAAGCTTATATAGTGAGCCAAACTCAACACAAAACATAGAGACGTCAAACCAACCAAAGAATACGTCTACTGTAGAGATGTTTTGTGAACCTGAAATCTTTGAACAAATACTAAAATTAAAATCAGAAAAAAGTCCGGGACCAGACGGTATTGCGAACGATTGCATTAAACACGCCAGAGCTCTTCTAGTAACACCTCTTACACTATTATTTAACAAGATCCTAGACGAAGAAGTAGTGCCAGAGCAGTGGACTGAATCTGAAATAATTTTATTGTACAAAAAAGGCGACCCAGCAGACATAGGTAATTACCGTCCGATAAGCCTAATGTCCAGCTTTTACAAGTTATTCTCTTCATGCCTTCTTGATAGAATATCTTCGGAATTAGACACATTCCAACCTATGGAACAGGCAGGTTTCAGAAAAGGGTTCAGCACTTCAGACCATATACACGTATTAGATCAAGTAATCGAGAAATACCTGGAATATCGCAAGCCGCTGTACATTTCTTTTATCGATTATAAAAAAGCCTTTGACTCTATCTCGCATCGCAGTATATGGGAAGCACTAAATAACCAATCGGTCAATTCTAAATATATCACCATTATAAAAAATATTTACTCCCAAAGTTCAAGTCGAGTTAAGCTGGATAGAGTCGGGCCTGTAATCAGTATCAACAGAGGAGCCAGGCAAGGTGATCCGATCTCACCGAAATTGTTCATAGCTGTCTTACAGAATATAATGGCAGATCTGCCATGGTCGAAGAGGGGCATTAATATAAATGGAAAACATCTGAGCCATTTGCGTTTTGCCGATGACATTGTTCTTCTGTCGGAAAATCCTTTGGAACTCAACATTATGGTCAAGGAATTACAAGCAGCGAGTGAATATGTGGGTTTAGAGATGAACCTTAGCAAAACAAAAGTCATGACCAACAGCAAAATGACTCCTATCTTTGTCAACGACATGCCGCTCGAATACGTCCAGGAGTACATATACCTGGGCAAGCAAATCTCCTTCCGAAAAAATAGGAACATTGAAGAAATAGATCGAAGGGTTGCTATTACCTGGAAAAAATATTGGGCTCACAAAGAGATATTTAAATCAACCCTTCCGATCAGAGTAAAAAAGACCATATTAGACTCTACAATTTTACCGTGTCTCACTTATGGCTGTCAGACTTGGATATACGACAACAAGGCGAGAACCAAGATCCAAACTACACAGAGATCTATGGAGAGAAGCTGCTTAAGTATCAAACTAAGCGATAAAATACGAAACTCAGAGATTCGCAATAAAACTAAAGTGGCAGACGCTCTCAAATTTTCGCAGACCCAAAAATGGAGGTGGGCCGGGCACGTTGCAAGGTATTCCGATGATCGCTGGACAATCAGAGCAACTAAATGGATAGGTCCACAGGGCACCAGAAATAGAGGCCGGCCCTGCGCCCGTTGGCAGGACGAAATCATAGCGAATGCCGGACGAGACTGGATAACCACCGCCTCGATCAGAGAAAAGTGGAATTCTTTGGAGGAGGCTTTTACCCGAAGGGGGTCCACACAATAATGTTATTTTATATTTTTTTTTTTTAATCATGATCAATTTTTATTATTTGAAATTTTAAATATTGTTTTTATAATTAAGTCTATTTTTATTTTTTATTTGATTATTGTAAATATTAATTGTTGTTGTTTGATTGTTAGTCGTGATCACATAAATTATGATAATTATATACCTGAAATATCATTATATCTGAATTTATAATATAATTTTAAAGCGAAATGATAATTAATGTTTTGTTAATCTAATGTAATTTATTTGTTGATTTTATAATTAAGGCTATTTTTAATTTTTGTTTGATTATTATTAATATTTACTGTTATTATTTCATTATGATTTGATTATTGTTTGATTGTGTGGAATGAATAAAGCTTTATTATTATTATATCCTTTATTTATCTTCTTACACATTAGTTACATTTTTAAATATTTCTTAACAAAAACCATATAAAAACATTTAAAAATATAAAAAATAGTGGTCCGCCGGTAGCGGGAGCAGGGTCCAAGCTACCGGTGGTTAGGGCTCCAGAGACAGGAACCTCCTCACAATACGAGCCGTATCGAGGAGTACTGCCTTCTGAATCAGGCCCTTGATCCAACCGCCTAAGGAGAGCCTCGAAAGATGGTCGTCGAGGCTCTTGGCTATAAGGCCATTGGCCGTCACGACGATCGGCACAATGATAGCCGAGTTCACATTCCACATGTCGACAACCTCGTGTGCCAAGTCGAGATATTTTATTTGTTTCTCTTTCTCAGCTTTCACGAGGTTCTCGTCATGCGGGATGGTAACATCGACTATCATTACGCGGCGCGCTGATCGGTCTATCACTACTATGTCAGGCTTATTGGCGACAATAGTCCTGTCAGTAATGATAGACTGATCCCAGTACAGCGTGACATGGTCTTTCTCGAGAACTGGGTCGGGCACATACTTGTAGTACGGAACCTCAGATTCCACAAGTTTATATTTCAAGGCAAGTTGCTGGTGAATAATCCTGGCTACTTGGTTGTGCCTGTGCAAGTACTCGCCGTTAGCCAGACGAGAACAACCAGAAATAATATGTCTGATAGACTCACCCGGACGGTGGCATGCCCGACACACGTCAACCGTCCCGTCCTTCATAATATATTTCCGGTAGTTGTTCGTCAACATAACCTCGTCCATAATCGCACAGACAAAACCTTCAGTTTCTCCAAAGAGATCGCCGAAACGTAACCAGGACACGGACGCTAGAAAATCTACATCGGGCCCATGAAGAGCTCGGTAGAAGCGCCCGTGAAGCTCCTTGCCTTGCCATACTTCCTTGCGGTCATCGGTAGTAAGTACTTCAGGTTTGCGCCAGTTCTCTTTAGCCATGGACAGCGGGGTGAGTCCCTTGTCCACTGCGACCACATCTCGGTGCATACCCACCTCGACTTTTAAAAAATATTCTCTGAGACTGCACATCTCGCGGTTGTGAAGGGACTTCGCGTTTAAAAACCCTCGACCCCCGCACTTCCGCGGGATGTACAGCCTCATCACCGATGATCGTGGGTGATGCATCCGGTTTGCGGTAAGCAGTGTACGAACTCTCCTATCCAGGGCATCGAGTTCGGTCTGAGTCCATTTGAGTACGCCGAAAGAGTACATTAAAACCGGCATGACCCAACCGTTGAAGGCGCGCACCTTGTTTCCGCCTGAAAGAAGGCTATGTAATACCTTGTTCAGGCGTCCAAAGAAGCGCTCCTTCAACGATTGCTTCATGTCAGTTACGTTAATGCCTAACGCTTCCGACATACCCAAATACTTATAGCTTTCGGTTGAGGAAAGGGTTCTCAGGTGTATGGAATCCGAGAGCTGAATTCCCTCGGATTCCATAATCTCCCCTTGCTTTACATACATGACTGCACATTTGTCCACACCAAATTCCATCCTGATGGCGCTACTGAAAGTTTCAGTTACTTTCAGTAGCTCCATCAGTCGCAATTCGTTGGGGGCAAAGAGTTTCAGATCATCCATGTAAAGAAGGTGAGATATGACCTGACCACCTCTCCTCAACCGGTAGCCTAGACCTGAATCCTCCAGCAATGTGCTCAGAGGATTCAGGGCTAGACAGAACCAAAGTGGGCTCAGACTGTCGCCCTGGAATATTCCCCGTTTAATCCATACAGGTTCATCGTTCCCCTGGATCTGTCGACATCCTGGATATCGAAGGACCGTCCTCCATTGCCCCATACACGACTCAAGGAAGGCGCGTAGAGTTGCATCTATCTTGTACAACTCCAGCACCCTCATGAGCCATGTATGTGGCACCGAGTCGTAGGCCTTCTTATAGTCTATCCAGCATGTAGACAGATCCTTGCGGGATCGACGAACCTGTTGGCTAATGGCCATGTCGATGAGGAGTAGCTCCTTAGTGCCGCGGGACCCATTCCTACATCCATTTTGAGAGGCAGACATAATGGAGTTTTTGTCAATGTGTGTATTAATTTTAGCTCTCAAAATGGATGTAAGAAGTTTATAGACCGTAGACAAACACGTGATCGGTCTATAATTTTTGGGTTCCGCGGGACTACCTGACTTATGGAGCAGGTGGGTAACGCCTGTTGTTAAAAACTGCGGTAAGGACCCAGACTCTAAGGATGACTGGAATTGGGATGCCAGGCAAGTGTGTGAACTACTAAGCCATTTGAGCCAGAAGTTGTGCAGTCCGTCCGGTCCCGGTGACTTCCAGTTCGGTAACGGACGAACTGCTCTGGCTATATCTAAAGGTGTAATCAAAATTGGCTCCATTTCTGGGATAGGTTCACACACTCGTTCGACATCACACATCCAGTCAGCCTCAGTATGACAGACGGGCACCGACCAGATGCTGCGCCAGAAAGAACTCGTAGCAGCATCATCCGGGCGGCACACGTCTGTCATATTTAGCTCGGGTCGCTCCCAAGCTCTGTATACCCACCTCTCATCGCTCTGGAACATGCGATTCTGTGAGTACCGATCAACCCGCCGCTTATACCTCCGAATACGGTTCGCCCATGCATAAACTTTCTGCTTCAGGAAGTCGATGCGCTCTGTGGCACGGGACATGTATTCTTGAGGACTGATTCCAGTCCCCGAGAATGCCCGCCTCACAAAGCGCATCACACGTGGTCGTGTATTGCCCTCCCTGAAGCAGTGTAGTTTGCCGATGAGTACCCTGGCCCCGTCGATGCGGCGCTCGATCCTGCGCTGCCAGGCTGGTACAGCTGGTTTTGGTCGAGTAGCTACGTCACAATTTGGGAACTTGACGTTAGCTAAACGACATGCCGCAACAGCCCCACAGTACAGGATCGAGTGTGTATCAACGAGGTTCTCGCTACTCTCGAATATATTCTCGAGTTGCGAGTCCAAGGCACACACCAGCGCCCTATTTTTATTATGCATGGGTAACCGTGGTAATCGGGGCCTAAGTTCGGTAGGAGTGGATCGATATTCACGAAGCGCATCTTCCAGAGCGCTCCTCAATCGGTCGTTGCACTGGCTACTTACCACAGCAACCCTATCATCTTCCTCTACAACAGCTGGGTTGAACCGCGGCGGGGTTGCGTCAATAACTGACGCTTGCACCGCGGTTTGTGCCGGAGTTAAAACGATACGGTTGCTCAGTACCTCTGAGCGCAGCCTATCAAGTACGGCGTCGTCCAACATGTGATTGCGTTGGATGACCCGCACCTGATCCGACAGTCGTTGGGCCGAAACGTTGACGGTTGGTTCAAGTACCTGGAACAGAGACAGCATCCCAACACGGTACGCAGTGAGGTTAGTTCCCCCCTCTGTAGACCCGTAGTATGCGCGCATGACGTTCTCGTTAATGGAATGAGTCCATCTCATGCGCTGCACACAACCACCGGCAGCGGGGACCCGGCTCGGGGCCGGATGGCCCCTAAGTCCCAAGCTTCTCGGTGGCCGGCCTCTCCCCTGCCGACGTACAGGTGTTGGCGACGTCGGCGGAGAGAAATACTCGTCGCTCGAGCTCGACGCAACTGCCACTGCCGGTGTCACAGCACTCACGATGTGGCTGGATTCCGGCGGCGGCGAGGCGGAGCTAAGCGACGGGTCCGGAGGTGGTAGGCGTGCGCGTCTGGCTGCTGCTCTGGTCAACATTTTAAGTCTTCATGATTTAAAACAGGATGAGGAAGAAATTTTGAGGAATTTGGTTCTGATTTCGAAGTTTATGTTAACTCATTTGTGTTTCGTGGAATCGAAGCTCATTTTGACATACTTTGATAACATAACATACGCGTGTGTTCTGAGAGGGTTTGTGGCGACGTGTATTACCCATATTTTGCCAATTATGTTTAATCATCAATTTAGCTTTTTATATTGTACTAACATAGTTTATAAGTCTGATTGTTACTAACCTAATATGGACCTACTACAGTCTGAAATAAATGATTTTTATTTATTTATTTATTTATTTAAACCAGACCCCGAATTGCTTTGGAGAAATTCTTGATGGAATATCTGGGTCAATTCGTTGTGTTTTTATATTGAATTAAACTGATTAAACATATTTTTTTACTTTGGTCTTCATTTACAATTGTTTTACGTTCCCTTAACATTAAAAAATAATAATTCAAATATGTATGCTTGAAATATTTATTTAACTTTTATACCGTGTGGTGAGACCCTGGTGATCTGTTATACAGGTATGAATACTGCACTAGGCAGACACGTCTCTCGCAAAGTTTTGTATCGTAATTTTAAGTTACATTATAATAAGTCATGGTTTGTGAAGAAATATTAAATTAAATTAATTTCTCATGATAAACAATAGCACTTTGATTACTAGACCAGCAAGGATATCATAACTAGATTGTCCCCGTGTCTTTGCCCGCGTGGAGTTTGGTAATATCCCACGGGATTGTACTACCGGTTTAAAAAGTATTATTTGTGCTAATCCCGGTTAATAAACTATCTGTGTGCCAAATTTCATCCAAATCCGGTCAGTAGTTTTTGCGTGAAAGAGTAACAAACATCCATCCTCACAAACTTTGGCATTTATAATATTAGTAGGATTTATATACGTTATTGTTTTAAGATGAAAATTACTGTTGTAAGATTTTTTAAAGAAAGAAAACATATTTATTTGGCACATGCCACAAGTGTACACAAAAACAATAAAAAATAAATTAAATAACTTAAATTTACACAATCAAAAAGATAAAACTAAAAAAAAAAGAGATAATATTGTGTGGCTGCGCCAAATAGGCCCAGTTTAGCAAACTGCCGAGCAGCTAGTGCCCGACGCTGGTTTTCAACTGGACCTGATAACTGTATTTCATACTTTAAACAAGACATTACTACGTGTAGGATTTAATAGTGCCTTTCACGTTGCAGTACATCTCATGTTCTGCACAGAAGCGATTAGCGACTTAAGAAGAGAGCGATTGATGCACTATGACTTACGGACGGGACATTGATTTAATACCAGCACGTTCCAAATCATTGTGAGAATACATTCGTAAACTCACGCCTTTTCCCCATGAGGGTAAGCAGAAACTACAGAACACCACCTGCTTCGATTCTTAAATACTCCTTGAGCCTCGTCCATGTTCTTACATCTGGTCATACACGCACGTCAGTTGCGAATAGTATTTGGGTAGCCGATATCAGCGTACCCACTGCTAGTGACATGGGCCTCCCCTATGTGAAGATCACGCCACGTTAGGTAGAGGTGTATCTAATAGTACACCCACATTTCGCTAGTTATATATTTAAGGTTCATGTAATAGGGGGCCCGCCTACTGCCATCAACCGGGCAGAAATCTAACTCCATGACTGCTACTAAGAAATTCCTTATGGAAAAGTCCAATAAAGCTTTAACCGACCCGGGAATTGAAACCAGGACCTCATCCTCAGTAGTCGCGCTTGCGACCACTCGACCAAGGAGGCAGTCTGTGTCTGTGTACGAGGCCCAGTGCGGATAAGTAGATGTAATTTATCTTTGAATTTTCGGCTACAGGAGATACCGGTTTCATCACGATGAAATAAATTCCAAAAAAAAGAGAATCAGGTAAATCGAACCAGTAATCACGGAGTTATGAGGTTAGAAACACACAAAATACAGTCGAATTGAGAACCTCCTCCTTTTTAGAAGTTGGTTAAAAAGTCGCACTTTCATTGGTTCATAGTTCAAACATCATCGGGGCCGTTACCACCAGACCTCTGCTGTTCTTTTGTTTATGCGATGTTTGTTTAGTAGCCAACCAGCGATAAAAACTTAAAGTAGGTATATATATATATTTTTTAATAGCCTTGTATGTCCCACTGCTGGGCAAAGGCCTCCCTCATTTCCTTCCAGGTACTGTTCTCCTGCGCCACCTCGAACCAGCCTTCGTGATGCGCGTCTAAATCATCTCACCACTGTTTCCAGGGCCGGCCTCGGCGCCGCGCCATCGTCAGGCACCCATCGTGTTGAGATCTTTGAATAGCGGTCGTTTTGGCTCACGTGACCCACCCAAAGTATACAAGGTGTTAGGGACAGCCGTCCACAAATTAACAAGGTGCATTTAGCTCTTTATTTTGAATCATATTGCACCGGAATTTTTCTCCGGAAATTTAATAAAAAAAAACAGTTACTATTCCTTTATTTTAATGTAAAATTACATTCCCTGTACGCAGCACTCCATTTATGTAAATAATAAGCCTAAAACCAAAAATCCAACAATGGATGTTGAAATACTCTAACGAAATACGCGTGAAATCAGATTTTCACTTCCTGCCTAGTTACAGAGTTCATCGATCTCGTCGTCGCGCTTGCCTTTCGCTACGTGCGTTAGCCACGGTAACAATGCATTGCATATGAGAAAATAAAACAAATCAAATTTATTGGATTCCCGTAACATTCCTGAAATAATTTTGTTATACCGATCATCTTAGTATGATATACTGAATTCACCACATTAGTTTGTGGAGGGCTGTCTCTTACATGTATGTTTAAAAACTACAAATTAAAAGAAAAAGTCTTCCTACCGTAATAGCTTTCACATACACAATAACTCCTAAAAGGAGAAAAGTTTTAAAACGAAAAAGAAACTCTCCCACTCTACCTCTCAACATTTTCGCCATCACAGCACATTACTTAGACTCCTGCTTACCCTACAATACTGATTAAGGGTAGCCCGGTACAGCAATAATTTTATATTAAACGGACAATTTCTATGCGTAGAGGACCCCCCGAATTTTATGGACGAAGATAATGTATCGAATATGGTTAAATATTGATAAATTGTGGGCTCTGCATGTGTATCACGGGCTTGCAAAGGCGGTTTGTAAAAGTAACGATGATCCCACTAATTTTATGGGGATGAATTTGCATGTTTTTAGAATTTAAGTGTCGTAAGAATATTTTTAAACCCCGAACAAAAAAGAGGGGTTTTGTAAGTTTGAAGTGTGTATCTGTGTCTGTCTGTGGCATCATAGCTACTGAACGGATGCACCGTTTTTGATATTTTTTTTTGTTTTGAAAGGGTTTTAATCTATTTATTATCAGCCATTTGTATTCCACTGCAGGGCAAAGGCCTCCCTTCCCTCCTTCCACTTGTCCCTATCCAATGCTGTAATACGCCAATCCTTGTGAAAGGAGTCGAGTTCGCCCCACCATCTCCTTCTGGGCCTGCCGCATTGCCGTTTGCTGCTGTTTAGAACCCATTGTGTGGTAACTTTAGCCCATAGCTCCTCCGGCATACGACAACTGTGTTTCAAGAAAATCTGCTCAGCCGTTTGAAGATCATAACTTCTTTTCTTGTTGATTTAATCTTTATTTGTAGAAGTAAATATTATATACATTAATAAATTAAAATATTAACTAACTAACTTAAAAATAAACTTAAAAAATGGCGTCGAAAAACTCCTCCTCAACGCTGTCAACTGGTAATGTACCCAAAAGACTGGCGGCGTTGCAACGTTGTATGGCAACGAAATATAATATATATTTTTTGATTTTGACATTAAAAAACTTCCACAGTTCTGATCGATTCGAAATTTAAATCCTGTCACAGGTTTTAGTATTGCCTTTTCGTTTTTCTAAACACTCACAGAGGGTCAGTCGCCTTTGTTATGTTGTCTTTGAATATGTGGCTCGATCCCTTTTAAATGAGACTCAAAACATAACTGGCGAAATGTGGGTGTACTATAAACGTACCTCTGCCTAACACATCGGGGATTACAGACGTGATGTTATGTTATGTTTGAAAACGTGTACATCCTATTTTTTTTTAAATTTCGGATGATAGATGTCTATGTGAGGTGGAATGACTTACATACCGTGGCCCTGGAACACAAAGAGCAAAGAAGGAACATGGATGGGTTTTCGCTTCGTCCAGAGCGGGAGGGGGGGTCATTTGATGATTTCTCTTCAAAAAAAAAGGGGGAATGACGTATTGAATACGCGGTAGCCGTATTAGCGTCGGTCCCTTCCACCTTGGAAATAGTAAACAAAAGACAGAAACAAGAAAACCTATTCCTTTGAAAGAAATTAATTCCAGAATAACGAAGGAAACAAAGTAATTTCATACAGAATCACCAATCAGCCTTCTGTCATCATTATAATCCTACATTCATTAACATTTTCCCGCCAAAAATCGTGGAAATATATTTCATAATCAAAATAAATCCGCCGTATTTATAATTTCTGTCAAAAAACGTCAAGAACTTAGAAATAAATAACTGGAGGCGAGAGTTCGCCGTTCACTGGAATAATAAGGTCACTAGTGTTGAGACGTGCTCGGCTTTCGGCTTTCGTCCCCGGTTTTATTTATTTGTTGGTATTTTGGGCGAGAGAATTGTCGGGAAGTAATTCGTGTTGCTGAGATGTTTGAGTTCACCATAATTGCCAATACCTAATCTCAGGTTGACAATGTATCGGCAATTCGTATCTTCAATCGAGTCATCCGATAGCAGTTCACTGCTGGATAAGGCCTCTCCAAGGCTACGCTACAACACCATATCCTTGGTCTTTCGCATCCAGACTGCATTAGCCACCTTTCTAAGTTCGTCGGTACAGCTGCAATGTTCTGTTTAACTTTCCAAAATTTTAGACGATAATATTCGAAAGTCTGCCAACCAGTCTTACCAAGGGGTATCGTATTAACTGCTAACGAGTATCGTATTATCGTACTAACTAGGTTGTGAAGGTCGGCTAGGCAGTCGCTCCATGTAAAATACTGGTATTCAGCTGCATTCGGTTAGACTGGAAGCCGACCACTACATAGTTTGAGAAAAGGCTAGACAGATGATGAAGATAAATATTCACATTCATTCACGTAGCCATCAAGCTGTTTGCCAATCTATAAATAACATAAACACAACGTAGTTCAACAATTCCAATAATAGTGTAATTATATTTGACTTTTACACAATAAATTAGTTTGATGTTAATTGTTTAATTGTTTTAATGTTATCCCTTTTTTAATCGATAATTCGATTAAAAAAGGGATAACATGGGCAGTCCAGTGATACGCCTCGATGTTAGATACGGCTACACTCAACATGTGGGTATTATGTATGTTGCACGATAAGCTCGTGGCTAAGCAGTACTTGCCAAGGTCGGTACGTGGATGGGTGACCGTCAGTACATACCGAGTTTTCTACTTACCTCGGAAAGCACGTTAAGCTGTCTCGGCTGTTATTCAAGTAGATCTTTGACAGTCGTTACATTACAAGTAGTCAGTGGCCGAAAAACTGACAACCAGTCTTACCAAGGGGTATCGTATTACCCAGTTACTGGGTTTTAGAGGTCAGATACGCAGTAGCGCAGTAGCCGTGTAAAATTCAGCTGCATCCGGTTAGACTGGAAGTCGACTCATTAATAGTTTGGGAAAAGGCTGGGCAGATGATGATTTGTATCTTTTCTAAAGTTATACACTAATTTGTGAGACGAGCAAAAAAATTGGTTTTACATCATTTTAGCGATTTGTTAATAGTTTTGTCCTCAACCGCTACACTAAACCAACCATCCATTATTAGAAAAGTTAACACAAGATCGCCCCTGTTCCATGGGATTTATACATTATTGGCGAATTATGGGTGTCTTGTCTTATACCTCTGCCCTACCCTTCAAAGAAAACAGACGTGTTGGTTTACACAAGTCTTTTTAGGAGATAAATTCTTAATTGTAATAACACGCAAACATATACGTTCTAGTACCTATTCTATTGTTGTACCAATTAGTACATAAATACAGGTCATATACTAGAAGCCATAACAGAACAAAATGGAACCAAGTCCACGTGCTATCTTAGCACTCGATTAGTTCCTTTCAACAGTCGAACAATGGTCGAGGAAACGATAGGGGAGACAAACCGTTCGCACTAAATACATACGAACAGAAGGTCGGACTCGTACAACAACGAGCGAAAATGCACGCACACGTAGACATGCTTCACGTACGGGGAGTGCTCGCGAACGGCATTTGTTTTGAGATCACTGTATTTAAAAGCTTGCAAGGATGATAGGAGCGCTTGAATAACATTAGCAGCAGGAAGCTGTTTCAAAACAACAGTGAAAGTGTTTCGTGAAATTGTATAAAAAGAAGAAGGCGTCGCTAGTTCTTATGCCAAAAGATTCGTTGTATAATTATATGTGTGTAGCTTCATTGATACGTCTATGGGGCAGTCATTACGAAGTCAGAAGGCCGAAAGTCTTGCCAAGGCGTATCGTATTTTTCGTTAGGTAGGCAGTAGCTTCATGTAAAATATTGGTATTCAGCTGAATCCGGTTAGACTGGAAGCCAACCCTAACATAGTTGGGAAAAGGCTAGGCAGTTGATGCCTGTTTTCACTCGTTGTAAAAACCCGGCCTTCTGTCCCGATCTACATATTTCGTACCATTCGGCCTTCGGCCTCCTACCCATCCCTAATTGCGTTTTTCCGCAAAATAACTCAGTCGCTAATTGCAAGGCTTTGAAACTTCATTAGTACGCAAAATGAATTTTTATTTCTCCTTTATTTTCATACATCAGTATGGTTAATAGGTTTACATTTTTTAATGTAGTCGTCCTTTATTTTGGTTATTGTTTTTTTTTAAATGAGGAATTTTGATTTGTTTGTCCCTATCGCCTTCTTCGATTTACTGACACTGCAGTGTTTCGAATTTTGCATCACATCATAACATAACAACACGCCTGTGATTTCCGTAGGGTTATGCAGAGGTGTACCTAACAGTAGGCATTTAGCTAGTTATTTTTATGTCCAATGTAAGAGGGGCGAGCCTATTGTCATTAATTGGGCACCGATCCAAACTCCGTGAGCTGCAGTTTTGTAGTTACTCGTTACATTTTTCTGGTTTTTTGTTAGTTTAATTCACAATAAAGATTGCCAAGAACTTGATGCTTTTCCATTATTTCCTGAGGAATTAAATTTCAAAAATAAAATCATCCTACAGTCTGGTCCTTAAAAGCACGTACCCACATAACAAATAATACAAGAGCAATAAATAGTAATCCTAGGAGCTGAGCACCGATTGGACCGATCGCATCGAATTATAACAACTAACTAACTAACGTCCCAGATTATGTAGTTAGCGGGCGCCGAGTTAGCTGGGTTGCCAGTGGCGGCATGGCACTTTCCCTTGAACAAGTCTTTCGAAAAGGTTTCTTGTAGACACAGTTTTCTCCTTTACAAGGGCTTCTAGTTAATCAGCTGCGGAGGTCGATCTTCAAGGTTAAGGGTCTTTTGTCAAGATCGGTCCTTGGATAGGAAACCATCCACGGAACAATAAAAAACTGTTTTTTTCTGTTCCGTGTGACCATCCGTTACATACTAAGCCAGACCCCACTGTGCCTCGAAAAGCACGATAAACAGTTGGCTGTTATTCGTAGATTATTGCGAATCGTGACGGGTGGTCAGAATCCTGAAAATCTGTCAATCAGTCTTGTCTAAAGGTATTGTGATATCCAGTGTAATAATACTGAGTTGTGAAGGCCATGTAAGTAGTGCAAAATATTGGTATTCAGTTGCGTCTAGTTAGACTGGAAGACAACCCTAACATATCTAGTTGTTGAGCAAACGCTAAGCAGATCATGATGATGAGACAGATTTCTCCCATCTGTATGCATATATGCCTGCTTTCATATTATCATCATCATCACAATTTCAGTCGAATGGCGTCCTCTCCCAAGGATTGTCATAATATACCAATTAGTATTTAAAATTTTCCCAAAAAATGGGGAAAAATAATTACCTTGGCAACTCCGAAACTTAGTGGCAGACAAGTTGGCAGAAGATAATTCGTTCATTGTAGTTTTATTAGCGGGGTATGTCTATTGGTGGTGAACGTTTTGTGAAGTGAGTAGGTAGAGATCTAACCGCTCGGCCACGACGCCCACGACCTACACGTACAAGCGTCACGCGTGTTGACAGCGACTGCGGAGAAAAGAAATGAATGAAGTTGCTTAGGGCATGCCTAAAAGAAAGAAAGAAATCAATGTTTATTTCGCACATGCCACAAGTACAAACTAAAAACGAGACTTGCCCGGACCTGTCTGTCGTTTGCCGAACGAACTGTGGGCCCGTAAAGTTCAGGATTGGTGCCCTGAAACAGAGACACGGGGTCGCGGCAGACCACGAAGGAGATGGCGGGACGACCTGGATGTCTTCCTTGAGAATTGGAAAGAAGGAGCACAGAAGCGTGTCCTTTGGAAGTGTGTGGAGTGGAGGGCGGCCTTTGCCCAGCAGTGGGACAATGTGGGCTAGCTATAATAGCCCTCTAAGTTCATTTAATCCCATTCAATAACTAGTTCATGAATAAGTCAGTCAATGGCGTTAAATGAACATAGAGGGTATTGATGATTTCAATGATTCTCAGTCTGTCTATCGGTTTGTTCTGGCTAATCTCCGAAACGGCTGGACCGATTTCGACGGGACTTTTACTGGCATAGCTGATGTTATAAAGAGTAACTTAGGCTAATTTTATTTTAGGAAAAGGATAAGGGTTCCGAGCAAAAAAAATAAAACCCTTGACATTGTTAATAAAATTCGATTCAAATACGGACATCCAAAATACTTTTTTTTTTTTTCGGATGGGAAGTCATCAAATGAGCCAACCCTGCTCTGGGTGGAGCAGAAGGGAGTGTCAGACTTGTACTGATTAAAACCCATCCATGTTCCTTCTTTGCCCTTTATGTTCCACACACAGGGCCACGGTATCTCTTTCGAACAGTTATTACCTTCAAGTACGTCATAAACTCAGCCATTACACCATCAAAGCTTACCCACAACTCATCATACATATGGTACATACAATACATAATATACTACATTTCTGAACAAGTGAACATCAAAGAGTTGATCACGAGCCGCTCACTAATGAAAACGTATTTACATGGAGGACGTGATGTGCATTGTAATAAGCTTTAATATCACGCCTGCTTGGAGCAGGGGAATGGCAGAAGTGTACCTAATATAAGTATAGTACATTCACATTTCGCTGATTTTGATGGGCGAGCCTATTCAAAATCAAAGCATTTATTTCAAGTAGGCCAGTTACAGCCACTTTTGAATTGTAGAAACAAAGATAATAATAAAATGGAGCTACAGTCCCAGTCACAAGGCAAAATAACTGTGAAAGTACTGTAGTTGCCCATTCAAAAGCGTAGATCTCTATGGAGAAGAACGAGCAAGAATCTCCAGGCTGAATTCTATTGCCCTCTACTGGGCATGAATACAGAGTCCTGGCTGCTACTGGAAGAATCGTGGTGGGAAAATACCCCTTGGCAAAACTGGTTGGGAGACTTTAAGGCTTCTGACTCTGGTAACGACTACCAAAGGTCTATGAATGACAGCCGGGACTAAGGCCTATTACAGAGAGAGACCGGCGCCGGTCGGGTGTTTCTATATCCATAGACTCGTATGATAGCATTCACTGGTCAACGTGCACGCAACCAGCAACTTTCTAGTCTAATCGGATGCAGCTGAATACCAGTATTTTTCATGGATCGACTGCCTATCTGATCTCCACAACCCAGTTAGTGCTGGGTAATACGATACCGTTTGGTAAGACTGGTTGTAAGGCTTTCGGGCCACTGACTATGGACACAGCACATCACTCTTGTATTCTCCTAGGAAAGTAAGCAGAAATGTACAGTACATCAAACAAAATTTGTTACTACTTAGACTGGAAACGGGATATTTACCATGTTTACTGTTTCTTTTGAGTTCCCGATATTTCGGCGCTGTTGCAAGCACCATGATCACGGATGAACTGAGGTTATTGCAGGTGGGTGTTTATGAGCAGACAAATCGGTCTACCCTCTTTCTTGTTCGTTTTTTGCACTCAGTACCGCTACCACTGTCACACGCAACTCGATTCTGTTCCCGACACACGAAACTCACTGTGTCCGCTCGCGAACTTTTTTGCGCACTTTAAAATGCTTTTTTTTTCATGGTAAATATCCCGTTTCCAGTCTAGGTAATAATGTTAGTGACCATGATAGTTTAAAATTTGTTACTACGAAAGGATCCAAGTTTTTACCTCATATGATCAAATCTGTTTATTTTCAATCAAGGAGATTACTTTTAATCGATCAAACTCATTTATTTACCAAACACCTCCTTCCCAATCCAATTAAAGTAAACAAAAACATCGTACTACCCTTTGAAATACTTTCAAAAGATACTTTCGATTAAATAAAACGTAACACGCGAGTCTCTTGAAGGGACTGGCCACATCAATGGGGCCGATACATTTTTGAACGATCCTCGCTTACTAATTTATGAACAATTTTATGTATGCTGAACTTTATTTATAGATTAGGCAAAAAGTGAAAAGTGTCGTTATACAACATTATTTTTAGTATATGCGAAACCTGAATATAGTTTGTTCAGAATAAGTAACTGAATCGATTCCAATAATTTTAAACTATGTTATATTTTTTCCCATAAATATTTTAAAAAGTTAAAAGTTGGACACCGAGCGACTTTAAGTACCTATCACAATAATTTAGGTACTTACTGCCAAATTATTATTATCAATGAGCTGAAGACGACGCTGGAGGCGTGCGTTGCGTGGTGACCACGATTTTGTGCGGACAACTAGGTAATAGAACAATCTTATAACTTTGTGATTTTTCATGATACAGTTTTGAAATTTTGTACATAGATTCTTTACATACATCAGGTTTCGCATATACTAAAACTAATGTTGTATACGAGACTAGTATTCTTTTTTTAAGGAAAGTGGAAGGCACGGACTCCACCGAAGCGGAGCCAGACGAGACAAGAGTAGAGGAGATCTGTTACACCACCAAAAGAATTTCGTTATTTACACTTCTCGTTTCCACTTAGCTTGAGTGGAACGTTGAGCAGAGAGGAGAGGAGATGTCTCGTAATTGTTAAGGTCAGCCTCCGCAGTCGGCAGCGAAGCGCAAAGCAGAGACGAAAAGAGATGTGAGTGAGCGGTGTGCTGTTAGCGGCATGCGGTGAGCGGTGTGCTGTGAGTGGCGTGCGGTGAGCTGTGTGCTGTGAGCGGCATTCACGGAACACCGCTCACCTCGAGCGGTGTTCCGTGAGTGGCCTGTAGTAAGCGGTGTGCTGAGAGTGGCGTGCGGTGAGCTGTGTGCTGCGAGCGGCATGCGGTGAGCGGTGTTCTGTGAGTGGCCTGTAGTAAGCGGTGTGCTGTGAGTGGCGTGCGGTGAGCTGTGTGCTGTGAGCGGCATGCGGTGAGCGGTGTTCCGTGAGTGGCCTGTAGTAAGCGGTGTGCTGTGAGTGGCGTGCGGTGAGCTGTGTGCTGTGAGCGGCATGCGGTGAGCGGTGTTCCGTGAGTGGCCTGTAGTAAGCGGTGTGCTGTGAGTGGTGTGCAGTTAGCTGTGTGCTGTGAGCGGCATGCGGTGAGCGGTGTTCCGTGAGTGGCCTGTAGTAAGCGGTGTGCTGTGAGTGGTGTGCAGTTAGCTGTGTGCTGTGAGCGGCATGCGGTGAGCGGTGTTCCGTGAGTGGCCTGTAGTAAGCGGTGTGCTGTGAGTGGCGTGCAGTGAGCTGTGTGCTGCGAGCGGCATGCGGTGAGCGGTGTTCCGTGAGTGGCCTGTAGTAAGCGGTGTGCTGTGAGTGGTGTGCGGTGAGCTGTGTGCTGTGAGCGGCATGCGGTGACCGGTGTGCTGTGAGCGATGTGCGTTCAAAACCCCAAAATCAGTATGCTTTTGAACTTTTCTTAGACACATAAGCATAAGGTTATATTTGACTTGGATATGTCGTTCGAATCTAGGTTTGTGAATAAATTTCGTCATCATCATCATCATCACCATGATTCCAGCCAGCAGCCATATTATTATACATACTCGCGCTAAGTACAGGTATCCTCACATTTGTGCCACGTTCCCTTGATCTGCGCGAATCTCAACCTTCCCACGATATCACCCATTTAGTGTTAGGTCTGCCAAACTTATTCTAAGTCATAACTCCCTTGTTATAACTTCCCTTTTGCATCACTTTCAATAAAACAGAATAGGTATGCTTTATGAACGTTTTGTTTCAGACATAAACAGGTTATATTTGACCAGGATATATCGTTAAGTCTTGTTTGCGAGTACATTTCCTTATTACGAGCAGTTGATTAGCATGTATTTATGTAACGCCACGTTTCTATGTACATGTGATGTTTGGTATTGCGAGCTGGTATGTTTTTGTTGAAATATGTTACGTATTGGTAAAGTGAAGGATTTTGCTGGTAGCATTATAGTCAAGTTAAGGAAAATACTACTCTCGCGAGCAACCTAATCGACTTACGTCATAACTGCGCAAACATACATGATATTTTCAAGAAATAAGTACTACATACATAAACTCACGCCTTTTTCCCATGGGGGTAGACAGAAACCACAGAACGCCAGCTGCTACGATCCTTACATACTCCTCTGCCTCGTCCACGTTCATATATCTCTACCTCTACCATGAGATGTCATCGAAAAATTACGCGCTAGCGTTGAACTCGCTAGCGTGCTAACGTGGATCAAATAGATTTCGATAATGCTTGCACCATGAGATTTACGGAATCTTACGCAGGCGCTAAGGTAAGCTCGATAGATCGTGTACTCTAGCTAACTTCACTCTACTCCTTAGAATACTTTCGTCTATGCTTCACTACTTATGTTTGTTTCTTTTTTTCTCACTAATAAGAAGAGAGAACGGCTCGTAAGCTCAAAATGTAGTGTTATCGCTATGCTAAAAATGTTAAGACAGTCAATATCACAAAATAAACCGACAAAATAGAAAAGTTGACGGGTAGTGGACTAGTTATGGTATTTAGGGGTTTTTGAATTTTTATTCCTTATAGTATGGCACTGTCGCCGTTCAATTTGTTATTTTGTTTGTTGACGTTATGTCACGGAGTGCGTTGTGTGGTTTAAGAGTTTAAAACAATAGATTATTTGGATTATATTTTAATACAATGAGGACCAGTGTCTCACAGTTTCAATTGTTGGTGGAGTTCATGGAAAGGTATGTTTCTACTTTCTATTAAATTAATTTAAAGTTACAGAATTCCCAAATAGTTCCCCCTCAACACAGGTAGATATGCCAAGCCACTTGAAACTTTGAAAGTGTTATAAGTGAGGTAAGTTCAAGTGTCTAAAAATACTAAAAACGTGAGGTAAGCCACAAATAAACAAAAATATGGTTATGAATATGATTTGACTAAATTTTATTTAAAGGCACAGCTTGTTAGTACGTAAAATAGTAATAATATAGTCAAGTCTAGGTAACATGTCTAAAACATAACATATTCCATGCTAAATAAGCTCTTGCAGACATTATTTTCGCTTTAATACACTCAAAAATGTATATAATTTTAATGTAAACATTATGTTTCACACGTAAAAATGCTAGTGAGCTACGTAACTACTATCGCAAGCGTATTAATCGATAGCGTCTGTCGAATTAGTGACTCATGGTACCGTTTTGTATGGTGACAGCTGAAAAACGTTAGTAACTATCGAATAGATTACATTAGGTTTTTAACCTATCGAAATCTATAGTGCTCATGGTATGTATTTTAATTCATTCTGTGACCGCTAGGGGCGCTATACAATATTTCATACAAATAATTTACGTAGACGCTAGCGAGTTTTGGCTGTGTAAACTCATGGTAGAGGTACAGGTCACACACGCACGCCGCCGGCAGTCAGTACTACACACCTAACCTTTCTGAAGAACCTCATCAATAAGTTCAGTGTATATCCTTCGTACTAAATTTATATACAACATTATTTTTAGTATATGCGAAACCTGAACATAGTTTGTTCAGAATAAGTAACTGAATCGATTCCAATCATTTTTAAACCACGTTATATTTTGTCCCAAAAATATTTAAAAAAAATTACAAGTTGGACACCGAGCGATATTAAGTACCTATCGCAATAATTTAGGTACCTACTGCCAAATTATTATTATCAATGAGCTCAAGGCGACGCTGAAGGCGCGCGCTGCGTGGTGACCACGATTTTGTGCGGACAACTAGGTAACAGAACAAGCTTATAACTTTGTGATTTTTCATGATACAGTTTTGAAATTTTGTACATAGATTCTTTACATAAAAATACTAGACACGTGTATCAGGTTTCGCATATACTAAAACTAATGTTGTATAAAACCGTATGTCTCTAAAACTTGATAAATAAGCTTTAAGTTAACACCAATATTACAGGAAATACTAAATAAATTACTCTTTTATTGACTCTTTGCGGATCGATCTGCGAGGATAAGCAACGCTTGCCAAGTTCAGCCCGGATGGGTGACAATTAATTCGCAGATACTTGATGAGTGTTCAGCCCGAAAGTCTGACAGCATCTATTATATGTTTTAAACTTTTGACGGCAAGGTTGGCGCAGTGGCTGAGCGATTGACTGCTGCGCTTCGTGTCACGGGTTCGATTCCCGCACGGAACAAATATTTGTATGACCTACAGGTAGTTATAAGAATAAGAATAATTTATTTAAAAAGTATTACAAAAAGTGTACATTTAGGCGCAGTAGTATTATTTCTCATACAATAATAATTAGTAGTTAGAAGTAAACTATAACTAAAATATATTTAACAGTTGCAAGTTATAATAGGCCAATTCAGATGTCAGCGACCTGCCCGATCTAGGTTTATTTAAACCTGTGTTTCAGGCCATCACTTTACCTAGCGCAATTTAATTAGGACAGTAAAATTACAAGATTAAATTAATCTATTAACAACTATAACTAAAATCAAATAGGTACAAAAAAAAACCACTAAAACTAGCTTAATCAAACCACAACTTCTAGAAGTTTTTCTGTGTAATTAAGTATCGCTAAATAATCCGACATTACAAAACTACATTTTTTATAACTTAAACTATAGAAGTTTAGTATCTTGTTAAGTCTATTGTAGAGAAAAGGTCCTAAAACACTAATCGATTCGCAAACGCATGTCTAGTTTGAGGTTTTGTGCAAACTAGGTCCTTCCTTCTCCTATCGGAAGGAACTGGGTGATAGGGGAAGTTGTTCCGGGTCTGGCTGTTTGTGTATGTGAATTTAAGTGTTTGTAAACGCACCCACGATACAGGAGAGATTCCTAGTGTGGGGCAAAGTTTAAAAAAAAAAAAAACTTTGTGGTTTAAAATTATTTATTTTCACGACCAATGGCCTTCACCCAGTGGACGATTACAGGCTGGAAATACCCCAGTCATATACATACATAAAAGCACTCCGGTTCACTCAGTAACCCAGATTTAGCGCCGTATATCAGAGCTGAGTGATATTTCAGAGTGCCACTTACAAGCGGGAACAAAGGAGAATTTAATTTTTTTTTTCAACTACCTTCGCGGAACTAATGTGGGTAGGCTAGTGTGGAAATGGATTTTGTAAGAATTTTTGTTTGATTGTGGAATTTTTAACAAAAATTAAAACTACTGACGGTGGTAAACATCAAAACAACCACCAATTCACCCCCGATTAAATATTTATTTTTCTTTACTTTCTTTCTTTATGTACGTAGAAAGCTGTCTCTATATTATCCAACACGGTAACCAAGACATCTGCAAAGGTGTTGGGCCTCCCTCTTCATATTATGAAAACCTTTTCTTTAAACTAATGCAAGTTTGATAATACCAACAGACATACAAATGTAACTTGTATGATTTATGCCACATAACATGCACCTGTATTCACCAAAGGGTTAGGCAGATATGTACGTATAAGTACACTCACATTTCTCCAGTTATGTTTAAGTTTCATGTAATAGGGGATGGGCCTATTACCAAAAACCCGTCATAAACCCAGACTCCGTGGTTGCTACTGAGAAATTCCCAATATGTAACACTTTGCTTGACGATCATTGAACATAAAATCCAGGCTTCGCATTTAGATTTGTATAAAAGTTAATTTTGGAAGCTCGCTGCCTATTTCCTGTAACTATAGAAAATATTTTATTTATAAAACTAGCTGTTGCTCGCGACCTTCTTTCGCGTGAAATTATTATAAAAATATTACTTCCCGTTTTGAATCGAATTTTGTTACCAATTTCAATGGTTTTATTTTTGTTGCATGAAACCTAATTATTTTTCTAAAATAAAAGTAGGCTTTGTTAAACTATTTTACATCAGCTAAAAGTCCCGTTACAATCGGCCCAGCCGTTTCAGAGATTAGCTGGAACAAACAGACAGATAAACAAAAACTGAAAAAAATGAGTTTTTGTTATAAGTGCCGTATCGTATATATTTTCATATGCATTCAGTAAAAAGCTGTTATTTTGGTAATATAAAGAGACACTTCAGTTTTATTGATTTGTATAGATTACTGTTAGATATCAATAAAACCCTTTGACGTCCAAACTGCAGCTATCTTCGACATCAACTCATATTTCCAGGGGACTGTTCGAAAGAGATACCGCGGCCCTGGAACACAAAGGGCAAAGAAGGAACATGGATGGGTTTTAGACATTACAAGTCTGATACTCCCTTCTGCTCCGCCCAGAGCGGAGGGGGTCATTTGATGATTTCCCATCCTAAAAAAAAAAAGGTATTGATAAATAAATGTAGGGTTCAACCAATATTTACATAAAGAATGGTAGCTACTACATAACCTAACGTTAAGTAAAGACCATCAAATAAGTCTGTTTACTTGTTTGAAAAATACGAGCTGGAAAGGACACCGATACCACGTGTGCAGTACATCATTCTCAGCCGCGGGGGGCTCAGAATGATGTACTGAATACGTGGTAACCGTTTTCGCGTCGGTGTCCACCACCCCGTATAGGTGTTATATTCAGATGTTGTCAACTTACATAATTTTTGTCACTTACGGAAAGTCATTTCCTTACCAAGACTACAGTCATAAAAGCGAATAAATGCATAAATAAAATTACTAGGCTCAATCCAATTAGTTCTATCTCTAATTAGTAAGAATACGCAAGTGTTTTAGTAATTAGTAAAATACTTATCTAATGTAGTGTTCTAGTTCTCATTTACACGTTTCCAGTGAATTAGAACATAGTGTTTTGTTACCGAATTTTGTTAATTAATTATAACATCAAGCTAGTATTAACTGAGGTTAGACAGAAGTGTACCTATAAACAGAACACTCACATTTCGCTAGTCATGTTTAGGTTACATGTAATAGGGGCGAGCCTATTACCATCAACAGGGCACATATTCAAACTCAGGCCTGCTACTAAGAAATTGAAGATGGAAAACTCAAAAACGACTTGCCCGACCAAGGAATCAAATGCTAGACCGTATGCTCAGCAGGGTAGTGCTTGTAACCACTACGCTAACGAGGCAGTTTATCAACTAACAATGTTAATAATAACCAGAACATCATACCTACATCTATTCATCAAACACATAGGTACACATGGTATACATGTATGTACAGGCAGCACATCAAGCTATGTGGTAGCTTGATCTGTCAAATTTCTTTAATAGATTTTCACTTTATCGATAGAGCATTAGGTTCAAGGTTGATTGGGAACATTTGACAGTTTCGAGTAACTTGATGTGCTGGCTTCGGTACATAGTTTATACTTACATTAGGGTAGTTGCCAAACCAATCAATTGACATACTTTTTAAGAGCTGTCAAAACGTGATTCCCCCTTATATTTTGAATGGAAATAGCACGCTATGACGTCACTATTTAATCAACTCAAAGACTCAACTATTTATTGATTTCAAAGCAACTTAAAATCGAATTTTGCAATTAATTGAAAATTAATCTGGTTTTCAGGTCTAAAATGAAGTAATTTTTTTAGAGAAGTTGTGTCTTGGAATTATTGTTAATGGTATCAACTACCCATTTCTTTAGTTATTTTAAGTCTCTTGTAACCACTTGTATACAGGCGATATAGAGTGATCCTATTCGCAAAAATTGGGCTCAGACTATTTCATGGAACACCTTCATCCATTTTTCAGTGAATTCACGTCCAGTAGTCGCAGTTACTACCATATTTTTACGATAAGTCTAGTTTTATTACTAAGCCTCCGCCGTCCGTCTGTCTGTCAGCGGGCTGTATCTCATGATCCGTAATAAGTAGACAGTTGAAATTTTCACAGAATGTGTATTTCTGTTGCCGCTATAACAAAAAATTATAAAAATAAATTTAAAATTAAAGAGAGTACGATGGTACCTTTCATGCACGAGTCCGACTGGCACTTGGCTGGTTTTTTAAAACAAATAAAACATTGTCTAGCCAACACATACAGAGTTATTATTTTTATGTTTTGTTTGCGAATGTTAGTTGTTTCCGAATGAAATAACTATTTTATGTTTGTTCTTTTTTATGCGAAACATAAGCCTCTACACGTTATATTTTGTTACTGTGAGCTTTCATCATCTCACTGATGAGTAAATCCTCTGCCCATGGCTTTGGGGACAGGAATAGCATAAGCATAGCAGAATCAGCCTATAATGTTCCCACTGCTGGGACTCAGGCCTCCTCTCTATGAGAGGGAATGGGCTATAATCCACCACGCGGGCCCAGTGCGAGTTGGTAGATGTCACATGTCTTCGAATTTTTGGTTCTAGAACATGCCGGTTTCCTCACGATGTTTTCCTTCACCGTTTTGAGAGCAGTGGTGATGAAATAAATTACACAAAGTAATGCGCCTGCCTGGGTTCGAACCCGCGACTTACTGTTCGTAAGTCGGGGTTGCCACCACTGGGCCACCGCTGCTCTCCTCTTCTCTTTCTGGACAGGAATGAAAGGCAATAATTGGCGAAAAGCCGTTTTATGCTAAACTATTTTGACTAAATGATCGTGGTATGGACGTGTGATGCGGAGGAATGAGGAAAATGTAGTGACGAAAATGTTGAGTATAAATGTAGATGGCTATAAGTAGAGAAAGACCAAAGAAACGATGGCCTGTGTGAAGGATGATATGGCTAGAAAGGAGGTGACTGCTCAGATGACGAGTAATAGAGAAGTATGGGAGAAGAAGACATGCTGCGCTGACCCCAGATAAATTGGGATAAGGGCAGAAGAATGATGATACTATTTTAGCTAATTTATGTAGTTCTGTAAAATATCATCGTCTGATTCCGGTTTAACCGAATGAAGCTAAATATGTTACATGGAGCGTCTGCCTATCTGACCTCCACAACCCAGATAGTACTAGATAATACCCCTTGATAAGACTGGTTGTCAGACTTTCCGGCCACTGACTACCTGTAACGACTATCAAAGATCTTACGACGGGACTAACAGCTTAACGTGCTCTCTAAAGCGGTATGTAACGGATCGGTCACCCATCCATGGAATGACCTAGGCAAGCGCAGCTTAACTTAGAAGATCGACCCGTGCGGCTGTTATTATTTTAGCCACGAGCTTCTTAATGTTTAAAATGTAACTAGGCGGTCGCCACTGTTGGTCCTGGCTTTCAGGAGTTGCTGTGGTTGGGAATAGTGTGGTCAGCTTGAAGCCTATTAAACCGTTTCACTGCTGTGCAAATTTTTCTCATGCAAAAAAACCATGTAACCGATACCATCGTAGTATGGGAGCCCCTTTAATTTTTAATTTATTTCTTATTATTTGTTCTTATAGCGGCATTACGGATCATGAGATACAGCCCGCTGACAGACAGATGGACGAACGGACGGACGGACAGCGGAGGCTTAGTAATAGGGTCATGTTGGTTACCCATTATTACGGAACCCTAAAAAGGTACAAATTTCATTGATTTCGTTTAGTTTCCACCCAATATTATTATTACTTTCAGAATTCCAAATTCAGGAACTAAATATTTCTTACCTTGTCACTTTAGAGGCTATGTTTCTGTAAATCTCTGCCATCATTTTCTTTCCTCATTTCATCTACTTCGAAGCCGAGATACCGCGCGATGTATTAATTTTCACCTTGCAAGAGTGCACGGAACATAAAAACTAAATAACATTTTAATTCAATTTGTGTAGTGAGGCCGATAATTACACCACTCGCCCTAGCCAACGGTGTGGTACAAGTTGTAAACGAAAGCGGGTGCATCTTTGGGGTTATGTTTGTAGGTATTACATTCACAAATCGGTTCCAAGAAGAGCGGTAGTAAAAGGATAAAGAAAAACCAACGGTTAATAAAGAATTTTAGTTCAATTAGAATTTCAGGGATAATGAAAACTAGCCACGCTTCAAGTTTAAGTAAAATTTAAATCAATTTCTTCGATTTGCAACAATTGGAAAGACAGCAGATTTGTTTCAATTGTATCGTAAAAATAAACTTAAAAAATGGCGTCAAAAAACTCCTCCTCTCTCTCCTTTTTTATGTTAGTTAGTTAATATAGGTTATTTTTAAAGATTAATTAACATTGTATCCTTGTAAGATACTTTAATAATCAGTGTTAAATACACCACTGAAAAAAAAATGGCGGCTTTCTATCATTTCCCTTCCATCAACCACCATCTAACCTCATACCAGTCACCTTTAAGTCTTCATTCCCGCTTTTCACCTCCACCTCAAAAAAACACACACTACATAAAACACCTAACTAGGCACACCAACATTACCCCATAAATATTCCCTAAAGCCGCAACACGCGACATCCCCTGCCTTCGACCACATAAATAGTTGCATAGCTTAGATGCAATTTGGACCGCGGACCACTCAAGTACGGTATACCGCGCCGTAGCGCATTTAATAGGATTTTGGGGGCTTTTACCCTACTGCACGTAGGCATTGTATATGTTTGTAATGTGGGTTTGTTCGTTTTTTCGTAGGTTTTTTTTGGCAGTTTGTGGTCTATGTTATCAGGAAAGTAAAGTTATGCTGGTTTGTGGTTGGTTAGGATTCTCAAGGGCGATATAGTAGGTCTTAGCTGTCATTTATCATTTTTCTTCAATAGTCGTTATTGATAGTCTTCTTCTTTTCGTGTGGTTAGTGCCTAACCTGGTGTCAGAGTTTTTATACCGCCCATGGGCCTCTGACTTGGCTTTACATGCCGTCGAGAAATATATCTCAGGCATGCTGGGTTGGTTTTCTTTGGCGAAGCAAGTGATAATTATACAAATTTTAAGTGCGTATCTTGGGTTCGAACTCGAGACCTATGACTTGGCAGTCTAACGGTCACACCACTAGACTCACTGCTTGCTTTAAGACAGTGTTTTTAATGGAATCTATACCAATTTGTTTTCACGTAAGGACTAAAAAGACTAAAATAAACTTGATTTTTGAACTGCAATAAACACGAGACTTCCCAACATAAGAGGACAAGGGAATACCAGACAAGTGAATTTATGATAAATATGTTAGTCTTGTCTCAAAGCGAGCACAGGGGATCTTAAAGTATTTTTAGCCAGAGGAGCATTTGTAGAATTAAAATGTCATTCATCATCTGAATAGCCTTTTCCCAAGTATGATGGAGTCGGCTACCAGTCTCACCAGGCGCAGCTGAATACCAGTATTTTACATGGAGCGATTGTATATCTAACCTCCACAACCCAGTTAGTACTAGGTAATACGATACGCAATCAAAACCAAAGACTTTCAGATAACCTCATATCCCTGTATTCATTACACCTTAATACCCTTCCTATTTACTTATACCACTGTTATCCAATGAAACAAGATAGCAAATAAAGAATTATATTCATGAAAGCGAATGGTTGCGCGCACTCACGAGTAATTCCGACTGAAACAACCTTTTTTTTATTCTCGCACGTACTTTTTACGCCAATAACCATTTGCTAAACGATAATAAGGGTGTGGCCATTAAGTGGGAGGTGAGCGGAGAGGTAGCGGTAGCGAGTGTGGCTAAAGATACAGTACATGGTAGTTTTGAGGAGCTCGTGGCTAAATAACAATAGCTGCTCGGGTCGATCTTTAGGATAAGCCGTGCTGGATTAAGTTGGTCCGTGGATGGGTGACCACCCATTACATACCGAGTTTCCTCTTTGCTCCGGAAAGCATATTAGGCCGTTGGTCCTGGCTATCACTTCTAGATCTAAGACAGTCGTTATAAAAGTCTGACAACCAGTCTTACCAAGGGGTATCGTATTACCCAGTACTAACTGGGTTGTGGAGGTCAGATAGGCAGTCGCTCCATGTAAAGTTGTATTCAGCTGCACCTAGTGAGACTGGTAGCCGACTCCATCACAGTTGGGAAAAGGCTATGCAGATGATGAATGACATTCTAATTCTACAAATGCTCCTCTGGCTACAAAACTTTAAGATCCCCTTGCTAGCTTTGAGTCAAAAGTAACATATTTATCATAAATTCAGTTTCTGGTGTTCCCTTGTCCTCTTATTAACAAACACCTATAACGGTTTTCAAAGATCTACAAATGACAGCCGGGACCAACGAGACACGGAGGAAACTCGATATATAATGGGTAGTCACCCATCCACGGATCAACCTAGGGAAGCACGGCTTGACCTAAACATCAACCCGAGCGGCTGTTATTATTTAGCCACGAACGAAACATTCCTGTACAGAATTAGAATGTCGTTATTAAAATAAATTAACAATTAACATTAAAATATAATCCAAAAGGTATGTACAGTCAATTTGAGTCAAACTCAAACTCAAAGCATTTATTTAAATTAGACCATCACAGGCACTTTTGAATGTCAAAAAAACAAAAAAAGCGAAGCTACAGTCTCAGTCACAAGGTATAATAACTTGAGAAAGTACTGTAGTTGCACATTCCAAAGCGAATATCTCTATGGAGAAGAATGGGCAAGGAATTCCATGGACACTCTTTTAAGTAATTCTATGTTCAATTTACTTTGTTGAAATTATAAGTGAGCTAAAAAAAACTGATGTGCAGTTGATTTTGCTATCCATCCACTTCTGTGCCAGTCCTACGTAAGAACGCTCGTTTCAAAGCCCACATTTTAATACGACGTGTGTATCCTAATATTTCGCAATAAAAAACATCGTCTTACCGAAGAAAAATCAAATGAAATTCTTTTTAGGGCATATAAAAACCTTTTGCAACATAACGTGTTCCTAGGAAACTACAAAGTAAGAAGTTTTCCAACTAATCAAGAAAACTGTGTTTTAATGTTGGTACATCAAAAACAAGATATAATCTTTGGACCTGTGCAGGCAGGGTTGTTGTACACACGGCAACACATCAAGCTATACATTTCCAGTACAACATTAGCCTCCCTTTATATAGATTTTCCGTAAAATGAGAGATCCGCATATACTGGTTTTGTATAGCTTGATTGGTCGCCGTGCGTACCCTTCTACCCGACTGCGAGGGAAAGAAAGGTTATGAATTTTGTAGGCTATGTATGTATGCATGTTTCATAGTTAGAAGGCTAAAACTGATGAGTTTTTTAGATAGCCATGGGTATGTATTTCCGAATGACTCGGTCGTGAAGTTCAGATAGGCATTCGGTCCATTTAAAATTCTGGTCTATAGCTATAACTTTGGGTCCTATATATTGATTCCCAGGCCCAATTAGCTGCTAGAAAGCTGGGTGTGCGATAGTACTTCACGCTTGAACAGCTGCTCACGTTATACCAAGCACAACTTCGATGGTGCATGGAGTACTGTTTGGACCTTTCGCACCTTTGGGACGGATAAGCCAAGTACCAGTTGCATTAGAAGCTATTGAGCGACGGGCCAAGAGGCTCATTGACCAGGACTTCCTTGTCAAAGTCAAGGTCCAAAGCCTTGAACAACGCATAGTGGCCATCTTGTCGGTTTTTGTCATTCACATTTCGTTGATTGTGCTCTGGAATTACACAATCTAATTCCCCTATTCCCATTCTATCATCGGACGAGCAGAGATGCTGTTAGAGTGAGAGGTATGCTCTTTTTCCCTCTCTGTCGCCTGCTTTGCATGCATCACGTCGTTGCAAAAAAGACCTATCATGGACTGAACTGCAGCTAGAAGTGAAAGATGACCCGCAGCGAGTGCTGAGACAAGAGCACAGCGCTACTGTGTACAGCAGTCCTCCAGCGTATGCTGCGCCGTCTCCTCGCGGCAGTCCACGAAGGGATGAAAAGCAGGCGTCGGCTCCTGATCTGCGACGCAGGTACTTCCGTGCCCCAAAAGCACCTGCATCAGCTGAAAACAGGGCGCCATGCCGCCTCTTGCAACCATTCCTCCATGTCGTGCCTATCTATCTAAGTATCGTTACCCCTGAAATCTTTTGTAATACATTCCTTAATTATAAATTAATTCAGGTTCCTGCTTATCCTCGTTTCCTCAAAAACCTTGAATACAAAAAAAAGCAATTAGGACTACCTTCCTAAAACACGTAAAAAGAACGAAACGGCTGTTAGAATTAAAATCTTATTATTTTATCCAATAATTAAGTTGCCTTCGTATATTCTGGTCTGACGTTGATTATGTCTATTTTTTTTCTTTTCAGAGCGCCCATTACAAGTGATACAATGGAATTCCCTTGATGAGGGTTTCAGAGGAACGAAGAATGGAGGTGGCAGTATTGAAGGGTAAATAAAATACTGGCAATGCACAAATGACGCAAAAGTTAAGAAATACGCCAAGAATTCGCCTAAATATCTGCGTCGTTTTGACACTACAAAGTTACTCCATGATTATTGAAATGAAGTCCATGTTAAATACACGAAATAACACTTATAATTGAACCAAATATGTAACTTGAGTCTGTAAAGAACTAAAGATTAATTTTAAAGGTAGCATAGAAAGAATCGTATCAATAAGTCGTAGCTAGGTGGCGTGGGTGTATTTGCTACAATACTAGACACGCTAGCGTTTGCAATATTATGTCGTTTCAGACTTGAGTGTTGAAAGTGTAAGTCGCTCAAAGGTGGAGTGTTGCGATTGTCAGACTACTAGAGTATCGGGAGTGTCAGACTTAAGCTTCGGAAGTGTCAGTCTTTCAGAGATGGGATGTCGCAAGTCTTAAAAACTCGAATGTTGCATGTGTCAGACAGTGGAAGATGAAGTGTCACTCTTTACGTATGTTGCGAATATAGTAATGCTGCATGGTGGCAAAAAATACAAATAGTAACTTCCTCACAAAAAATTCTCCAAACAGTTTATCTCCTATCGATCCCACTCAACATCTCTGCTCACCCAAACAATAGCAAACATACGACATAACACGAGACCCCTCATCATTCCAATTTTATGTTTTCCAATCGAAACACTGAACTCAATCCACGTTTATAGAGGAACTCTTCATAAAAACTGTACGACCTTTATTTTATAACACAGAGTATTGATTAGACAAGGTATAGAAAAGAAATAAAATATTTTGACTTCAGTAAAAGCGACCGACTGACTTGCGCTCGTGATTCAACAGTAGAAGCAAATGAATAACCTGTGAAACGCAAAGTAATCGTGGTCACTGTGATGTATTTTAGAAATTATTTTTACTCAGATATTCAGTAGTCAGATGCGAAAACATGGCTACACAGATCTAGCAAATTATTAAAACTTTACATAACATACATCCCGCATATAATCCCCGAAGAGTTAGGCAGCTGTGTATCCGATGATTCACACACCTTCTTGTCTTAACAACACACACACACACGCACACACACCTGCCACCGGCCTGGGACACAGACCTCCTCTCTATGAAAGGAAGTAGGCTGTTATACAAAATGCTGTTTACACGCGCTGGGCACCAACCGTGCCCAGCGCGTGTTGGTAGATGTCACATGTCTACGAATTTTAGGTTTTAGAACATAAAGGTTTCCTCAATATGTTTTCCTTAATCGCTTTAGGGAGAAGGAATGCGCCTGTCTGGGTTCGAACCCACAACCTACATGCCCACAAGCCGGGGCCCTTACCACTGAGCCACCACTGTCCTTATTGTCATAACACAAATCAATCTCTTTGTCTGACTCGTGAACAGAACTTGCAAGCTGTTCTTGTAAGAAACTATGCCAATGAACAGCATACCTTGTCTCATTCATACTCTGCCGCCGTGCTATGTTTTATGCCCTACGACCATGAGATCGATATGGTTTATAATCAGGCGCACGGTTTGTTCTATGACCACATAAAACGATACTTTTTATCACTTACGGGATCAGCAGATGGTTGACAAAGTTTTTAGAGTTCTACCAGTTATATTTTTATACTTAAGGCATGTGGATGTGTAGGATATACTTTCTTTTAAACATATTTTCGAGAAGGCTGATCGTAAACCGCACATATCTTCAAATAATAATTTTGTTAGTGAAATTGATATGGCGATATCTCGTGTCTCTCATGACTCTGGATGTATTCCAAAGTAAACGGACTATATCTTGATAAAAGCTTATAGCACATTTTTTAGCATTTCACGGAATCGGCAACACCTCACCAAATGTTGACTAGCTGATCCCAAGCCGATGTTGTTACGGTGAAAGAAACAAAGAAAAAGTATTTATTAGACTCGTACAGATTAACCTTTTGAACACCATTGTCACATATACGTGACAAGCAAGTGCCTGTACGCCAAACGACACAAATATGTGACAAAATGGTAGGTGAAATTGTGGCTTGGCGTGAAGCACGCGTGTGCCAAAAAGCCCCCTATCTCAGCATGGTACTGCAACATTTTTAAAATACCTCAGCGCTGATATTCTGATAGGGCCCAAGTGATGCTCGATTGTGCTTTTAAGTGTGTGTTGCAGTATGCAGTTTCAGAAAAAAAGGGTGAACGGACCGAGTTGAGGCGAAGCTGATCAGTGCTTATAGATGTGAATTGACCTTAAATTAACGTAAGGGAAGTCGTAAATACTCCTAAATTACCGAGTATCGTCATCTGTCAACTCGTCAGACAGTTCAACTAAGTAGGAAATGACGGATGGATGGACCGCCCTTTTTCTAACCATGTTATAACACTAGTCTATTTCCCGCCTGAAATTATCTCACGGAAATGTACTGCTGGAATAAAAAGTCTTTTATATCCTAACGCAGAGTCTACCATTTTGCAATATTTCATAAAATTCGTTACTTCAACTTGAAAAGGTAACAGAGGTAGACATAGGTAGATAAATCATCAATGGGACCCATACGGACATTGCTTACAGTGTTCTCAAAAGTTACACAAGAAGCCGTCAAATAGCGCCGGACGCGGAGTTCGGTCTCTATCAGATACTTCAGTACATTACGTACCGGTTGATCAAATCGGGCCTTCAAAGAAAATCAGCCTATAATGTACTCCCACTTCTGTGAGACAGGCCTCCTCTCTAAGTGTAGGAGTGGGCTACATTCCACCACGCGGATCTAGTGCGATTTGCTAGATGACGCATGTCAACTTTCTGGTGATGTCTTCCGGCACAGTTTTGAGAGCAGTGGCGGTGGAATAAATTACTCAACTGTGCTTGGGTTTGAACCTACTACCTACAACTCGTAATTCGGGGCAGCTACCTCTGAGCCACCACCACCACAGGACACCACTTCGTTCTCATAACTTTTTTAAACAAAACAATATTTTCTAATTTCCTTAAAGTACCGCATCCATTGTCCTGCAGCAGGCGACACGCGCCATTCATTAACTCAGGAACGGTTTAATTCTCGTCTGAACAAGGTAATGAGACGTGCCACTCTGAACGAACACTTTTAATTTTATACCTTCACTAGTGACTGTACCCCCCAGTCGTGCTGCAAGAAAATTCTTGAGTTTTCATCTCGACGAAAGAGAGTATATTTTTTTAAATCATATTGTACACATTAAAAAAATAATCTGGTTCTGAAAAAAAAACCGGCCAAGTACGAGTTGGACTCGCGCACCGAGGGTTCCGTAGAAACTCGTAGGTATTTTGTTATTAAACAACATATTCGCGGTTTTCAGATTTTTTCCTTTACATGTGCTGTAAGACATTGCTTCTTGCGAAATTTCAAGATTCTAGGTCAACGGGAAGTACTGTTTTGAGTCTTGATTCCCTTGTGAAATCGCAAAGTATGCGACATAAACGGTCATATCTTTTGATCGCGTTGACTTACATGTTTGATGTTTTCACTGCTTCAAGGGGTAGCAGACTTGAGTATTTGATATTAATTTGAGCTTGATACCTTCATGCGTTTCTGAGAAAAATGGTCTTGATAGACGGACAAGACTCTTTGTTCATTACAGGAACTGATGGACGCTGCTGAGAGCACCAAACTCGTGGCTCAGTTCTGGGCAAGGAGAGGAACGAGGAAAAACTTTAACAAAGTGTAGTGTGTGTGTATTCACGAAAATCATAAACTAACAATTGTTAAATACATTTATGTTCACATAACTCGTCAAAATGTCGGAAAAAGTAGTTTTTTTTTCTCAAACCAACGTATGTGTTCACCAATACTAAGCGAAACTTAAAAGAATGCCTAAATAAAAGACTTCTCGTCTGAACAAGGGAATGAGACGTGATACTCCGAACGAACACTTTTAAGTTGATACCTTCACTAGCTTGGTTAGTGCAGTCACTAGCCAAGCTAGTACTACTACTGTACAGTTACAGTGTGCCTCCACCCCGACAGACTGGCGAAGAAAGTTCTTGAGTTTTTCATCTGTTTCTGAAAGAAACAAAACACAAAGAAAATCGGCATCTCGACAAAATGTAGGGAACACTTCTTTCTTCTTATTTTATACATAGTTGGACCGCTAGAACAGTTTATTATTTTTAGGAAGACACTGTTTTAAAGTATGTAAGTTGTCTAACTTATGCTTGACTTACAACTTTTTTAGAAAGCCATAACAAATTTTTTTTTCGGTAAATCAAGTAATATTTTTAAATAAAAATTAACCATCAACAATAACAGCAACAAACACCAACAACAACAACAATAAACAAACAACAAAAAAATTCTATATTTTTTTTAACTTAATCTATTAAGTGGTCACCCATCTCTGGATGAAGGCTTCCTCCGTCCTCTCTATCCCTGCCAGTGCGACAATATCAGTGCGATAGCAGTAGATACCAGTGCAGGACGCGCTCGCCCTGTTTTCTGTCCTCGCAATGTGGCCTGCACAATTCTACTTCAATTTCTCGGCCATATGCAAAACAAATCAAATCAAATCAAAAATGTTTATTTGTAAGAAATTACACACAAATTACAAAGAAAGATCTTATGACCTAAAAGTCACCGTATTCTGCCTGCAAGCAAGCGTGCAAATTATTCACTTAAATCTATTTATGTAATTATTATCATGCAATTAATATTATTATCATTTATTTATATTCTTTACATTTTTAAATACTCCCATACAAAATGATATAAAATATAACATTTAAAATATAAAAATAGTAGCCCACCGGCATCGGGAACAGGGTCCGAGCTACCGGTGGTCAGGGCTCTTGAGAGAGGAACCTCCTAACGATACAATATTTATTTTATTTCCACAAATTTCTTAATGCTCATCATCATCTGCCTAGCCTTTTCCCAACTATGTTGGGGTCATCTTCCAGTCTAACCGGATGCAGCTTAATACCAGTATTTTACATGGAGCGACTGCCTACCTGACCTCCACAACCCAGTTAGTACTGCGTAATACGATACCCCTTGGTAAGACTGGTTGTCAGACTTTTTGGGCCACTGACTACCTAACGACTGTCAAAGTTCTACAAATGACACCCGGGACCAAAGGCTTAACGTGCTTTCCGAGGCACGGAGGAAACTCGGTATGTTACGGTCATCCATCCACAGACCAACATAGGCAAGCGCGGCTTAACCAAAAGATCGACCCGAGCGGCTGTTATTATTTAGCCACGAGCTGCTCAAATTCCTTAATGCTATAGAAACAATTATTTTGTGCATCAGTGACTTTGGTTAAAACTTTGGTTAGCAGCTATGTTTTATCATCATCATAGTTTCAGCCAACAACAACAGTTAATAATAAATAATAATAAATTCCATTTATTTCAGGTCCGAGACCCATATAAAAACAAAAATACCAAATTAAAAACACAAATTATAGCTAAAACCAAATATCAGAACACACATTACATTAAATTAGAAATATTATTGAATTAAATTAAAACGTCAAAAATAAAATACACAACTAATACAGAATAACTAATGTCCTAATAACACACCTGCCTCTGAGTCATTTGCTTGTTTGTCATTACATTAATCATATAACAATGGTTAATGTACTGACAATCAAACCTGTTCACAAATACGCTCAGGATAGTGTTGGAGGTGGTCCGGAGCCTGCGCCCCAGAGATGTGCACCGCTTCCGCATTGTCGTGTAGAAACAGTCGACACGGGCGTCGGCGAACATCCCCGACGCGCTGCAGTGCCGGGGCAGCCCCAACAGCACCCTGAACGCATTGTTGTACTGAACACGGAGAGCGTTGTACTGCTTCTGGGTATATGACCCCCACAGGCTGGCTGTGTACAGGGACGTACAAAACGCTCTGAAAAGAGTTATTTTGACGGCCCCCGAGCAACGAACAAACCTGCGGGCGATCATATTGGACCTCACAGACAACGCTCTCCGCTCCCTATCGATGTCCGCATCATCCCTCAGGTCAGAGGTCACGATATGCCCGAGATATTTAAACTGTTGAACTCTTTCTAACTGGACACCGTTCAATCTGATGGGTGGAACAGAATCCGGGCAACTCCGACCCCTGGCCCGAAAAACCATGCATTCACTTTTTTTTGCGTTATAGAGCAAACCGTGATCCAGCGCGTAACGCTCGCAGAGGCCCAGCAACCTGGACAGCCCACACACCGAGGCGCTCAGTAGCACCATGTCATCAGCGTAACTAATATTGTTGACACAAACACCGTCAATATGGCAGCCGACACGAGTACTACTGAGCTCCTCTATCAGTGCGTTCACGTACAAGTTGAAGAGCTTTGGGGAGGTCAGCCCTCCCTGCCTCACCCCGCACTCCAACCCGTACGGCTCCGACAGAACACCCGACCACCGAACGACGTTGACCTGGTTAAGATACCAGTACTTGAAAATCTCTATCAGTTCGAGGGGCATTGAGATGTTATTTAATTTCTGCCATAAGACGTCATAGCTAACCAGGTCGAACGCTCTCGAGAGGTCGAGAAAACATGCATAAACAGGTGTTCTCCTATCGGAGTAGTACTTGACAGTTTGCTTCAAACACAAGATAGCTGACTCAGTAGACAGTCCCGGTTTAAAACCAAATTGGTTATCATGCGTGTTTACATACCGGTCAAGCTGTGTATTAAGCAAACCGTCAAGAACCTTAGCGAGCACTGTGGCTAGTGAGATTGGCCTGTAGTTACTCGCATCACTTAGGTCACCGGTTTTACTCTTCACAATTGGTACCACCACGGTCTTCATCATCTCTGCTGGTAAGTACGCATGTCCTATACAAAATGTATATAACATGGCAAGAACTCTGGGTAGGTGTACGCCGGCATGCTTTAAATGCTCAATGCTCAGGCTGTCATGGCCAGGAGACTTTCCACGTGACATTGACTTCAAAACTCCCCGAACATCCTTAGCTGTGAAACTAGTGTTTATCTCCTGTCCATGCAACCCTTCCACACTGAATGACCGTGATGGTCCCAATGGCGATTTCACCATAAAGTGATTCTTAAACACGTCCGCAATACATTTCGGTTCACTCACACCGTTGACGCTCACGGGTAAGCCCGGTTTGTTATTTAGCCTACTAGTGGTTTTCCAGAAGTTCCTAAAGTCATGCTTCGAATGGTGAGAAGCGAGGATATCCATCTTTATCTGGTCCCTATTATTTTGGCACCACTTTAGGCGTGATTTAAAGATTAAACAAAGGCTTTCAACCGAGAATTTCCATAACGACCAATGTTTCAACGATCACCGATCATCACGCTTGTGTGTTACATTTCAGCGATATCATTTTCACTTTGACAATGTTTGCATTCACCTTAAGGCTGCCTGTCCACCGGAGCGGAGCGAGGCTGCGGAGCGGAGAAACGGAGAAATATTAACCAATAGGATTGCATGCTGGAGCGGAGCGGAAATTTCATGCAATCCTATTGGTTAATATTTCTCCGTTTCTCCGCTCCGCAGCCTCGCTCCGCTCCGGTGGACAGGCAGCCTAAGTCTGATATTCAAGATTATACTTGAAAACACAAAGGTCGAGTGGTCGCAAGCGCGACTGCTGAATGCGGAGTTTAAGATCCTAGGTTCGATTCCTTGGTCGGGCATAGTGTTGTGGGGTATTTCCATAAGGAATTCCTCTGTAGCAGTCACGGAGTCTTGATTTGCGCCCGGTTGATGGCAATAGGCTCGCACCCTATTACATGGGACTTAAACATAACCGGCGAAATGCGGCTGTACGATTAGGTACACCCTTCGGGGGTTACAGGCGTGATATTATGTTACCTATTTTTGGATTGTCAAAGCAAAATTATAAACAAGACATTTTCAGAGCCCTCCTTTTCAAAGAAATCAAAAGTATAAGTTACAAACGAAGAAACTAAAATAAAGAAACAAAAGAAAGCGAGACATCTTCCATCCATTTGAAAGGCAAGTTAAAATGGTTGTCGTAAGCGAGTGACTGAACTAAGTGTGACAGTTCTGTAGACATATTGTTTCTTGTTTGCACTATGAGTTGGCACTTTTATGTGGTGACTTGTGTCAAGACATAACATCACGCCTGTTATTCCCAAAGGGTAAGTCAGACTATAGCTAAAAACAATGAAGGAAAAGAACGTAAGGAAACCGGCATGTCCTGGAATAAAATAATCGTAGTTTTTTGAGACATTTACCAATTCGCTCTAGGCTAGCCCACATATTCACTGAGAGGCTGCCTGTATCCCAGCCGTGCGAACATTGTAGACTGTTTTTTCATGATCTTTTGACACGTCCACTCGCAGTCCATCTCACTAAGGTTGCGATACTGCTTAACCGGACCATCCTGTAACCTCAAATGAATTTATGGCCCCCAGCCAGGGCTTGCAGACTAGTCACTGAAGCATAATTATGTTGAGTCTCGTAGGCAATAGTTAACCTCAAGTTTGTGGCTGTGGTTTGTCAGAATTCCGGGCCACTGAGTACTTGTAACGACTGTCAAAGGTCAATGGGCAAATAACTAACACAGGAATCAAACCCACAACCCGTAGCTCTCAAGCAAGTCATTTCAAATTCACTAACACTGCACAAGCTGTACTTAAAGTTAGTAATAGGAGCGTAAAGTACTAAGTAGAGAGAAATCCTAGCTTTATTTCGAACGGCATTGAAATACGAATACCTCAGTGTTTGCCCCTTTATATAGAACTGGCTCAGAGGAGTCGAGATGAAAATACCTCTGCTTACATCGAATGCTCTTTGGGGTGTTATTAAAACCCACTGCTTCGTTGGTCTGGTGGTTGCAAGCACTGCTGTTCTGCATAAAATCCTGGGTTCGATTCCTTGGTCAAGTTTAGTGTTGTTGCCAATTTTATCTTCTTTTTGTTTTTCCATCTCCAGGAATTCATTCATTTCATTTCCAGGAATTTCTCAGTAGCAACCACGGATTCGTGATTATGCCCGGTTGATGGCAATAGGCCACAACTGGCGAAATCATCATCTGCCTAGCGTTTTCCCAATTATGTTGAATTCGGCTTCCCGTCCAATCGGATGCAGCTGAATACTAGTATTTTACATGGAGCGACTGCCTATCTGACCTCCATAACGGGCGAAATGTGGGTGTACTGCTAGATACACTTCTGCCTTACCCTAAGGGGATTACAGGCGTGATGTTATGCTATGTAATTAATACTATCTATATGAATTTCTCAGTAATAGCTCGGAGTCTAGATTCACGCCCGTTAGACAATAGGCTTAGCCGTATTACACGAGACCTACCCCTTTTAATTGACTCCATTATAACTGACCAAATGTAGCTTTTTTTTTTTTTTTTTTTTTTTTTTTTTTTTTTTTTTTTTTTTTTTAGGATGGGAAATCATCAAATGACCCCCCCCGCTCTGGGCGGAGCGGAAGGGAGTGTCAGACTTGTACTGACTAAAACCCATCCATGTTCCTTCTTTGCCCTTTGTGTTCCAGGGCCGCGGTATCTCTTTCGAACAGTCCCGCAGCCCTGGCAGGCATCGGCCCGTGCGGACCCCTACGTGGTTGCTGACATCTCTTTGAGGCGCGCGTGGAACACGAACGCGCCGTCGACACGGCCTGTCGTCATAAGACGGCCAGACGGCGAGCTAGCCCATAACTCGCCGTCCACAGGCCAGCGCCTACGGTGGCCGGGGGCCGCCACGTGACCCCCGACGCCCAGGGCGTCTCCCGCGGCGGCTGGGACGTGAGGCTCTTTCCCTCTCACGTTCCGCCACCTCCTTCACTAGCATGACTGCTTCGCAGAAGGAGGTGACGGCTTCCCATTCCCTCTCGCTCCGGACCATGGCTTGAACCAGGGCCGGGCGCGAGAGGTCGCCGCCGCCAATCGCCTCTACGAGGACACGGCGCTGCTCCGCCCAAGCGGGGCAGGCCTCCACAGTGTGCTGCACCGTGTCCTCCGGACGATCCTCACAATGGAAACACCCGGGCGTTTCCTCCCGCCCGATTCGGTGCAGGAACCTCCCGAAACAACCGTGTCCGGTGAGGACCTGCGTCAGGCGGAAGGTGAGGACGCCGTGGCGCCTCTCTAGCCACTCCTCAAAGAGGGGACTTATCGCCACTATGGTGGCGTGCCCTGCACGGGGTTGCGACAGTCGCTCTCTCCATGTAACCATGAGATCGCGCCGGAGGTCTGTCCGCTGAGCGGCGATTTGCCGCGGCAGTGGAGTTTCCCCACGACGTAGTGCCTCCGCGCGCCATTCGTGAAGGCGCGCGAGGACTATCGCCTCCAGATCCCATGGCGGCAATCCGGCAAGGAGGCTAGCCGCCTCACCGGAGATCGTGCGGTACCCCCGGACTAGCCTTAGGGCTATCCCCTTTTGGGGCGCGTTCAGGTAGCGGGCGGCTTGCCGCCTCAGAGAACGCGCCCACACCGGGGCCCCGTAAAGGGCCATGGACCGCACGACCCCCGCGTATAGCCTCCGGCAGGAGGCGTTTGGACCCCCCAGGTTGGGCAGGAGCCGCTTGAAGGCAGCCCCGGTCCGTTCCAGTTTGGGGGCCAAACGTCGGAAATGCTCCACGAAGTTCCACCGGCTATCGAGGACGAGTCCCAGGTACTTCAGCGTCGACCCGATGCCGATGGAAACCCCTCCCGCCGTCAGTAGGGATCCCGACGGTGGCGCATTCCGAGGCCCATGAAAACACATGGCCTCGGACTTGTGCAATGCCACCTCGAGACCCAATTGCCGGATCCTCTCCACGACTATCGCAACCCCGCGTGTCATGTTTTCGGCCGCCGCCTCGTGCGACCTCCCTTGTGCCAGTACCAGCGTGTCGTCAGCGTAGCAGACTACGCTGACGCCGCTAGGGAGGTCGGCGCGCAGCACCCAGTCGTAACCGATGTTCCACAAGGCCGGCCCCAGAACCGATCCCTGTGGAACACCGCACGACATCTCTCGCCGGTTCCATTCTCCGCTCCGACCGGGGTAGATGACGGCCCTATCCGTCAGGTAATCCCCGACCACACGACGAAGGTAGGTCGGCACCCGGTGATACCGGAGTGCCTCCCCAATGTAGCTCCAGGGCATGGAGTTAAAGGCATTGGCGATGTCAAGAGACACCGCCAATACGACCCCGCCCCGGGAAACCGCGTCCCCCGTCGTGAGGGCTCTCACGCGCATGATGGCGTCCACCGTCGAGCGCCCCTTGCGGAAACCAAACTGGTGTTCCGCAAGATCCGGCCCCATCCCCGCGAGGTGCCCGGCGAGGCGGTTAGCAATAACTCTTTCAAAGAGCTTGCCCACCTCGTCGAGCAACACGATGGGCCGGTATGCGGACGGAGAGTCCGCAGGGCGCCCTGGCTTACGGATGAGGACCAGCTTCCCCGTCTTCCAACGAAGCGGGAACTGGCCTCTCTCCAAGCATGCGCTTAGGAGCCCTTCCAGTCGGGGCCCGAGAGCCTCAGAGGCCAGGACCCAGGCTTTGCCAGGCAAGCCATCGGGTCCCGGGGCGGTATTTCTGGCCTTCAGCCTGCGTACCGCCACTCTCAGGTCTACCCCAGTCACCTCCGGAACGTCGTCATCGGTGTGGTCCGCTTCCGGCACCGCAAGCGGCGGCGGAGCCATAGGCGGGGGAGGATGCCTCCCTCGCGAAGGGAACAGAGCGCTCACCACGTCCTCCACGAGCTCAGGCCGGAGACTCTGCGTCAGCGGGGGGGCCCGGGTGCGGAGTTTGTCCCGCACCATCTTGTAAGGGCGCCCCCACGGATCTCCGTTCAGAGACTCCAGCATCTCCTCGCGGGCCAGGTTCTTGGCCCGCCGGACAGCCTCTTGGAGGGCGGTCTTCGCCGCTCTGTACCCCTCGTAAAGCTCCGCCTCAATGGCTGCCGCATCCGGAGGGCGGATGCGGAGCCTGCGATGCCTGGCGTACCGGTGCCGCGCGGCAACGCACGCCTCACGCAGAGACGTCAGCTCTCGCGACCACCAGTACACCTGACGTCGGGCGCTTCCTGGCCGAACTCGGGGCATTGCCACGTCGCAAATCTCGGACATGGCCTCCTGGAACCAACCCGCCTCGTTGTTGATGTCGGCAGGCCTGGCTGGTGATGACACCCAGGCCTGCACGATCGAGGCTTCCAGGAGGAGCTCCCGGTCCAGCTGCTTCAGCGCCCATCGCGGACCACTCGGGGCCTGTAGGACCGGCGCGCTTGAGGTCTGGGTGGAGACGTCGAACCGGATGTACCGGTGGTCGGAGTAGGTCTCCACCCCCTCCATGACGCGCCAGTCAACGACACGCGGCGACAGAGCGGGGCTAGCGAACGATATGTCCACCACCGACTCACCCCGCAACCGCACGCACGTGGGGACAGAACCCCGATTTAGGACGACCAGGCCTGTCTCCAGAGCCCAGTCCTCCACCATCCTACCCCGCACATCCGTGTAACGAGAACCCCAAGCCAAGTTCTTGGCATTGAAGTCCCCGAGCACCAGCACGGGGAGAGAATGGCTCCCGATGACGACACTCAACTCCCTGAGGGAGTTGTGGAACTCGGCGAGAGTTCGGTTCGGGGAGAAGTAGACTCCCACCACAACGATCTCCCCGAACCGTGCTGCTACGCACCCCTGACCCTTCCTGACACTCTCAAGGGTCGGGGTACCGGCGGCGGCCGACGCAATTATGGTCACTGAGCCGCTAAGGTCCTCCACCCAGTCATCCCTGGGCGGGACAAAGTACGGCTCAGAGACCACGGCGATGTTAATCGACCACTGCGCCATGCTCTGGATCAACAGATCCTGAGCGCAGGCGCAGTGGTTGATGTTCGCCTGGAGAAGGCGTAATGGGGCCGTTATTGGCACTCCATTTCAGCCCCCTCCCGGGCCCCCTGCGAGGGCCCCGCTGCAAAAGTTGCAGCAGTGGCGGCCGCGGCGGCGACAGTGGCGGCGGCTGCGGTGGTGGCGACGGTGGGGGTTTTGGCGGTGGTGGTGGAGGGCCTTCCGTTGCCCCTGGCCTTGGCCTTGGCGGGTGTACCGCAGGCCTTGCTCCCTGCCCGGTGATCGGCCGGCTTGCCGGTTGCCGCACATGCAGCGCAGTGCGGCGCGGCGGAGCAAGCCGCGGCCATGTGACCGGGCTGGCCGCAGCGGAAGCATAGACCACTGCGGTCCACCTCCGAGGTGCACCGGACCGACACGTGGTGCCCCACATGGCAGCGGAAGCACCTCAGAGGTCTGGGCTCCAGCAGCTTAACCTGCGCCGACACCCAGCCCACCAAGAGCCTTCGGCCCTCCACAATGGCTTTCGCCGCCGTCACAGGGCAGCTTACCGTTATGGTTCGCATGCCCGACAGGTCCGGACGTAAGGTGCCTGCCTTGACCTGCTCAGCAGGGCACCCACCGGTCCTGGTGACGGCGGCCACCACCTCCTCCTCGGTCACGGAGTCGTCCAGACCCAGGATGCGCAGGTCTGCGCATTTGACGGGCCTGGACACTCGGGCCTCGTCCGCATTTAGGGACGCTCTAAGCTTTTCAGCTAGAGCGTCCGCGGACGAGCCACGGGTTTCGCCGGGGATCTCCAGCACTCGAGCACCTGTCGCGGTGACTCTGAGGCGGAGGCCCCCGGTGATCCCGAGCTCCCCGAGATCCACCGTCGCCCTCGCCTTAGCAAGCACGTCGCGGTAGCTCACGCCCCTCTTTTCCGCGTCCGGCTGTAGTGTAATCACTACAGCTGCGGTCTTCGGGGCGTTGAGCCTAGCCGCGACGTTCCGCTCTTTTTGCTGGCGCTTCCGCTGCTGCTTCTTGGCCTTTTTAGCCGCCTTTCGCGCCCGCGTCCTCTCACCGGCCACCTGCCACCCGGTCTCAGCCGCGGAAGGCTTAGGGGGCGGGGGGGGACCAAATGTAGCTGCACAATAAGGTTCAGTCTTTGTCTAACCCGTCGGAAAAAATAGACTTGGTACGTGGAAATCATGTTTTTGCTCCTCCTCCGCTATTCTTTTCTGATTAATTTCGTTGCGGGATCCAAGACAGTTAAATTGTTTCTCTGGGACTTCGTCGAGCTTCATTGTCTCGGCGCTTTTCTGGTGGTCGCTACTGTTGGTTCTAGCTTTCAGGAGTTGCAGTGGAAATAGTGTGGTGGGGTTGTCTCAAAAAAGACTTTATTATAAATTATGTTACTTAAATATCTTTCTACCATCCACACAGAAGAACACAACAAGTTAAACTTAACTAAAACAGAACACGAACTCCACAATATACTCTATAAAAACTTAAATAAAAAACCTTCTCCAAGCCACTAACACGTCACGCGTAGATTGATGATGCCCACAGATTATGTCCACTAGTGAAATTAAAAAAGTTGCCCGAGTGTCTTTATCCGGTGATGTTGGAAGTTTTTGCCCAAAAATGCCCGGATTTTCGTCCTCCCCCCGTGGTAAGATTGGCAAGTGAAAAGTTTTGTTTTGTTAAGGGCGGGTTGTTAGCAGGTGGGGGAGAATGATATTGTAATAATGGAGGTAAATAAAAATGTCACAGAGATTTGTGATTTTAAAAAGACTTTTAGTAAAAAAAAAATAGAAGTGTTGTCTGTTTGTTATTTCAAGATAACAGCTTTTTACTGAATGCATATGAAAGTATATACGGTACTTAAAACAATTGATATTTTTGTCTTTTTATCTGTTTGTTCCGGCTAATCTCCGAAACGGCTGCACCGATTTTTCGGCAGATAGCTGATGTTATAAGGAGTAACTTAGGCTACTTTTATTTTAGGAAAAGAATAAGGTTTCTGTGCAAAAAACTTAAAATTGAAATTGTCGACAAAATCCGATTCAAATAGGAAAGAAATATTTTTATTATAATTTCGAAGATCGCGGGCAACAGCTAGTTCTTAATATTATAATGAGGTAAAGTTTACAAGTTTTAATATAGGGGTAATCAAAATCATATATTTCAAATAGGCCAATTACAGGCACTTTTGAATTGTCGAAACAAAGACAACAATGAAAAATAGCTACAGTCCCAGTCACAAGGCATAAAAACTGTGAAAGTACTGTAGTTGCCCATTCCCTAACGTAGATCTCTATGGAGAAGAACGGGCAAGAAACTCCATGGACACTCTTTTAAATCAGAATACTTTACAATACCTTAGTTACATCATTTATGTTGAGATGGTACATTATGTGAGAACGATGTAGCAAGATGTGTAGGTACTTTAAAAGTGTCCATAGTAAAAATAAAATAAATAATTCAAACAAACCGTGGCAACCAAGAGATGACCAGTCACAACTGACAGCGCCCGTTCACGAACATGACGCATGTATCGGCACCATTCAACTCAACCATTTTGAAGGGAACTAAATGATTCGACACACGCGCCACCATCAGCGAGACATTTGAGTGAGCATGACATAACTCTTAACCGCCAGGGCACATTCAAGTCAAGAAAATACGTAGGTTTCCAGCGAATGACAGCTTTCTAGTACAGAGTGCTCACACAATATGGGCTATGCGGTTATATAATACAAAAGAGATTGAATTTATACATTGCAAAGATAGTTCTACAATCTTCAGCAGCTCCAACATACTGTTTAATGCTATCCATGTATGCGCCCCTGTCCTTGTGGAGCAGGACCGGCATTGAGCCAAGCATTTTTATCAGCGATATAATCGTTCAACTTGTAATATGCTTGCTTACATAGTGTGCGTTTAATGCATGTTTTAAATTTAGTTTCATTCAGTTCAAGAATACTTTGTGGAATTTTATTATAGCATCTCAAACAGTACCCCATGAAAGATGAGTCTACTTTAGCGAGTCTGAAGCCTGGCTGAACTAATTGGTCTCTATTTCTAGTACCGTAATTGTGTCTGACGCCTCTTTTATTAAAAAGATGTAGATTTTTACTTACATACATTATGTTTTCATAGATGTATTGACAATGTACCGTCATGATGTTATTTTCCTTAAACAGTTCCCGTAGAGAATCACGCCTTCGAAGATTATATATGGCTCTGATGGCTCTTTTTTGCAGAATAAATATAGACTCAATGTCTGCAGCTCGTCCCCATAGCAAAATGCCATAAGACATTATACTATGAAAGTAACTAAAATAGACCAGTCTAGCGGTATCTACATCAGTATATTGACGGATTTTTCTAATAGCATATGCTGCTGAACTTAGCCGCCCCGCTAGAGATGTTAAATGAGAACCCCATTGTAGCCTTGAATCAAGCGTAATCCCCAGGAAAACTGTTTTATCTACAAATTCAAGCTTATCTTTATTCAATACTATATCACAATCGCTACCTTTAATATTCGGTAAAGCAAATCTAATGCATTTCGTTTTTTTTTCATTTAATACTAAATTGTTTGCTGTGAACCAGTTATGGACCTAAAGTAGGGCATTATTCACGTCATCTAGATTTTGGGCCCGTCTATTTATCTTAAAAATTAGGGAAGTATCATCAGCGAATAACACCATATTTTGAGGTTGGTGTTTCAATAAATAGGGTAGATCATTAATATATACTAAAAAGAGGAAAGGACCCAATATTGAGCCTTGTGGAACCCCCATTTTTACTTTTAAACCCTGTGAATTAACACCATTTATTTGAACTTGTTGTTGTCTATCATTCAAATAAGATTTAATCAAACCAAGTGCATGTTTACCTAGTCCGTAATGCTCAAGTTTCAAAAGTAATGTGTCGTGATTTACGCAATCAAATGCTTTGGAGAGGTCACAAAATATTCCTATGGCATCTTGGGACTCTTCCCACGCAGTAAAAATGTGCTTTAATAAGGTTACACCGGCGTCAGTTGTACAACGTCCTTTGGTGAAACCATACTGTTGATCGTGTAAGATTCTGTTGGTGTTAAAATGATTGAGCATTTGATTCAACATTACCTTTTCAAACACCTTGCTAAAAACTGGCAACACGGATACAGGTCTATAATTATTTGTATCTTTACTATCTCCGGATTTAAACAGAGGTATGACTTTACTGTATTTAATTAAATCAGGGAAAACTCCTTGGTCTACACACAAATTAAAAATTAAAGCTAGGTATGGTGCTATAGTCTCAACTATGGATGTACAAACTTTGATAGACATTCCCCAAAGATCTTCGGTCAGTTTGACTTTTATTTGCCGGAAAGCTTTAATAACTATCATTGGGCTTATGTGTTTAAATTTAAATTCAGCCGGGCAGCCAGACACATTCGCCTTTAATAAACGAATTGAGACTTTAGGAGAGGAATTTAGAGCCTCCGTAGTTTTTAACGGTATATCGGTAAAGAAATTTACAAATTCATGAGCTACTTCCTGATTAGAGCTTTTAGGACCACATGCTGTATCTAATGTGTAGCTAGTGTTACGTATTTTCTTCCTGTTAGTCTCGTTATTTATGACTTTCCAAACTGTTTTAATTTTGTTTTCTGCTGTTTTAATCTTGTTGCTAATGTGCAGGGCTTTGGCAACCTTGCATGTATTTCTAAAAATTTTTGAATACTTAGCAACATACTTGTTAAAAGTTTCAGTGTTTATATAAGGCTTAAGGCCATAAAGCTCAAATAGTCTTTCCCTACTTTTTCTGATACCTATAGTTGCCCAATCACTAAATATAAATTTAGGGCAAATACATTTTGTCTTCTTTTCAAAAGTTTTGTTGAACTCAGTGTGAACTATTGAAAAGAAATTATCATACAATTGATTTATATTAATATCGTCCATATGATGGCTCATAGCACTTAACTTATTCTGTAGGGAAATATTATACCTATTTAATTTATTAGTAGTTATAGGTCTAAATTGAACCTGAACTTTTTGCAATGGTATGTTACACCTAAAAGTTACAGTTTGTCCGCTATGGTCAGATGGCAGGCAATTTACTATGGCTTAAGTAATCACAATTGCAGAAAACATTATCTATACAAGTAGCAGATGATGGAGTGACTCTCGTAGGTTCTATAAAAACGTTGGTCAAGTCAAATGACTTAAAAAGATTTAATAACCGACCGCTATTAGAATTTTCTTCTAAAATATTGATATTGAAATCCCCACAAACAATTATAGATTTATTACTGGCTGCAAGTTTTGCCAGGACATCTTCCATTAATGATTCAAATAAGGAAAAGTTTTGATAGTTTGGGGGTCTGTAAGCGCACACAATTATATGCTTATCTAGCTCAACACAGGACAGTTCGACGCAATGTTCAGCCGAGAGACCTACTATGTCATTACGTTGCTTATATTTAACACAATTTTTCAATAATATTAGGGACCCTCCACGCAGCATAAATTTACGGGTAAAGCAGCTAACCACCGAATAGTTTTCATAATTAATAAGCATTTGGTAATCCTTTAGCCAATGTTCAGTAAAACAAATAATATCAAAAGTACTTTTTTCTAAAAACAATTCAATTTCTAATAATTTTTAAAAAATGCCTTGGATATTTTGGTGCTATAATTTTAAGGTATTCTGCTGAGGCCCATTTTTACTAACTAAATGAGTGCAAGAAGGTACCTTGATGTTGGTAGGTTTAACAATATTGTTAATGATACCTTCTGTTGTCTCACTTCCTAGTTTAAATTAATATTAATATCTGGAGTGAGTCCCGAGACTCCCGTGCCATCACCAGGCAATAAAATCCTATTACTAATATACCCTAATTGAGAATTTTCCATGGTGACACATGGATCCTCCTCAGTACAATTTTTGTAAACATTTATAGCACTAATGCTATATTTATTTAAGGTCACAACCTGTTCTTTAGTAATATTACTAATAGTCGCGGTGTTAATAATATAACTAAACTTCGACATACTGCTTATGTCTGAGTGAATATTAAAAGCCAATAGCCGAGCTATTTTGTGTCTACATCTAATAGGTAGATACACTTTACCCCGAGTCGACTGAAGTTTATCAACAAAAGTGTTGATATCAAGATATATAAGCTTGTCACTATAGTGACCTACTAAAAAATGTACATGTTTATTTAGCATGTGAATATAATTGTTTGTTCTGGTTGACAATTTTTCAAAATATGGGAAAGCACACAATATTATTTTGCGACAATTCAACTTTAACAACTCTGTTACACTGTCTGTTATGTCTTGTTTTTTAATGTTTGAACTATTTCCTATAAATATTGTTATATCAGTATCTCCTGAACTACTGATCCGATTCCGAAAATTCTTTCACTAATGGGAAGCTACATTATCCCCGAGTCTTAAAGGTTATATTTTAAACGTTCCTGTGAGATAATTTCCTACCATAACGCGAACGAAGCTGGGGGCAAAAGCTAGTTTATTATAATTGTAATCGTCAACTATAGACCCTTAAAAATCTCAGACGGCCCAGAAAAGTCACCTATTTTCAAATTGTTTCGTATTTCTTCAATAACTTTCAACAGAATTAACATGAGAATTGACTGCCTCGTCGGCCTGGTGGTCGCAAGTGCGACTGCTGAGCATGCGATCCTGGGTTCGATTCCCGGGTCAGGCAAAGTTTTATAGAGTGTTTCCATCAGGAATTTCAATATAACAATCGATATAGAAAACACCACAAAAGCAAGATGTTAAAACGTTTTCTCAAATTTTACCCCGTAACATAAATTACAAAAAATATTCTCAAACATAAACTTGTTAGGATGTAATAAAAAAGTACTACCTACCCTCTAGCCGTGTTTTTCTGCGGTGACGTCATTATAGAATTGATTGATGCTTCCACAGGAAATGTTATGTGGGGCGACCACGATTTGTGGTCGGGAAATTAAAGAAAAACAGGTAAATTGATTTATGTAAAAGGGTTGTTTTAGGCTGTTCCGTGTATATATTACATTATATTTATAACAATATTATTTAACATGTATTTCCTGAAGAGAAAGGCAGAGATTGGGATTGAATGAACAGTGGTGCTCCAGTCAAAATGGCCGCGAGTTACAGATCGTGCGTGAGTTCGAACCCAAGTAGGCGCTGTACTTTATGGAGTTTCATGTAGTTTCAAAGTGTCATCATTGCTCTTCAAACGGCGAAGAAAAACACAGTGAGGAAACTGGCATGTCCTATAACAAAAAAAAAAACCGGCCAAGTGTGAGTTGGACTCGCGTACCGAGGGTTTTCTTTAAACTGGTTGGTATTTTGTTATTAAACTACATACTTAAGTTTTTCAGATTTTTGCCTTTACATGTGCTGTAAGACATAGCTTCTTGCAAAACTTCATGATTCTAGGTGAACGGGATGTAGTCTATAAGTTTCGATTCGCTTGTGAAACTGCAAAATATGCGACATGAACGGTCATATCTTTTGATCGCGTTGATTAACAAGTTTGATTTTTTCACTGCTCCAAGGGGTAGCAGATCTGAGTATTTGATATTAAAATCAGCTTAATTCCTCCAGGCGTTCGTGAGAAAAAGAGTCTTGACAGACGGAAGAGTCTTGTCCGACGGAAGTCTTGACAGACGGATAGACAGATGGGCAACAAAGTAATCCTATAAGGGTTCCTTTTTGCCGACAGACGTACGGAACCCGAAAAATCTCAGAAATTTGACATCCACCAACCAACGCTGGATTCACGTGGTGGATTACGAGCTACCCACTCACCACGCAGAGAGGAAACCTGTGACCCAACAGTGGGTCCATCTGATTTTGCTTAAGCTTAAACTATTTTGTAAGTAGGATAAACCTGAAAGTATGGCCACCGCATCGAAAAAAATAAATGTAGGTATATCGGTAAAGTGAAGAGAGTGTAGAAGGACGGGCTCTTGAAGTCCCGACGTACGCGAGAGCTGACAGCCTGCGCAAGTGTACACTGTTCACTAGCAGACGGAGTTGGTAAGATGTTGCGTTCTACGAGATATGAGGTAAGGCTTTCTGCAAAACATCAAGTAGGTTTAGTTTTTAAACTGACATTGTCACACGGAGACTTAGCATGTTTTTTTTTCTGGTGGAAAATCATCAGGGCCGCGGTATCTCAGACTTAGCATGCTTGTGATTTCTATTAAGTTTCTGATATTTTGGCACTGTTACAAGTGCCATGATCACTGACAAACTCATAATAAATAATAACATAATATAATCACGCCTGTAATCCCCGTAGGATTAGGCAGATGTACGAGCAGGGACGGTTACCGTTACCACAAAAATACCGGTAAAATTACCAAAACCTTAACGTTATGCTACGTTAACTAGTAACGTTAAAAATATCGTTAAATCATAGGATTTACCGGTATTTAAATAGCGTTACCAGTAGCGTTACTTCGCTAAAAACTAATCATTTCTGGTGCGACGTTGCCAAACTGAACGTGCGCCGCGAGTTCTTTCGTTCGGATCTACTAATCGGAGCGGCAACAGCTAGCATTTTACGACGATCGGACAGATACCTACGAAGACGCGACGGCTCGCGCCTTTTTCATTTTATAAGACGTCTGGTCACACAAACATGGCAAACACCAAATACATCTATTTGTTTTGTTGTTCTAATTATTAGTTGTTTGTGTAAAAAATATCATTATAGACCGAAAGAAGTGCAACAAAGTATATCAGTATAACTATAACTTTTTAAAGAATAATAAATCTACTTACCTTCCTACTTTAGCCATGGTAGTGAATCATACGAAAAGTAGTATAGTCTATGAAAAAAAGACCTAGAAAAAATTGACCACAATCCTTCGCCTAATCAAGCCTTCGGGACCCGGTGGGATGAGGGAGTAGTAGTGTAGGGAGCACCATGGGACACCTCAATGGCATTGACCTTGAGATCAAGGGATCAAGGTCAAAATTCCAAAAGTCAAGACCCGCAGTTCTCAGGAACAGTAACAGGTCATTTATATTCATGGTTAGTGACCTTGTGGTCAAAATCAAGTGACCGTAGGGTCAAGGACAAGTGACTTTGAGGTCAATATCAAGTGATCCTGGAGGTCTTGAAACCTTAGAGTTCAAGGTCGAGTGACCTGTCTTTGAAATTCCAGTGCCTTGACACTCCCGACCCCATGACTTCGAGCGCAAAAACAGTGTTTCTTTTTCTTCTAAATTTGCTTATATCTCGAAAACGGTGTGTCCTATCGCAAAAATAATGAAAAATTTGCCCCCCTTAACAACCCCCTGGCGCGTAATTCTCGACATGTAGGTAATAATTAATTACGAAAAATTTAAATTTTATTATCCATACAAAAAAAATATATAATCAGGCTTATCAATTGTAGGCCTTTATTAAAGGATTCCTTCGACATCGTTTTTACGACAAACGGTTGGGCAGCCAAAAAACACCAAGACGCTTTTACCCTTATATTTAGGTGGTATATACGATAGAATCGAGAAAATGAACGATTTGCTAAAATAACAGTTTTTTGGCTAAATTTTTCTGAGTCTTTTTTTCTCAGTGCCCCGTTACATACACTCCAACCGAATGTTCCACTATGGAACTGTGAAGAAGGTACCAGAAAGTTGTAGAACTTTCTCGAAGGATGGTTCAGTATATAAATAGCTGTCGTGTTTACGGGAGGAGTCAGCCGCCCGATACAAACCATCATGTATCAGTATGACTCGCCAACCACGGTATACTCTAATCACCGCCGACGATCCCATCACCCTCCATCAGGAAAGCAGTAGGGGAACCTGTAATTTACGCAAACACAAGCCGGCATCATTGCGACCTCACCGACGAGGTCCGTCGCGAAGTAAGTGTGTTCAAGTAATCATTGCAGATGCATCGCAGAAACAATACCTATTACACGCCGAAGCTAATTGTACTAACATCGTAAGATGCTAGACTCCCCACCGACATCGTTAGAAAGAGACAGGCGAATAAATTACCGGTATAAGTATTGTTACTTTTACCGATACTAATATTAGTTACTAGGTAACGTTAATGGACTTACGGGTAACGTTATAAATATCGTTACTTTTTTATCGGTAATACATATAACGGTAATCGGTAACGTTAAGAAAAAAGTAACGGTAATTCGGTCCCTGTGTACGAGGCATAGATCAGCACTTTTCCGTCACCTTGCACAAATTATAGCGTAAAGCGACAGTACACAATCAGCGTTCATAGTCAGGTATCAGATGGTTTATTGACTATATTTAACTACAACGTAACTAATGCTGTGTGAATAAAACGTGAATGAGTAGGTACAGCAGAGGTGTACCAAATAGAACACCCACATTTCGCCAGTTATGTTTAAGACCCATATAATAGGGGGCGAAGCTATTGCCATCAACCGGGCGCAAATCCAGTCTCCGTGGCTGCTACTGAGAAATTCCTGATGGAAAAACCCAATAACATTTTCAATAGAGTAAACTAGTCGTTGCGTTTTACGATATTTATTTATAACCAACTTATACTTACAGTTTACACCACACGTACAAGTCATTGGTTGAACATAAAAATTAGAATAAAAAATAGTAATCACTACATAGTATAAAACAAAGTCGCTTTCTCCGTCCCTATGTCCCTTTGTATGCTTAAATCTTTGAAACTACGCAACGGATTTTGATGCGGTTTTTTTTAATAGATAGAGTGATTCAAGAGGAAGGTTTATATGTATATATTGCACCTGTGCGAAGCCGGGGCGGGTCGCTAGTGAAATTATAAAGTAAACAATATGGTAGACGCGAAGAATAAACAAAACATTTTTAGTAGACAGAATAAACACAATGAAATTACAATAAAAATGAACAAAACTCGTGGCATCATAAAACTGTATATTTTTTATTGGGAATACAATTTGTTGTTATTAGGGAAAGCTGTCAGCTGACTGTCAAGTAAAGTGTCTGTCTTAACGTACTACAATCATCATAATCTGCCTAGCCTTTTCCCAACTATACAAATTGTAAACGGACCGTTCACGAAGCCGTCAACCAAGCATTCAGTACATCAAACTAATTAACCCTACGCAAAAATAATTGCTAGGAAACGACTTTTTTTTGGGGTGAAAAATTACGTTTTACTGTGAAACTCAACGTAACGCACTCAAAACATTGTGCTGATGGATGCGTTGAGTAGTAAACCATAAAAACTTGTGAAAAAGTTGGAACTTTGACCTCCAATATCTCCGTAACTAAAATGTACCCAGGTATGGTCTAGAAAAAAAAAATATCGCTATGACGGTGAAAACAAGCGCCTTTCGGCTTGTTTAAGGATACTTTCGCACCCATTATAGAAAACTTACTGTCCTTTCCTTTCTGATTTCACTTTCAAAACAGTAATTAATTATTTTAATTTGTTATTGTGACTTGGTTACGAAATACCAAGTTACTCCACAACAAACATTTCGTAGAACCGACCGTTCCGAGTTCCAAGGATAATCTTCAGCGAACCGTTTCAGCTTCAAACGATTATTTCCTAGTAGTCGACCATTACATTCGAATTTCATTGGAAATACTAGTCTAAGCTCTGTGTTAATCCCTTATCCTTGTTGTTTCAAAACTATCAGAAAGCAGTTGAATTGTATTTCTATCTTATAAAACTTTTCAGTAGGAGTAGAGGATCACGTGGCTAAATAATAATAGCTGGTCGATTCGATCTTCAGGGTAAGTCACGCTTACCTAGGTTGGTAGGATGGATGACCAAACATTAAATACCGAGTTTCCTCTGTGCCCCAAAAAGCACGGTAAGCTGTTGGTCCCGGTTGTCATTTGTAGATCTTTGACAGCCGTTACGTGCAGATAGAAACCTGAAAGTCTGACCACCAGTCTTACCAAGGGGTATCGTATTACCCAGTACTAACTGGTTTGTGGAGGTCAGATAGGCAGTAGCTCCATGTAAAATACTGGTATTCAGCTGCATCCGTTTTGACTGGAAGCGGATTCAACACAGTTGCGAAAAGGCTAGGCAGATGATGAGTGGTGGCCCAGTTATATCGGACCTGGCTTGCAAGTTGTAGGTCGAAAGCTCCCATAAAGGGTAAGCAAAACATTGTGAGGAAACCGACTTAGTCCAGAAGCATGCGGAGACATGGTGACATCCACCAACCCGCACCTTGAGGTCACGGGTCCGGTTTTCAGGTCACGAAAAGAGTAATTGGGTTTTGCACGCTTAATCATAATCCTTTAGAGATTACATGCGTGATATTATTTAAAAAAAAAAAAAAATCTTAATATATAAAACTCACGTGTTACGTGTATGTTCGTACACGCTAATCTCCGAAACCACCCAACCGATTTATATACAATATGTTAAACAATAGGTTAATCTGACCTATCGATAACTTTACCAAATAAAATAAGAAACAAAATATTCATGAAAGACAAAATAATAACGAATATTAAAATGTAAAGATTTTAAATTTTTGTCACTTAATACCGTTACACTTTCCCTAAATTCTTATACAACATTATTTTTAGTATGTGCGAAACCTGAATATAGTTTGTTCAGAATAAGTAACTGAATCGATTAAAATAATTTTTACACCATGTTATATTTTTTCCGAAAAATATTTAAAAAAGTTAAAAGTTGGATACCGAGCGACTTTGAGTACCTATCGCAATAATTTAGGTACCTACTGCCAAATTATTATTATCAATGAGCTCAAGACGACGCTGGAGGCGCGCGCTGCGTGGTGACCGCGTTTTTGTACGGACAACTAGGTAACAGAACAAGCTTATAACTTTGTGATTATTCATGATACAGTTTTGAAATTTTGTACATAGATTCTTTACATAAAAATACTAGACACGTGTATCAGGTTTCGCATATACTAAAACTACTGTTGTATAGTTTTAAAACGTGACAACACAATCTTCGGCATAAGTATGTTCGATCGTCAATTGTTTATTTATGATGTCACTACTCGAGAAGTGAGCCGAGTGTCGCCGCCCTCGCCCCTGTGTTGCCATGTAAATTTCCTCATTTTCGTACATTTAATTTAATTTTCTTCGGGGTATTCATACTTGTTATCCAAAAAGAATTACATAAATAGAATCTAATCTCAATACCTAATAATAAAACATTTATGGGACGGAAACGGACGGTCGGTTTTAACATATTGTGTAGGTGGCGCTGTTAGTAAATTGCACCCGAGTGAAGCCGGGGCAGGTCGCAAGTCTATTACAAAGCTCGTGTGTAGCGACCCTGTGTTTGCATTTGACGTTCGCCTAAGCACTTTAGTTAAGTTTACTAGTAATTAGTTACAGATTCTAGGCAGTCACTAACTTTTACTTGATGCTTGGCTACTTATAGTAGGTAGGTTAGTTAGGTAGGTAGGTAGTAGGTAGGTTGGTAGTGGCTTTTCGGGTGGTTTATTAGAAGGCGAACGGTTCAGGGTTAAAGTCTTAGAAGATGGACGTTAATGGACATTCGTTTATGATTAAGATAAATTAATATAAATGAAAAAAAATAATATGATAGGGTCGGCTTCCCGTCTAACCGGATGCAGCTGAATACTAGTATTTTACATGGAGCGACTGCCTATTTGACCTCCACAACCCAGTTAGTACTGGGTAATATGACCCTTGGTAAGACTGGTTATCAGACTTTCGGGCCACTGACCACCTGTAACGACTGTCAAAGATCTACAAATGATACCCGGGACCAACGGCTTTCCGAGGCACGGAGGAAACTCGGTATGTAATGGGTGATCATCAATTCACGGACCAACCTAGGCAAGCTCAGCTTAACCTGAAGAGTGATCCGAGCGGTTTTAGATAAATGAATATCATTATCATTTCAGCCGAAAGACGGCCACTGCTGGACATAGGTAGGCCTCCCCCAAGTGTCGCCACATTGACCGGTCCCGTGCGACTCGCTTCCAGCGGATCCTTGCAACCTTCACCAGGTCATCGGTCCACCTAGTGGAAGGCCTTCCAACGCAATAAATGAATATGCTGGACAGAAAATATTGTTTACTGATATTTGTGGCTTTTTAGATAGATAATAATGTTTATCAGTATCCTTTTAAGATTTTTGTTACAAAGCCAAAGCCAAACCAGTTCAAAGGCACTTTTGAATGTCAAAGTGTACAAAAATATAATTCTATAGACCAGCCACATGAGTCCTCCGCCTTGCCCCATAAAGGCACATTAAGCGTACACAAAGTCCTAAAAACATCCCACAGGTTATTTGCTTTAAAATAACCATAATCCACGTAGGTATTACGATACTAATTGAACCAATACGTGATCAACCTTCAGAATATTCCTTGTAAATTGATACCTTCGCGAGGACTTATTAAAGCGGTCGGTCTATAGTAGCCTTAGTTTTATCAGTCTTAACGCTACATAATATTCATTCTAAAATGTTGCAAGTGCATCACATAACATGGCTGAGACTATAGCGGTATTATTAAGTTTTGTACCACACTTATGTCAAAACACTATTTAATAAATGTTTTCGACGTTTATTTTTGCCTACTCAATCACAATTCAAATAGTGCTCCACTAACTACTGTTAACAATTATTATTTTAATTATAGCCTAGTGTCCCACAGCTGGCCAAAGACCCTCCAATCTTTCCATGGCTCTCGGCTCTGAGACAATTTTCAAGGAAATCATACAACAAATCGTTAACTAATAATTATAATTTTATTATAAGCCACACACACCCACATCTTGACCTAACCGTGTTGACTGTTGACCTAAACAAAACTCAATTTAACCCTCCCACAGCTCCCACCTACACACAACAAAGATAACAGAACGTCACTCCATAACTGTCACGCTGCATTCGAAGCTAAAAATCAATCAAACACTACGGAATAGTGTTGAACGGGACAGCGTGACACGCAGTGACGCGCCCTGTTCACGGCCTCGGGCGATGCGACATGCGACGGGAATGCGCCGAGCAGTACGCACATGTCTCACTAAATTCCTTCGCGTGAGTAGTCACCCTTGCAGCGCAAGTCATGTTGCAGGAGCTTTAATTTGTTTTCTTTGCAGTCGCAACACTTGCAACACGCGTGACGCTTAAGCGTGTAGTTCGTGGCCAAGCGGTGTGACTTTCCTTACTTTCTTCAAACGTGACGCGTGTGCGTCACTTGATTCTTTCGCGTGATTCTCTAAAAACGTTGTTGTTCTCTTTGCAGTCGTATTCAGAGTCTTATCACCGCGACGCGAGTTCTCGACGACACGTGTGGTGTGACAGTAACTGGGAAGAAAAAGACAAATGAAAGACGTCGTGCATGCATGTCATGAGTCACCACGATGCGACTAACGGGACGACGACGGTACTCATAAAACAAGTGAAACACGCGTGTGTCGCTTGACGTAAGTCGTTTCAACTGAGGTCGTGTTTGAGGCGTAAGGAATAGAGTTGAACGGGACTGTGAAGCGTGACACGCCGTGATAGCGCGTCACGGTTCACAGAGAAACTTTCGTGTAGCGCTCGTTCTGTTTTTGTATATTATGTAGTTTTTTTCATTAAATACTGCGTTACGCATTCAATTTTTATGGCTTATATGTCGTATACACGGTGTACAGGACATCGATGCGAAAACTACCATGAATGATTCTAGGTATTTTTCGTCGGTTATTAAAAAAATCTGCTACATCATACAAAGGAGCAATACTCGTACATATACGGCCAAAATATACAATTGAATGAATAGCTGTCAACCATCGAAATATTTTACTTCGTTCTGAATTTGGGATAAAAAAATTAGGTTGATTAACATACCGTATTTTACCAGTTATGCCATAGGTTTCAAGTAATAATTGATGGCGAGCTTATTGCCAAGAGAACAGCGTTAGCCCAGTAGTGGCGGTTCCAACTTACGAACAGTAAGTCGTGGGTAAAACCCAGGCAGGCGCTTTACTTTGTGTAATTTATTTTATCACCACTGCTCTCAAAACGGTGAAGGAAAACATCGTGAGGAAACCGGCATGTCCTAGAACCAAAAATTCGAACACATGTGACATCTACCAACCCGCACTGTGTGGTGGATTATAGCCCATTCCCTCTCATAGAGAAGAGACCATGTGTCCCAGCAGTGGGCACATTATAGGCGGATTATGCTTATTAATAAGACATAAAAATCCGGTCTACTACTCTTAGTTAACCCAGAAATCGAATAAGAAACTTCATAACTATATCAACAGCAGTAATGTAAAGTATTTGATGTTATTCTGACGAGCGTGAAAGTGACTTCTTAAGTTTGACTTACAGTTATACACAAACAAATAATTGCAACCAAAACTGATTTATAACGTGATTGGTTTCAATGCAGTCAATAAAAAGTCAATGCGTCACGTCAGATAGTAGGCACATTGATCGTGACACTCTCGACAGCGTGACACCTCGTTATCGCGATATGGTGGGAACTACACAGTCTATACCAATGGCGGGTGTATTACATGAATTTGCGTGTTAAGAGAATAGTTGGCTGATGAGTGGCTGAATGCAAATTTTAACAATATTTGTCATCGATACGCTGAAAGGAAGTTGGGCAGCTCTCACACAGCGTGTCAAGATGCACATGATATGACATTTTATGTTTGCTATTGATTGGTAGGAACTATACTGAATATACCACAAGGTGGTGTATGACGTGTTAAGAGAATAGTTGCAGAAGAGTGTCGCTGGACAACACTCAAACAACTCTGCTGTTTATACAACATTATTTTTAGTATATGCGAAATCTGAATTTAGTTTGTTCAAAATAAGTAACTGAATCGTTTCTAGTAATTTTTAAACCATGTTATATTTTTTCCCAAAATATTTAAAAAAGTTAAAAGTTGAATGCCGAGGGACTTTGAGTACCTATCGCAATAATTTAGGTACCTACTGCCAAATTATTATTATCAATGAGCTCAAGACGAAACTGGAGGTGCGCGCTGCGTGGTGACCGCGTTTTTGTGCGGACAACTAGGCAACAGAACAAGCCTGTAACTTTGTGATTTTTCATGATACAGTTTTGAAATTTTGTGCATAGATTCTTTACATAAAAATACTAGACACGTGTATTAGGTTTCGCATATACTAAAACTAATGTTGTATAGATGCCAGAAAGATACCTTATTATTACAATACCTAATTACTTACAAATAAAATTATCTTTATCTTTGCAGGCGTATTTATAACTTACTAGCTTATGCAAGCCGCTTCGCCCGCGTGGAATTCGGTAAGTGTCCCACGGGATTGTACTACCGAAAATAAAAGTATTCTATGCGTTAACTTAGGTTATAAACTATCTGTGTGCTAAGTTTCATCCAAATACTTTCAGTAGCTTTTGCGTTAAAGTGTTACAAACATCCATACATACATCCATCCTCACACACTTTCACATTTATAAGGCTAGTTATTTTTACACAATATCATAATAAATTATAGCATGTGTTATTCTGATGTCTAAAATATATTATGACTGTAAAGTTTCCTCAAAATCTGTTTAGCAGATTTTGCGTAAAATCTATCCTCACATTTAATAGATATCAGATTATACTGCGCAAGTCAGCAATCACATCCCAACTGTTCCACTCTCATCCTATATTTTAAAGGTATTGTAAAAATGCATCCTTTTGTCCGTCTTTCTGTCCGTATCTCAGGGCCCTTTTCTCTCAGAAACGGGAGTATAAAGTAGAAATAATAATGAGATATGCTGATGTTTACCTCACCATATGTTGGTTACTTAAATACCATCATCAAAAACTTGATATATGCTTTTTGTAGTGTGTATGTGTAATTTTAATTTTATTTTTTTATTGATTATTTTAATGTACAAGTATTTAATGTGATTTTAATTTTTATAATTTTTATATGGACTATGTCTGAAATAAATGATTAATATTATTTTACTCAAGACTAACTCTGAATGCGACTACAACCTTAACGACACGATAATGAAAAATGGCGACATTACCAACTGACACCATTTTGGCATTCAGCAGAGCACCCTCAAAATCGCGCCACAGTCGCGCAACTTCACATCCCATACGTAATACCCCAGTTTCATCATATACAAGCATTGTCAACGTATCACGCAGATACATTCAACCAGTAATATTATTGACGATGCATTGAAAGGGTAAGCAGAGTTGCAGCTTGCAGTTAATTGGTACTCGATGAAAAGCCAAGATGGCGTCGATCGGGGGTAGAAGTGAGTTTGTCTGGGGATTTTATGTAAGTACGAGAATTAAGTACATTGTTGTGTTTGTTTTAATCAGTATTGAGTACAACATGTAAGTGTAATAGAACTGCGATTTTAGGTTTTGTGTAACAACATGTAGCTGTTTACTAATGCCTGTTTTTCTATTGAATGAAAGAAGAAAGATAATATAAGAAAACCAAGGCAAATTCATCATCTACTTAGCCTTTTCCCAACTACGTTGGGGTCGCTTTCCAGTCTAACCGGATGCAGCTGTATACCAGAATTTTACATGGAGCGACTACCTATCTGACCTCCATAACCCAGTTAGTTCTGGGTAATACGATACCCCTTTTTTTTTGACTACCTGTAACGACTGTCAAAGATCTACAAATGACAGCCGGGACCGACGGCTTAACGAGCTTTCCGAGGCCCGGAGGAAACTCGATATGTAATGGGTGGTCACCCATCCACGGACTAACGTAGGCAATCACGGTCTAACCTAAAGATCAACCCGAGCAGGTGTTATTATTTAGCCACGAGCTCCTTTTTTCCTAATTCGTTTTTTTAAACTATGTATAATATTTTACTATTTCCGACCTCTAGTTCGTAATCCTCGAGACCAGCACGCCTTTTATCATCACCACCATTTCACATCACAATGAAATTGCCACGTCTAATCACCGCTGCGCAAATGGTCATAGCACATAATTCCCTCGCAGACCACATCATTAACGTACGCAAAGCAAACAGTAAGCGCTGGGCTATGTGGGACGCCGAGCGGGGATGTGAGCGTTTTGGGAAGAGCTATTAGGAGACTAAGCTACAAACAAGAGATAGAACGACTGTTTTGTTGGTCCTTTGTTGAATCTGCGAACTAAAGCTGTGTATAAAGGGTGTAAATAGACCCTTAACATAACCGAATAGCACTTGTTCTCCCCGTCTTTGCGATCATTTTTTTGTTCTAGACCATACCTGGGAACCTTCTAGTTACGGAGATATTGGGGGTCAAAGTTCCAACTTTTTTTTTAAATACATGTTTTTAATGTAAGATTTTTACTGTCCACGACCCCCGTACTATTCAATCCATCCATCAGCACAAGGGTTTGAGTGCTTTCCATCGAGTCCTACCTTAAAACGTGATTTTTTACCCCAAAAAAAAAGTCGATTCCCAGCATTAATTTTTGCGTAAAGTTACTTCGTTTGATGTATAGAATGCTTGGTTGACGGCTATTTGAGGGTCTGTTTACACCCTGTATTATCATGGATTGTTTTAATAAGTTTGTAAGTTAATTGCATCTGTACTGAATTGTGGGTAAACGATGAAGCAAAACATCAGGAGGAAAGGAAACGGGCGTGCCCTAAAACCATAAAATTGGAAGACAATTTATTTTTGTTTGAAGAAAAACGTTGCTTCACACTAAGAATTATTCCTGTATCGTGGGTGCGCTTGCAAACCTTTAAACTCATATACACAAACAGCCAGACCAGTCATGCAAATATTTGGTCCGTGAGGGGATCGAACCCACGACACGCAGCGATGCAGCCACTGCACCAACCGTGTGGTCTCTCCCACCAACTCATGGGCACACGTGCTGCGCCCACTCTCTCGAAAAGAGAGGAGACTGTGTCCCTCCAATGAGAACATTATAAGCTGATCACGCTGTCTTATCTGAATATCATCCGATAGGCCTAGGATTTCAATTCTTGAAATTCCGCTGTATTTTTTACATTTTTAGGGTTCACTACCTCGGTTGCCAAAACCGGAAACCTTGTAGGATCACTTTGTTGTCCGTCTGTCTGTCCGTCTGCCAAGATTCTTTTTCTCACGAACGCGTGGAGGTATGCTGAAATTAATATCAAATACTCAGGGCTGCTATTTCAAGTCAGGTGTTTAACACTGCCGCGCTGCTCTCGCTCCGCTTACTCCACAGCAGATCCTAAATGAACTAATACAATATCATTTACAAATGACTCTATACAAAGCCTATTGGTAATTATTGGAATGACGTCATCCGGCCGTGTCCGACAATAGATTGGAACGTGTGGTTATTGCTTCATTTAAAATGTATGGTTATGTTTTTTTTAAATGCAGCTTCTGTTTTCACATAATATCACGCTTTTAATACCCGAAGGGTAGAACAGAAGGAACTTTGCTTTATGTTTCATTCCCAAATAACAGAAAGCATCCATGGGAATCAATCAGCCAAAACTCCGGGTTGGAAAAACTCAATAAAACTTGTTCTGATCGAGGAAACGAACCCAAAACCATATGTTTAGCAGCAGTTTCGCTTACGGCCACTAAGCCTCAAAATATAAACTTTTGTTTTGCTGATTAAGAAAACAAAAATTTAAAAAAAATCTTAGCTTAAAAAAAATACTGTGAATTATGACTTTCTTGGTACTGTCTTCAGAGAAAAATGGGAGTATCTCATGATGTGTTTAAAATGTTCCAATTACGTGTATTTAGTGGTCGTAATCGGTATCTCGGCTCGGAATCGAACACAGAACCCCACTCTATTATTTTTGTACTGTTCACTACAGATATCCAATTCAGTAACGAAATTGACGTTTTAATCCAATAAAACACAACAGATAGCCAAGATTTAAATCATTATTCATTGTCACTTCTGTTTAAAAAAAAAACCGGTATGGTATCCCAAGTCCAGTGCAGTCGGGAACTTGAGACATCAACTAGAACAATATAAACCGATCATTAGACACCAACACTGCAGGTCGTAATGCCAGCAACATTAGATTATTGTGTCATACCGGAGATTACCTCTCGCGCCAATATAATGACCGGATTGGCTCCGATATTATAGCTAAGCTTACGTCATTGACACAGAGAATAGTAATTAACTGGAGTGTAGTTATGTCTTATGATTGTTTCAGGTTGGTTGTGTAAAACGCTTTGTGTTATCAAGAATCATTTAATCGTCATTTAATCTTCTAAGCGTTTTTTTTGTCGAAATGTTGAACTATTCCTTTCCATACAGAGTGTAAACGGACCCTTTACGAAGCCGTCAACCAAGCATTATTTACATGAAACTAAATTTAAGCAAAAATTATTACTGGGAAATGACTTGTTTTGGGGGATGAAAAATCACGTTTTACAGTAGGACTCAATATAACGCACTCAAAACATTGTGCCCATGGAGGGATGGATCCATGGATGGATAGTTCGGGGGTCGTGTAGGTGTTTAAAGTAAAAATATTACATTAAAAACATGTATTTAAAAAAAACTTCTGATAAAGTTGGAACTTTGACCCCCAATCTCCGTAACTAGAAGGTTCCCAGGTAAGGTCTACAACAAAAAAATGATCGCAATGACGGGGAGGACTTAGCGTTTCGGCTTCGTTAAGGGTCTTGTTACATCCTTTATTACTTGTGATCTGTTAAAGTTTAGTTTAAAACAGTACTTTACTTGAAGTCCAATAAATAAACTAATCATCATCATGATAATTCTCCTGTGCCCTTGTCCCAATTTATTTTGGATCGGCGCAGCTAGTCTTCTTCTTCCATACTTCTCTATTACTCGGCAATTCATCATATCATCCTTCACACAGTCCATTCATCGTTTCTTTGGTCTTACTTTTATACCCATAATTAATTATTCAACATATTTTCAACAGTGGTTTATGACAATTGACAACAAATATCTGACTGATTATTTGGCTCAGTTCACATTTAACATAATTTTGGTCACGATTAGTGATTTGATTAGTGAGTGTGTGATTAGTAAGTTTTTGACTCAAGAATTCGTATTTTTTATTGTTTCGTGAGTGTATAAATACGATCGTAGGAGTTGAGGGCGATTATCACACAGCACGGCTCGTCCGCGCGTACAAGCGGCACTCACTGCCTCTCCGCGTGGCGCACTGCTCATACATTCGCCTCGCCACCTCCGCCCAACGATGCGGACGAGCGGTGTCCTGTGAGAATAGCCTAAAAAATACAAAACAATATAAAACATGCGGATTATAGCCCATTCCCTCTCATAGAGAGGAGGCCTGTGTCCCAGCAGTGGGAACATTATAGGCTGATTATGGTTATGGTTATGGTTATATAAAACAAATCTCGTAGTCAGGTCATCTCTTGTTTTTCATCAGATATCTCAATATGCTTTCACATCTTATATAAGTCGGATCCGGTCGTTAGTACGGACATAAAATGAATAGGAAAACGCGTCAGTGGGCACTGGTGACATGACGCGACCTACTTATTAGTCTACCCACACCACAGCGTGTTTCTACAGACCCCTTTTTTTTTTTTTTTGGATGAGAAATCCATGTTCCTTCTTTGCCCTTTGTGTTCCAGGGCAGCGGTATCTCTTTCGAACAGTCCCGCAGCTTCTACAGACCCCTGATATTCAGCTCGAGGCGAAGGCGACATTCAATGTCTGATCACGGCGGATTTGAGACGTCTTGGAACTGTACCCGATTCATTGGGCCCCGTGATCTCAAGTAATTCGTTACTTTTGCTAGAAACAGTGTATCGCACCCAGTATGTTTTTATAGCACGAAACCCATAGTCTGCCCACATGATGTACGAGCCTTACGGAATAAATCCTGACATATCGGACATATTTTTTTTTAATACAGTCCAAAAATCTCTGAAAAAATAAACGAATTCACTTCACTGCTTTCCGATCTAACTTTTACGAAACATAACAATATTTCCGAACGCAAACTGTCTACGAGTCGACGGTTTAAAACAAAACACTGGCGAAACTGAAGTAAATACAAATAATTCTCGATATTCAGACGGCCATGAGTCGCGGGTATTTTTGACTAACTTTAAACTAACTATGGCAGGGTTGGTAGAAGTGGATGTACGGATATTTTTTCACTTCTTCAGGGACAAAAGACAAACAAATAAATCAAAGGATTTCTTTCAAAAATATTTTTAACTTAATGTAATCCTCGAAGGGTTAGACAGAGGCCTAATAGTACAGCCTCATTTCGCCAGTTATGTTTAAGTCCCATGTAATAGGGTGCGAGCTTATTGCCATCAACCGACTACAAATCCAGCCTTCGTGGCTACTACTGAGAAATTACCCAATAATTATTTGCTCGACCTGGATATCAAACCCAGGACCTACCACCACTGCGACCACTAGACTAACGAGACAGTCACACAGTCGAGGGAGTCAGTTTTTTAACTTATCAAGACTTAAATGATTATGCCAGTCAGACATCAAGTAAATAATACTAGATTTTCTTAAAAAGGTTGAGACCTTGGTATAATTTATTTTGTTGTTATGCTTTGGCCACGAAATTAACATAAGCCTAAATCTAGCCTGATGTTGCTTCTTTGCGAATCGATGCCAATTTTTTTACCATCTTGCGGTAACATGTCCTAAAAACCAAAAATTTGTAAGCTTGTGAAATCCACCATCCCTCAATGGGCTCGCTTGGTGGATTGTGTTCTGAGCTAACGAATGTTGTCGACTGGCTGATCCTTTCACCACGGTAGCAGATATAAGTCCTAATGCTGCTACAATTTGTTGTTTGGTGCATTTGCTTTTATTGCATTCGGAAACTTATATTTGATCGTTGACTCATATTTGATTTTAAAAACTAATTCGAGTTAACGGCTCTATAAACATAACATAACATCAAGCCTGTAATCCCTGAAGGGTTAGGCACAGGAGTACTTAATAGTACACCGATACTTCGCCAGTTATGTTTAAGTCCAATGTTAGAGGTGCAAGCCTATTGCCAGCATCCGGGCACAAATTCAGACTCCGTGACTGCTAGTGTGAAATTCCTGATAGAAAAACCCAATAACTTTTTGCCCTACCCAGGAATTGAACCCAGGAGACCTCATGATCAGCAATCGCGCTTGCGACCACTTAGAACAACGAAGCAGCTCCATAAAATTTAATCAGTTGTCTTTTTAACAAAAAAAAGTTTTAATATCTTCATTAAACTAATCATCGAGCCTCACTCATTGATGATGATTGTATTCTGAAAAACCTGCCTAATTGTCACACATTTTATCATTTTTATAAGCTTTCTGGCAGCCCTACCGACAAAGTACTATCCACAACTAAACAGCAAGCAACATGTCACCGAAACGTTGGCGACGTCGCGCGCGCGACATGCACTCACTGACTACTTGTTTGTGACTCGCACTGTATTGGTGAATGTTGCTATCTACTGTTTTATAGAAGAGACATTTTCACTTGTGAATATGACCGTGATAATGTCGTGGCTGTCAAACACATGGCTGAGTCTTGTGGCATATTCTGAACTTGTGACTGTGGAGCTACACCGCAGACAATGACCCGCCTCCTGTCATGTTCCCTGTGCAACTCCATCTGCACATTGAGGGACCTCAAAGCCATTACTGCGTTAGTAATGGCTCGAGTTGGCAGTGTTCTGAGGAAGCTTATTTAACCATATAGGCATCATGAACGTGATGAAGAAGATGAAGAATCAACGACTGCCTAGACCCAACCTATTTGGGATCGGTTGCCAGTTTAGTCATATTCCTGAATAACAGACATTTCATCTTGATCTCTTAGTTTTTAATTTAGTGACTGCCTCTTTGGTCTAGTGGTCGCAATCGCGATTTCTAAGCATGAGGTCCTGGGTACGATTCCCGGATCGGGCAAATTGTTATTGGATTTTTTCATCAGGAATTTCTCAGTTGTAGCCACGGTGTCTGGATTTGTGTCCGGTTGATGGCCCCCTATTACATGGAACTTAAACATAACTGGCGAAATGTGGATGTACCTACTATAGGTACACCTCTGCTTACCTTCGTGGATTACAGGCGTGATGTTATGTCATCTTAATTTAGTGATCTACTACTGGCTAGATGTAGGAGTAAGAGCTCCTTATTAAAGACCTCTTCCTTGGAATTGCTACCATTTTAGTTAAGTGTCTCAAACACTGTTGCTGTAGTTTGGTCTTAAGTTGAGTGTCGGTGTAGTTAAAAGCACGTGAGCCATTTCAGCTTGGCCTGTGTGACAGTAACTTTGACTATCGCAAAGGGTAATCAGAGACCTAAGTGTTTAACAAACAGACAACTAGTCTTACCTAGGGGTGTAGTTTTACCCAGTTACTGGGTTGTGACGGTCAGATAGGCAGTCGCTCCATGTAAAATACTGGTATTGAGCTGCATCTGGGTAGACTAGAAGCCGACGATTAGGAAATATCTACGTAGATGTGTCGTTCTAAGATAGCAAAGCCCCGACTATGCTTTGACTACGTGCACCAGGAGGTTCATCAGTTCGTTGATAGCTTCTAGATTTTTCCGCAGTTTAAACGGCGTGTTGTTCCAAAATTGTTCCACAAGAACGCATTACCCAGATAAAAGTATCCTAGGCTCTATCCTGGGTCTGGGTCTGGTCTATGGTCATGGTTCAGCAGCTGTAACAGATACACTGAATTTCTTTCTCATTTTTACTAGCATGGATATCTATAAGTCAAGTTAAGTTGCCAAAGTCAGTTATAGAACTGACCGATGGAAAGTTCAAAAACTACATCAAACGTATCCTTATTAAAAAAGCATATTACAAAATCAAGGACTACGTTGAAGATAAAGAAGTTAGTTCCTTCTGCGCATGCCGCTTCCCTGGTAGCTCATAAACGGCACAAATATGTGGATGTCTCTAACTATTCTCAATCTCATTTTTTCTCTTCTTTCGAATCAGATTTATATAATAGTTTTCAAATCATTTATACATCTTTTGCTCAGAATAGTTACAGCACTGATAACAATATTTGTGTCACTTGTTTAATTTAGTATTTCACAATATTTTCTTACCTAGATAGATTCATTTTATCGATTGTCTGTGAATGTGTGAACATTGTAGGCTTTGTAGATTCCCAGCAAATGCTGTATCCATGATAATATTGTAATACCAAATGATTTGAAAAGAGTGACCATGGAGTTTCTTGCTTGTTCTTCTCCATAGGAAACGACCAACCCGAACCGTGCACCTTTTCGTCGACGTTTTATAAGTGCCCATCTAGGCCTATGTGAAATAATATATTTTGATTTGATTTGATATAAAAGGTAACTTATACTTCCAAAACCCTGCTATAGGACCTTGTTCTGAAAACCATCCCCACACTCTCAAAAGCGACTTAAAGTTCTCTGTTTACATTAACCAAAGCGTTCTCCCTCCTAAAACCCGCGTAACTTGGAAAGCTATAAAATCAAGTAAAGTACTGATCGATTACTTGATAACTTAGTAAGTTATAAGTGTTTTGTTTACCACGGGTGAAGGAAATGTTTCGTGGTAACTAATCTAAAGTGAAGGTACTTTGTTTTGGTTATCATAGACATATAAACTCAAGCTTTCTTTTATTTATTAAAATTTCCCTTACACTATCACTATAGCGAGGTCTTAAAATTAACTTATTTACAGTATAAAACTAAGAAAAACGTAAAAAACTAGTAGCTCTTATAATAATATAACAATCATAGCTTCTATACTAAGTTCCCTAACTATAAAAACACAATATTTAAATTATAAAACAACTACATTTAGCCTACTCTAATCTACACAGTAACATAAAATAAACAACAATAATTTTGCGAATTCACTCAAATAGCATGTAAATACATCGATCTTGATGTGAATGTATTTATTTATTTATTATATTCACATCGATCTTGACGTGAATGTATTTATTTATTTATTCTTGAGCAGAAACGCACTCTTTTGCTTCGTCTATGTTCATACAGCTCCTTGGTAGGTCAACCGACCTTTCCGTAGAATACAATCAATATGATGAGGGTATGTCAGTCTAGGCGTCCCTTATTTATCACTAGCTTATGCCCGCTGCTTCGCCTGCGTGAAGTTCGATAATTGTCCCATGGGATCATACTACCGGGATAAAAAAGTGTCCTGTGTGTAAGGGGGGGGGGGGGGGGTCCTGTGTGTGTGTGTTCAGGTTATAAACTACCTGTGTGCAAAATTTCATCCAATTCCGTTCAGTATTTTTGAATTTTTTGTTTAATTGCATGAAAGCGCAGCAAATATCCATCCATCCATCCTCACAAACTTTCGCATTTATAATATTTGTAGGATAAGATAAGATTTAAACCGACTTCTAAAAAGGAGGAGTTTCTCCATTAGGCTGTATTTATTTTAAATGTTTCTGACCTCATTACTCCGTGATTACAGTGTATAGGTACACTGCCTAGCACTACGGGGAATACAAGCATGATGATATGTTAACCTAGACCCGCAGTGAGATGGCAACTTGAAGTTGTAACGCCCTAGAAGGACATGCACTGACTTCATTGTTGAAGTTCTTCAGGAAGGTCTAGTGCGTAATACTCGCAACCGGCGTGCGTGTATGACCAGATGTATGACAGTGGACGAGGCAAAAGGAGTAAGGATCGTAGCAGGTGGCGTCCTGTGGTTTCTACCTGAGTTTATTTTTGTGTGAAGTTTTAAAATTCCCTATAAACTCAAACTCAAAGCATTTATTTTAATAAGACCATATTATCACAGGCACTTTTGAATGTCAAAAAAACAAAAAGAAGCGAAGCTACAGTCACAGTCACAAGGCATAATAACTTGAGAAAGTAGTGTAGTTGCAAATTCCAAAGCGTAGATCTCTATGGAGAAGAATGGGCAAGAAACTCCACTATAGTCTTGGTTTTGGTTTCCGCACTTAGTTCTTAAGGTGGACCAATGTGCGTGAGCCATGGTGGACGTTACTCCAACCAGCCCACCTCCCTCCAGAAGCAGATCAAACTTCCCGATCTTCTCAGGACATCCGCAAGGGATCTTGGTGTTCCAAGAGTCTCCTCGTGGATCTGGGTGACGCCGCTGCACTCGAGGTTTCCTTTGTTTTTAATTGTCAGTGATACCTAGGGTGTGGAAGTGTTTGATCAGTGAGCAGTGTCCAGTGATGGTCCCCGCCACCTGTCGGAGGCTATCTCTGTCCAGACGCTGAACGCGCCTAGTCAGCTTCCTATCCAGGGATGGCATAGCTTCCTTGGATTACCCACACCCTGGTGTCGAAGGTCCACCATTTCCCACCTTGTATTTGAGTGTGATCCTTTAACCAACTAGACCTAGACCATACCATAGCTGTGTTCTGCAGTTCCACGTGCACCACACATAACTTTAACCGTGATTTTACTCCCCTTAATCGCAACGATAGTAAGTCAGTAAAAAATACCAGTTTCCACCACCACGTCACTATGATTTATGTGTACAGATGCACCATTGTCAGTTGTACGGCGCTTTTGTTCCGATCCGTTCCTACCCGTTTTATAACGGGTTGAGTAATGGCCCCCAGTGGTTGTAAAATATCATGACAGCTTTAACTTATGGCGTTTTCACATATGCACTAGGTTTTAAATACTACGGTTTAATGTTTTGAGGAATGGTGTGGGGTGAGTCACTTTTTGAAATTATAGTGGATTTATTAGTCAACCATAGGGTGTCCCGCTGGCATTAATGACGACCTTACATTGCAACTTTCATTCCCTATAGTGGGAGGAGCTGCTCGTGGCTAAGTAATAACATCCGCAGTATTTTGACGAGAGAGGTAATCTCCGGTATGACATAATAATCTCATGTTGCTGGCTTTACGACCTGCAGTGTTGGTGTCTAATGATCGGTTTATATATTGATGTCTCAAGTTCTCGGCTGCACTGGACTTGGGTTACTATACCGATTTTTTTAAAACTGAAGTGATAATGAGTTGAGTTCGTAGGTAAATAATTGCAACCGCTCTGGTCGATCTTCAGCCGCGCTTGCCTAAATTGGTCCGTCGGTGGATGACCACTGAGTTACCTCCGTGCCTCGGAAAGCACGTTAAGCCGTTGGCCTCGGCTGTCATTTTTAGATCTTTGACAGTCGTTTCAGGTACCTAATCAGTTTCCCGAATGTTTGAAAACCAGTCTTTCCAAGAGAAATTGTATTACCCAGTACTAACTGGGTTGTGGGGGTCGCTCCATTTAAAATACTGGTTTTCAGCTACATCCGATTAGACTGGAAGCCGAACCCAACATAGTTGGGAAAAGGCTAGACAGATGATGATGATAAATTATATTTACAGAGAATGGAAAGAAATGCTTTTTATTTAACTAGAAAAGGGTAAAGTTACCACTTACGTAGTCCAAAACAGGCCTCAAAACAATAAAAATAACTTCCCTTCCGCGATGTCAAATTGAGGCCTGACTGCACCATTATGTTAAACGGCGACTTATTTTCCGCGGATTAAGGCCGGATTACACAAATGTCCGTCACTCTATCACGGAAGTAACTGACTGTTATTAATTTTAACAGTTATTTAGAAGTAACAATGAGGAAATAACAGTGATTTTATACCAGATTTGTTTATGAGTAAGTGACTTTTCGTATTCAGTTAATAATTTCTATTTACTTTTAATTGGAAATGTGGATTTTAGGCCAATCTAAATATAATAATGCACCATTATAAAATACTAGCTAAATTGAGCTCACAAAAAAAAAACTAATGTAAATATACATACCTCTATAAAACTTGATTCATTCGATTCAATTTTTTACATGATCATGTTAGTCGGTTATCTTAGAGTCCCACGTAATAGAGGACAAAACTATGGCCGTCATGGGGGCTCAAACCCAAATGCTGGCTGCTGCAAAAAAAATCTTGATGGAGAAACCCAATAACACTTTGACCTTATGCTCACTAGTAGTGTTTGCGACCACAACACCAACGAGACAATCAAAATCAACTTATTACCTTAAAAGAAACCCAACAATACTAGTTTGGCCAATCAAAAATTTATGTACATTCTGATTCTCATTCATTCATCCACAATTGCACAGTAAAAACTGCAACAAAACACTCAAACTAACACTACATAAAATTTTAACTTGATTTCCAATAAATTATCGCATGAATAAATACTCATTCGAACAAAAAATAACTGTTACGAGTACAAAATCACAGTGACAATGATCACAGTACCGTTGCTTCAACGTTCCGTGTTCAAACATTAATTAAGAGGTACTGCAGTGCATACGTCTGTAGCTATAGTGATGTTAGCTTTGATTTTTTTTGTGCTAGTGTTCCGTAGGTTTTTTATGTATTTTGTTGGGGGGATGAAAGATAATTGTCAGAGTTAAAATCATTCTTTGTCTGTAGTTCTGCTGGCATGAATTAGTCGTGAGATATCTTTAAACGTAGTTGTGGCTGTGCATATGCACTTTATTATTACTAAGCTAGACGTGAGGATATGACATAATTATGTCTACTTAAGAAAAAAAAATATACTGTTGGTTTACAAAAAAGTCCCACGTTGGGCGCCACTAAAAGTCTCCCTCACCTATTGTAAACTCCAACCTTGTTAATACTTTTATTTTCATAAAACTTAAACTACTACGTCTCCCGAAGGTTATAATTTAGTGAAAATACGTTTTTATTACACAAGGTGGGGTCCCTGCTTGGGCGCCAGTATTCATTCTTTCTCTAATCTTACAACGCTCTTGAACAAGTCAGATTTAAAAATTCATTACCGCTGAGATAAAATTGTGAGGTTTAGGGTCCCTCCGCTTTGTTTTAAAGTTAGTAGGTATACATATTTTATTTTGACGTAAAATATTTTTTGTATTTTTACGTAAGTTACCGTAAAATCTTGATGAAAGTATGGTTAGGTGATAGAATAATGAAGGAAACAGAATTTAAAAAAAAAATGTCAAAAAAGAAGACTGTATTCTATACTAGCTTTTGGCTGCTGCTTCGCTCGCGTTAATTTAGAATTTGACAATCAATTCGAGTTGTAATAACATAAATCAATCATGATTCGAAAGACACGTGGCGCCATCTATTATCATAAAAACGTTATTGTTTTCTTCCTCGGGAACAGTACTATTTGTTGGGATAAAATGTACCCTATGTCCGTTTCTGAACACCTGCCAACGTATATGCAAAATTTCAGGATGATCGGTTCAGTGGTTTAGGCGTGAAAAGGTAACAAACAAACTTACCTTCGCATTTATAAGTTCGGAAGTTAGGATAGAATAACAGTCTTAGCAGGTACTAAACATATGTACATTTAGTCACGCTTTTTTCCCATGTGGATAGGCAGAAACCTCAGAATGCCACCTGCTACGATCCTTACATAATCCTCTTGCCTCGTCCACATTCCTACATCTGGTCACACACGCACGCCGGTTGAGAGTACTACACACCTGACCTTTTTGAAGAACATCACCAATAAGGTCACCGTAAGAAAAACTAGTATTTATTAGTCTCACACAGGAAAAAACAATGAAACAAGTTATATAAAAGGTTACAAAAAAATAACTTATTTATTTAAGACATACATACAATAAACTAAATTGGTCTTGTACGAAGCCAGACCTCGGAACCTATCCTTCTACAGCGAGGTGTGAGACAGGGAGACGTCATATCTCCGAAACTGTTCACCGCTGCACTGGAGGATATCTTCAAGGTTCTGGACTGGAGAGGGCTAGGCATCAACGTCAATGGCGAGTACATCTCTCACCTTCGATTTGCCGACGATATAGTGGTCATGGCTGAGACCATGGAGGACCTCAGTACAATGCTCGATGACCTTAGTAGAGCTTCCGAAAGAGTGGGTCTTAAAATGAACATGGACAAAACCAAAATCATGTTGAATGCCCATGTAACACCCACTCCTATCAAGATCGGAGACTCTACACTCGAAGTTGTAGACGATTATGTCTACCTGGGACAAACGATCCAGTTAGGTAGCTCTAACTTCGAGAAAGAGGTCAATCGTCGAATCCGACTCGGCTGGGCAGCGTTCGGGAAGTTGCGTGGTATCTTCTCGTCCAACTTACCGCAGTGTCTCAAGACGAAAGTCTATGACCAGTGTGTGTTGCCAGTGATTACATACGGGACCGAAACGTGGTCGCTCACAATGGGCCTTATCAGAAGGCTTAAAGTCACCCAAAGGGCGATGGAGAGGGCTATGCTCGGAGTTTCCTTGCGTGATCAAATCAGAAATGAGGACATCCGCAAGAGAACCAAGGTAACCGACGTAGCCCGAAGAATAGCCAAACTTAAGTAGCAGTGGGTAGGGCACATTGCTCGCAGAACGAATGGCCGATGGGGCCGAAAAGTTCTGGAGTGGCGACCGCGAACCGGAAGACGCTGCGTTGGTAGGCCTCCCACTAGGTGGACCGATGACCTGGTGAAGGTTGCAGGGATCCGCTGGATGCGAGTCGCACGGGACCGGTCAATGTGGCGACACTTGCGGGAGGCCTATGTCCAGCAGTGGACGTCTTTCGGCTGAAATGATGATGATGATGATGAAGCCAAAAGGCCCCCTATTCTCAGCATGGTGGTGGGGGTGATATTCTGACAGAGCCCAAGAGATGCCACGCTCAGATACGACAAAGAAGATTCATAAAATATAAAGTTCGACTCAAATATGATTACGTTACAGTAATCGTCTAACTATGTCATGTATTCTTATAAAAGCCTCGTATGACCTAGTAATGTCATCATAATATGACACAAGTCATGTCACTTATGTGTGAAATCAGGTATTAAATACAATGTGAGATATTAGACAGAAACTATACCTATAATAAATTATGAGATACAAGTTATAATAACAGTAAAAGTAAATCTGACTGCCTCGTTGGTCGCAAGCGCAGCTGTTGAGCATGAGGTACTGGGTTCGATTCCTAGGTCGGGTAGTAAAGTAAAGTAAAAGTAAAGTATTAATGAGTTATTCGATCAGGAATTTCTCAGTAGCAGCCACGGGGTCTGGATTTGTGCCCGGTTGATGGCAATAGGCTCGCCCCCTATTAAAGGGACTTACACATAATTGGCGAAATGGGGGTGTACTACTGGGTACACCTCTGCCTAACTCTTCGGTGATTACTAGCGTGATTTGTGATGTAGTAAATCTGTCTTTCTGTCTGTTTGTGTGTCAGTCTTTCTGTTACTTTATAACGCAAAAAAGACACTAAACTAACTAACTAACTAGCTGGAATTGGATTTAATTTGGCACACAGACAAACCAGTAGTAAAACACGATTCTCCATTTTAAAACTCCACGCAGGCGAAGTCCAGGGCAATAGCTAGTATTGAAATAGATAAACTGTTAATAATCTACCCAAAAACAATTGGACAATAATAGTCAAAGTTGCACAACCACAATATTCGCTGGGACACTTATATAGCACGACAAAGTAATTCTAAAATAATGACCTAGTTCACAAACAACTTCAATTTACTTTATCTACAGATTTCTGGACCGGAAATATGGAAATACAGGCTATGGGTACTTGCATTTAAATCTATTGTCGCATGAAGTGCATTTTGTTTTCGAAATAGAGTATAAAATTTGAAGATGGTCGTGTTGTCACGCTGTCGAATGCGAACAACGATGATGTAACCTGGAATTTCAGAGAGAACCAGAGACAGGGCAGAGGTGAATAAGTACCTAATAGTACACCCATATTTTGCCAGTTATGTTTAAGTTTCATGTAATAGGGTGTGTGCCTAATGGCATCAACCGGGTAAAATTCCAGATTCTGGGCTGTTACACATGAATTTCTGATGGAAAACCGTAATAACACTTTGACCAACCCAGGAATCGAACCCAGGACTTAATGCTCAGCAGTAGCGTTTAGACCACTAGACCAACGAAGCAGTCATAAAGTTAAATGGCGGGTTTTTATTTTTTACTTGAAAGAAGTTCATCTATTTTTTGTAGCTCATTTTTTTCTTTCAACGCCAAGTAAACCTGCTTTTTATCAGGTATTCCTTACAATTGAGATTTAAAGTTTTAAGTTAAACAGTATAAGTCAAACGTTTTACGCCACAACTTAGGACGATGAATAAGTTAGAATTTTAAAATTTAAATTGGATAAGATATGCAAAATTTTGATTTAAATCATGCTAGTTGGGGCTGACTCACACAATGCAGTTAGATTTGTAATTAAAATAGTTTTAAGTTGAGCTTTCGACCCTTTTCTAGGACCCGAGCTTGACAACGGGTCAAATGTAGCCATATACATAACATGACAAGACTGTAATCCTCGAAGAGGCAGAGGTGTACAATAGTAAACACACATTTCGCCTGTTATGTTTAAGTCCTGTAAAATAGGGGGCGAACCTATCGCCATCAACTGGCACAAATCCACAGTCCGTGGCTGCTACTTAGGATAACTGATGGAATAACCCAATAACTTCGCTCGTCCTAGGAATCGAAGTCAGTATGTACCTCTTGCTTAGCAGTCCCACTTGCGACCAAGGAGGCAGCCATACTGTTGGTATAAACCTGACTCCAGACAGTGTTTTTGAGCAGGGAGTGGTAGTGGTAAGGCAGGTTGAGTGAAAATACTGGGACGGGACGCCCTAAAAGGATATACACTGACCTTATTTATGAGGTTCTTCAGAAAGGTCAGGTGCGTAGTACTCGCAACCGGCGTGTGTGTATGATCTGTCAGATGTATGAATGTGGACGAAGCCAAAGGGGAAAAAAGTGTGAAGATGTGGTAGTTTGTATTGTTGTGTTGGTATGAAACAGATTTCGGTTAGTGTTTTTGTGCCAGTAACTTTGCTGCACTCAAAATGGCTTCAAAGCGTTTATGCTTTGCATGACAGAGTGTCTACACGCCGCGCTGTGGTTACTTTTTATTAGCTGCGTTTGCCATTTTCAGAGACAAAAGCCTGCACCGCTGGTTTTGTCGGTTTTAGATTTTGAAGTGAAATCGGGCTGTGAATGATGATGGTACGTATTGTTCTTTATTATTTCTTTGTATTCACTGACTGATGACGTTATGATAAAAACATTAATCCGAAATCAACACCTTAAAAAATTAATCCAACCAAACTTCTCCCCACTAGATGTCTCTCCTCTCAATTAAAACATCTACATCGGCCCACCAACAGATGGCGTTATTACAAAGTTTTGAATAAACCTTTAGCACGCGTGAGTTGGGGCGCAAACTACAGCAAAACTAGACCAAGCCTTCGCCCAGTCCCAGCGAGAGTTTGACTGTGAATTTTATAATTTCACTTTGAAATTTGTTGAAATGTATCTTTCGAGTTACCGCCGAGATATCGTGTAAGATGTCTTGGATGAATAACTGGAGATGGAAACGTTTTCGCGGAGTTTTCGCGTCCATTCGAGTGTAGAATTCTGTTGGTTGGTTTTTTGTTTTTCGTCTTTGTGAAATGTTAAATGAGTTGTAAACTATGCTTGCGGGTTACTAACCAGAATAACTTTCATGCTGTGATTCTATAAGTAAGACTATATCTCGACTCATGGATGTGTTGTTTTTTAGTGTGAGTGTAAAACAGGATACAAAAATTGATACAGCATTATCTACATACGCTGGACTATATATCTACAGCTAATCCTTTCACCCCAATCTTCTTCTTAGCGTGACAATTCAAATGGAGTCAGCCCAAAATTTGGTGACGAGTTTGGCACTTTCAGTAGCGTCCATCAGCTCCTGTGATTTGGAAACAACAGGAAAGGCAGGACACTATATCAAGTGTCCCATCGTTTTTGGGGGCAACACCACATTTACACTCCAGGGCAGAGTCATCTATGAATTTCCACTTGAACAGGTTTTCCTTGCTTCGGCCAACTTGTGTCCGGAGTTTATTTAACGACTTCCAGTTCAGCCATGGCAACTCGTGTCCAGATCACCCCAGTGAACCTCCCAATAACAATGTTATTACACGTAATCGTTTGGGTAGGTAACATAGTTATCACTTTTAGAGAAATTTTAAAACCCATTTCAGTCGATAAATTATGAAAGCATCTATCGATAACATCCACTAACCATTATAACAAACAAAACATAAAAAAAAACATTAAAGAAAATGTATTTTGTATTTTTGCGCACTACAAATCCCATTGGAAGTACAGTCGACAACAAACGACGGAACAAGGCAATTATAAAATTGAAAAAATAATATCAATCAAAAACCAACGAATCAATCTTTAGTTCGACAAAAATAATACTGGTTTGTTACATATTGTTTTACTCTAGTACTGTCAACAATAGAACTGTTGATTTTTTTAATACAAACATCGTACAACGTTATTTTTTATTTTTATTAAGAAACACAGTTAATTGCAGCTATAAATAAAAAAAAATCGTTGTCAAAATCTTTGAAAGATAAATTATGTAGTTTAATATTAAAAAATGGTAAAATATCACGGGCCAGGAATAGTGATAGTGATCTAAGGATAGTGGTCACTGCTGGGGCAGACAGACCTCTCGGTGAGAGAGAGTAGGGCGTGATCCACCACATAGCCCCAGTGCGGGTTGGTAGCTTGGCTCATATCTTTTCGATTTTTTAGTTCACTCACTTTCGACTAGTAAATATGACAAAAACAATATCGCACTCGCTTGTACTAAATATAAAACATTACTCAATTTTATTCGCAACTTTGGTACAACCTACCGAAACAGTAATAATTACATTTTCTGCTCTGTTGATGTTGTGTTATTACCTGTTAAAATAATTATACATATTGTCACTCTGTTTGTTATTTATTATTAACGTGGTAAATAAAATATGGGTAGCTGACTCATAAAGAATCACACATCCTTTTCAATGTTTAATGATGGTGATGCCATCTAGACGATTTCGGCCACAGAGACTGCATGCGATGGCTTTAAGGTGATTGTCGACAGGTTTTGGTGTGCTGCTCTTTCATGTGCTCCCAAGTGGCTAGCATATCCAACTTTGGCCGAAAAACTCCGAGCACAAAGCGAACATGTCAGAACACCATTGGCGGCATTGGAGGTATACTGTTCACTGAAGTCGTAAAAGGTATCAAGCTATGGGCAGATTAATAAACCATTGAATGACACATCCGAGTGATCTTGTGGAACTCTTATCCATCTACAGTCACCAGAAACGGTCCACAAGAAATGAATATGACTAAAAGGGAGACGAATATAATGTATTGATGCATGAAGAGGGAGAGGAAGACCAAAGAAAAGATAGATGGATTGTGCGTGTGAGAGATGGCATGAAATAAAGGTCCAGATCATGATGTTTTCCTTGAATATTTTGAGAGCAATGGTTGTTAAATAAATCACTTAGTAAAGTGCCTTGCCAGGGTTTCAGACCTGTTTCAACCCGTGCTCTACGATGCTTAAGTCAGGGCCTTAGGAACCACTGTCCACCACTGGTCCAGTTCACCTGGGAACAGGACAATGAAGAGTTTTTTTTTAGTACCATAAATGCCTTTTAATCTTTATTTGTATTTGACCTAAGAAAACATCAGGTGGGTGATAAAACCTCCTTCCAAAATAACTTAAAATGCCCTTAAAGTACAACTAAAAAAACGGTAAACAATAATGACTTTTTCATCCCACATTACGCACAGATTCTTTTCTCTTTTAACAAAAGTAGCCTTTATAAAAAAACTTGAGCATTTTCGAGGAAAAACTCTTTGGTAAGACATCTTGAGGCTACTTGACCTTGCGGTGGAAATTCTTTTGAAAGTGGGCCTCGCTCGAACGGGCAGACTTAACGCAATGATTGAAAGCTCAAAATTTTCCTTTCACACATAATATTACTCATTTTTGAATCACTCATGTCTACGGGTCGTACCAGCCGTACAGGTCGATCGGAGGTAAAGCTGAGCTTGCCGAGGTCGGTCTGTGGAAGGGTTACAATCCATTACTTACATAAGAAGGAAATACAATGAAAGTCTTACATCCGTATTTCTAAACAAGTCAACGTGATTAAGACACGCTTTTTATTCTGTAGTTTAGTTATTACTTGAAGTTAGAACTGTCAAAATATAGAATACCTACTTAGTGGTGATACACCCGTGTTTATAGTAATTACTTGTACAAACATTTATAAGCAATAGACAAGAATTTGAACGAAGTAAGAACCGTTAAAGAAAGCAAAGCTGAGAATTATAACTTTTGACAGTTCTAACTTCAAGGAATTACTAAAAAATTCTTTTATTTTTATTTCGAATATTATTTTTTTAACGACTATTTACTTGAATGAAAAATATTTCACAGAAATACAATTCAATGAATTTTATAATCACATTTTTTATTTAACAAACTTATCAAACAGTAGAATTATTTTTTAACGAATATTGTTTGTTCGGTGTACTTTTCCATGGTTTTTTATTTCAACAAACGTAAAAGTAGACGTTATGCTATCCATAATTTTATAAAAAATATACATACAGTCGAATGCGTCTATCGTACCCCTATTTTTTTGTGTTTCTCTACAACATAAAGAAGGCATTATGTCAAGGAAAACTTAGGATGTAAGAGCGAGCGAAGCGAGCTCAGGACTTGGGGCACCCCGACCCCAGTTACTTTAAACTTTGCAGACAGAAATAGGTGCCCCACGTAGCGGGGCTACGTCGACTACGCCTTATTACAACATTTTGATATTTACCTTGACGTTCGCGTTGAAACATTCCGTTCACTCTGACCATATTTGGTTTGGTTTGGTTAGGTTAGGTTAGAACTGTGACAACCCTGTTCTTCATACGCCTAAAATATATACATAGTTGTATTTTTGATTTACGAAGGTAACGTTTACTCCGCGCGTTCCTGCTCGGCCCACGTTACACCTAGTTTGCTGTTCAAAGGAGTTTGTCCGTTTATAAAGTTATTAAAATGTTTTAAAAACAATCTCTGTTCAAAGGCGATTCTTAAAAGGTTTTAGATGTGGTTGTATTAAATAGAAATACTTACTTACTTGCTTCTCTTTTCCGCTTTGTGGTCGGATTTTTTCGGATAAAGTTGGGTATGCAAGCCACTTGAGAGCACATGATAGAGCAGCACACCATAGCTCTCGACAACCTCCCTAGAAAGTCATCGAATGCAGTCGCTGTGGCCGAAATCGGATAGATGGCATCATCATTTAATGCTTGCTGACTCGTTGTCCTCGCAATAGTTACTCCTAAGCATTGTTTCTTTCTCGAGTGGTTAGTGCCTAATCTGGTGTCAGAGTTTTTATGCCGCCCATGGACCTCTGAACTGGATTACTTACTCCTAAGCATGAGGTCTTGGGTTAGATATCTGGATCGCGCAAGGTGTTATTCTATGTATATTGTAATTTATTTTATTTTTAATTAAATTGTGATGTTTTTTTTTTTTTTTTTGTTTGTAGTGTGATTATAGTATGATTGTATTGTGTGAATTGGCAATGGGTGTAAATTACCTAAATAAAAATGAATTATATTATATATATATTAGGTTTTTCCGTCAGGGATTCCTCGGTAGCAGAACGGAATCTTGGTTTGTGCTCCATTGATGGCACTAGTATAAAATAACTGACGCAATGGAAATGTACCCTAGGAAACACTTCTGTCCCAACTCTTTGGGTATTAAAGGCGTGATGTTTATGTTATGCCATGGACGAGACCCACTTTTTCGTGATGCTTAAGTTTGACCAGCAGTACTTCGGTAGATAGTACGTAATCCCTTGGTCAGAGATAAGTTGTCCAAACAGGGCCTGTTTAGTACCTTCTCATAACATACCAATCAAGTATTGTAGATTCTCACTTTCAAAAAGTGATAAAACTACTGGCATTATTACATATTTAAAAGTCATTAGCTATCTTCTTGATATATCGTGCTATCTTCTTGATATATCTTGCTATCTTCTGGATATATCTTGCTATCTTCTTGATATATCATCTTGAGGAGCTCGTGGCTAAATAAAAACAGCCGCATCATTACAAACCGAGGTTCCTCCGTACCTCGGAAAGCATACGTCTGACGTCTGTTGTGACAAGTCAAAATAATAGTATTGTCATCTGCCTGGATCTTCCTCAACTATATAAATAGACTGGATGCAGTTGATAACATAAACAGTGATAGCCTAATGGTGTGACTGCTGGAGTGCAAAGTCATAGGTCTCAAGTTCGAACCCAGGACATGCTCCTCTGATTTTTCGGATTTATGTGTGTATCGTATAATTATCACTTGTTTCAGTGAAGGAAACATCGTGAGGAAACCAGCATGCCTGAGAGATATTTCTCGATGACATATAAACCAAGTCAGAGGCCCATGAGCGGCATAAAAACTCTGACACTGGGTTAGGCACTAACCACACGATAAAGAAGAGTTAAAAACATGATGCGACTGCCAATATGAACTATGCACCATGATAAAATTTAGGGCGCCTGCCCAGACTAAACAGATATATTATGTCATATAAATGGTCAGTCAAATTCATAAAGCCTCACTTTGGGCTTAGGATTTGAATACAGTACTTCTTCTAATTAGAAACAAAACGCATTAACTTTCCCATTAATTCTAAGTCAAACAGTTTTACATTAAGAATAGTAAAATCGAATTGTGGCGTCCGTTGGGCCACAAAGTAGACTGAATTATGCCGCCATTTCGCCATTTTGAGCCAAAGAAGCGACAAGCCGGATAAAGCCAGTCGTAACCGGCTCTAGAATCGACCGGAATCGTAGCTCGGGAGCAGGGAGCGGTTTAAGAATCGTTTTTATTTTGAAACAAAAATATATGCTCTGTTTCTCTAGTTGTCGCAATCGCGATTGCTGAGCATGAGGTCCTGGGTTTAATTCCTGAGTCAGGCAAATTGTTATTGGTTTTTCCATCAGGTATTTCTCAGTAGCAGCCACGGAATCTGAATTTGTTCTCGGTTGATGGCAATAAGGTCTCCCCCTATTACATGGGATTTAAACATAACTGGCGAAATGTGGATGTACAACTAGAGCAATGAGGCAGAAACAAAAAGAAAGGACGAAATAAAACCCTTCAAGTATAATTTACTCGACTTATATGTATATAGCTCACGAATGTCGCTCAGATCGTACGACCAACTTTCAAGGACCCCCGAATCTGGACCGCAGTGGCCTATGCTTCCGTTGCGGCCAGCCCGGTCACATGGCCGCGGCTTGCTCCGCCGCGCCGCACTGCGCTGCATGTGCGGCAACCGGCAAGCCGGCCGATCACCGGGCAGGGAGCAAGGCCTGCGGTACACCTGCCAAGGCCAAGGCCAGGGGCAACGGAAGGCCCTCCACCACCACCACCAAAACCCCCACCGTCGCCACCACCGCAGCCGTCGCCGCCGCGGCCGCCACTGCTGCAACTTCTGCAGCGCGGCCCTCGCAGGGGGCCCGGGAGGGGGCTGAAATGGAGTGCCAATAACGGCCCCATTACGCCTTCTCCAGGCGAACATCAACCACTGCGCCTGCGCTCAAGATCTGCTGATCCAGAGCATGGCGCAGTGGTCGATTAACATCGCCGTGGTCTCTGAGCCGTACTTTGTCCCGCCCAGGGATGACTGGGTGGAGGACCTTAGCGGCTCAGTGACCATAATTGCGTCGGCCGCCGCCGGTACCCCGACCCTTGAGAGTGTCAGGAAGGGTCAGGGGTGCGTAGCAGCACGGTTCGGGGAGATCGTTGTGGTGGGAGTCTACTTCTCCCCGAACCGAACTCTCGCCGAGTTCCACAACTCCCTCAGGGAGTTGAGTGTCGTCATCGGGAGCCATTCTCTCCCCGTGCTGGTGCTCGGGGACTTCAATGCCAAGAACTTGGCTTGGGGTTCTCGTTACACGGATGTGCGGGGTAGGATGGTGGAGGACTGGGCTCTGGAGACAGGCCTGGTCGTCCTAAATCGGGGTTCTGTCCCCACGTGCGTGCGGATGCGGGGCGAGTCGGTGGTGGACATATCGTTCGCTAGCCCCGCTCTGTCGCCGCGTGTCGTTGACTGGCGCGTCATGGAGGGGGTGGAGACCTATTCCGACCACCGGTACATCCGGTTCGACGTCTCCACCCAGACCTCAAGCGCGCCGGTCCTACAGGCCCCGAGTGGTCCGCGATGGGCGCTGAAGCAGCTGGACCGGGAGCTCCTCCTGGAAGCCTCGATCGTGCAGGCCTGGGTGTCATCACCGGCCAGGCCTGCCGACATCAACAACGAGGCGGGTTGGTTCCAGGAGGCCATGTCCGAGATTTGCGACGTGGCAATGCCCCGAGTTCGGCCAGGAAGCGCCCGACGTCAGGTGTACTGGTGGTCGCGGGAGCTGACGTCTCTACGTGAGGCGTGCGTTGCCGCGCGGCACCGGTACGCCAGGCATCGCAGGCTCCGCATCCGCCCTCCGGATGCGGCAGCCATTGAGGCGGAGCTTTACGAGGGGTACAGAGCGGCGAAGACCGCCCTCCAAGAGGCTGTCCGGCGGGCCAAGAACCTGGCCCGCGAGGAGATGCTGGAGTCTCTGAACGGAGATCCGTGGGGGCGCCCTTACAAGATGGTGCGGGACAAACTCCGCACCCGGGCCCCCCCGCTGACGCAGAGTCTCCGGCCTGAGCTCGTGGAGGACGTGGTGAGCGCTCTGTTCCCTTCGCGAGGGAGGCATCCTCCCCCGCCTATGGCTCCGCCGCCGCTTGCGGTGCCGGAAGCGGACCACACCGATGACGACGTTCCGGAGGTGACTGGGGTAGACCTGAGAGTGGCGGTACGCAGGCTGAAGGCCAGAAATACCGCCCCGGGACCCGATGGCTTGCCTGGCAAAGCCTGGGTCCTGGCCTGTGAGGCTCTCGGGCCCCGACTGGAAGGGCTCCTAAGCGCATGCTTGGAGAGAGGCCAGTTCCCGCTTCGTTGGAAGACGGGGAAGCTGGTCCTCATCCGGAAGCCAGGGCGCCCTGCGGACTCTCCGTCCGCATACCGGCCCATCGTGTTGCTCGACGAGGTGGGCAAGCTCTTTGAAAGAGTTATTGCTAACCGCCTCGCCGGGCACCTCGCGGGAATGGGGCCGGATCTTGCGGAACACCAGTTTGGTTTCCGCAAGGGGCGCTCGACGGTGGACGCCATCATGCGCGTGAGAGCCCTCACGACGGGGGACGCGGTTTCCCGGGGCGGGGTCGTCTTGGCGGTGTCTCTTGACATCGCCAACGCCTTCAACTCCATGCCCTGGAGCTGCATTGGGGAAGCACTCCGGTATCACCGGGTGCCAACCTACCTTCGTCGTGTGGTCGGGGATTATCTGACGGATAGGGCCGTCACGTACCCCGGTCGGAGCGGAGAATGGAACCGGCGAGAGATGTCGTGCGGTGTTCCACAGGGATCGGTTCTGGGGCCGGCCTTGTGGAACATCGGTTACGACTGGGTGCTGCGCGCCGACCTCCCTAGCGGCGTCAGCGTGGTCTGCTACGCTGACGACACGCTGGTACTGGCACAAGGGAGGTCACACGAGGCGGCGGCCGAAAACATGACACGCGGGGTTGCGATAGTCGTGGAGAGGATCCGGCAATTGGGTCTCGAGGTGGCATTGCACAAGTCCGAGGCCATGTGTTTTCATGGGCCTCGGAATGCGCCACCGTCGGGATCCCTACTGACGGCAGGAGGGGTTTCCATCGGCGTCGGGTCGACGCTGAAGTACCTGGGACTCGTCCTTGACAGCCGGTGGAACTTCGTGGAGCATTTCCGACGTTTGGCCCCCAAACTGGAACGGACCGGGGCTGCCTTCAAGCGGCTCCTGCCCAACCTGGGGGGTCCAAACGCCTCCTGCCGGAGGCTCTACGCGGGGGTCGTGCGGTCCATGGCCCTTTACGGGGCCCCAGTGTGGGCGCGTTCTCTGAGGCGGCAAGCCGCCCGCTACTTGAACGCGCCCCAAAAGGGGATAGCCCTAAGGCTAGTCCGGGGGTACCGCACGATCTCCGGTGAGGCGGCGAGCCTCCTTGCCGGATTGCCGCCATGGGATCTGGAGGCGATGGTCCTCGCGCGCCTTCACGAATGGCGCGCGGAGACACTACGTCGGGGGGAAACTCCGCTGCCGCGGCAAATCGCCGCTCAGCGGACAGACCTCCGGAGCGATCTCATGGTGACATGGAGAGAGCGACTGTCGCAACCCCGTGCAGGGCACGCCACCATAGTGGCGATAAGTCCCCTCTTTGAGGAGTGGCTAGAGAGGCGCCACGGCGCCCTCACCTTCCGCCTGACGCAGGTCCTCACCGGACACGGTTGTTTCGGGAGGTTCCTGCACCGAATCGGGCGGGTGGAAACGCCCGGGTGTTTCCATTGTGAGGATCGTCCGGAGGACACGGTGCAGCACACTGTGGAGGTCTGCCCTGCTTGGGCGGAGCAGCGCCGTGTCCTCGTAGTGGCGATCGGCGGCGGCGACCTCTCGCGCCCGGCCCTGGTTCAAGCCATGGTCCGGAGCGAGAGGGAATGGGAAGCCGTCACCTCCTTCTGCGAAGCAGTCATGCTGGTGAAGGAGGTGGCGGAACGTGAGAGGGAAAGAGCCTCACGTCCCAGCCGCCGCGGGAGACGCCCTGGGCGTCGGGGGTCACGTGGTGGCCCCCGGCCACCGTAGGCGCGGGCCTGTGGATGGCGAGTTATGGGCTAGCTCGCCGTCCAGCCGTCTTATGACGACAGGCCGTGTCGACGGCGCGTTCGTGTTCCACGCGCGCCTCAAAGAGATGTCAGCAACCACGTAGGGGTCCGCACGGGCCGATGCTTGCCAGGGCTGCGGGACTGTTCGAAAGAGATACCGCGGCCCTGGAACACAAAGGGCAAAGAAGGAACATGGATGGGTTTTAGTCAGTACAAGTCTGACACTCCCTCCCGCTCTGCCCAGAGCGGGGGGGGTCATTTGATGATTTCCCATCCCAAAAAAAAAAAAAAAAAAAAAAAAGGACCCCCGAATCTGAAGGCAAGAAAAAATTAAACGCATTGTTGTCCAAATTGCGTTTAATGTTAATTGTTGGTTGTTACTGTTACTGTTAGCCTGTGTCTGTGTGACTATTGAGCAACGATCTTCTCATTTTGATTTCAAGTCTGAACATAAAATTACTAGCTTTGAAATAATATAGTAAAAAAAACAGAATAAGTTTTAAACTGATATCTTTTTGACGTCATCGAACCGTTAAAAATAAGAAAATCCGTTTTCTAAGAAATCGTCTTGAGTTTCTAAACGTCAATTCTCAGTAAAAGTTAACCTATTTTTTATGAAAGATTTGTTACTTTTTTTCCTCACAACGCTTTCCTTTGTACTGAGATAAATACCAAGATAAATCCTCATCATCCGATAAAATATCCACCAAATTCTCAGAAACGTCTTATGAAAAACTCGATACCAATTTTACCGCTTTGTAACATACCAAGACCCCTCAGAGTGGTCGATAGTCTGAAGCCCGAGATTCTGACAACCAGTCATTGCAAGGGGTAACGTGTTACCTATTAACTGGTTTCTGCAGGTCAGATTGGCAGTTGCTTTATGACGATACTGGTATTCAGTTTTCAGTTGCACCCGTTTAGACTGGAAGCTCCAAATATATTTGGGAAAGGCTTGGCAGATGATTTAGGGACTAACCTATTGACATCCACGAGGCACAAATCCGTATTCAGGTCTGCTACTGAAGAATTCTTGATTGAAAAATCAAACATAAAACCAAAGCATTTTACGAAAACCTCGGGTTGTACAACGTGCCTACTTTCAGTTTGTAAACTAACTCGTATGAGATTATGAGAAAACTGAAACTCTTTTGATTCCAATCCGCGATTTTCTATCTGCTACGTAAACACACAGTATTTCATACACACATAAATCACACGTATGTCCTTCTAGAGTAATTATAATTTTCTTATTTTTATGGGGCCTGGTGACCCGTAACACAGGATAGATTATTTCGGTCACCAGTCTCTCACAAATGGTTACTTTGTATATTTTATTTAAAACAGTATTAAATACAACTAACTTAACAATAAACTACAAAATGGCGTCAAAAAACTTGTATTTATATAACATAAGTAACTCCTTTTCACTATAACATTTATGATGAGAAATAAACGTATTATTTATTTATTATTTTAGAAGCAAAACAAGGTGAAGAGGAAAATTTTAAGAAAAACAAAAAAAAAATCTTCAATCAATTATTATTCACACATGTCAGTCCCAATCCAGGCTCCCGGTCTGCCGTTTTAAAGCGACCGCCGCACATAAATCTCGAACACTTTTCTACCCCCGACCACCCTTATATATTTGCAATTGGCCTGCGATAAATTTGAACCAAATTAACACTTCTAGCTGTATTCGATGAGATTTAATACGATTTTTATGTACACACCTACCCTCCGGCTTAGCCGCTAAGAATTTTAAATTAACGGCTTATTTTTCATTGAATTAACGAGAATTTTCTTTTTTTGTGGATAAAGCTGTTTGACTGCTGAGCATGAGGTCCTGGGTTCGATTCACTCGGGAAAAGTGTTATTGGCTTTTTCCATCAAATTAATAAAGAATTTCTCAGTAGGAGCCACGGAGGCTGGATTTGATGGCAATAGGCTCTCCCCCTATAACATGAGACTTAAACATAACTGGTGAAATGTGGGTGTACTATTAAGTACACCTTTGCCTAACCCCTCAGAGATTTCAGGCGTGATGTCATGTTATGTGATTTTGAAGCAGAAATCAAAAAGTAAGTTAACGCAACGTTGAATTTTTTATTATTATTAGTCTCGTATGTCCCACTGCTGGGCAAAGGCCTCCCCCATATCCTTCCAGGTACTCTTCTCCTTCGCCAGCTCGAACCAGCCTTTGTGATGCGCGTCTAAATCATCTTACCACCGTTTTATATCATCGTATTTGGGCCGGCGTCGGCGGCGCTGTCCATCCTCAGGCACCCATCGTGTTGAGACCTTGAAATAAGTTGGTATAAAATTTATCACTAGTTTGATCATTTTCATAAGTCGATTCTCAGACGACACCGCTCATTTGCGCAGTCGGGTGGAGGCGCCAAAGCAAATTTATTGGCGGGGCGCCATGCAGAGAAGCGGTCCAGCGATGACGTGTGCTAGGCATCAACGAATTTCATATAAGTCAATGCAACGCGAGATTCGCTTCGCCACCAAAACGTCGGATATCATGTGAAAGGCCAACCGATCATGAACCGTTTCCAGTGCAACTTCCATGTCATCTTGACTTGGATTGTAATATTGGTTATTGTACTGTGTGATCCGAATGCTAACAACTAAGACCAACGAACGAATCCAAGTGTCCAGGGCGTCAATTAGGGCAAATTCCCAATTGTCTTAATATAGAGGTTTGGGGGTACCGAGAACAGGGTATGAAGTTCTTCATCCCCCATAGAAAAGGGAGGATCCTCCGACCAGACGGGTGTTATGTCTGGTGGGCTACTGCCCGACAGTTGTAGTCGGGTTCTTCTATATAGTCTTAAGTCGCGGATAACTTTACTTGCGCGATGTAGGATTTAGGTGTATTTAGTTCATCGTCTGTGTCATAGATGGTGCTGTAGTACTTTTTGTTGTATGTTGCTGTAGTACTCTTTGTAGTGCCGCTACAGAGGTATGAAGAACAGGGTGTACAGTTCTTCATTCCCCATAGAAAAGGAGGATCCTCCGACCAGACGGGTATTGTGTCTGGTGGGCTACTGCCCGACAGTAATTGTCGTCAGTAATAATCATGCTTTTAATTGTTCTTCATTTGTGTTATAGATGGCGCTGTAATACTTTTTGTGCTATATTGTTACTGTTTGTGGTGCCACTACATCTTTCTTTGAGAGATCCATGCAAAGCAGTAGACGGATTTGGGCTTAAAATACTACGAAAGAACCATCTTGTATAAAGCGTTTTCTTCCTTTGGTAATACGCTTGCTTGTTGCCCAAACTCGACGCATAGAATCCGGATCGAATGTTTAAGTTAAAACCCTAACTCAATATGTTAATTCATATAAAATACCTTTTTCAGTCCGAAAGAGCAGTAACCTAGTGGTGTGACCGTCGGACTGCCAAATCATACCTCCGATTTTTCAGATTTATGTGCGTATTGTATAATAATCACTTGCTTCGGTGAAGGAAAACATCGTGAGGAAAGGAAACCAGCATGCCTGAGAGGTATTTGTTTCTTTTTTTGAGAGTTTTTTTTTGTTTTGATATTTTTTTTGGATAAAAATAGAAAGGGGAGGCCTTTGCCCAGCAGTGGGACACAAAGGAGGCTACCAAAAAAAAAAAAATTTTTTTGGGCTTGACGGCATGTAAAGTCAAGACTCTAACACCAGGTACGGCACTACACGATAAAGAAAGAAAACAAATAAATAACCTCGTCAAAGCTTATTCCAAGAATTCCTTCAATGTCCATGTTTGAACAGGGTAGTACCCTGGTAGTAAGACATGCCAGGGTAATTCACACACACATAATAAATTCTGAACATGTCTGCCCCGGGGTCACTTGAATTGCGTTTACTACCACAGAATATTCCAGAAGGTTGGTTTCATACAACGATCGAAAATGCAGGACATAGATACGCTTCACGTACATACAGCGAGTGCAAGCGAACTCGCGACCGGCTTTTGTTTGATATCACTGTATGTATGCGTCTATGTATGGACTGTAGATAAAGATATGAACATCATCATCTTTCATGCTTCTTGCTGGCTTCCATTTTAACATTTTTGAAAATTCACCCACGTAATCCGTCATCATCAAATCAAAATCAAATCAAATTTATTCGTAAATCTAGGTTTCATTACAAAAGGATATTATAATAAAATGGTTAGTTTGCTACATTTTACTCGAGAGCATACAAATAATAATAAAGTTAGTTGTGTCGAAACCACTGACACACATTTAAAATAAAATAACTCAATTACTTACATAATATCCATAATTTCCAATATCTACATAATAATAATCTAAATGTCATGTCATGTCATCTACCAATAATAACCATGTTGGAGTCAGCTTCCATTCTAACCGGATACAGCTGAATCTCAGTATTATACATGGAGCGACTGCCTATCTGACCTCCACAACCCAGTTAGTACTGGGTGATAGACGATACCCCTTGGTAAGGCTGGTTGTCAGACTTTCAGGCATCTGACTACTCGCAACGTCTATCAAAGATTTACAAATGACAGCCAGAACCTACAACTTAACGCGCTTTCCGATTCACGGAATGAACTCGATATATAATGATGGTCACCCATCCACAGACTGACCTTGACCAGCACTGCTTAACCTCGAAGATCAAACCATGCGGCTGTTATTATATAAATATTTATGTATAGTATGGAGTTGTTTTTCTGTTCTATTTGATTAGTATGTACTGTCGGATGGGTGTTTAGTTACTGTATGTAAATATTGACCTGAATTCTCTAGAGGCTCATAGTTAATTTCCAGAGAAAGCTTAAATGCAGCCAAAGGAAAAATGACAGAATTAACATTCGATATTATCCTAAATTCATAGGAAAATACTACATAACATAACATCATACCTGTAATCCCCGAAGGGTTAGGCAGAGGTTGTACTTAATGGTACACCCAAATTTCGCCAGTTATTTATTTATTTATCAACTTACATCTACCATTACAGCTAACCAATGCGGTAAATATGCCTTAATACATCCTTAACTTAATTTTTACTTATAACTAATATCTATAACTAATTACAAATAAAGCATTCCTTGTGAATTCACTCAGAGAACAACAGAATAGGTCCGTCTCACTCGCTATGAGGTTGAGCGTGTGGAGTGCACGCGTCAGCAGCGCCTCCTTTAAAAGGTTGCCATGTAGTAGGGGGCGAGCCTATTGCCATCAAGCGGGCACAAATCCAGGGTCCATGGGTGCTACTGAGAAATTTCTAATGGGGAGACCCAATAACACTTTGCCCGATGTGGGAATCGAACCCAGGACCTCATGCTCCACAGTCGCGCTTGCCACCAACGAAAATACTATTCAACTTTATTATTTCTTATAAGATTCTGGTTTTTTCAGCACAATTGTATTTTTTTCAACCCCTAACAAATTTACCCAATAAACTCTTAAATAAAAGATGGCTACTCAAATTATATCAAACGCTAAATAAAATAAACAAGTACAGGTGACACTGTATCTTAAAAAAGGTGTATTTTAATGTACGTGGGGAGCATAGCAATCATATAAACTGGGCCAAGTCCGCTAAGGTACCCCATGTGAGTGAACTACGAGAACCACCCTTAAACCTAAGACAATAAGGTGCAGTCAATGTTGTATATTGTTGTCCATGAAAAAGCGGTTGACAGTATGTCCGTCAAACTAAAGTAAACAGAGAAATAAGAGGGGGTTTACCTACAATGCGTGCACTTTACGTGGGTGGAAGCGGGCAGTTTTTTTGGTACGACGCCTGTAAAGTAAAATTATATAACAGGGAGCGTTTAAGGTCCTTGTGAATCATTCTAGTGAAAATTGCGATGACTTATATACAATATGTTAAAAAAAAACCTCCCGTCTGAAAGAGGCATATAGGTATACCAATGATATTACTAAATAAAAAAAGAAACATAAAATTTTAATGAATTTTAAAATGCATGATTTTTGTCCAAAATTACCACCATTTCCCTAAATTCTAACAAATTTTTAAAACGTAAAAGTACCATATTTCAGCCTTTCGGGCCCCTGCCTACCTGTAACGGCTGTCAAAGATCTGCAAATGACAGCCGGGACCAAAGCTTTGACATGCTTTCCGAGGCACGATAGAAACTCGGTATGCAGTCGGTGATCACTAATCCACGGACCAAGGCAAGCATGGCTTTCCGAGCGGCTGTTATTATATAGCCACAAGCACCTCGAATTCCAATCTAAACCTAACTTGTTATTCAAAAACGAAACCATATGCAAATCGTTATGCTATCAGCAATACTGTGTAAAAAGGCGCTAAACCGGACGAACTATAAAAGGCTTTAGACGTCCACTTCTATCCACAGACCTTTTTAGCCCTCTGCGACAAAATATGACCTTGAACAATACAAATAGAGACACAAACGAATGAGTGGGTAGCTCCTTTAGGCTCAAAGACAATGATTGAGGCAGACAAAGGTTGTAGTCGTATTTTTTTCTTGTTTTATAAACACGAGAATTGCTTATGTTATGGTCGCAGTTATGGAATAGTCAGGGAAATGGGTAGCAAGGCTGATTCATCAACTCCCTAGCCCTGTTCCAACTTTGTTGGGGTCTGCTTCCAGTCTTATCTAGCAGGTGAATACCAGTATTTTACATGGAGTGACTGTCTGTCTGACCTCCACAACCTTGGGTAATACGATACCCCTTGGCAAGAATGCTTGTCAAACTTTCGGGCTACTGACTACCTGTAACGACTGTCAAAGATCTACAAATGACAGTTGGGACAAACGGATGGAGGAAACTCGGTATGTGGTGAATGGTCACCCATCCATGTACCGACCTAGGCAAGCGCGGCTTAACTTTGAAGTTCGAACCGTGCGGCTGTTATTATTTAGCCACGAGTAGGGAGGCTGACTGCTCAGGGTGGATAGGTTACCAAAACTGTTTTTGTAATAGTAGCAGTTGTATTTTTATCCAGGAACGATATCTCATTCAAAAAAATCTATCTGTTAGTATTGCCGTTTTTCTAGCTGTTTGTGCCATTTTTTCCAAATGTTTGAATGGGGTTAGTGCGGGGCTCAACATAATAAGTAAAGTCAGAAGAACGTCTATGTTTCAGAACGAACGGAAAACTCTTCTGTACGTACTATAGGTGTCCCATTCAACTCAACCTCGTATAATATTATTTTAACTATGACATTTAAACGTCATGTTCGTGAACGGGCGCTGTCAGTTGGGAGTGTTCATCTCTTAAAATAAAATAAAATAAATAAATTCCATTTATTTCAGATCCGAGACCCATATAAAAATCGAAAATAGACGAAAATACAAACACATAAATTATAGCTAAAAACTAAATATCAGATTTACATTACATTAAATTAGAAATACCACGCCAAGCCACGCCATGCCACGCCACGTCTTAGCTGCCACGGTTTATTTTAATTTATTTAATTATAAATTGTTGATTTAATCTTTTACTCTGGACGCTTTTAATGTGCACGTCTTTCTACATAGTTCTCACATATAAGTGTAATCTCAACATGAATGATGTAACCAAGTTTTTGTCAAATCAAAATAATTTGATTTAAAAGAGTGTCCATGGCGTTTCTTGCCCATTCTTCTCCATAGAGATCTACGCTATGGAATATTAAACTACAGTACTTTCTCAAGATATTTATGCCTAGTGACTGTGCATGTAGCTTCGCTTTTTTTTGTTTTTTTGATATTCAAGTGCCTGTGATAAAGTGAAATAAATGCTTTGAGTTTGACAAGCCACTAATTTTTAAGAACATCCCCAAATTAATTGGGATAAGGGCAGGAAAATTGTGAGATATTAAAAATAACGTACATTTTGAATAACTCCTTAACGAGTTTTTTGTCTAGCAAGCTGTAGTACTTTTTCTAACCCTAAAAAAAATAGTGTTGAAAACAGAGACGTATTATCAAAAGAAATTAACTTAAAGAAAAATCTAGAGATAAAAAAACATGCTTGACTTATAAAAGGATTTTTTTCTGTCTCTTAAATCCCAAGTTACGTAAAGGGCAATAACTTTAAAAATGAATATTTTATATAAATCAAGGTTACACTGAAAAAAACATATGCTTGAGAATCATGAATTATTAAAAGTAGGTTGTAAAATCCCCTACTTCGCAAGAATAATGTTATAAGAATATTCGAGAGCTATATTCAAAATGGCGGGTTGGTAACTCAAATATTTATTGTAATCATGTGGTAACTTAGTTATTACAAAAGGCTTATTATGACGCCTGTTACCTCAAAGGACTAGGCAGAGGTGTGAACACGTGTAGTCAGTTATGTCTGAGTTCCTTTTAGAGGGCCAGTTTATTGCCATCAACCGGGCATGAATCGAGACCCGAAGGCTGCTAACGCAATCATCTCATCTGCCTAGCCTTTTCCCAAAAATTTTTTGGAGTCGGCTTCCAGTCTACCTGAATACCAGTATATTACATGGACTGCTTCGCTGGTCTAGTGGTCGCAATCACGACTGCTGAGCGTAAGGTCCTGAATTCGATTTCCGGGTCGGGCAAAGTGTTATTGGGTTTTTCCATCACGAATTTCTCAGTAGTAGCTACGGAGTCTGAATTTGTGCCCGGTTGATTACAAGAGGCTCGCTCCCTCCCTATTACATGGGGCTTAAAACACAACTGGTGGAAATGTGGATGTACTATTAGGTACATAGCATAATAGCATAATCAGCCTATAATGTTCCCACTGCTGGGACACAGGCCTCCTCTCTATGAGAGGGAATGGGCTATAATCCAGCACGCGGGCCCAGTGCGGGTTGGTAGATGTCACATGTCTTCGAAATTTTGGTTCTAGGACATGCCGGTTTCCTCACGATGTTTTCTTTCACCGTTTTGAAAGCAGTGGTGATGAAATAAATTACACATAGCAATGCGCCCGCCTGGGTTCGAACCCACGACTTACTGTTCGTAAGTCAGGGCCGCCACCACTGGGCCATCGCTGCTCTCTTACTTACTATTTACTGCTTCACGATTAGGTACACCTCTGCCTAATCCTTCGGAGATTACAGGTGTTTTATTATGTTATGTAAAACTACGCTTACAAGCATTATAAAAGCATTTACTACGGTAAACGACTGCTCAAAATAAGCTAGGTACCTACCTATTACTTAAACAAAAGTCCATCCATATTAAAATAATTTTTTAAACGTTCCACATTAATTCATGAATAACTAACCGTACAAAGTTTGTACAGTGCAAAGCAAACAGATTGTGTTATGTCCCATTTACCGGTAAATTGCAGACTTTTAAGACATCTTTTGTTTCACAACTTGGCTCAGAATTACTTTATTACGTTACCAAGAACTTACATCACAAGATAGTTTCTTCTAGAAAGTTCTTTGAGTCTTACATAAACTATTACGTTGCATGATTGTAAAATATTACCCTTAAAGGACGCGTAACACGATTTCTTTAAAAGAGCTTTTGTTAGAAAATTTAATTTAACTTGCCTTGTTAGTTTGTTTGTTTGTGGTCAAATCTTGCAACTGAATTTGAAACCAGTTCCTCCCGACCGATTCAGCTGAAATTTTGCACCCACATTTGGTTCTGGTGACAATACATTTTTATGACAGACATGACTTGATCCTGCAGCCAGGATCGCCTCCTCACTAGAGAACTCCTCAATGGTTAATAGCATGGACACGAAACTTTGTATACGCGTTCAATGTTGATCGATAAACCTAATCTTCTTTACATTTTAATAAAAATTTTGTTTCTTATTTTACCATGCCTTTAAATATGAAGAAAAGCTATCTGCATCAGCGACACGCGTGTTATGACACCGTCTGTGTAGAAAACAAAATAATGCCGAGTCTCCGCAACTCAACTAACGGAGTACTGACGCGCAGATGTCGCTTGTCGCAAGAGATGAAAGAAAGAAAGAAAGAAAGAAAGAAAGAAAGAGATAAAGAAAGAAAGAAAGAAAGAAAGAGAGAAAGAAAGAAAGAAAGAAAGAGAGAAAGAAAGAAAGAAAGAAAGAAAGAAAGAAAAGATATTTATTTGCCGCAGGGACATGACATGCATCACACAAAATTACAAAAAAAAAATAACAAAACACAAATAAAACAAACAAGTAGAACAAAAAAGAAAAAAAATTAACAGCTTGCACGTCGTGACTGCGACAAGCAGGTTACCACTTAGCATGATGCTGTGCTATGTGGGCCCCCCCACAACACAACGCTGGTTTTCAGTGGTCACCCGTGACCACTGAAAACCAGAGCCACTGAAGTTATCTCTGTTTTCCTGTACCAGAATGATGTTCAGGGAATAGCTTTATTGTTTCACTAGCTTATGCTCGCGGCTTCGACCGCGTCGAGCTTCGTAAAAGTACGAATACCACGGGATAGTACAACCGGGATAACAAGACCTATGTAATCCATTATAAACTATCTGTAAGCGAATTGCATCCACATTCGTACAGCAGTTATCGCGTGAAAAAGCAAAAAATATCCATCCATTCATCCTTACAAACTTTCGCATATAATCGCAGAAAATTAACCAAAAAGAATTTACACAAAAAAACGGGACCACCTTTCACCCCAAAAACCATACATCACCTTTTAAACTACCATAAACCACAAATTACACTCTTAACACCAAAATGTTAAACAATCCGCAAAAAGAATCCCGTTATCAGTTTGACATCGTTTAATCCGGGATTTATAAAAGGAAGAAAAGAAACGATAGAAAACGAATTCGAAAAATTTGAATTTCATGAACGCATTCGCCTCCTTTTGAAATTAGAACGTGGAATTCCATGTTCAAACGTATTTCCCACGTAGAAATGCGGGCGTCGAGTGCGCTCTTAGTCGAGCAAGTAATTTGTTTTTAATTGGTCAGCGCGGCTTTTGAACATTTTAAAATTAAACATTACGTATGCGGGATTAAAAATGTCTATCGGTGGTGACGGGTTAACGGTTTACGGGTTTTTTTATGGTGTTGGTTAAATGATTATGTAGAAAGTTCATATTGTATAGGTCAGTTAGTATGATGGCTAAGTTATTGCCATAAGTATACTAATTTCCAGACGCCAGCACTTCAAGCTTCTTCTTCAAATTTCTATAATAGATTTTTAACTTTATCGCTAAAGCACTAGGTTCAAGGTTAATTGAGACAATTTACGGTTCCGGGTAGCTTGTTGTGCTGGCGTCTGTACATTTTGTAGTAACGTATTTAAAGAAAATTTAAAAATGACTTTCTTTCTCGCTTGTCTAGTGATTACAACTTTACTGTTGAGTATAAGGGTCTAGGTTCGAATCCCAGGTCGTGCAGTGTTATTAAGTTTTTCCATCAATAATAAATCATAGGAGTAGCCGCCTGGAGTCTGGATCTATGCTATTATTATATAGGACTTAAGCATAGCTGGCCAAAAGTACGTGTGTTATAAGTACACTACTATGTACTCTGCTGAACCTTTTAACAAAATACAAGCGTGTTGTTCATCATCATTTCCTGCCCTTATTTGGGGGTCTTATTTGAGGTCGGCATAGCATGTCTTCTTCGTCCATACTTCTCTATTACCTGTCATCTCAGCAGTCACATCCTCTCTAGCCATTTCATTCTTCCACAGTCTTCTTCTACTCTTATAGCCATCTACATTCACACTCAACATTTTCCTCATTCCTCCGTATCACATGTCCATACCACGATAAGCGATTACCACACACTTTTTAGTCACCGGCGCCACTTTCAGACTTCCTCTTATGTACTCATACATAAGAAGAAATGGAATAAAAAATTGAATGCGCGAAAGGATAAAATAAGGAATGATCCTTATTTTATCCATTTGCGTTTTATTTATTTTTATTTATTTGGAACAACAAACAATTACATAATAAAGCATAGGAGAGACATACAACTTAAAATTAACAATTATGTAATCAACGGCGTTATTCACAGAATATATAAACAAAATATTAATAACACGCTTCAAAGAGAAGTTAAAAGTGACAAAAATATGAATAAAAACAAAAAACAGTGATTTTAAAATTTTTAAATAATACGTTAGTGCATTGATTATGAAACATAATAATCTATGAGTAAAAGGACAAGATGTCTAATTCCTTGATTGCCTTGTGAGTCGAGTTTTGGAATCTTCCACGTGCTGCACAGAATAAATCGATGTCAAGAAAGTGTTTATTATAATTGTCAACAAGACGTCGCAACGGTGCTCGAACACCAGCATTTGTTCGACATGCTCTCACTGCAAACAATGGTTGCTTGCGCACTGCACGCAAATGCATTCTTCTGGGAACTAAATAACAGATTCTGTTGCATATATCAGAACAGTCGTACGTGTTTCTGCAGAGGTCGTACAGGAGCACGGTCTCCAGAAACATCCGCCAGCCAGTAAGACTTAGAAGATTATATTTTCTCAGTATATCGACATAAGACGCAGAAGAGTGAACACCACACATTCCCCTATAGCATTCTCATCTCAGCCACATGCAAATGCTTTTCATTCATACATAGGTATGTGGTGTGGCCCAACATTCTGATCTATACAAGACAGCAGGTCTAACCATGGTTTTATAAATATTCGCCTTGAGTTTAAGGGGAATGCGGGTGTCGCATATTGTTCCCGTGACCTGCCGCCATGTAATCCATCATCATTCTCTTGCCCTTATCCCAATTCATTTGGGGTCGGCGCAGCATGTCTTCGTCTTCCATACTTCTCTATGACTCGTCATCTCATCAGACACCTCCTTTCTTGCCATATCATTCTTTACACAGTCCATCCATCGTTTCTTTGGTCTCTCAAAAAAACTCATATACCCATCCACATTCATACTCAAAACTTTCCTCACAACATTTTCCTCATTCCTCCGCATCACATGCCCATACCACGACAACCGATTACCACACAACTTTTCAGTCACCGGCGCCTCAGACTTCCTCTTATCCAGTGTTAATTCTGTGACTCCGTTCTATTTTGCCATCGTGTTGCTATGTATAAAAATAAACGTAAGGTGTAATAGGATCAGAATATGTTTCATAACATTAACTCATAATACCCTGGTTTTGTATTGAGGCACGTAAGAACCGGGGATCTCCTCAAATGCCGTCCAAAAGAGATAGTCGTGGAATCGTCTTATATATCCTCAAGATTATCTTTTCCAGCACAGTATAGGCATTTAATTTCCTGTAAGTTTCTATAAGTCCTTTTTTTAAGGGTTCATGGCTAAATAATAACTTGGATTTTTGAGGTTAAGCAACACTTGCCAAAATGAGTCCGTGGATGGGTGATCGTTCATTACGCATTGAGACTCTCTCAGCCTTGAACTGTTGGTCCCGGCTGTCATTTGTAGATCTTGGACCATCGTTACTGGTAGTTAAAAGCCCGAGTCTGACCACCAGCCTTACCAAGGGGTATCGTGTTACCCATTTACTGATTTGGGTAGCTCATCGAGTTAGATTGGAAGCTGATACCAACGACAGGAAAAGACTAAGTAGATCTTTCTTTTTTCTTGAGATTAAAGCCTAACCTGGTGTCAGAATTTTTATGCCGCCCATGGGCCTCTGACTTGGCTTCACATGCCATCGAGAAATATCTCCTAGGCATGCTGGTTTGGTTGCCTCACGATGTTTTCTTTCAAAGAAGTAAGTGATAATTATACAAAACGCACAAGAATGGGATGCATGTCTTGGGTTCGAACTCGAGACCTATGCGTTAGCAGTCCGACGGTCACACCACTAGGCTATCACTGTTGCTAAGTAGGTACGATTATTTTATTCTTATCACGACAAACATAAGATCATGCCGGTATCCACGAAGGGTTAGTCAGAGGTATCCCTAATTTTACACCCACATTTCTTCGATAATTTTCTAGTTCCATGTACTAAAGAGCGACCCTATTGCCATCAAACCGGGGCAAATCTAAGCTCTGTGTCTTTCAGAGAATTTCCTGAAGGGTAAAACCCTATAACACGACCCGGGAATCGAACCCAGGACCTCATGCTCAGCAGTCGCGCTTGCGACCTAGACCACCGAGGCAGTCCCAACACAACAATACCTAAGAATTTGATCTTCCCGCTCTGAAAGACATATCTAGGTACCTATCCTACTTATACATAAAGTACATAGTGGCGTGTATGCCACAATATTGAAACTTATTACTCCTGAAGTCCTGACAGGTTTCAAGGAAATGGCTGCATAATAGAAACCATCTTCTTGGAATATATCAAAGTAGTTTGTGTTTTGAGCTGTTGTTCTGAACATCTATTTTAAGACAGGTTTCAATTTGCATTCTAAATGAAACTGTACTGTTTTTTTGCTCGTGGCTAAATAATAATAGCCGTACTGGTCGATCCTTAAGGTTAAGCAGCGCTTGCCAAGGTCAGTCTGTGGATGGGGTGATCATCTATTGCATACCGGGTTTCTTCCGTGGCTCGGTAAGTGTGTAGCTGTTGGTTCATGCTGATGTATGACAGTCGTCGTCGCCAGTCCATAGTCTCCCAGTCTTACCAAGGGGTATCGTACTTATAACCCAGTACTAACCCGGTTGTGGAGGTTGGATCAGAGTAGCTCCGTGTTGAGACTGGTAGCCGACCCCTACATAGTTCACAAAATGGCTGGGCAGATGATGATGTACTGTTTCTAAACATTGCTCAATTTTAGTAAGGAAACTGACGATTGAAAATCTTTAATATTAATCCATGAATTATTCGGTACTAATAACTTGAAAGACAGAAAAATAACTATATTTTTGTAGTGTTTATTATATTTCCTAGAGGTAGTTGTTTTATATTATAAGTATAACCCAAGTACTGTTTATTTTATTATCATATTTATGTAAAAATATTTATGCTGTCTTGGCTTCCGTACGTTTTTTCACGGGTGACCACTGAAAACCAGCGTTGTGCTGTGGGCCCCCCATAGCACAGCATCATGCTGAGTGGTAACCTGCTTGTCGCAGTCACGACGTGCAAGCTGTTAATTTTTTTCTTTTTTGTTCCGTCCTGTTGTATTTATTTGTTTTATTTGTGTTTTTTGTCATTTTGTGTGATGCACGTCATGTACCTGCGGCAAATAAATATATTTTCTTTCTTTCTTTCTTCTTTATATAATATTATCACTCCTGTCAACTAATCCTTGAAACCACACACCCCTCTTCAATCAAAAAGTATTATTTCATAAAAATATCATTAGCATAATGGAAGTACCAGGGCGACATAAAAACTAAGGAGCCAACGAAACAGTGGATAATATCAGCGGCTCTAGACTACGGGACCCACGGAAACACGCAAATGAGAATTTTATGATATGTCCGCGTTTGGGGGTTAGTTGAATACTATGGAAAGAGATCACCGGTTCTTTGTTGTTTTTTAGATGTTTAGTTTTTGTGTCGCGATGAACATTCAGAATGTGAACATGTTTAAAAATAAACTCAGGGCTTTGTTAATCAATAAAGCCTATTACAGCATTGACGTATATTGTAATGACAGAAAATCTTAAAAACTAATATTCAATTAAACTTAAATTAAATATGTGTACATACCTACCCATTGCTCTTTGACATTTTTATAATTGTTGCTTTTTTATTCTTAATATTTTGACGTTGAATGTATGTATTTTTGTAGCATTTTCTGTTAGGGACTTTGTTCTGTGTCAATAAGAATATTAATATTTGTAAAGTTAGTATTTTTTTAATTTGAATAGACGTTCTAACTTCGATGATGGGTGAGGAACTAGGTTACTTATATTATAATTGTTTATGTGTTTATTTTTGTGTGTACCTACTGTGCAAATATTTCGACACAAATGTATTTTTGTTATGAAATAAATAACTTGAACTTGAACTTAACTTGATGGCGCAGAGATTAAGGCCTCGCCTCTCATAAACGAGGTTGTGGGTTCAAATCTGGGCAAGTACCAATGTGACTTTTAAGTTTATCTTGGACATGACTGATATCGGTAAAGGAAAACATTGTGAGGACAACTCGAGTTATAATTAATATACGGCTGGAATTACCAACCTATTTTGAGCAGCGTGGTGATCAATACTGGTGCCTTCTCCGCATGAGAAGAGTCCTTTAACCAGCAGTGGGACAGGCAGGTATAATAGGCTTTTGTTATTTAAATAATATTATGAATGGTTTTGAAGTTACTGGAGTTTGTCTACTATTAAACCTGAGTAATCGATGTTATGGTACGCTTGGATAGCATTGTATTAGCTTAGCTCCTTGCGAAATGGATTATTCGAGGAAGCATCAAAAGCTAAAGGCATGGTGCCTATTATAAAGCCGTTAAGCTGCATTGCCATTTGCTTTGAAGAGTATTTACATAGGTATTTAAGACCTCGTTCCGGCTTTATCACCCTAAGGTTGAATTTTACTTGCACGCCTTGCTTTTAGTGATGGCCTAGTGGTGTGTCCGTCGGACTGCTAAGTCATAGGTCTAAAGTTCGAACCCAAGACACGCAGTTCTGACTTTTCGAATTTATGTGCGTATTGTATAATTATCATTTGCTACGGTGAAGTAAAAACATCGAGAGGAAACCAGCACGCCAGAGAGATATTTCTCGACGACATGTAAAGCCAAGTCAGGGCCCATGGGCGACATAAAAACTCTGTCACCAGATTAGGCACTAACCACACCATAAAGAAAGAAAGAACTTGCACGCCATAAAAGCCTAGGTCTATTTGTCTATGTCGTAAGATGTATAGTTTCAACCTTAGTGAAGTTTCAATTTACTGGGGATTGTTGCCAAAACCGTTAAATTAATGAGGTCGACTATGGTATGTTGCTGGTTTCTAAAATTACTGGAACATGAGACATTTGAATCTACACTTTTGGGTTGGCAAAACCTCTTACAGCGGTTAATAATATCACCGCTTAAAAACATAAGTGGCTAGTACCTCTCGAATGGGCCAAACTTATATCTACTGTACGGTAGGTATTAAGTCATCGCGAGGTACTTGTCTTTTCATAAATATTGCCTTCCTTTTCCCAACTGTTTTGGGGTTAGCTTCCAATCTAACCAGATGCAGCTGCATCTGGAATACCAGTATTTTACATGGAGCGACTGCCTATCTGAACTCCACAAAACAGTTAGCACTGGGTAATACGATACCCCTTGGTAAGAATGGTTGTCAGACTGTCGGGCCACTGACTCTTAACGACTATCAAAGATCTAGAATTGGTAGCCGGGACCAACTTAACGTGCTTTCCGAGGCAAGGGGGAAACTAGGTATGTAATGTTTGGCCACCCATCCATGGCCCAACCTAGGCAAGTGCCGCTTAAAGATTGAACCGAGCGGCTGTGCTTATTTAGCCACGAGCTCCTCCTTCAGTCACATTTCAATTGCAGATTTTTTTATTGAAAGATAAAAAATATTTTTTTATAAAATCCTCCTCCACACTAACCTAGCCATATATTTTCGCGTTGACCGCAACAGAGTATTATTAAAACATTATTTACGTAGGAGAAATGTATTTTTGACTACGAAATGTCCCGGCTTCGTTTACATTTCGGCCTAAAACTTTCGACTGTGTTCATGTGCCAAGTTGGCAGAATAGTTACAATATGAATATTTTTTTCATGAATTTTGGCTTTATTATATTGAATAGGTATAAAAATCTAACTAGATTACTATAATTTACCAAGTTTCTGCTTCTGGGAAACAAAGGTCTTGTTGGGTATCACAAGTCATTGATTTTTTTTTTTTTTAAGGCATCTCGGTTTCTTCACGAGGTTGTGATAGCAGTGGTGATGAATTATTATCATCATCTCCATTCTTCTGTCCTTATCTCAATTAATTTGCATATCCTTTTCTTAGTAATCTTCACCGCATTCTTTTCATGTTATTTGTTATTAATTTGAATGATTATTTCTTAAAAGATTTGCATTTTAAATAAATAAAAAGGTATTTTCAACAACGAACATTCTGTCTTATGGTTATGATGGATTGTACCTACTACACAAAAAGTAGCATATTAAGATTGTTCAATACAATGTGAATTGTGAATTTTGATATGTCTAAATTATTATAAATTAATGCAATTAATTTATAGTAATTTATACTAATTTAGAATCAAATTAAATATTTTGTTATTTTTTCTTGTTTTTTTATGTGTGCAACATTATAGTGAATTAAAAATGTTTTTTTAAGTTTGGCAACACACACTTTTTCTTGTTAGGTTATAAAACTCGTTGAGTGTAGCTCACCATTACCTTTTGCTTTTTATTTATATATAAGTGATATATTTTACTTTCTCTTTTTGTTTTATCACAAACAAAGATTGTTACCAGTCCATAGTAGTAATTTTTTAACTAGTTTACAATCTAATCTAAAGGGTGTAAAAAAAGCCCTTAACGAAACCGAAAGACGCTTGTTCTCCCCATCATTGCGATTATTTTTTTGTTCTGGATTATACTTGGGAACCCTCTAGTTACGGAGATATTTGAAGTCAAGGTTTCAATTTTTGCACAAGTTAAAAAAAATAAATACTAGTTAAGGTTATAAATTGACTTTAATTACCTCAATGACCTGTTTACTATTCAAGCACCCATCAGCACAATGTTTTGAGTGCGTTACACTGAGTTTTACCGTGAAACGTGATTTTTCACCCCAAAAAAAAGTCGTTTCCCATGAATATTTTTTCGTAGGGTTACTTAGTTTGATGTACAGAATGCTTGGTTGACGGCTTCGTGAAGGGTCCGTTTACACCCTTTATATAACACAGTACCTACAGTATAATTCCAAACAACTTCAACTGTACAAGGTGTGATGTTTGACGGACTAAATTCCCCACAGTTCGAGTTTGTAACTTGTTATAACTTATGTTGTAAGTAAATTGTCGCCTCAACTTCACTCGCGTTTAGACCTTACACAGTTGGACTGCCTCGATGTATGTTCCTTCACGCATATATGCATCTGTAGCATCTATATGGCTCTGATTCAAAAGTATCTTTCTTTCTTTTTATGCTGCCCATGGGACAGAGTCTGACTTGCCTTTAAAAGCCGTGGCCATGATGAAATATCTCTCAGGCATGCTGATTTTCTCACGATATTTTCTTTCAAACAAGTAATAATTATACAATAGCCACATGAATCCAAAACACGCCTCGATTTGAGACCCATGAGTTGGCAGTCCGACGGTCACACCACTAGGCTATCACTTCTTTAAAAGTATCTGATGAGTTAGGAATAATTTCGGAACAGGGAGAAGGAATGAGAAAAATGTCGTGAGAAAAGTGTTGGGTATTATTGTGGATGGGTATAAGAGTAGAAGAAGAAAAATAAACTATGGATGGACTGTGTAAAGGATGATATAGCAAAGTGACTAATGAGATGAGAAGTATGGAAGAAGAAGATATGCTAAGCCGACCCCAAATAAATTTAGATGGCGTCAGGAGAATGATGAATAATTAGTTTTGGAATAAGGCAAGGCTGGGATGATGCCTGCGGTCAGCAAGTTAACCTACGTACTATGTATGATAACTAGAAACTTCACTAACTATCGAATGATGAAGAAGTTATAGACATGAAGGCTTGCTATATAATACAGACATGTGTTGTTCAGGAGTTTGTTCCGGCACATCTTCTGAAGAATCTGACGCATACATCTGTCTGTACATAAGTCCATTCATAGTCGTATGTTAAACCAATTAAGTTAGACCAATATGAAAAATACACGATGTTTTACGACCAAAGAGTTTTCACTATGCCAACTATCGAATGTAAGATAGCGACGAGGTTTCCTAAGTTTAGTTCAGACAGATGTGTAGCTGGGGAGTTTGTTGTGCCACGACTGCTTCTCCCGGTGTATTCCTATTGGCCACACCACCCGCGTCCCCACTGGTGGGGCCAGTGGGAATTTATAAGAGAGCTTCAGCCTTAGGGCATTTAATGGAACGCATTACACATGCCCATTCTTCTGCATGAAGAAGAAGCAAGAAACGAAACTGCAAGTTAGCAGCCTATTTTGAATAAATGACTTATTTGTGACTAAAGCGAGAGTTGGACCATTAACATTGCAAAAGCCACCCATCTCACAATGACAAATGAACATCAGAACTACACAAAACTTCGCAGACCAAGATCTTGTAGCCCACTTCCAATCAGACCTAACTTTGGCCCTTTAAAATCCAACTTTGGGCTTAAAGGCTACCCGCATACTATCACCCATTATATATTATAAGGTCTAACTATTCATACACGAACTATTTTCAGGGAATCATCTAACGGCTATAACGAAGCCATTTCAAGGGATTATTTTTTTATTTGAGTATATTTTTATAAAAATAAATAATTTAAAATTACTTGACCCACAAAATAAATACTAGCTCCTTATTTTTGAACATCCATTACGCTAGTTTACTACGTCGTAATTACCTACTGTCATTGTTAGAATATGAGAGTAAAGGTTTTATGCAAAAAGTCTCGAAAAATTTTAGAATTATAATAATTTCGTAAAAAAAAACACTCCGATATTTTTTTTTTCGTTGCAATGGCGACTTTACGACTTATAGAAGTTACTCTTAAAATATTTCGTGTATGAAAAGATAGACCTTATATTAGGGGTTAAAGTATGAAATTACCGATTTGTATGGTCAATTTCGTGAAAAGTGATATTTCCATCCTAACATTTTGTTATTTTTCTTGGAAACGTCGGAACCGATTTTGATGCAATTTCAAACTATAGTTAGAATAAAAAACGCTGCGTTGCACTGCGTATCTTAAATTCTCAAAACACACTCTATGATAAGAATATACCAACTTGAAGTAGTGAAACCGATGGCAAATTGAAACTGGTGTTTTGACACACTATTTGACTCTATGAGGTAATGTGCAACTAGTACGGTTTTTAAACTCTATAAGGTACGTGGTTTAACAAATAATCAAATAAAGATGGAATTAGAAAAAATATAACTATACGTCAAAGTTACAAACAGAACAAAATGTAAAGACCTATTATTATCAAATACTAAACTATGCCTAGTAGGTATAGTGGTCGCAAGCGCTACTGCAGAGCGTGAACACCTGAGTTCGATTACTAGCTCGGGAAAAGTTTAAATGGGTTTTATCCACCAGGTTTTTTTGCAAGAGCAACCTGGAGTTAGGTCTTATGCCTGGTTGATGGCAATATAGGGTAGCCCCTTTTACATAACCATCATCATCTACCTCGCCTTTTCCCAACTATATTGGGGTCGGCTTCCAGTCTAATCGGATGCGGCTGAATACCAGTATTTTACATGCAACGACTGCCTATCTGACCTCACAACCCAGTTAGTACTGGATAATACGAGACACCTTGGTAAGGCTGATTGTCAGTCTTCCGGGCCACTGACTACCTATAACGAATGTCAAAGATCTACAAATGACAGCCGGGACCCACGGCTTAACGTGCTTTCCGAGGCACAGAGGAAACTTGGTATATAATGGTCCCCGTTTTACATAACCATTCCCAAACTATTTATTTGAATCCTTATTCCACATTTTCCTGGAGCTAGCAATGTCGTCATCTCAGCAGTTACCTTCATTCTAGACATGTCATCCTTCACACAGTCCATCCATCGTTTCTAATACATTATACCTAAGCAAAACAGAACTGGCGAAATGTGTTTTTGCGTTATAAGTAGACCTCTGCCTAACTTCACATCAATTACAGGCGTGATGTTTCTAAACTATGATAAACAGGAAATGGCCATAGAAGGTAGAATAAACTGTTGATTGAAGTTCCGGTGGCCCGTGGACCGGTGGCCGGATATTGCGAGCCGACAAAGGGGGGGATAACTGAAACTTTGCTTTCAGTACTTGTTTCTTAAAGATAAAGGTGGATGGTTGACCTCAATAGCAGTGGATAGGGAAGACAGAAGTTCCAGCTATTGATTTAGAGATAGATAGAGACAAGAAAAGAACAAAAATGAAAAGTGGCTGTGCTGAGGGCCAAGGCAAAACCGTGGATTCACCCGCGTGGAGTACGGTTATTGTTCCTCGGGATCGTACTATCGAGATAAACAATATCGTATGTTTTAACTACTTAGCTAAAAACTTAACTATTTAATTTATAAACTATCTGGGAGCCAAATCCATTCAATAGTTTTTGCGTGAAAGAGTAACAAACACCCACCACCCATACATCGTCACAAACTTTTGCATTGATAAGAAGAGAAGAAGAAAAAGAAGAAGAAAGAGAATAAAGCAGAAGCAGAGAAGAAAAAGAAGAAAGCAGACGAAGAGAAGAAGAAAGAAGAAAGCAGAAGAAGAGAAGAAGAAAGAAGAAAGCAGACGAAGAGAAGAAGAAAGAAGAAAGCAGACGAAGAGAAGATGAAAGCAGAAGAAGAAAAGTAGAAAGCTGAAGAAGAAAGAAGAAAGCAGACGAAGAGAAGAAGAAAGAAGAAAGCTAAGAAGAAAAGAAGTAAGAAGTAGTAAGATGATGATGATGAAAACTTAAAAAATAGTTAACTTATCGAAAAGCTTTTAGAGGTATGACGAACACGGTGTAAAGTTCTTCATCCCTGATTGATAAGGGAGGATCCTCCGACAAGATGGGTGTTGTGTCTGTCCGTGGTTATAGTCAACTTGTTGAATATATCCTTAAGTCGCGGATAACTCTGATAGCGCGATGCAGGATGTAAGTTCTTAATTTACGAGAATGAGTGAAAGGCGACGAAGAAAATGTATTTACAACGCAGATGTAAGTGGCAGCGCAGGGAGGGGACGCCCTAGAAGGACACACACTAATCTTATTGGGGAGGCCCTTCAGAAAGGTTATACAGCAGGACAGCCGGCGTGCGTGTATGACCAGATGTATGAACGTGGACGAAGCGAAAGGAGTATGTAAGGATAGTAGCAGGTGGCGTGGTATAGTTTATGTTAAAGTTTATGTTTGAAAGCGTAATTGTGTTCTGCTTACTTTCGCCGTAGTTTACTGACTTGGCTTTCTGCATCTCGTCTGTGTAGAAACTTTGAGATCATTCTTTGTCGGCCGCAGTGCTCAGATTGTGTTTTTTTCTAAGTAATGGGTTTGTTGGAGTATTTACTTCGTGCCTAGTTCTTCAGTCTACTTCATCTGTGTTTAAAAAACTTGTACTTCTAATGTTACTGTAACGAGGTTAGTAGTTAAGTCAAGTTGGTTTTAACAATCTTATTATTTTGATATAAAATCTCCCCTGTATTTCCCTGAGTGTTTGGCAAATGCGTAGGTATCTATTATGTGTTTTCCCATACTTCGTAGGTTACGTTTTAGTCCCATGTTATGAAACGAACCAAAAACCATCGCCATCATCTGATTAACCTTTTCCCACTATGTTGGGGTCGGCTTCCAGTCTACCCAGATGTAGCTGAATACCAGTATTTTACATGGAGCGACTGCCTATCTGACTTTCCCAACGCAGTTAGTACTGGGTAATACGATATCCCTTGGTAAGATTTATTGTCAGACTTTCGGGCAACTGACTACCTGTGACGACTGTCAAAGATCTACAAATGACAGCCGGGATTTAAGCCACAGAGGTATCTCGGTATGTAATGGATGGTCATCGATCACCCATCCATGGACCGACCTTGGCAAGCTCGGCTTAACCTTGAAGATCGGCGCGTGCGGCTATTGTTGTTTGTCATCAACCGGGCTCAAACATAGACTATGGGGTGATAATGTGAAATTAAGTAACGTATCTCATAACAAATTATTATGACATGTTGCGCCATCATTATTCTCTTGCCTTGTCCCAATTTGGTCGGCATGATGGCCACCGGCCACCGAAAGCGCCAGCCTCGCGGCCAGTCTCGCGGGCCTGTGGACGGCTAGTTATGGGCTAAGCTCGCCGTCCGGCCGTCTTATGACGACAGGCCGTGTCGACGGCGCGTTTGTGTTCCACGCGCGCCACGTAGGGGTCCGCATGGTCCGATGTCTGCCAGGGCTGCGGGACTGTTCGAAAGAGACACCGCGGCCCTGGAACACAAAGGGCAAAGAAGAAACATGGATGGGTTTTAGTCAGTACAAGTCTGACACTCCGGGGGTCATTTGATGATTCCCCATCCTAAAAAAAAAAGCATGTCTTTTTCTTCCATACTTCTCTCTATTACTCGTCATCGTAACATGACATGCTACGCCGACCCCAAATAAATTGTGATAAGGGTAGGCGACTGATGATGATCCATTAACTAGTTATTTTCAGACCTAAGCCCCAATCTCGGCTAGATTTCTCCTACCTAAAAAACCAAAACTGATATTTATCAATCCGTTTAGCTACTCTTAGCAAATCCTCATAAAATCGAGTCTCGAGGTCTTCGCCCGCTATACTGATCTGAAGTGCACTTCCAAACGATATCCTATCTTATACTACTTGAGATGAAAGTAGAATTCTAGGTAAAAGATTTTTGGCAATATCTAGCTTTTATTGCCTAGATTTATGCTGAAATGAAATTTGAGCATTTTCGGCGAAGAATTAAAGGTATTTTGTGCGTAAAATTTATTGGACTTTATTTTTTAATAAGTTGGAAATTCTGAGGATTTTTTTTCGTCAGTAGTTTTTTATTAATCTCTTGATTTGATCGTTTTTCAAAACATCAATTTATTACTATTAGGTATTTTGTGTAATGATTCACCTTGGGGTACTATAGTACCTCTCTAGAGTTATTGTTAGGCATCTTCTTCTTAGTGTATCTATGGCAAATTTTCATTAAATATATTTGGCCCAAAATTCAGCTATGCGAACTCCTGAGGCAGTCATAAGATCGTCAAGTGTGCAGGTGTCAGAGTATGCTGCGACAAAGATATATACCTAATCATTAGAAAATATTGAGTTATCAAATTTTTTTCTAATGATTTTCTTTTATGTCAATTTACATCTTATTTTTATTTTACACATCTGTGCCTATAATAATCATGAATGAAAAGAACATTTATTTAGTGAAAAAAAATTTACAGCTAATTTTTTTTTTTTAATCTGTTGTTCCATATGTTTTAACCGTGTAAGTAGGTACTTTTGTAGGAAACAGCAGATTTTTTTTGAAAAATTTCATTGTGGGGTTTCGGAATGATGTATTGAAAACGTAGTAGCCGTATTTACGTCGATATCCAATCTGTATACCATAAACTATTATCATTTAATTGAAATAGAAATAAACTTATACGGTCACTTGAAAACCGAATAAAATTTTATTATGATTCTTCAATCATCTCAAAATAGGCACTAGAAAGAAAGTTATAGACTACTCAAAAACCCTAATATCGTCCCTCAATAAGTCATAACAGCTACTTACAAGTAGGGTCCCTCATACCCCCGTCGAGTGCAGTGCTAACTGATATTCCATGCGATTAAACCCGGGGCCCTGTCGTTTTTCGAACGGTTTAACATTATTGGCCCTTAAATTGTCTCGATAACACGGTACGGGAATTTGGGAATAGTGTTTTTTAATTAATTGAGCAAGTGTATGTTTTGGGGAGGAATTGCTGTTGGCGTGATGAGTTGCACTTGTTTGGGACAAATTGGGGTGAAAAAGCAACATAGATACCTAGAGGGGTGGTAAGCTTAGGGTAACTTACGTGATGTGGTTGGGGCTGGGCATCAAGCAGGCACTTTCCTTCATGTAATTTCTTTCAACACCACTGCTTTCAAAACGGTGCAAGAAAACATTGTGTGGAAATCAATATGTCCAATAATCTAACATTCAAACATTTGACATCTACCACCTGGCATTGCAGCCGCGTAGACGATTATGCATACAAGGTGTAAACGGACCCTTCAAGAAGCCGTCAACCAAGTACTCTATACATCAAACTAAGTAACTCTGCGCTAAATTTATTTCTAGGAAATTACTTTTTTTTTGGGATGAAAAATCAAGTTTTACGGTAGAATTCAATGTAACGCAATCTAAACTTTGTGCTGATGGATGCATTGGACAGTACGGGGGTCATGGTGGTATTTAAAGTAAAGTTTTAACAAACAAAAAACTTGTGAAAGAGTTGGAACTTTGAACCCCAATATCTTCGTAACTGGAAGGTTCCCAGTTATGGTCCAGAGCAAAAAAAATGATTGCAATGACTCGTAGAAAAAATGTCTTTCGGCTTTATTAAGGGTATTGTCAAACCCATTATTATGTATACCTATTCCTTCTCTTGGGTGATTTTATAATATAGCTTTCTCATAGTCCGTATCAACATACAGCCACTGCCAGCCTCATGCCAGGGACCAACATTTTAATACAATACAAATAACAAAATTCCACAACATCTGTACCCCAAAACGAGTCAGAAACCTCCCAACGATATTATTAAAATAGCAATACAATGAACATAGCGAGTTTTTACGAGAATTTACGATATTAACTATTCTGTATGGAATCAATCGAGAATAAATGAACTACAATATGTTATGATGCTCGCTTATTTGATCGTAGATTTCAATAACGATGAAATTGGAATTTGATTTGGAGATATTGTGCACTCGTGGGTCTTTCGTTGTGTGTCGTTGGTTAAATTGTGGTCGTCTGGTTCGGTTCAATGGAGATTTTAGAGCTGTTTCTTCTGTGATGAGGACGGTAATGTTATGTGATCTAGCTTTTGCCAGCTGCTTCGTTCACGTTTATTTAGAATTTGATAATCGATTCGGGTTGTACTCTGCTTGTAATAATATAAATTCAATTATGATTCGAAAGACACGTGGCGCCATCTATTATCATCAGAACTTTATTGTTGTTTTCCTCGGGAACAGTACTGTTTTTCGGGATAAAGGTTACTCTGTGTCCGTTTCTGTAGACCTGACAACGTTTAGACGTGAAAAGGTAACAGAAAAACAAACTTACTTTCGCTTTTATAATATTAAGTAAGGAAATAAGGAAATTGGGTGGAAAAAAAACACTTTGTTTTTGTTAGCTGTTTTAGTGCCCACTGCTGGGCAACGGTCTCCCCTTTCTCCTTCCAAACCTCTCCATCCTGTGCAATATCTGGCCATGTTCGCGTTCAAACGAGATCTATCGTCACACCAACTTCGCCACGATCTACCTCGACGGCGTTTTGCTCTGTCTGTTTTAAAACACTTCAATGCGTCAAAAATAAACTGTGTTTTAAAACTTAGTGGGGTTGATGTTTTCTATCCGAATTTTCTGAACACAGAAGCAAATTCAACCCATAGTTTAAATAAATTTTGGCCCAAAATTCAGCTATGCGAACTCCGCTCGCTGATGCAGTCATAAAATCGTCAAGTGCGCAGGTGTTAGGGCATGCAGCGCAAGATGGAAGATGGGCCATTATCTGTGGAGACACGCCGCATACACATTTGAGATCTGAGCCGTCCATGAACCCCCATCTGAAGAGATTGTCTTTGCTACGGCCGACTTGTGTTCGGAGTCTATTCAGAGATGTCCAAGTCGGCCACGGCAAAGCATGCCAGGTGGAAGGCTTTCAGACGGCTCAATGAAGCCGTTGATTCGTCGTATTCAGTTGCATCCGTTTAGACTTGAAGCCGACCCCAATATAGTTGGGAAAAGGCTAGACAGATGATGATTCATACGCTTATACAGAAACCGACAAAATATCACTCCAATAACTACCAGTACTTCACAAAAACCTCAGCCAGGGTCCCAACACAGGCGATCAATAAAACACAATAGCTTTTTCATTCAATCCAAAAAGAAAACATTATTTTCCAAGTACTTTTAGTGCAGCGTGCGATTTCCCAGGCGGTGCTTGAGACCCCTTTTAGACAAAGGTTTTCCTGCAGGACATTGCCTGTCTGGGGGTCCTGAAAACATACGCAGTAATAGTTGGTAATGTCATTAATTTAATGTGTCTGGCCCTTAGGAGTTTGGGTCTGCATATGGTGCGAATTTGGGATTGTTAATGGGTTTTAAGTTCAATCAACTCAACCTAGCGCAGTCTTCTGTTATAGCACTTTCCTATTGGGTATAAAGCTAGGCCCTTAATACGTCAAAAAAAATCGTTTATTTAAAAAAAAAAAATCTTTTATTTCAGGTTCATAACCCATATTAAAAACACCTTACATTATACACACAAATACACATACAACAACACACATACAAATAAGTTATACTAATAATAATCATTCAAATTCAATTACTCACTAAAATCAATTAATTGCATTAGTCTCTTACGTGCGTTTTTCGTTCGTGCGTGTTTAAAGGGCTCTTGTGTTTACGCTTAAATTGTACTAGCGTTTGACTGCGGCTTTGCTCGCTTTATGGTTGGAAATTATCCAAAGGAAACATCGTAAACACAGGCTATGACACTTGGGGATAATAAATAAATAAAATAAATTAATTCTTTATTTCGGACAACAAAAGATCCACTGTGTTAGTAAGTTACTTATAATTAATGTTAGTAAAATATTACCTCAAAGTAATGAAATGTAAATAATGAAAAATGTGAATGTGTGTGTGTGAATTACGAAGGTGACAGCCGGAGGACTTAAAAAAAACCGAAATTAATTTAAAGAAGAGTTTAATTACTTTAAAATTACAATATTTGACTAATATAAAATCTTAAGTCTAGACTTGGACGATGCTAGTTCCGAAGTGCCTGAATTCTTACAAAAATATAATTCTAAACGATTGCGAGACGCGTATGCGGTGTCAGCAGATTGGAAGTAGGTGACCGATGGCTGTACGAGGCGTCGAGTCAGCAGATTCCGTGTGTTGCAATTTTGTGTGGAAACCTCCGTTGTACGTAAATAGCTATCATGTCGCTATTCAGCCGATTTGGTGTAGGCAGGGCACGTAACATGTGTGTAAATAATGAATAATGTAAATGTGTGTGTGTATAATGTAATGTAGCGGCCCGTTTGTGAAAGAATTTTTGGAATCGGATAAGCAGTTGCGAAGATTATCCCCTAAATCCAAACTTATAAACATACTAAGTTTACGTCTTTATAATATTACTAGCTGTTGCCCGCAAAAAAGTAGCCTTTGTGCTATTCCAGACAATAATCTACCTCTGTGCCACCAGATCCGTTCTACCGTTCTCGCGTAATTGATTAACAAACATCCCTCCATCCATCCAAACCTTCGCATTTATAATATTAGTATAGATTACAATGCTGCCATACAAACTATATAATAATTCACAGTTTAAAACTGTTTTGCGCTTTGAAACACATTAGTATGTACTGATGCTTTGTTAAGACGAGTTCGCGTATCACTGGAAAATTTCGCTAACTCGTCAGTTTATTTAATTGATACGTCAATTCCGTTGATTGGACATTTTTATGAATTAGACATTTGTGTCAATTTGACAGTTTATAATAGTGTTGCCAGTTTCCTTGATTCGACACTTTAGTACACTTAATATGAAACGCTTTCCTTTCAGTGGAAATTATATTGGTTGCGAAAGTCTATTCGATACTAAAAAAACTAACTCATTTAAGGTCATTTTATCAGGGTCAAACAGTACCCTTGTACGATTATTCCATTTAAATGATATTTATTTCTGTAATATGTTATATTCTTCTCTCTAAAGCAAAAACAATGTAGACCATCGTTTTTTTTTTTAATTAGACGTCCAAATTCAAAAAAGATACCCCTGTCTCCCAACTTCACCTTGTCTCAAAGAGTATGCAAATTATCCAAAATGTCAGCCTATCTACAAACAAAATAGTTTCTTTTAATTCGTAAAAACGCTTCGTTTAACTTGATCGTGTATTTAATTGTAATTGCATATTGAGGTTGAACAGGGCACTTTATTCTGAGCGGGCAAGAAAAATTGGGAACATAATGTTTAATTCTTTTGTAGATAATTCTGTTTAAATGTAATTTATTTTAAATGGTAGAAAGGTGTGTTTTTTTTTCTCTAAAATATAGAAGAACTTATTATTCCAGCCAGCTGTGAATAGAACAGAAAACAGAGATCGACAAATGGCATAGGGCATAGGGTTAGGGGCTTATCGGAATACTACTCGGAAACCTTATCATTATTATTGCATTCGGAACAAATAATATACAAATTAGCAGCTTTTGTTTTAAAATAGTTAATTGTTAGTTTTAGTCTTCATCATCATCATCATCATTTCAGCCGAAAGACGTCCACTGCTGGACATAGGCCTCCCCCAAGTGTCGCCACATTGACCGGTCCCGTGCGATTCGCATCCAACGGATCCCTGCAACCTTCACCGTCCAGGTCATCGGTCCACCTAGTGGGAGGCCTTCCAACGCAGCGTCAAGTTTTAGTCTTACTGTTGATCTTATAGGGTGAGGATATCACTCAGCGATAAAGCCCGCTAAATAAAGTAAAAAAACATTATTGTAAAAGATTCTACAGCTGAATTGATAAATAGACCGTACAGTCACAAGCACCAATATGTAAACACTTTATAACTTTTAAAACTGTTTTTCTCGTACTGTTTTCATTAAAATTTCATGTTGTTACGAACATAGTATTTTGGAACTCATATTTTTCTGGAAAAGACCCTATCTCCAAGTTACAATCGTTATTTCTCGCAAAAATTGCTTTTAAATTTAGGAAAGTGTAACATTTTCTTCTTCCTTCTGTCTTGGCTTTCACCATCAATCAATCAATCAATCAATCAAATCATTTAATTGCAGGTTAAATTAAAATATAGGTGGAGTAGAAAGGTGTGAGCCATGTACATTCTGCCTGGAAATAGTCACGCAAAATTTTACCATGTCATTAGTCCAATTGCTTCAAATTCAAAATTTTGGCCAAATGGACAAACAGGGTGGAAGGGACACCAGACGCTAAAACGGTTACCACGTATTCAGTACATCATTCTGAACCCCCCCACATGTTTTTTTAAAATAACCGTCAAAAATTGACACCCTGTATATCTTGTGACTTTTGACAAAGTATGGATTTCAAGTATAACTTACTGTTTACCACGCAAAGGAAGGAATTCTTTCCATCCAGAAAAAATGCTAATACAAAAAATACAAACATTTACAGAAGTGTCGTTCTTGTAACGGTTGCACATTATAAGGAAATGGTTTTAAAAAATAATATCCAATTTTCTGATACGACACCATTAAAGCTTATTTATTATATACTTAGGGATTTCAAGGTTAGTTAGGTAGGGAGGAAAGTTGTAGTAAAGATCTTTGTGAAGGAGATCGTCCGAGGAGGAGCTATACAGGGTGTAAATAGACCCTTCACATAGCCGTCAACCAAGCATTCTGCACATCAAACTAAGTAACTTTACGCAAAAATTATTTCTGGGAATCGACTTTTTTTTTGCAGTGAAAAATCACGTTTTACGGTAGGACTCGATGGAAAGCACTCAAAGCATTGTGCTGATGGATAGATCGAATAGTACGGGGGTCGTGGAGGTGTGTAAAATAAAAATCTTACATTAAAAACATGTATTTTTTTAAAAAAGTTGGAACTTTGGCCCCCCAATATCTCCGTAACTAGAAGGTTCCCAGGTAAGGTCTAGAAAAAAAAAATGATCGCAAAGACGGGGAAAACAACTGCCTTTCGGTTATGTTAAGGGTCTATTTACATCCTTTATACATACAAGCATGCACAAACTCACGCCGTTTTCATATTGGCGTAGGCAGACACTACATAACGATACCTGCTACGATCCTTTCATACTCCTTTTGCTTCGTCCACATTCATACATTTAGATAGGCAACCCCGAAAAGTTAGGCAGAGGAGTACCTTAAATAATAAAACACCCACATTTCGCCAGTTATGTTAAAATCCGATGTAATAGAGGGCGAACCTATTGCCTCAACTGGGGACAAATTCAGACTCCGTGGCTGCTCCTGAGAAATTCCTGGCGGAAAAACCCAAAAACACTTTGCCCGACCTGGCAATCGAATCCAGGACCTCATGCTCAGAAGTCGCACTAGCGACCACTACACCAACGTGGCAGTTTTAGTATCAACTCATCAAAAAAATTAAAAACAAAACAGATGTACTCGTAAAAGTTGGTAGTAGGTACCTACCAAGTAATTACACAAGTAACAGAGCGCGGGCAAAAGGGACTGAATAATTATGATCGGGGCTGCACTAAGAACCGGCGCAGAAGCCTCTTTTACGTGTCGCTACTGACGCTAATGATATTTTCTCGAGGCTTGATGAGCTTTCAAATGGATGGTGTTATGCAATAGGTGGTGGAGAAAGAGACAATATTTTAAATTAATTATAATAACTCCAGGAAAATATAGTGAGGCATCATCGTCCTCATCATCATCTGCATAGTCTTTTGGGGTCGGCTTCCAGTCTTACCGGATGCAGTTGAAAACCAGTATTTTACATGGATCGACTTCCTATTTAGCACCCTACAGCCTAGTTAGTACTGAGTAATACGATACCTCTTGGTAAGACTAGTTGTCAGACTTTCGGGGCACTAACTACATGTAACGACTGTCAAAGATCTACAATCGAATGCCGGAACAAACGGCTTAGGGCGCTTTCCGAGGCGCGGAGGAAACTCGGTTTGTTGGGTGGTCACCATACACAAACCAACCTAGGAAAGCGTGGCTTAACCTGAAGATCTATTCGAGCGGCTGCTATTATTTGGCCACCAAACATTCGAAGACATGTGAACATATGAAAAAAACATTGGCGTTTAATATTAATTTAAATAAGAAAAAGTATCAGCATTGCCATCCAACGTGGCCGTCTGGGCACTTCCCCGTTCACAGCAATACGTGCAAACTTTTTGACACCATTTAATTATTTTTTGCTTTCGATAAATGTTAAAATCTACCAACCATTGGAAACATTGAGTTTGTTTGTAAAATAGATGCGGATATGCCTTTTATTTACACTGTACACAAACTATTTTATTTCAATCTAATATTTTTTGCAAAAAACTAATCCTGCTAACTAAAAGCATAGCCTCCATATAATAAAATCAGTGGAGTACTGTTTGATCTGCTGGTAAATCCCATGTCAACAGAAATTATTAGTTTTTGTTATTTGTTCCAACAATCATACACGCTAACATGATAGTTTTGACAGCGAATTCATGTACTGAACATGGATTTTGAGTGTAAAACAACTTTTAGATTAATGAGCTCGTGGCTAAACAATCACAGCTACACGGGTCAATCATCGAGGTTAAGCCGCGCTTACCGAGGTTCGTACGTGGATGGGTGACCATTCATCACATACCGAGTGTCCTCCGTGCCTCCGAAAGTACGTTAAGCTGTTTATCCTAGCTGTCATTAGTCGATCTTTGTCAGTCCTTACAGGTCTACAATGGCCCGAAAGTCAGACAACCAGTCCTGCCAAGGAGCATTCTATTACTCAGTACAAACTGGGTCCACGTAAAATTCTATACTTATCGTGCTAGACTGGAAGCCGACCCCTACATAGTTAGGAATAGGCTGGGCAGATGATGTAACTTCTTTTTAAGTTCCGTCATAGACAGCGGAGAATCCCATGACTAAGCCTACTAAATTATCTGGTACTAGAATGGCTTTTTATAATTTGCTTAAGAGTAAAGCGTCCTCATCTTCACTATCTTGCCTAAGAAAAAAAAATCGGTTATACAACATTAGTTTTAGTATATGCGAAACCATAATATATACAAGCATAACATAATGATACAAGTGTCTAGTATTTTATGTAAAGAATCTATGTACAAAATTTCAAAACTGTATCATGAAAAATCACAAAGTTATAAGCTTGTTCTGTTACCTAGTTGTCCGCACAAAACGCGGTCACCACGCAGCGGGCGTATCCAGCGTCGTCTTGAGCTCATTGATAATAATAATTTGGCAGTAGGTACCTAAATTATTGCGATAGGTACTCAAAGTCGCTCGATATACAACTTTTAACTTTTTTAAATATTTTTGGGAAAAAATATAACATGGTTTAAAAATTATTGGAATCGATTCAGTTACTTATTCTGAACAAACTATGTTCAGGTTTCGCATATACTAAAAATAATGTTGTATATTTAGTTTGCCACATCTCACATACCGCCGTCCACCGGTAACCGACTGTATCTGTACAAATTAATTTTGTTACTCACTCCCCACCTTGAGCACAATCGTCGCCCCGTGCTCTTGGACGAGCATTTAACATATTTAATGAGTTAATGCAATGAGCATAAAGACGCGACTCTGCTCGCTCTATTAACAAACTGACCTTTTGTGCTAAATGACCGGATGTAATTGATTTTTAATTGTATTTGCTGTATGAAACTCAATATTTTACGGATCGTAGTAGTATTGTTGTAACATTATCTCTATGTACTATATTTTATGAAAATTAAATGGTACTTAAATTAATTATTCTTATATAAAGTTGTGTGGTAATCAGTTATCGTGGTATGGACATGTGATGCGGAGGAATGAGGAAAATGTTGGGTTTGAATGTAGATGACTATAAGAAACGATGGATTAACTGTGTGAAGGATGGTATGGCTAGGAAAGAGGTGACTGATGACGAGTTATAGAGAAGGATGGAAGAAGACATGCTGCGCCGACCCCAAATAAATTGGGAAAAGGGCAGAGGAATGATGATAATGACACCTATCATATCATATCATACATAGAAAAAGTAAGCTGAAGAGGCAAAAGGCCGGCCATATTAGACGTAGAGAAGATGACCGTGACCGGCAAACGTAAGGTAGGACGCCCTCAGGCGAGCGTGGAACGGTGATCTTCACAGGGTGGCTGGTGGCAACTGGATGAGAATTGCTGAGAATCGAGTTAAGTGGGTTGCGATTGAAGAGGCCGATGTCCAGCTGTGGACTGTTGTAGGCTGATGATGATAATGACAAATTTTACGTTAGGGAATGGGCAACTACAGTTCCTTTCACAGTTTTTATGCCTTGTGACTGGGACTGTAGCTACTTTTCATTGTTGTCTTTGTTTCGACAATTCAAAAGTGCCTTTAACTGGCCTACTTGAAATTAATGCTTTGATTTTGATTTTCCGACACGAAATTGAAATAACTACTTTGTCTTTTACTGCCATATTCTCGCCTTTTTCCAGGCAGACAACACTACCTGCTACCATCATGCTGCTACATAATCCTTTAGCTTCGTCCACGTTCGGTCAAATAGACACGCCAGTTGCGAGTACACCAGTCCGTTTTGGAGAACATCACTAATGAGGTGTGTGTGTTTCACTTGCACAACAATATTCTCCCGATCAAATTTCGGCTACGACGGTCAATCTGCCAATCACACTTTCCAGGCCAGGGAATCGAGCCCAGGACTTCAAGCTGAGCAGTCATCGCTTGCGACCACGCGACCAACGGAGCTTGATACCAACGATTTATAACCTTAAAGCTTATGTACGATAATTATGACCCAAGCATTCATAAAGACAGGAAAAATACCAAATGCTAAAAATACGACTCCGAAAAAAAAACATTTATTGAATTGAAAATAACCTTTTTGTAATAAAATTGATAGCCTGGGCATCCCTTTATCCCACCCAACCTCATTCATACGGCTGAAACTCATAAAATTTAATTACTCCATATAAAAACACAGTTAAAACCGGTATGTTAACGATAGAGCTGTGTAGCTGTTAAAATAACCTACTTATTGAACATCACGGTTTAAGGACTATTTGGGGTGGGCAGTTTTCGATGTTAAGTGATGGAGAGCTTTATGAAAAGTATCTTTCAAGTTTTTATAATGTAGGAATATTAAAATCTGGGTGTGTCCGTGGTAGATGACAAAAGGTCGCCTATTGCATAATTATATTAAATTACATAACTAGCGAAATGCGGGTACATGGTAAACCTCTGCTTTTAATTATTTTTTTAATTTTTTCGATAATAGAGAAGTATGGAAGAAAAAGACATGCTGCGCCGACCCCAAATGAATTGGGATAAGGGCAAGAGAATGATGATATGATTAATGTAATGACAAACAAATCAAATCAAATCAAATCATTATTTATTTGTCAGAACATGGTCGGTATGTATATTACATGGTCTTGAGTTAATGTAGATTGCCTCATCACATTCTACCATATGGGCGTGCAAATGTTAAATATGTATACATTGGTGATTAAACAAATTTTAATGACTCAGAGGCAGGGCATTATTAGTCATAAAAAATGTTATTTTAGTTTTAATTCATATTATTTAAATAATTATTTTTATATTATGTATTGTGATTGTAATATAAACTTTTATTTATTTATTTGGATCTCCAACAAAAGATACACACATACAATATAGGTCACAGTTATACAAAGGGTTGGTGGTTATAATTTTGATTTATATCATTTAATTGATTATAATTGTTAATTTATGTTTCAAATGTACGCATGATGAGCCCATCTAGCCGATTTCGGCCACAGCGACTGCATTCGATGGCTTTCTAGGGAGGTTGTCGAGAGCTTTGGTATGCTGCTCTATCATGTGCTCTCAAGTGGCTAGCATACACAATGTACGCATAATATGATCCTAAATGGATTGAATTTGAATTTGAATTTAAGCGTGATGTTTGTGTGACCAACAGACTGAAAAAAAATTTGGTCTCCACTAGTATTTAATATGATTTAAATGCAAATATCCATGAATACAACTAGCTCAGTCAAAGGGATTGGAAGATTTTAGTATGAAGCGTGGTTTTATACAAAAACTTCGGACAATGTCTGCAAAAAATGCCGGAAGTTTGACAGGCAGGATGGTAATCATACCTTTGCATTTACCTTCGGTCTTCTAAACACAAAATTTAGAAAATCCGATAAAAACACAGCCAAGGCATTACAAATCAATTAATTTCCTTAAATACCAGTTTCAATGCCTCTTTCAATCTCCCATAACGAGCATCATAGAAAAACCCCAAGGCCTCTCAATTATATGGGACTTAAAACGCTTAGGATTAATTTGACAGGAGCACCGGCGCCATTTTGAAAAGCAATATGGCAGCCCATTCAATCAGTACGTACTTACATGTGACTGTAGAATTAGAATACTGTTTGGGTATAGAAGACTCGTGATTATAATTAAGCAGGATTTTCCTGTTTATGGTGTGAAGAGAATCCTTTCATTATGTTTTATTTTTTCTATGAAGTCGTTCAATACAAGGTGTAAACGGACCCTTCACGAAGCCGTCAAACTAGCATTCTGTTCGTCAAACCAAGTACCTAACTCTACGCAAAAATTATTGCTGGGAAACGACTTTTTTTTGGGGTGAAAAATCACGTAGGACTCAATGTAACGCACTCAAAACATTGTACTGATGGATACTTAAATAATACGGGGGTCGTGAAGGTATTTCAAGTAAAGTTATAACTTTAAAGTATTAAAAAAAATACTTGTGTAAAAATAATAAAGTGGGAACTTTGACCCCCAATATCTCCGTAATTAGAAGGTTCCTAAGTCTGGTTTAGAACAAAAAAATGATCGCAATGACGGGGAGAACAAGTGCCTTTCGGTTTCGTTAAAAGTTCTTTTACACCCATTACGTTGACGTTAGATCATTTTAATGCACTAATCATGTGGGTTTACTATAATATAAGCCCAGACAGGTATAGCTAACTGATTTTGATACTAATTGACATTGGTAGCCATCATGTGGTGAAAGTAAGGACGGCTGCTTTGTTCAAGAGTGATGGTACTAAGTTGCTACATCCTGTCAAAATCAAAATCAAAATATTTTATTTTACATAGGCCTAGATGGGCACTTATAAAACGTCGAAAAAAAAGGTGCACGGTTCGGGTTGGTCGTTTCCTATGGAGAAGAACCGGCAAACAAAAAAAATCAATATCAATTTGCCCGAACCGCAAATCGAACCCTAAACCCACGTTGTTCAGCAGCCACACTTCCAACCACTGCACTAACGAACCTCGCATCAATCTCCTTAATAAAATAATATAACATGACGCCTGTAATCCCCGAAGGGTAAGGTAGAGGTGTACCTAATAGTACACCCACATTTCGTCATTTATGTTTAAGTCCCATGTAATAGGAGGCGAGTCGGCACAAATCCAGACTCCGTGGCTGCTACTGAGAAATTCCTGATGGAAAAAACCCAATAACACTTTGCACGACTTGGGAATCGAACCCAGGACCTTCTTAATAATCATCCCTTAAACTGAGATAACCAAAAACAAGACAAACCTAATACTTGCCTACTCATCACATCTCATCCACAATCTGTAAAGATAGCTTGAAACCCAGTGGGTACAAATAAAGTCTGTAATAAGCATCGTCTGGAAATATTTTCGTTTATAGCAAACTTTCTTTTACTCGTGACTTCGCTTGCATTATTATCGGAAATTATCCCACAGGGACGTTTTAAATATAACCTAAGACACACGCGCGTAATGTAGCTTCCCATAAGTGAAAGAATCTTCAGAATCGGATTAGTTGTTCCGAAGTATACCCACTACATCGAAATGGAAGCTCTCGCGCATGAAGTCGCCGCTAGAGGCGTTTGTGTAGCGTAAGGTCTTCCGAAATGTCAGATGTCATCGAGTGTTCGCGTGTAGCGTGCTTTTTCATCTCGAATTTTTACTATTGTTCAGGATTGTGGTCTAGATTAAGCCATTCCTGATTAATTATGACTTGAAGATTTTAAGTAGCAACTTATTATCTTATTTGTTAGAACTTGGGGGTAGAATGATTTTTAAATGTTTCATGCTTGTTGTTAGAGAAAATATTTGTAAATTTGTATCTGAAGTTTCCACTATGTTGTTAAACGAAATAAAATAATCTTTTCATGAAGTTATTGGTCCTTTAAAGTATAAAATATAATTATTGACAGGACCTTACTCGTCAGTGGCGCCATCTGGTGAACTCAAAAACGATAGCCCTCATTTACAAACATACAAACTTTAGCTTTTTATAATATTAGTGGAGATAGCAAATATAGGGAATGTAAAAAGGCTGACCTTAGCAGGGGGACCTCATATTGTTTCACATAAAGAACTTGTGACGGAATCTAAACTAAGCTTTTGTGGGGCGTTAGCAGAAAAAATACGTGGGCCTTTTTAAGTATTTTTTTTTAAACAAACTGCATTAGTTTCTTTTTGTGTTTGTTTTTAATAAAGGTCATGTCATGTTCTGTTTGAAAAGATGGCATTCCTTTTTTAGTTTATGGTCTTAGTAGGAAAAGCGGGTTTAATACTGAATTTCTTAGCAAGGATTTGTGAACAAAATAAAAACAATTTTCAATTAACGTGGCATAATTAATCAGTGTACAGATATAATTAAATTTTTCGTGGATTACGCCTACATGATGCAATAAAGTGCACATGCAATAAAGTTGAACACAATATATATTACTCAGAAAAAGAATTGTCGACAAAACAGTTACGAAACTTCGTTATACAAAGCCGTTACCTCGTTTTTAGTATATCATTCTGAACACATAAAAATTTTTCGTCGGTTATTAAAAAAAAGCTGTTTCCTACAAAACTTTAATACCTACACGGACAAATTGTATGGAACAGCTGATTATTTTTAAAATAACCGATGAAAAAAAACTATGTGGTTTCTAAGGTAAGGTAATTTCTAGTTGTAGAATGATGTACTGAATCCGTGGTAACCGTTTTAGCGTCGGTTTCCCTCCTACCTTGAATATTTTCCATATATTATCATTTTTTTGACCTCCTTCGACAACAAATATGTTTATATAATACCATGTCGTATTTCTATCTTTAATGGCTGTAGTTTTCTATTTATTCAATAGAAAATTACAGATAAAAAATCGAACAATAAAAACCAGTTTTATGTTAAACTTTTTCTGCCAACCATCCCCGTATTTCATCACAGATAGGTAGGGAGGAATGGGCCGAGCCGAATGGGCCACGTTTATTGGATGCGAAACCCACACGGACAGGAATCATATTTTATTGGTTCAAAATAATAATATTACGATAAATATTGTAGCTTCTTTTATTTTATACTTTATTTATGTTTTATCCTGGGGGTCTAAAGTTTTGTGGTTTTGTGGACGTCATAAAAGGGTAAGGAGTTATCAATGTTGCGCAGTACTTACCTACCTTTGAACTTTTTTGATTAGACAAGTTTTGAAGCACTGGTTAACCAGTAATAAAATAAGTTTTATTAACAACCACATTTGTTAATAGAATGTATTATTCATTTTTTTTGGTCTGCAAGGTTAAGCAGCTCTTGCCAATATCAGTCCGTGGATGGGTGACCGTGATGGGAATTACGTAAATCTAAAGTATTGTAGTTTTCTACAGAATAATAGCGACCAGAAAGCATGAACATTCTAACTTAATTGAAATTAATATTGCTAGCTTCTTTTTTTATTTTATATTTGATGTACGTTTTATGTTGGGGGTCGAAAGTTTTTATATCTGTAAGTTGCCTCCTGTTTTGTAGCTGTCATAAAAGGTTTTCTATATGTTGGTACTTAGTACTTACCGATCTATGACCTACCAAGTTCATAACGTTTTAATCAGACAAGCTTTGCTTTCTAGTATATTTACAGCACTAGCTGGCTAATGTACAAGCCATTAATGTACAGTCACCAGCACATCAAGCTACCACAACCTGTTAAATTTTTAATGATTTTAAACCATAAAATGTTGTTGGTCAAGTTCAAAATCAATAAGGAAATTTGACAGTTTGTAGTTACTTGATGCGCTGGTGACGACTGTAGCTTGACAGTAAGGGTCAGTTCACACCGGCACGTGTAATGGAGATAAGGCATAAAATGGCTTGGCCGCGTCGCGTCGCGTCACGTCTCGGTGTGAACTGACTCTTATTCAGCCCACTATTGACTTTTACTACACATAATAAATACAGAAGTACAGGAGAAATATTGGCAAGCACATTACTTGAAATACATAAAGGGTGTAAAAAGACCATTAACGAAGCCGAAAGGTACGTGTTCTCCTCGTCATTACGATATATTTTTTTGTTCTAGGCCATACCTAGGAACCTTCTAGTCACGGAGATATTGGAGGTCAAAGTTCCAACTTTTTCACAAGTTTTTTTTTTAAATGTAATAACTTTACTTTAAACACCTCTATGACCCCCGTACTATTCAATCCATCTATTATATACATTAATAAATTAAAATAACCTATATTAACTAACTAACTTAAAAATAAACTTAAAAAATGGCGTCAAAAAACTCCTCCTCAACGTAGTCAACTGGTAATGTACCCAAAAGACTGGCGGCGTTGCCACGTTGTATGGCAACGCTAAGCCTTTGGCCAAGGTAAAAGCCAGCCCTTGGGTCACGGGAAGAGTCAACTAAACGTTTAGAAATATATATATATATCCATCTATCAGCACAATGTTTTGAGTGCGTTACATTGAGTCCTACCGTAAAACGTGATTTTTCACCTCGAAAAAAAAGTTGTTTCCCAGAAATAACTTTTGCGTAGATTTCCTTAGTTTGATGTACATAATGCTTGATTGTTGTGAAGGGTCCATTTACAACCTATATACACACATACTAGAAATGACATTGACTTATTTGTTTATCTGATTAAGCTGAAATAGCGAGTGTTCTGTTGCAATAAATTTGTTTCGTAAGTTTTGTTGATGCCTGATGTTTGCTGATGCACAGTAATTATTCTACAACACTGTAATAACGTATTATATTATGATGACTAATAATAAGACTGCTGAGTATGAGGTCCCGGATTCGATTCCCAGATAGGCAAAGTGTTCTTGAAATTTTTCCATCAGGAATTTCTCGGTAGCAGCCACGGAGTATGAAGTTGTGCCCTGTTGATAGCTATAGGCTCATCCCCCATCACATGGAACTTCAAATAACTGGCGAAATGTGAGTGTACTATTAGGTACACCTCTGCCTAACCTGTATATTTCTAATCGTTGCAAGCAATACAATTGTACTGTATGGTGTCCGGATGTAAAGAATAGCACCATCCCATATCTTCCCGTGGGTGTCGTAAGAGGCGACTAAGGGACTTACCAGAGAATGGGCAGCAGCGTTCTCTGTGATTTTTTTTTTTTACAAATATACTGCGATCGCCAACCCGCCTGCCAAGCGTGGCGATTATGGCAAAACCCCCCTTGGGGAGGCCTATGTCCAGCAGTGGACGTCTTTCGGCTGAAATGATGATGATGATGAAGCAATACAAGAATAATATCACATACCTCGTATCGACATGAAAATAAGATCAATAACAGTATTTGTACACAAACGAGTACCCTGCTTACCCTACAAGGAAACACCGTCATAATAAAGATTGGGGCCCGAATGACTTATTTGTTGTTCTCAGATAAATCTTATATAAATCTTGATTTGTTTGCCGTAAATATAAGAAAAGTGGGAGTAACAAGATAATACGATAACTGACGTTTCGGGGTCGCGCCCGCTAAAAATAGGATTCTCAATTACATTGGTAACAATACAAGTGACGATACTTGAGTACCTGCGTTCGGCGCACCAGCTGCGGCTTTTTCTGAAGCGTATATCTGTACAACATTATTTTTAGTATATGCGAAACCTGAATATAGTTTGTTCAGAATAAGTAATTGAATCGATTCCAGTAATTTTTAAAGCATATTTCTTCCCAAAAATATTTAAAAATGTTAAAAGTTGAACACCGAGTGACTTTAAGTACCTACCGCAATAATATAGGTACCTACTGCCCAATTATTATTATCAATGAGCTCAAGACGACGCTGGAGGCGCGCGCTGCGTGGTGAACACGATTTTGTGCGGACAACTAGATAACAGAACAAGCTTATAACTTTGTGATTTTTCAAGATACAGCTTTGAAATTTTGTACATAGATTCTTTACATAAAAATACTAGACACGTGTATCAGGTTTCGCATATACTAAAACTAATGTTGTATAATATCTTGCTATAAGAACTCTAACACCAGATTAGGCACTAACCACACGAAAAAGAAAGAAGATAAAGCCATCATCTGCCTAGCCTTTTCTCAGCAATGTTTGGGTCGGCTTCCATTTTACATGGGAGCGATTGCCTAATCGATCTCTATATCCCAGTTAGTGCTGAAAGAAAAAAAACATACAACACTGGGTACTAAGATACCCGTTTGTAAGACTGGTTGTCACTTTCGGGCCATTGTGTACCTATAAAAACTGTCGAAAATCTCCCTTTGTAAACTTAATTCACCTGAACTAATCTAGAAATAACAGCCGGGACTATTTTTATTTATTTATTAAGTACATAGAGGACTTACAGCTAATAAAAACAAACTAAAAAGGAAACCATAGTCACCAGAAAGCCAATTACAAATCCTCACTATAGACTTATAATAATATTTTTTTTAATGGCTTAACATGCTGTCTGAGGCACGGAGGAAACTCGGTATGTAATGGATGGTCACCCATCCACGGACTAACCTTGACAAGCACTGCTTAACCTTGAAGATCGACTAGTGCGACTGTTATTATTTAGCCACGAGCTCCTCATCTACTTAAATGTTCCTATGATGTGCTGATTAATTCCGACCCAAATACGTGTGTAGCTCACCTGGTAAATTCACCTCTCAAAAACAAAATTTCACTCCTCAATAAATCCAAGCTTCAAAACCAGGCACTCAGACCTTACCTAAACGAAAAGTTCAGTAGAAAATTTTCAATATTCATCAGGTGTCGATTCGTATCGTGGTTCACCGCGTACGGAACCCTATAATATCTACTACAGGGTTTAGCTTTTAACCATGTTGGAGCTGCAGCCACAAATATTACGTGGTCTCTTTACCTAGTTTCATGGTAGGTATGTTTAGCTAGATATTTGTGTTCACTTTCTAGAATTTATTTGCGAATATGAAAATGTATCGAAGCACGTTAAGCCGTTGGTCCCGGCTGTCATTTGTAGATCTTTCACAGTCGTTACTGTTTGTGGCCAGAAAGTCTGACAACCAGTCTTACCAAGGGCGGTACCCTTTCATTCATTACCCAGTACTAACTGGGTTGTGGAGGTCCGATAGGCAGTCACTCAATGTAAAATACTGGTATTCAGTTGCATCCAGTTAGACTGGAAGCCAACCCAAATATAGTTGGGAAATAGACAAGACAGATTATTATAAAAAAGTGTTGTCGAGATAATAATTTTGATTTGAATTTCAGCGAAGTATAATACAATATGTATTACAGTGAAACTTTTAGAACTAATGATATTATTATTATTTTTTATTTTTTTATTCTGTATGGGCTTACTCTTGACCTCAATCTAGTCCTGAGGACAGAGATGAGGTCGACGATGGAACGAGCTAACCCAAAAGAAGCCTATTAACTCGCGATTTAAATAGATTGGGGTCATATGAACTTGGAAACACCGACGCAGGCAGGGAATTCCACTCCTTGGCTGTGCGCATAATAAATGATGTAGCAAAGCGCTTCGTGCGAATGTGTGGAACATCGACAAGGTATGGGTGATAACCTGCAGTACGTCTGGACTCCCGATGGAAGAAAGGAGATGGTGGAATGAGTTCATGGAGCTCTTGAGCACACTCACCGATGTACAATCTGTAAAAGACCGACAAACATGCAACTTATATACAAAATAATGTTTATACCTTTATACATCAAAATGTGTATTAATTTAATTTTCTTTTTAAACATCTATAAGACGGTTTTCTGTAAGTTATTTTCTAAATGGTAGGCTGCTAGGTGTTGCCAGCAGCTTTGCACATAAAAGTAAAAATTATGTGCTAAATTATAGCTTGATTTTAAGAGAATCCATGGAGTTCTCTTGTTCTTCTCCATAGGTATTGACGTTTTTAAACGGGCCAATAATTTCAACTCTCTGACTGACTGACGGACTCTTTCACGATTTAAAAGTGCTTATAAACTAATCAACCATTAGTCATCTGTTCATCGTCCGAATCTTGAAGCTAAGCAACTGACATCATAAAATATCGATGACTAATGCTAATCTCAGGTATGCCAATAATACATCACATATACATCATCACACCACATCACACACTCACACACCACACCACATCATCATCATTCACACTTTTTTTTGTGAGCCTTTACTGTGTCCCACTGCTGGGCAAAAGCCTCCCTTTTCTACTTCCAAACCTCTCAGTTTTGTGCAATTCACACTTTACACATAGATAAAATAAAAATAAAACGTTTATCCTATCATTTCCTTATAAAACCAACCTCGATCCATATGTTGAGCTATAAAACAAGCGGGAGGTATGAAAGCGTGCTCCACCCGCTATCGCGCCGTGTACGCTGCCATTAACATATCAATATGGTACTGAACTCATACGTATTGCTGGTTGTGGTGCAAGTTAGTAGCGAAAGCGATTATGTTTATTTTTCTGTCGGGGTAAGGGTAAAGTTTAATTTAAACGCACAGGTCAGTATTTTCTTGCATCTTTCCCTTTCTGCAACTCACTAAAGTGAGCGCTAAAATCCCACGTTACAATGCTTCCGATGCGAATTAATACGGATGCTTGCGACAGGACTTCTCGTTCCTCCAAATGACGCCTTTACGTACCAGAATGAGATAGAGATTCTCATAATCGCTGATCCGTGTTTGCAAATGAGATTTCACCCTAAAGCTCTCTTTTACTCTTTTGTTTTTGTTGACCACCTCAAACTGTAATGTCACTTTCTAACTTGTTGATATTTTATCTCCTGTCCCTCTTCGAACCTTAAAGAAAATAAGATAATATCCAAATCGGGCCCATTGTGATGTAGGAAAACTCTTACATTAAATTTAGAATTTGAGCTACATCTTTATTTTCTTTTTAAAATAAACAAACATCATCATCATCCCTTCTAATGCTATACCTTACAGATCTAGTATAGTATAGTCATCTGTTGCCAGCAACCCATCATCATCGATTTCAGGCCAAACTAGATTATCCTATACGACACTAGGGCTCATCACAGAAAGATGATAATAGGGCACCCGACTAAATGGCTCAGGTTAGGTTAGAACTTTATTGTGACCAACAAGATTTAGACCCATCGGCCGTCAAGGAAACCGAAGTTTCGTAACTGGTTTCTATGAAGGCTTTTTTATACTACTATGTAACTGGTTTCAAAGTAGTAATTGTCCAATTGTGACTGGTAATTAGTGACCGCTACTTAAACACGTGATTGTACTCATGATAACAAAAAACTTTCCCAAAGAAACATTTTTTTGTACTCATTCGCTTTTATCACAATAAAACTTACGAAGCGGGGTTGCGAGCCGCGCGGGTCTACCCACTGTTGCACGGTACGATAGTAATGAGACAGAACGACGTCACGCGGCTAACAGCTGATAGGTCAAAGGCGCGCGCGCGAGTTTCATACGGGTGTTACAGACCGATTTGTAACTAAGTATTGGATTACGACTTTCTTCGTCTTGTCCCGTCGATCGCTCGTAAATATTTAAATGTCTTTGACTATGACCAAACAAGAGTAATTGCTTTGTTTGGTTTAGTGCATCCTGATAGATAAACCAGTAAACCGGTTCGGTCTGCAATCAGGTTTGGCCGGTAACATATCTATGACAATCAAGAAATTAGGCTCAACTATCAGATTTTTGGTGTATAATAAAGCATATTATTCTATGTAGCTATTAAAACCACTCCCGCCTCAAAAATATAGTCTCAATTATTCGTCTTACGCATCCAAGCGGAAAATCCTTCCTCAGATTCCAGAGGAAATCTATTACATCAGCAAATAATGGATTGAAATTATAACTCTTCACTGAATAAACTGAAAGGGGGTGTTATCTAAATTCGTGTCTTGGGACCGTTTTGTCGTGTTTGAATATCTTAGATTAGGTTATCGATTAAGGACTAAGGTATGTTTTCAATTAAACTTCTTTGTCCGCCTGCCTCGTTGATCTTGTGGTTGCAAGCGCGACTGCTGAGCATGAGCTCCTGGGTTTGATTCCCGGGTCGGGCAAAGTGTTATTGGATTTTTCCATCAGGAATTTCTCAGTAGCAGCCACAGAGTCTGGATTTGTGCTCGGTTGATGGCAATTGGCTCGCTCGGACTTAAACATAACTGACGGTGAAATGTTTGCGTACTTGTTAGGTTATGTGTTATGTAAGTTTCCAATAAACTTCTTTGTGACTAATAAACTGTACCAACTGTTTAGCAAATGCTTGTTTTCGGCACCTGCTGCACTAAAAAGAACGTTGAAACTTGAAAGGCGCGCTTTTATTTAGGGACTAGGTAATGTCAACGGTTTCATCCGCGTTTAATTCGGTAATTGGCCCACGAGATCATAGTACCAGCAATTGTGTGCCTCTTATTCTTATCCTCTCCCGCTTAAAACTTGTCCCACACAACACAGAGATCTGCATTTGACGGTAGACCTGTATTTAGCATATTAGGCACGGATTTACACTTCCGAATTAACACGAGTAATTCCCCTGGCTTTCTCAAATTATAATTCTCCATTTTCAGATTTTGACCTGAACCGTGTTTTGTGCGATTCGTGTAGTGTATGTGCCTGGGATTACCTGTTTGCGTGCGTTTCGGATGTGAGCTTGTGGTAATAGGTAGGGGAGGATATAGTAAACAATAATTATTGAAATACCTATGTACCGACACTTACATAATGGGTGTAAAATACCTTTTTTATTTTTTTTATTTAGGTTGTACTGTTCCACTGCTGGGCTAAGGCCTCCCCCAATTCCTTCCATGTACTCTTTTCCCGCGCCTCCTCGGGCGAAAAATACTCTTAATGAAGCCAAAAGGCATTTGTTCTTCTCGTCATTGCGGTATTTTTTTGTTCTGTACCATACCTGGGGACCTTCTAGTTACGGAGATATTGGAAGTCAAAGTTTCAACTTGTTAGTTCTTTTTTTTTAATACTAGTTTTTAATGTCATAACTTTAATTTAAATACCTCCATGAACCGTTTACTATTCAATGCATTCATAAGTACAATGTTCTGCTTAGTTTATATTGAACTAGCGACCCGCCCCGGCTTCGCACAGGTGCAATATATACATATAAACCTTCCTCTTGAATCACTCTATCTATTAAAAAAACCGCATCAAAATCCGTTGCGTAGTTTCAAAGATTTAAGCATACAAAGGGACATAGGGACAGAGAAAGCGACTTTGTTTTATACTATGTAGTGATTCGGATTCGATCAAATACTTAGTTGGCATGAAATCAGGTCCCATTGCACCTCATCCAGAATAGGATCTTTTAACCCAAAATAATTCACAAGAATATCACTGTAGCACTCCATTTTTAATTTACTTACTACTCTCATAGGTGCTGCAACTCTTGTTTTATTCATGTACCTGAAACCGATCAAAACAGAAACTAAAAAGCCACAAACAAAAAAAAACCTTTTGTCTAAATTAGATCATAAAGCGGCGCCAGATAGATAATCAAGGAAGATCAATCAAGCTACCATCATTTTACGGTATACGTAAGTAATTAATTTATTGTGTATTAAACGCTGCCTCAATTTTTCCTATTTTTGCTCTCTAACATTCATGTTTGTTGTAGGAGGTTCATTTTCAGCTTTGATTCGTAAAGCTCTGATATCGTCGGCCACGTCGTCGAGTTGTCAGTTCGTTCATGAAAATCCATGCTCTAATCCAGCTCAGTGCTAACTTAAAAGGTATTTGTAGATTATATGAGATCATATAGCCTCGCTTGCTTAGGTTGGTCTGTGAATGGTTGATCAACAATTACATACAGAGGTTTCTCCGTCCTTCGGAAAGCACGCTAAGCCGTTGGTCCTGGGTGTCATTTGTAGATATTTGACAGTCGTTACAGGAAGTCAGTGGTCCGTAAGTCTGAAAACCAGGCTTACCAAAGCGTATCGTATTACCCAGTACAAACCTAGTTGTGGAGGTCAGATAGGCAGTCGCATGTAAAATAGTGGTACTCAGCTGCATCCCAGCGGGCCCCAAGATAGTTGGGAAAAAGCTAGACAGATGATGATACCTAACCTTACTACGAACCTAAGATGTTTAGGGATAGGATAACTTTTAGATTCCTCACTGTGGCAGCTTGGCTTGCTCGTTCAAACATCAGACTAGATCTACTACAGTCCTTAGTATTTAGTTCAGTTGTAAACACTTAGGCTGCGTTTCCACCAGAGATGTGCAAGGGTGCGATAGGAATGTGTTTGTTAAGATCCAATAGAATCACTTCATTTACCTAGCCTCGCTCAGCGCAGCTCTAGTGCAAAGCGCGGCGAGCGAGGTTTTTGTACATACAAAACAAGGCAAGGATGTGTGCGAGGGATGTGTGCTACCGCGTCTGAAACGAGCCCGTTGCACATCATCGCACCGCTCATCTGTGCACCGTTTCACAGCATCGCTACGCATCCTCGCACCGTTAAGCGGCCTAGCATACCCCCTGGTGCAAACGTTCACACCGTTTCACAGTCTCGCTACGCACCCTCGCACCGCCCAGCTACCTCGCACATCTATGGTGGAAACGTAGCCTTAATCCGGAACAATATTTTAACAGTTACTTAAAGCAATGATTGAGAAATCAAAAATGTAACGCACCTGTTGTCTTTAATTTGTCTCTAAAAACTGTACGCACATACGTAGCGCTTTGCTACGCCGTAACAGACACTGCTACGGCGTAGCTTACTCTTCTATAATTATAGTGTAGTCTTCTGCTATATCTTGTGGAGCGGTTTTCAAAACGTGCTATAATTATTAAAAAAATACTTAAATTAGCCTATAATGTTCTGTCCCCACTACTGGGACTCAAATCACCTCTATGTGAGTGGGCCAATTCTGAACTTAGTTCCCTGCGAAAGATTGATTTGTTGCTTGACTTTAATGAATTTCATAATTGTAAGTGTATCTGTATATTTTGTCATTTTAATTAAGGGTAAGTAATAAAATGATTGTTTTAACATATACGCTTTAATTCAATTTTATGCTGATTACACAAATGAGCTTTATGTAAGTACGTAATATCAAAGTCACATTTTTTTTGGAATTACAGAACAATTTACAACCTTATTTATTTATCGATTGGGCTTATTTTACAATGATCGCTGAAGATGAAGTTATCGTAATTTGAAATGTAGTTTCACCAACTTGTTTTTAGTTTGTAAACAAAAGAAATAAAATTATGAAATAGCTTGTTTTTGTAAATAAAATTATTAAAACATTTTTTCTTAGTTAAACAAGTTGGCAAAACCTTAGAGATATTAATAATAATTTTATTTAACAATATTAAATAATTAGAAAATACTTTTTTTTCATAGATGTGGACCGGATCAAACTTCAAAATAAAAAATAAGTTTAAATATTTGGTTTAAATGAAAATATAATTACGAAGATACTTTTAATGAATAACCACATCTTTTCCATAATTATTAAACTGACGATTATTACCGAAGTTTTAACATTGACTTGTTTAATTAGTTAATTATTTTAATTATCTTATTCATATTGACAATGTGTTTTGAACATTCGATTAGCACTTACCACTAGATGACAAGCTCATATTTTTTTAAATAAAATTAATAAAAAAACAGCAATAATAATTTGCAACGAAATAATGATGTAAAATATTCTTAGAACAGGCTTTCATTATGAAAAGAAAATAATTTTAGTTTAACTTCGAGACAGGGTAAAAATTAAACTAAAATAAAAAATAAAAAATCTCTACACTTATTTTTATTAAAATTGTTAAAGAACGCAAAGCCTCGATGTTTAATGATCAAAATTCAAGAAATATGTAATGAAAAGAATGTACTTATTACTAAAAAGTTCGTTTTTATATTCTTTATACTAAATTGGCAATATTTAAAGTGATATTTTATTCTCAAAATGGCGTAAAAGTATAAGGCACGGTTTTAATATTTTACTAAATTTACTTAAATGTAGAAGGACGTCAACCCAGCTAATATTTATTATCTAAATGGTTATTTTACTCGCGAAACAAAAAACTGCTTTGGCACTTTTTCAGTTCATCATACATTTGTAAAAAAAACAGAAAAAACTAAAGGTTCTCTTTTCCTCGATTGATATGTTTCAATAATTGGAATTTTCGTGTAAAAAAAGGAAAATAAAGGAAACAAAAGGAACAAAAATAAAACAAAATAAAATATTATTAGGTTTTTTATTTTTATTCGAAATGTAACAATAGACTTTTTTTTTTGTAAATATAAAATCGTATTTCGTGATTGGATGGACTCTCAAATTTGGAGAACTAATGAAAAGGAATTGACAGTCAGTCGAAATTTTAGAGAAAACCATTGCAATTGTTACAAGTTCGATGTAAAGAAAATATAATATAATAGAAAATAATTAAGTAATCTTAATAACTTAAAGTTTAAAATTAATAAAACTTTGGCATGTGTATTATGACCGATTAAATTTTGGGGCTGAAATGCTATTAATGTAAAAAAATACAATTAGGTACATATATTATTTACATAGAATCAAGATGGACATAAATTAAAATTAATTGAACTTATTTTTATTGTCAGTTCGCGCTTTGAGTATTATTATTTTTTTCTTATTTACATCGTAAAAATGCAGAGAAAAAGTAAGTTACGAGTAAAAATTTACAAAATAATAATAAAAACTGTAAATATGTATACAGTTATTTTTTTGTAAAAAATTACAATTTACAGTTTAAAAATGACAGTCGTTCAATATTTGACACATTACGTAATGGGGTCTTTTATAATAGTTTAGTATTTAATTGAAAAGTTTTGAAACGTAATTTCAGAAAAAAATGTAAAAGTACGAAAATAAAATGTTACAAAAATATCTCAAAACTAATAAGAAAAATCGTCAGGAACAACTTTTTAAGTTTCGAAAACCATTTCTAACAATAAAAATGTATTTAACATTTTCTAGAGAACAATTTTAAGTAAAAAACGATGACAGGATAAAATTCAAAATTTTTCCCGAATTAATAATTTCTTGTTTTTTTTTTTCAAAAATCGTATTTTTATAACAATCATAATTATCTTAAAAACTTAATTACGAGAGATCCTTTTATGGAATCAATAAAAATTTGGATTCGCATTTAAGTCATTTGTTCGACAATTTGTAGAGGTTTTTTAACAATCAAACTGAAAAAACCCTCTTCATAATTTTGTCAAGATATTGTGACAGTATTAGTAAAACTAACAGAAAAAAAAACACGCCTCAAATGTGACTTTATTCCTAAAGTTACACTTTTATAGTAATACCTAAGTTAATTTTCTTTACAATCTAGCGAAGTAAATCAAATGAATAAGTCACCAAATTGTCGAACAACACAAGATCCAGCCTTTATACGAAAAATTATAAAGAATAAAATCGTACATTTACCATCTAAATGTATCCTAAAATGATTTTACAATTGGACATTGGAAAAATCATATTTTTTTGTTCGCCTATGTCATTTGGACGTATTACCTATTACAATATGATAAGTCAGTCGAACATTTTAATACAACCCGACTAGCCCAAATACTAATTTAGGCAACATTGTCATATCTATCTACGCAATGGACACTAATCGTTTGAGAGTTCGTTCAAGTATCACATTCAATTATTTTTAATCTATCTACAATTTTAACTAGTCCATTTATTTACACTTCACTTCAAAGTTTACACTCATAGCCGACTTTACACTTTTAGTTTTGTCACTTTACATTTTTAGTTTTACACTTTACGTTTTTAGTTTGTCACTTTACACTTTTGATTTGTGATTTTAGACGACGTGTGTTTCACTTCTTTTGTTGAACGACTCGTCGATAGTGACGTTCTGTTTTTTGTTTTCTTTTTTGATGGTTCCGTATTGCGGAACATCGGAAGTGAGGTTTTGTACTGTGAGTATCTGATTGGAGTTCTGAGGCGTGCTCGATGATATGGGGCTACCGTATTGGTTGCCGTATTTGTGACGTGATGGGTCCTTTAGGATAGACTGGGGCTGCTTTGGCGCTGGAGTCTGCATTAGGTGCTGTAACAAAATAGATATGTTAGAAACAGTTGGGCCAGATGATGAATGGTTTCTCATACAGATAAACGATTGCAGGCTTATGAAAGGCACCAATGAAATTGACCGCGTTCAACTCATCTAATCCGCGTTTAAAGGTGTCAGTGTCCATATTACTGCCACTAGCAACTCTTAAGCGCGGCTTAACACTGCTGTTGGCGTTCAGCTTTATTGATATTGAGTTAGACAAGACTGATTTTTTTAGTTTAGTAAGAAAAGTAAAATCTAAATGAATAATTTATCGAGATATTTTTAAGGCTTATTATAAGAGTTTTTTTAAAAGCCTTTTCATAAGCTTTATAAGACTTAACGTTAATCAGTTTCGATTCAAAATCGAAAATAACAAAATTCACAACTAAATAGTCCATTTCATTTAAGCCCAATAGAAATTGAATCACGTATTTTCTTACGCCATTTACACAATTACGTTCTGAACGTAAAATGACAAAGTTTTAGCAAAAAGTTGAGGATTTTCGAATCCATTGAAAAGTTCTCGCAGATTGGAATTTCAAAGCTTTAGCAATGGAGAAGGAATTTGTTGTTAATTAATCTAAAATTATGAGATCGTTCATGCCTAACTGGTTATGTATAAAAGTGTTGAAAGCGAGACGAAATACTCTCAATTGGATCAAAGGAGCTTATTGGAGTAATTCTCGGAATTTTGTCTTTGTATTATGTTTGTTTATTATCCTCAAATATTGTCATAAATAAACAGAAATGTGGATTTTATTATCGTCTATTTGCCATATATCTAGGTGTTTTACCATCATAGCACACATACTAAAATTTCCAAAATTAATAATGAATATGACAATACATAGTTTTTGGTTTGGCAATAGTAGGTATGCCGACCGTCCACTCAATGAATGAGTGTATCATTTAGTACCATGTGTGGAAGCCCTTAAGTAGTCACTGATGTCAATGTATTATCGACCTTAAGAATTGAAGAACAAAAAGCAATTTTCCCATTTTTGTTCTTTCCAATTCCTTCTTCAAAATCTTGAGGGTTTCTCTAAACAATACAGTTCAATGGACATACTATAGATAGATATCCCATACTGGTATCATCTTCAGAGTGAGCACCACAATAGCTCATTGTGTGGTCCTGGCAAAGGGCTATCCGGTGGTTATCTGTCACAATTTATCCACTGAAACCTTAGCTTCTAGGATGTAAGATGGACCTATCTGTTACAATTTGTATGGTAGATCTATGTTGTGAGAGGTTGTAAGTTTTCGCTATTGTGTTTGGTGAAAAGGGTATGAACAGGAACAAACATTTTTGGTCAAAAATGTTTCAAGAAGATAAATAAGGCAACATGGCCTAATGTGATGCAGCTAAGAACAGGAACACCTTTACCAACCTTTTACCGGCTGCTGAGCATGAGGTCTTAGGTTCGATTCCCGGGTCGGGCAAAGTGCTATTGGGTTTTTCCATCAGAAATTTCTCAGTAGCAGCCACGGATTTGTGTCCAGTTAATGGTAATACGCTCGCCCTTTATTTTGGGACAAGCTCGCCGCTCTATTCCCAAACCACTGCCACTCCTGTGCGCCAGAATCAACAGTGGCGACCACCAGAAAAGCAATGAAGCTCGACGAAGTCCCAGAGAAACCATTTAACTGTCTTGGATCCAGCAACGAAATTAATCAGAAAAGAATAGCGGAGAAGTAGGAAAGCCAATTTAAAAAAAATATATAATTACATATTAATAAAAATTAAATATTTTAAACTCTCACCTGTCCGCAGTTCCCCTGATGTAGTACGGTGACATCAGGCGGAGGTACGGCGGCCATTTTGTCCAGCCTTTGCCGCCTCAGTGTGCCCCCTGCCGATTGTCTGTCTACAAGTAGAACTCTTTATGATTTAATGTATCTGAGCTCTTTTACAGCTAATTGGCTCGCATTTACTGTGCGTTCATACTGGTGAAACATTCACATTTTCATTATGATTTTTTTTCGCCCTGAAGTCTATTTCATTATCTCTCATTTCTGGGTTCCAATCTTTTATATCGTCAGAAAACTTATTTTTAAGTGAATGCTTTGCAAGTGTGAACGCAGAGGTGATACTAATAGAGACTTAAATGATGTCTTCGGAAATATTTTATTTAGTTATTGTTTTTAACAATGTTTCTGAGATTATTACAGGGTCACTTCATAGGCTGAGTTTGCATTATTATGCCAGTTTTTACTTCTTACTAATATAAGATTTTTATTTTTTGATAAGGATAAGGATGTCTATCACAAATAAGCAACTCAGCAGCTCATCTTCCCAACTTCCTTTTGCCATATATGAAAATTATCGTAGGGATATCAACAAGAAAAAAAAATTAAAAATAAAACGACTTCTTTAACAAAAATATGAAGACAACTTACCATCAAGCGCATAACTGTGTGGCGGGCTGGCCATGTGCGAGGGCGAGCCGGCCGGCAGCGCGCCGTTCATGAGGTGCGGCTTGGGCAGCGCCGCGCCGTACTGCTGCGGCGGGGTCGGCGTGCGGCCCTGTTGCTGCGGGGGGCGGCGGGTTAGAGATACGGACAACTATGTGCTGGGGTCGGCCAGTGCGATATAGCACGATCAATATGTAAGATAGATAGATGCATAATCAGCCTATAATGTTCCCACTGCTGGGACACAGGCCTCCTCTCTATGACAAAGCTTGGGCTGCAATCCACCACACGGGCCCAGTGTGGGTTGGTAGTTGTCACGTGTCTTCGATTTTTTGGTTCTAGGACATGCCGGTTTCTTCACGATGTTTTCCTTCACCGTTTTGAGAGCAGTGGTGAAGAAATAAATTACACATAGTAATGCGCCTGGCTGGATTCGAACCCACGGCTTACTGCTCGTATTTCGGAGCCACCACTAGGCCACTTTTATACTTATTGTACACTAAAACTGTAAGACAGCTCTTTGTAAGAGTTCGTCTAGCGTACCTTAATGATTCATACGTGGTCAAGGCGTGTACATTTTCATAATGCTGATGAGGAAATGAGAGCAAGAATAAGAACGCTGGACATTGACCTCTCCCAACTTGCTTCATTCATTGTTTACGTCCCGTTCACGATCTTAGGCTATGGGACTTGCATCGAATGATACGAGCGCGAATCATTTGTCACCTTCGCATGAGGACCGCTGCTCCGCTAGTAACATGGCGGTGACTTGCGGAGCTACACAACTTGAATATTGAATATTTATTTATATTTTTTTTTAGCCTGTGTTAGGAATAATAGCTGATAGCCACACTACCAAATTAGTTTTAAGAATGCCTGTAATGAGTTGTGAGTTGAATAAACAAATAAACTTCTTTCATTGCGTTACTCCGCAGTCGCTTTTGATTTTTGCAAAGGAAACCTACGTCTTTATCTTCTCAGTGTTGTATTGATCTGTTACCAATCTGATCTGGCCCAACAATGCCCAAAGTGATACCAAGGTCAGATACAAAAAGAACATTACTTTTTGTATCTGACCCTGGTATCACTTTGGGCCAGAATACCAGCGCTGTGATTTTTTTTTAAATGTTACAACACCATCCTTTTGGCCCCATACAGGAAAAATTTCGTTTGTCTTATTTTTTGTATAATTTTGTTTTATTCTTAATTTATCTATTTTTTGTTTTGTTGTTTTGATCGAGACAAATAAATATTCTTTTCTTTCATATAAGTATGGTTCGCTACACTTAAAATTAGTATCAGCAAACTGATGTAAAGTCTAAAATTCTTACCTGCTGCAAATATTCCCCAATGAGCGGCGGGTAGGAGAGGTACCGATCCGACGCCATGTTATAGTACGAGCCGTCCAGCGGCGGCATCGGACTCGGAGCCGGAACGTAGTTGTTCTTGCCTGGTGGCGAAAATTAAAGAAATTTAGTTAGAAATAAAAGGATTTGCTGAAGCTGAAACTTCATGACACAATGTTGGAGAAAATTGCTGTAATATATTATCGTCTGGAATTTTAAATTAGGCATTTTTTAAAACATTATGCAGCAGAATAGATCTTTTGCAGTCTTATGTTAGTAAAATTGCTAGCATATCCTGCTGATGCCATAAACCTCTATCTCTATTAATAATTTACCATTTATGGGTTTGAATCATTACCAGCCTAGCCTTTTCCCAACTATGATGGGATCGGCTGCCAGTCTAACCGGATGCAGCTAAATACCAGTATTTTACATGAAGCGACTGCCTATCTGACCTCCACAACCAAGTTAATACTGGGTAATACAAAACCCCTTGGTTAGACTGGTTGTCAGACTTTCGGGCCACTAGTCAGTGGTCGGTAGTCACCGGGAACAACGGCTTAACGCGCTTTCCGAGGCATGGAAGAAGCTCGGTATGTAATGGGTGGTCACCCATCCTTGGAACAACCTAGGAACCTAACGTTTAACCTTAAGCTCGACCCGAGCGGCTTTTATTTGTTGTGCTTATCATGTCATCCAAATGTGTCTAAATAAATAAATAAATTAAAAAAAAAAAAATTAGTCACGAGCTCCTCTGCCATATCAACTATTAAACAAAAAAAAAAATTTTTTTTACTCACCAGCACTTCTTCCCAGCGTACTATGGCCACTAATATCCTTATGTCTATGGGGGTGCGGCAGAGTCCTCGCGTGATCTCCGTCGTAGACTGCGTAGTTAGGAGGAGGGTAGTCTAGCGGAGGAGGGATCACCAGGCCCTGGTCATCCATTAGGAAGGCGTCTGTTGTCTGTAAGGGAGAATGGTGGTTAGTTTTCTTGACAGATTTTTGGTTGTGGTGATTGGTGTCCTGTTTGAAGATGTGAACAATTCGCACCATAAAGGGTGTAACAAGACCCTTAACGAAGCCGAAAGGCACTTGCTCTCCTTGTCATTGCGATCGTTTTTTTTTTGTTCTAGACTATACCTGGGCACCTTCTAGTTACGGAGATACAGGGGGTCAAAGTTACAACTTTTTCACAAGTTTTCTTAAATACATGTTTTTAATGTATGATCTTTACTTTAAACACCTCTACGACCGCCGTATTATTCAATCCATCCATCAGCACAATGTTTTGAGTGCGTTACATTGAGTCCTACCGTAAACCGTGATTTTTCACCGCAAAAAAAAGTTTTCCAGCAATATTTTTTGCGTCAAGTTACTTAGTTTGATGTACAGAATGCTTCGTTGACGGCTTCCTGATCCGTTTACACCCTGTATGATTTATTCAATATTCATAGGCAACTTCCAGTCAACTTGTATGTTGTCACTATATAGTATACAACATTAGTTTTAGTATATGCGAAACCTGATACACGTGTCTAGTATTTTTATGTACAAAATTTCAAAACTGTATCATGAAAAATCACAAAGTTATAAGCTTGTTCTGTTACCTAGTTGTCCGCACAAAAACGCGGTCACCTCGCAGCGCGTGCCTCCAGCGTCGTCTTGAGCTCATTGATAATAATAATTTGGCAGTAGGTAACTAAATTATTGCGATAGGTACTCAAAGTCGCTCGGTATCCAACTTTTAACTTCTTTTAATATTTTTGGGAAAAAATATAACATGGTTTAAAAATTATTGGAATCGATTTAGTTACTTATTCTGATCAAACTATATTCAGGTTTCGCATATACTAAAAATAATGTTGTATATGTAAATATTTTGTTGCTTGTTTCAAGTTTGTAATCTAACCATGAGTGCTAATAGTGAACATTTATTAATTGCTGTAATAAATAAACTAGACCAGGTACTACTGACTATTTCCAAGTTTGAGAATGCTCAGCCGAGCACCAACTTCCTGAATGGTTGCATAGGTGTATCTAATAGTACACCCACATTTCGAGCCAATTGCTATCAAATGGCTCAAATCCAGACTCCGTGGCTGCTACTTAGAAATTCCTGATGGTAAAACCCAATAACACTTTGCCTGACCTGGGAATCGAACCCAGAATTTCATGCTCAGTAGTCGCGTATGCGACTCAACTAAAGTCAGGATCACTGAACCCTGAACCCTTCGTCAAAACGCTATAAAATTATCTATAAAACAGCTCTTACCTGACTCAACATATGCCTGGTCGGCATCGACGGCACCTCGGGTATAGGAGGCGGCTGCCTCTCATCCTGCCCCTCATCTTGGGAGTAGGTCTCCGATTTCTCCGAGACTGAACTGAGGGTCTCCCCGGTCATTGTGTCGTTGTATGACGAGGGAGCGTACATCTCTATTGTTGCCGATTTTGAAGCTTGGCCGGCTTGTTCTGTTGAAGGTGATAGAGGTGATATAGAGAGTGAACTAGGTGATGTAGGACGTGATATAGGTGATGTAGAAAGTGATGTAAAACGTAATGAGAAAGTTGCGGATATAAATGAAGCTACTGTTAAATACCTAGAAGTTACGGACAGTTTAAGTATTTTTGAATAGAGAAATTTTCGGAATAAAATCAATATAATAGCGGTGTTATATTTAATAGGCAATAGCTGTCATTTTCTTTCGGAGAGCAGTAATTTGTTTCTCAGTTCTTCCGAGGTATTTTGCCTTAAGCAGCTAATTTGTTTTTATGTTAATATTACACCGAAAATAACCTCAGACAACGAGTAAAATATTTGTCAAGAAATTCAAGTATCTTACTTATATGAAGTTATTAATTTACTAGAAAGGGTAATGTTCTAACAAGGACAAATTAATTATGAAGTAAAATAAGCAGAATTTTGTTGAAAATATTATGTTATTATGTGAGAATTTATAGACATTTTGTCCTTTTGGGAGCAGACTTTGCCCGGAGCTAGTGAGATATATTTTTGTTACTTTATACGTCACGTAATAAACGGATTGCTTGAACACGTTGATAAATTTATAATTCAGGATTATAAGATGGCAAAAAAGAGTCATTTTTCAACCGTTTTTACTATCACCAGTGAAAATATTAATCAATACAGTTGTTTAAGTAACTTAAATCTTAGTCACTTTTAGGAAAAAAACATCATTAATCTACTTTTTGTTGAAAATAGAGATGATAAATTCAAAGCCGTAGGTACAGTCACAAGGATAAACACAATATTCTAGAAAAATAATGCAACTTCGAGATGAGACCCTGTTACACAATCCGAAAATACTTAGTCTAAAACAACATTATAAAATCATAATATGTTTTTTATTTAGATAAGTGTACGTATTCATGCTCCTCTCTAGAGTATACACACATATAACATCAAAATAAAACCAACTACACTAAAAAGCGAAAATAAAACAAAAAAACTCACCTTTCAATCGTCTAGAACGTCTTTTGAATACAAAACAAGCAACTAAGGCAGCATTGATCAACACTAATACGACTCCAGTGATCGATACGTATATAACTACAGATTTGGACACATCAGCTGTTTCTACAAACTCTGTCGACACTACATTCAGCTCGCCTACTTCTGAAGAAGCTTTAAAAGAAGAGAAAATAAAAATAATTAGCAAAGAAAATTAATTAAGCAAAAATATTGAGTTGAGTTTGGTTTTGTCTCAGTAAAAAGTTTCCAAAACTTTATATCGTCCCATTTTGCAAAAAAACATTTTGTAAACGGTGTATTTTATTTTTTTGCCTTGTTTTTTAAATATTTTGTTTTATTCGTGTCAGCTTTGCTGTCCGTTAATTTTTATTGGTAAGCATTATGAAGCAAACAAACAGTTCCTTTTTTACAAATAAATATGAAATGTAGCAACGTCACCTGTCCTTTATTTTTATTTCAATGAAACAAAAATCAAAAAACTATCATTTGGATAACTTGATAAAAAATCTTTACTGTCCATTCATCCAAGACTATTTACAAAAGTCTTTTATCATGAACAAAGCCAACAAAATAATAAAACATGTCTATTTTATTTAGAAGTACTCCACAAAATTCATCTTCAGTGACACTACCGTCACTTAAAACTGAAAAATGTAGTCTCTAACAAAATTCAAGAACAACTTAGTATTTGAGTGAACTTTTCATGCCACCCTTGACTCTAATATAATTTTCACGGTCGCTCTTTGTAACTGAAAGCTTCAGCCTTCGTTTCAGTAGATATGCTTTTAATGTACTACTGAAGTACTGCCTCGCTTCACAGTTTTTTGTTTTAAATATTTTAGTAGGAAATGGGAATTGCTTTTAGTGAAATTTTAGGATATTTTTCATTTTGCTCAGTTAAAAATGTTACTATGATATGACGCATTTAAAACACGTTGTCAATATGCGATGTTTGCCCGAAATAATAAAAATACAACGAAGCTATTAAAAATGAAGATCATACAATTGAACATCTAGTGAAATCAAAAACTACTGACATAAAACCAAAAACATATCAACATCAGAACAAAAACCTTAAAACTAACATAAAAAAACATAGATTCAAAAGTGGATCCAAACCTCGAATCCTCTTATTGGTCCTTTTATGAAGACAGAATCCGATCAGCAATACATTTAGGAGTATCAAAGCAGTTCCAACTATTGTACCAGTTATTATGAATACTCCTGGTACATTGTAGTTGTATTCTTCAGAAGAAGACTGTATTGATGAGGGGATCATGTCTGAGCAGCGTGGAAAAATGTGGTTTGGATTAGGCAGAGTATAGTACCCTGAGGTACTCCATCAAGGGTGTTTGGCTTTACCCACATTTAAGTACACTTGGGGTTCGAACCCTTAATAGCAAACTTGTAGTCTACTATTTGATATTTGTTCAAAAATATGTGACACCATTAATTTGAATTTTAACACTAGACGTGTCTGAAAATTTGAAATATAATTTGGATTCGTTACGCATTGCTGGGTGTCAAAGGCCTGTCTGCATTATTCATATATCTTAATGTCTTCTCATATAGTACCTGAGGCATTTATTTTCACGTCTTTACTTTTTTCTATTCGACTAAAACTATTAAAATGTAAATTATATCTTAAAACTTACTTAGTGTAGTAACTTTGGTGTCATCAGGCCTGTATTTGCTTTGACCAATTTTGTTGATTGCCATTACAGAGAATACGTAGTCTGTGCTTCGTTCTAGACCACCAATAGTGAATGTGGTGGCATTTCTGGGTACCACATCTTCGTATTTGTAGGACTCTTCAAAAATTCTCCTGCAAATAATCTTTTAGTAAAAATCTGGGTTTTGTGTCACAGAATTCGTTAAGGACAGTGTATTGGAATGAACAGGACAAATTCCAAGAGAAATAGTTTCTCCTGTTCGCGTATCCTGTTCCTGTTCGTCGGGTTTGTGTTATTTTGGCATTTAAACTATCAGTAAATAGCAAATGATAATACTGAGAAATTCCGCAAACTTAGAATTGTTTTAATGTTAAATGAAAAACAACAAGATCTTGATCTAACAAGTAAAACTTATCTAACATGGTTTGTCATACGGTCAAACTTACCTATATCGAATCCTAAACCAAGACTGCAGTCCGCCATCGAACCCGGGCACCCACTGCAACGTCACGGTGTTATGGGTCACATTCGTCACCATCAGTGATATCACTTGATCTGAAACAAAGATGGGTGGTTAAATTTACCATAATAGTAAAAAAATAGACACACCTTTATTCCCTGAAATTCCAATGAAAATAATGGGAATAGCTGTATTTTAAATTTAAGCTCTATGGCTAATTTGTTGCCACTAACCAGGCAAGAATCCAGATTTAATAATGACAAATCCATTAAATTTTGCCAGGAGGCAAACCCAGAACCTGCAGGTCCTCACACTTGACAGTCACGCTTTCGATCGCTAACGAAGTAGTCTTAGGAGATAAGGTAAAATGAGAACTCTAACTAAAGTATGTTTATGTCAAAAAAAATAAAAATATCTTACCTGGGGCACTAGTAATATCTAGCTTAACAGACGTAGTAGAGAATCCCAAGTCGTTCCTCGCTCCACATTCATAGGACCCGTAGTCTGATGAGCTGACGTCACTGATGAGGAGCACAGAGGTGTAAGTCACAGGATCTAGTTTGTGGTACTCTGCGAAATACTTGGTGGATGTGTTGACGGGCAGCTTGGCTCCGTTCTTGGACCAGGTGAAGTTTGGTGCGGGAGCTGATTTGCATCTGAAAGATAAGGTGGGTTTTAGTATGTTGTAGTTTTTTAGAATTTAATTGGTCTTTTTGATTTCAGTTGTGTTACAGAATCGCCCAAGTGTTGTTTCTAGTTTATGCGTTAGTTTGGTTATGTATGTAGTGGGTCCAGCTTTGTAAGAAACATAATTATGTCTAAAGCTTAGGTTTCCTACCACAGTCGGCTTATATTGATAGAATACCACTGCCTTGAAAAACCCAAGCTTTTGTAGAATAACATGAACTGCAGCTAGTAAATATTGATCATATTTAGACACCAGAGCTATAAAGCTACCTCTTTACTCAAAATTATTACCGTATAAATTACATTTTAAATCAGTTTGATCCTTGAACACAGTACTAGACGCAGGTGTACTAAATTTAACTGCCTGAACTAATCCATAGTTAATTAAATCGTAATTCTAACGAGCAATTCATGATTGATGAGCATTTGAGCAAGGAATGATATTCAGTATTATCCAAGCTTTAAGATTGGTGTGATATGGGATGTATCTCTAGTAATTTTATTAAGCCAGCAGGCTTAATTGCACTGTTTACTCTTAGTGCAATTATAGTATGTTAACTTTAGAAAAAGTTAACATACTATAATTAATACAGTGCAATGTAATGGCACTTATGCCTGTCTGTGTTGAAGTCGCTTATGACACTGTTTAAAAAAAACGACATATCACCAGTTATATCTAATATATGTAATAGAAGGTAAGCCTATTGCCACCAACCGGGCACAAATCCAAAGTTCGTGGATGCTACTGAGAATGATGGAACAGCCGCTTAGGGCTAATCGTGTCCTAGAGAGTTAAGTTGCTAGAACTTAGGCATTCTTAAAGTTTAGTGTGTCAGTATTTATCTCCAATTGCTCAAGATAAAAAAAAGCCAAATCACGTTTAAAAAAACCAAAGGTCATTAAAGAGTGAACTTTAACCAAGAAACCAGGCTAGTTGCAAACCTTTCAATTCATATATCTTCCCCCTCTGACAGTTCACGTCCTATTTGATCGTAATAACTCAGTCTTAACCCCCCACTTCTCCCCCTCCACCCTCCTTACTGTCCCTTATATTCACAATCTTTTCCCTTTTAAGATAAGCAGATTTTATTTGATGTTAAAAATAAGCGCATGATTTGTATTTTTTATTAGATCATGGAAAATTCGCCACAAAAAGGCTTCTAAATTAATCAATATTCAAGGACACGGAAAATGATTAAAATTATAATTGGAAAACACGACCTTTAACCACTTTATTTTGCACGTGTAACTTGAACTGTGTTTTTACAGTATGTTCATAACAACAATGAAGAAGGAATACATAGTATGGCGGAAGATACCTAAGTTATAATAACTGTTTACTTACAAGATAACTTTTTGCGATCCAATTGCCATTTAACCGGGCATAAAACTCGCTGCTTAGGCATTCATTATAAGGAAAAATTCAATAACAATTTGTTCGACCTGTGAACTTGGCTATTTATATCTCTTCTATAACTAATAATAGTATCACTTACTTGCAAGTCAATCTCCCGACCTGTCCCACATTCGAAGCCGACTTCATCAGGCTGGGAGAACTATCTAGCTCAGGCTTGAACTTCACCACCAACATAACATCCTGCCTCGATTCACTTCCAATACTATTGTCCACCACGCATTGGAAGTTCCCTACATCTTCCCTGGTCGCTTGTTTTATGACCAAAGTACTGGTTAGGTTACGAGGGTCAAATGTCACTTGGTTAGGATTGATTTTGTAGCCTTTTCGTTCCCAGCGAATGTTATCGGCAGTTAGGGGGTTACCTGTGAAAAAGATTTTGTTGAATAATTTGGTATAAGGATGTTATTTCCGTAAGTGCCTATCAATGGGAATATTAAATTATACGGAGATATTAAATATGTATAAATATTACGGAAATACGAATTTGCTGTTAATATTCCTGATTTATTTAGTTCTGTAGGTTTGGTATTTACGTTGCTCAAAATTATAGCTAGGTATTTAATTAAGTAGGGTAAACTCATTTTATTAATCTACACTCAGGTTGTGAACACTAAGAAAAACCGATTAATAAAAACTGGTTTCTCTTAAAAGTGCTAAACACTTAAGTCAATGATGATAAACACTCACCATTGGCTGTACAAGATATAGAAGCATCTTGATTAGGACTCAGGACGTCAAGCTGTGACACTGATTTTATATTCGCCGGATCTGCAATAAAAATATCATTTAGTCTTACTTATATTTTATATGTAGGCGGTTGATAGAGATGTTTGTTTCATATTTACCTACCTATTTTACCTTCAATGAAATACTAAGAAAAAGTCGAAATAGAACACGTATCAAAGACCTCAATTGAAGGAAAAATCTTCGATATATATTTGACCTAGTTACGAATCAATTTGCTCCACAACTGGATATGAATAAAATAATAACTCATCATTATGCCCTCAACAATATCAAAGAAAAAGACTTTCATAGAGAAATAACAGCTACAATAAAATCGACACAAAGACTCACTTAGTGCCACAGTCCACAAGGTATATTAAATCAAGACAAACTCAGTTCTCCGCTCACAATTTAATAAACTACATAAAATGTTCTACTTCTACAAAGTATTCAATTTCCTGCAGGAGAAGGCTGCTTAAACGAATTAACTATTGTAGAAAGATGCAATTAACCGGCAGAATCTTTACTAAGGGCAAAAAAAGGTAGATACGGTCAAGGAGAAACTTTAAAAAAAATCCTTTCCCATATGAACACAAGTCATGTTTTCGAATTTTCATTTACAATTTTGACAATGACTTCGAAAAAAATAATAAGGTGCTAATAAAAATCCACCATAAGGCGCTTAACATTATTTATTCCTAGATTGTACTCCAATTTGAAACTCTTTCAAAGTTTGATCGGCACATTACTCACAATTGTTCATTAGCAATTCCGTTTGCGAAGCCATGAAGTTTAATGTTGAGGGTATTATGTAGCTATCATTATGTTTTGGTAACTGCAGAGGGCTTAGTTACGTCAAAGTTGTACTAAATGTTCGATATAATGTTATTTTCTGTCTCGTGGCATATTTTGTAAGAGGCTTTGGGTGACATTTCAGCAGCCGTGACTTATATTTTGAATATGTCGTTATGGAAAATCAGAGTAAAAGGGGGTTAAGCATCACTTATTCTCCTTAGCTTCAGTCAGAAGTACTTTAGCGTGGTTGAGGAAATAATAATGTTAATTTTTCTAATTACATACTCATATTAGACTTTTAAGGTACCAGCATACGTTACGTTACGTTTACGTTACTTCCAGTCGGGGCAATATTCATTTTTTATTCAATAATCTTCAAAATAGTGTAACATTTTTTTAGGTAAGTACTTACAATGCACGGAAACGCTGATATTTGCAACAGCTGCTCCTTGCGAGTTCACAGCTTCACAAGTGTAGATGCCAGCATCATGTCTTGTCAGCTTCGTCATGTTCAGCATACTGCCTTCTGATATGATCCTGTCATCTAGAGGAAAAGAAAATGAAAATTAGAATATCATCTAGGTAACGAACGTTATTTTTTATTATCAAGTCCCTTTTGAAAGAAAGATGTTGTAAATAATAACGTTTTCTTCGTTAATTGATTAACAATTGTATGATTTCTGAGAGACTTGAAATCAAAGTTATGATTTTTTTTAAATAAATGATTTGACAGTTACACAAGTATTTGATGATAACCACGGACTATATCCACACTGTAAGCACAATGTATAGGTACTGTTTAATTAATTATTTCCCTCATATTTTCACGCTCTTTGTGTTCCTTGTTAGGAAACCCAATAGCCCGCATGCATACATATTAGACAAACAACTGTTTGTTCATTTCCTAAACTGTTTTAACCTTAATTCACTCATTGTGAACATTTACTCGAATTTGTTTATTATGTAGATTAGCTGTTTCATTTAAAAATCATCTTTCATGTTATTTTAAATCACCATAGCGTTTATTTGATTTGAGAGATGAGAATATTATTTTACCATTTTAGATCAAACATTGGTATTCAATAACAAGTTAACCTAATATTGCTCTATTTGTAAATCCATAAAGTTATTTCTAAAAACCACATTTATACGAGAATGACGATAATGATTGACCACAACTATTTGTTTCAGCTAAATACCATACTTTTGGAGGATTTAATAATATTGTTAATTATAAAGCCAACTTTCATAGACTATCAATGGTTTAATGATGCTTGATTAAAAGCTAAATACACAATCATGTTTGTTTGCTAGAATAACATTATTTGGTATCCGTGTTTTTGAATGTTACAGTCATTAGCTCTTTTAATGAATAGCTTTTAAAACTATTTGCTTATCTGTAATTTGACGTAGTTATGGTATGAGATTTTATATTGTACTAAATATTTGATTATTAAACATAATACAAGTAATACATATTTAAACATTTCGTTAATTAGACCTCCCTTGTTTTGTTTCATAAAAGAAACAAAACAAAAAAAACATATTACGCCTCCAAATTACTATTTCTTTTTTTACTGGGTTTCTCATGAAACGTTTTAATTTTTCTAGTTCCTAGATATGTAGTAATATTTCGTTTCTTTATTTTCTAGTTACTAGAACTACGTGCATACCCGCCTTTTATTTGACTGAATCTATTTTTCTAAATGTTATATTAAATTATGAAATTTTATGAGAAAAAAATAGCAGTTAAATCGAATTGGTAAGAAAACAAACAGCTTCAGTCTAGATTGGCTTCCAAGAAACTATTAGAACACTTTCCATTAACATTTTCCTAGTCATATTTGTTTATAGGTGAAGTATCTTTTATAAAACTTCATCTATTTAACATAGCATAACATCGCGCTTGTAATTACCGAAGGGTTAAGCAAAGGTGTGCCATAAAGTACGTCCACATTACGCTAGTTATATTAAAGCGTAAGCCTAGTAAGCCTATTTCCATCACATGGGCACAAAATGCTACCACAGTGGAATTTCTAGGACTTGATGTTCAGTGGTAGCCTTTGCAACCACTACACCAAAGATGCATTGCATTAATGTATTCCTACTTACTTCCAGTGCTATAAGAAGACTGCGTGATAGGCAGTCCATCCTTTGTCCAAGTGTATGTGATGCTTCCAGGATTGCCGTCAGCTCGTAACACAATGATGAGAGGTTCATTTTCTACTCCAACTGTCGTATATGGTGTTGTCTCGTCAAAGATTGGCGCGTCTAGAAATAATGATTCAAATTAGTATGTTTTTAATTCGATAAACCAGTAGTTTTTTTTTGTTTTCTTTTTGTAGTAACCGATTTAATAACCTAGTCTAAAGGTTTTTGAAGCACTACTGCTGGACTCCTCATCCTGGAGCTTCGTGAAACTAATCGTCTTAATTAGAGTCCTTGAAATTTCAAACAGACTCCTTGATTCGGTACAAGATGCAGATAGCATCAATCAGACACATAATTTTCATTATGATGTTTAAAACAGGTTTAAAAACGATAGTGTCCTCCTTACTACATACCAAGTTTTAGTAAGGAGAATTTTTTATATTTCCTATCTTTCTTTATCGTGTGATTAGTGCCTAACCTGGTGTCAGAGTTTCCTATAGTATTGTTATTGACAGGTTTTTGTTTATGCTTCATGTTTTCTGTGCCTTCTACTGCTTCACTTCCTGTGCCTGTTCCTGTGCCTTCTTCTTCTTCTGTTTTCTTCTGCTTTCTATCCACTAGATATCAATTTTCTTACTCGTTTTAATACTTACATAAAACTTTAAGCGGCAGCGCATCATGGACACTCCTCTGCAACGCCTCGTTCATGGCCTGGCAGGTATACACGGCACCGTTAAGGTCCTTTGTGATGGAGAGCTTCAGTTCTATAGTGGAGACTGTGCCTCCGTGTAAGCCTTTCGTCTTCTTTGGTGGAAGACCTAGAAATGATGAAGAGGTTTAATTTTCTGGAAGTTATGTTAGATATTTAAGTGGTTTAGTACAGCCAGTGACACGTATTGCGTGACCCCACTTCCCTTATACTTTTTTGTAAGAGGGGGCTGATAATATTAGATATTAATTTAGTCATTAAGGGACTAAGACGAATTATAAATAGGTAAGTCCCTGTCAGACCAGGGAGGTCATTTTTAGCACCCCAAATTATTGCTGTCATTTGATCAAAAAGCAAATCAAACCTCACCTTTTAGAAAAATGACAGAATACAAAAAGAAAGTGACAGACCATTCCAGTAACAGTACTAGCTACATATTGACGACTTACTAGCCTGACGCAGCCATGTAGAGCAATCGATTTGCCACGCACGGCTAAATCACGAATGTGTATAGACAAGGGATTTACATGCAAAATAGTGGCAACACGGTCCTATATTGCTTTGTTAAATTGTCAATGAAGATTTGGTTTGGGTCAGAATCACGTGTGAAAGGAGTTTTCTTCTGAGCTTGCTGGGGTTCCTAACATTTGTCAGTGTTGTTTGGTTAACCAAAAAACACTAAAAACTCTAAAATAACTTAATTTTCGGAAGTCGGTGACTTTGTTTGTTTCATTGACTATTTTGCCACTCTTATTTTACCTTTTTTAGTTGTAGTATATCATAGAAATTCTTGTCATGAATCAATTTTATTTTGTAACTAGAAGTTATTATGGACCATCAACATCATGTCAACCTATGTTGACAAGAAGAAAAAAACAAAACTACTGAACCGATTTTGATGAAATTTATTTCTTTCGGAAAGTAATATAGATTCACATTAAAAAAAATCAAATCGGTTTATAAATGACGTAGTTATGATGTAACAAACATAAAAAAATTACAACCGAAGTGAGAACCTCTTCCTTTTTTGAAGTCGGTTAAAAAACGAACGTTTTCGTGTACGGCAAAACTTTAAGAAGTCAATTAACTTCAACTCACCTTGCACAGGTATCCCGTCCCGCCACCACGACAGTGTCGCAGGAGGGTTACTGCTCGCCGCGTCACAGAAGAGAGTGGCTTCGATTCCCACTTTCAGCTCCTCTGGTTCCACTCGCACTTTCACAGCCTCGGGGGCAACTGTTGGAGAAAGGGTATGTCAATAAGATGGATTTCGGACTAAACTCAGTTTTGGGCTTAGTTGTTTAAAAATCTTCTTGTATGAAATGATGTAAAATAGTAACGATTCTAAAAAATCGAGGGGTTATGCAGAGGTGTGACCTAATAGAACACCCACATTTCGCCAGTTATGTTTAAGTCCCTTGTAATAGGAGGTGAGCTTATTGCCCTCAACCGGACACAAATCTGAATTCCGTGGCTGATAATGATACGTTCTTGAAGGAACAACCCAATAACAATTTACCCGACCTGGGAATTGAACTCAGGACGACCACCAGACCAACGAGGCAGTCTAAGATATCAATTTAAATGCTTGATATTGCTCGAAGCTAAATAATATATACATACAGTCCTAATACAATTATTTTATCTCTTGATTCTACATCCCTTTCAAAATCTTGTTCACTCAGAGGTAAAATAAGAATCTCTATGTAAGTACGCACAGTTTTTATTTTCAGTATCTTTGATGACATTAACACCTACCACGAAAGGTTTTAGGTGTATTTTCATGTACGCTGGAGGTACTTAGCTCAAAATCGCTTAGCGTCTGTCTGATATTCGGTAATTCATCAAATATAGAAGAGTATTTACGTAGATACGTTACTAGAGAACTTTCAACTACGTTAGTAGTTAGTGAAGTTTACAGTACTTATATGTAACGTAATCAAAGTCAGCTTTTACCCAATATATAGGAGTACAGAATCAGCTGTAATCTTCAGTTAGTCCTAAGCAAACATTAACATACGACTTCGCTTAAATAGTTCGGAGCTAAGATAATATGTTTTGTAATATCCCTTACGGTAGGTTCTCTAGCTATTTCATCTTCTATTTTGGGAGCCAATTAACCCCTTGTTTCTGAAAACCTGTACAAGTTAAACACAGTCTAAGGGGCAAAACACATACACAATATACGATGTCATAATTACCGTGATACGTTACGACGTCCTGTTGTGAAAATCTACGACTTTTATCGTGTAAATCTTTAAAAGTGGTTGTTGCTTCGGCGCAGGATTGAATCCCATGTTTCCACGACACGACGCAATGTGTCACGATGCGATGTCGTACCATGTGTATTTTTTTAGCACTAAAGTTGCGTTTATATCAAAGTGTTTTTTTCGTTTACGTCTGAAAAGCCTCTGGTTAAGAAATAAGGTACTCACAATAAACATTCAAAGTGACGGTCTCAAACAGGGGTATCTCAGTTGCACTGTTGGTTGCCTCACATCTGTACTGCGCCTGGTTGTCAGTCACGTTGGTCAGGATCGAGATCTCGGCGGAGACTGAACGCTCAGTCGTTTTTGTTACTGAGTGGATCTGAAAAAGAAGAAGTTTGTGAATATTTTGAACATCGAAAATTGAATCCCTATTATTGTTTTGATGGCTCATGAAGTCCTGATTGACCACTACTCAAAAAAAAAACTGGCTAAAAGTTGCTTTGACCATACTAGACCGGTGATATGATTGCAGTTTGGTTGGGAGCAAAAAACTGAATGTATGTATGTCCTAAGTTTGTATGTAGTTTTTGCGACACGCACTGAATTTATAATTCTTTTGTTGTCATAATATTATCAACATTCAAATGATTACTCCTTCGTTCCTTTGGTTATTTCCTTCTTTTATGTAGCCACATTCATACTAAAAAAAATCATAACGACAGTGTCGTCATTCTTCCGCATCACATGTATGTACCATGATAATAGATTTCCACACTACTTCTCGGTAAGTAGAGAAATTCTACCAGCAATAACTATCATGAGAAACTTAAAAATATTAAATTGACATACGCTACCCAAATGCCTGTGATATCAATCCTATTGAATGTCGTGGTACAAATACGGAACAATTTGAAAGCGATTCTCACTTGTCTAGGCTCTCTGTGCCATTTTCAGACTTGCTCATACACACTCATTCAGTTTAAAGTGAATACCTAGACCAGTCAACATTCGCTTCACATTGGAACATTAATATTTTCGACACTAAATAATTTGATTTCCATATCGGAACGCTACGGAAACTCCTATTGTTTCACTATTAAGAATAGTTGAACGGACCGTACCGATTCGATACTGATACTCGATTGAATTGTATCGATTGTAATATCTGTGTTATTGAACACATTCTACTCAACTTTGGTATCGGTATAAGCTATATCAGAATAGCTTCTATTGTAGATTTAGCGAGTGATACAGTAAAAAGATGTATGTAGAATAGGGTGTTATGAAAACCTGAAAAGCGCGCGTCAGTATTGCGAGATACAGAGCAACTGAGGCTTGCTTCGCTTCTAACTCCAAACCACAGATATAGATAGACCTAGATAACGCAAGTATCACGATCTGTATGAAAACCAAGCGTGCCAATTTTTGACTAGCTATTATGACGTCACAAGCACTATTTAGTGATGGGAAAATCAAATCGATTCAAAGACACCGCCGCGGACGGCGCCCCCCTCGTCCTACCCCCCGCCATGACGCCCCTTGACGTCCGACTAGCGCTATGCTCCGATGCAGACTGAGTTCGAAATTGGCCACTTACGATTTTTGTACGTAAGCTACATAATAATATGGCACGCGAAGTAGTTGCTCTCGTGTTATCTAGGTCTATCTATATCTGTGCTCCAAACGAATACACAATGTGTGCGTCTGCGTTTCTCTACAAATTCCTCATCCCCCATTGAAAAGGGAGAATCCTACAAAAGAAGGGTGTTTTTTTCTGGTAGGCTACAACCCGACGGTTGTAGTTGGGTTGTTCTTGACATCCTTATCTAGCGGATTTGATTGCGCGATGCAGGATTTTAGTTCTTACCCTACGTCATAGATGTCGCTAGTGGTATTTTTGTCAACTTGATTATGTACCTACAAAGACATTGGCTATACGAAAAAATGTAGCTTTGTAAAGCGTTTTGTCTGTGTCAGTCGCCCTTAAAGTACTTTTTCTATTACGTGTTCACTCACACCTGCGTGGCAATATCTTCCCAAAGTCAGAAGGACTATATTAATAACCAGGTTTAGTACTTTGAGATTAGATTCATCTCTGAGATAAGCAACACATTAATTGTTTTAGCAACTATCATTAATCGTAACGCCTACGTGATCACGACCACTAGTTGCAGAATTTAGATCAATGTGTAAGATGCTGGACTAAGCAACCATAGTTCATCATCTTCTTAGCGTTTTCCCAACTATGTTCGGGCCACCTGACTGTTTGGCACGGAGGAAACTCTATATAATGGGTGGTCACCCATCCCCGGACCAACCTATGCAAACGCAGCTTAACCTGAACATCGACCCCCCAGCGCCTGTTACTATTTAGCCACGAGCTCCTCAGACTAAAAAAAAACATTATTTTCTTCAATCTAGCTCACTAGTAAACCTGCTTAACGTGCTTTTCGAGCCACGGATGACACTCGGTATGTAATTTGTGGTAACCCATCCACGGAAGAACCTAGGCAAGCACGGTTTTACCTGAAGATCAACCGAGCGGCTGTTATTATTTCTACCATGGTCGTAGTTGTGGTCACTAAATGGATGGGCAGGTGAAGAGTTGTTGCGCACTGACTCAAATACACTTTGAATAACCTGGGAATCGAACCCAAGGCTTCATGCTTAACCGTAGCATTTGCGACCACTAGACCAACCAGCCAACTAGAAACAAATGTAGATCTTACCTTTTTATCATTCTTGAACCAAGTAAGAGTAGCCAATGGATTGCCTCCCGAAGATATACACGACAACCTCTGAACGGTACCTGCAGAAAGAGTGGTGCCAGGGACGTAGCCAGTGATCATGGGGGCCGTTGGTGGATCTGGAACAAGAAAAAGAGAACGTTAGAGCGGTCATCCATCTTTTTTTTTGACGTAATGACGGTTGCTTAACTTTGGGTTAAAATTGATTCTTCAATGAGGAATGCAGATGTTCTGATCTCCACAACCCAATTAGTACTCTGTACTCTACTGTCAGACTTTCGGGCCACCTGACTGCTTTCCGAGGAACGGAGGAAACCCTGTATGTAATGGGTGGTCACCCATCCCCAGACCGGCCTAGGCAAGCGCGTCTTAACCTGAAGATCGACCTCAGTGGCTGTTATTATTATTTAGCCACGAGCTCCTCAGACCAACAAAAACCATTATTTTCTTCAATCTAGCTCACTAGTAAACGAGTACAGTATCGATCCAAATTAACCCTATTATACTCCATTAACCACAAATTAGGCTCCCTTTTAAATTAGGCAAATTAAAGACCCGAAGCTCACCGCTTGAGTGGTCACCCATCAAAATACAGACCTCGTTACGTTCAACTTAACCCTGAGATCGAAAACACAATTAAAGGAGGATCTCTTTCATTGCCCTGTCATTGCTTTGCCTTAATTATGTAGTTAATAATCATTAATTATCAGTTGAAATGACAGGCTAGGTAGGACTTGGTGTACACTTGCGTTTTTGCGATTGAGTCGTGCGACTTTTGGGGAGTTTTCTGTTACTTTTATGACTTCTATTAATTAAATAACTTTTAAGATATAACGTGTGTTGTCGAATTCAAGAAAATGTAATTTTTTAGAGAGTGTTTTCTTATGTTTTAATTTAATATTTTTTTTAACAATGATTTCTTTAGAGAAAAACAACAATAATAAATTATGTTGGTGAAGCAAATAGATCAGGTAAATATTAAAGTTATACGTAAACATAAATAGTCAGTTCCCTATATGAGTTACAAAAAATATTGTATTACAAGCTGTTGTAGGACAACTTTTTTGTGATTATCGAGTTTTTCCATCAGGAATTTCTCAGTGGCAGCTAGGGAGTCTGGATTTGTGCCTGGTTGATGGCAATAGGCTCCCCCAATTACATAGGACTTTTATATAACTGTCGAAATGTGGGTGTACTATTAGCTACACCTCTACCGAAGGTCTTATGCGTGATTTATGTATGTTTTTTTTGGTTGAATCGACTTGAAATTCTGAATTTCTCAGGTGACAACTTTGACGCGAGTCAGTACCTACCCTTACAATTATAAATTATAAGGAAGGGTCTAGTCACGGAGTGGTGATTAAAATAATGGGTACAGCCCTAGTTTAGGGTTGCCACTAATTGGATACCATGTACGTGTTTGTATAACATTGTAATTATAGTGTGAGCTTCACCGAGTTTATTAGTTTTAGGAAAATGGCAACATTTCCGTGTAGTAAGTAGGTATGGTGTATAATGTCAAAATTTTGTTTCAGTGTAAAATAATTCATGCGTGAGGTTTTGCTCGGAAACTAATATAAAGGGGTGTTATTGCAATGGAAAAATCCGACAGTTTAGTTAATTTTATTGAATGTTTTTATTTCAAAATATCACTATAATTTGGATGACCTGTTAATTCATAATTTTATTGTGAGCATATCGTGATATACTGCTAGACGCAATGAATTCAAAAAAGGACAATTGCAACCGTAACGACGATGTAACCTCATCACCTGCTTAGCCTTTTCCTAACTATGTTGGGGTCGGCTTCCAGTCTAACCGGATGCAGCTGAATACCAGTATTTTACATGGAGGGACTGCCTATCTGACCTCCACATCCCAGCTAGTACAGGGTAATACGATACCCCTTGGTAAGAAACAGGTTGTCAGTCTTTCGTGCCACTGACTACCTGTAACGACTGTCAAAGATCTACAAATGACAGCCGGGACCAACGGCTTAACCTGCTTTCCGAAGCGCGGATGAAACTCGATATGTAATGGGCCGTCACCCATCCACGGACCAACCTAGGCAAGCGCGGCTTAACCTGAAGATTGACCCGAGCGGCTGTTTTTATTTAGCTACGAGCTCCTCTAACAACGATGCAACATAAGATACTAAAAATAACACTCATTACTAAGAAGCCAGATTAGTCCAATTGGGTCAGAACAACAACAGTCAATTACATTAATTTCTAATTCATTATTACTCGCATCTTGTGTAAAGAAAGAGCCAGCAATATCAAAGTAAGAGAGAGAGGAAGTATCAGCTTTTGGCAAAACGTGGAAATCAATGTTCTCGTAGCGGCACTACAAGAAATACTACATCAATATAGTACAAAAAGTACTACAGCGCCATCTATGACAGCATTGCAGAACTAACATCAAAATTCTAAATCGTGCAGTTAAAGTTATCCGCAACTTAAGATTATAAAGAAAAACCCGACAACAATTGTCGGGCAGCAGCCCACCAGACACAACACCCGTCTGGTCGGAGGATCCTCCCTTTTCCATGGGGATGAAGACCTTTACACCCTGTTCTTCATATCCCTAAACTGGTGACCCCGTAATGGACGTCAGCACAGCCTTCGAGCAACGTGACCTACCAAGTCTAATTTAACTTACTCAAAACAAAACACATTCTTATCTATTCCAAAACCAAAAAGAAATCCTTACCCCAAATCAAGCCTTACCAACCTCCAACCAAGTATATAACCAGCCGAAATAACTAGAGATTTATCCAATAAATAACCGTTCTTCGTATCAGATAACGGTTACGGTGATATTCCCGTCACGTGCCTACTGCAATCAGGATTCATGCGACAACCTTGGTGTGATATACGGGAGGGAAGTTGGGCAGGTCCCGGGACGATTTTTTGGGTGACCTTGGATCACGAAGTTAGGAAAGCTGTTGTATGTAAATGTTTTGGCGCAAAAGCTTGTATCATAGATTAGCTGATGGTTCCCATTTGTTTGCTTGGTGCACTCACTGGCATTTTAAAAAGCAGGGTAGCATTTACTATTTACTATCTACGCTTCTTCTTCTTCTTAGCGTGTCGATGGCAATCTAAATTGTATCAGCCCAAAACTGAGCTACTAGTTTGGCGCTTTCGGTAGCGTCCATCAGTTCCTGTAGTGAACAAACAACAGGACACGCAGGACACGATATTAAGTGCCCCATCGTTTGTAGAACAGCACCACATTTACACTGCAGGGCAGAGTCATTAATGAATCTCCACCTGAGCAGGTTTTCCTTGCTGCGACCAACCTGGGTCCGGAGTCTAATCTACGCTAATGTATCCGTAATTGGCAGTTGATTTGTTTTATTTGTCTTGTGTTTTAATATTTTATGTACTATGCTTTCAGATCTGAAGAAAACTCATCCACCTGGCTCGTCCAAGAGGATTAACAGTGAGCATTGATTGATAATTTAGTAGCAAATTAGTAGACATAACCACTATTGGCGACGTACTCGTATTTACATCATCGTCACTACTAACAATAAAAAAATACGTGTTCAAACCGCAGCGTCCCCTCTCGTTCTTCGCACCCGTATGTTTCCAACCACTCACAAAAACTCGCGATCCTAATTTGCTCTCGCTCGTAAGCTGTTTCACGATACTCTATATTAACAAGAAAACAGAGAAAAGAAAACAGGTGACATTGAGCTCTTGCAGACTTTTCCAGACACAGAATAGTTGATACAGAACAGAGTCTACACAAAATGACATTCTATCAGCGAAGCGATGAAGGAAATGCCAATAATATGTTATTATTGTCATAAGGTACAGAAAAGCCTCTGTCAGCCCTGTTGAAAATCGTTGGAGAATATGAAACGCCTTGAAAGCGATTGTCATAAGTCTTACCCCGAGGGTCGGCTCCGTTTATAGAATGAAAGCGCACACACCCATAAGTAATTAGTTATGCAACCACATTGAGGCAATAGACATGAATATTAACGAAATAAGAACCGTCAAAGAAAGCAAAGCTAAGAATTCTAACAGTTGACAGTTTTAACTTCAAGCAATTACTAAATTACAGAATAAAAATCGCATCTTAGATAATGATTTTTACTGAAGTAATCACTTTGACTTGTTTGTAGGTACGGGTGTTAGTGTTGAGCTAGCCTTCTGTTATACTAATAATATTTTATTCTGTGTTTTCAGGCTTCGAAGTTCTTTGCCCTTTTTTACCAATTTTTTGTAAGTCTTGAATTTTGAACGTGTAAATTAAATGCTATACCATTTTCTAAAGATATTATTATGCTCACGTTTCAAAAGGTTTACGGCGTAGGTAGAATATGATTTTTGGAAATTATTCTGAATTGTCTACGAGTCTAGAATATTAAAGAAAAGAAAAAAATGCAGTGGCAATTTCTGAAGATTTGATCACGTTCAAAAAGGATTTGGAGTTGTTAAAAATTATGTGTCAAAAATTACTCTAGAGTAACTACAATTGCTTCTAAAATTACAAAAGACCTAAAATCTTAAAGTATCTTAGAGAATATAAAAAGGTTTTATTTTTGTATAGGGTGACTGGTAATTAGTGACCGATACTTAAACACGTGATTGTACTCATAATAACAAACAACTTTCCCAAAGAAATATTTTTTTTAATAACTACTCATTCAGTTTTATCACAATAAAACTTACGGAGCGGGCTCATGAGCCGCGCGGGTAATGAGACAGAACGGCGGCACGCGGCTAACAGCTGATAGGTCAAAGACGCGCGCGCGCGCTTCATACGGCTGTTGTTTTATTGTGATAAAAGTGAATGAGTATAAAAAATAAAATCTTTGGAAAAGTTGTTTGTTATCATGAGTACAATCACGTGTTTAAGTAGCGGTCACTAATTACCAGTCACCCTATATACCGACGCGGTATCATGATCATCTGCCTATCTTTTTCCCAAATATATTGGGGTTGACGTTCCAGTCTAACCAATCAGATACAGATGAATACAAGTTTGTTTCATAGAGCTACTGCTTATCTGACCGCCACAATTCAGTTAGTAGGTAATACAATACCCATTGGTAAGACGCGGTATCTATGAGGAATTTTCATGAAAGAGCAATGCATACATGATTGTTAGTAGGTAAATATTAATTAGTAAATCAATATTACCTACTCTAATTACTTGATGTTTCTGAGACTAATTAGTTAATTATGACATGTTGTTATGCTCTGATTCGGCGTAATTTAAGCACCGTAATTATATTATTTGTTTTATAATGTACACACGAAGAAGCTGTACATTTCCAGTATAACTTGGCCTCGCTTTGTATAGTTTTTCTATACAAATAGAGATCTGGATAAATTGGTTTTGTATAGCTTGATTGGCCGTCGTGCGTACTAGATACCAGTACGTGCTTCGCTCAGGTGCAACTTATTGACTATTGAGCAAAACTAGCATATTCCTATTTTTTTTTTTTTATTTATTTATTCAGTAGTACACAATACATTTTATTCATTTAAGTAGGCGCCAACATAAACTCATTAGAGTTTTACCGTGCATAAATCATCGACTACATAATTTAGAGAACTAGATCCACTTAAGTAGGTACTTAGTTAAAAAACTACAACTAAAATTACAGCAGGTATTAGGCGAAATAATATCGAATACTTGTACTAACAAGCGAACCTCGGTGACCAATCCGACCGTCCATTCAAAAAGGTTGTTCGTAAAAGTATAATTATGTTTTAGTAATAATGTAGTTTTTTTTTTTTTGTTTTTGTGTTATGTTATACTTTTGATTCATTGTGTATGCTTTAAACTATTTATCTATAATGAATTAAAAACATATTTTTATTAGTATACATCCTATCTATCTAAGGTATTTATATTTCGTTAAAAAAAATGTTTTAATTTGTATTTTGTGTTTTTCTGAGTTAATTTGTCAATGATATAGGTAGTTGATTAATAAGGTGTGATATTAATTTACTAAACTAAGTTTCTTAAGTACTGAAAGTTCTTGTCTTCATGAAAATTCTTGTCTTTTAGTTGCAGCTTTACCTTTTAACCAACCCTTTAAAATCTAAATCAAAACAACTTATTCTGAAATCCCATTACGTCTTGACATAACATCACAGCTTTATCCGTCATAAACGCAATATAACTGTTTAGAAATAAGCAAGAAGTCTTACAAAACGTATCTTAACAGCATTCCTCTGTGATCAATGTTTTTACATACATATTATGCCAGTTATGTACATATGTACAGGTATGTTATGTCATTAGGTAGGATTGAGGAAGTGAGCGCATGAATGATTGTTTGTTTGTGCGTATGTTTTTTTTGAGATTGAAAACTGATGGACTGATTTAGATGTTATTGGAAAATGTTTGTTTTATTGAGTTTCTTTTCTGCATGTTGTGTTCGAAAGTTATTGAGCTTTAAAGTTCTGGTGAATAACCCAATAACATTTAACCAGACTTACGAATAGTGCTTGTGACCACTAGACTAACGAGAATGTGGTGTCATTATTTTGTGTTTTTTTGTAACACCAGAAACTATTGTTTTGTTAGTGGCGGTACGGTTGGCGCAGCGTTTGAGTGATTGACTGCTGCGTTGCATGTCGCAGGTTCGATCCCCGCACGGAACAAACATTATTTTGTATGGCCTGCAGATAGTTATTTCGGGTGTTTATCTATGTGAGTTCTACTTTGGAGCAACGTTTAAAAAAACAACTAAGTACTAATTCTTTGGAGTCGTAAAGTTATGAAATGTTTATGTAAATATCATAATTAGTAAAATGTAGGTGTAACTAGAACCTTAACAAAGCCAACAGGCACCTGCTCTCCTCGTTATTGCGATCATTTTTTTGTTCTAGACCATACCTGGGAACCTTCTAGATACGGAGATATTGTGGGTCACAGTTCCAACTTTTTGAAAAGTTTTTCCTAAATAGGTTGTAGTTTTTAACGATATAACTTTACTTCAAATAGCTCCGCGAACCCTGTACTATTCAATGCATCCATCAGCACAATGTTTTGAGTGGGTTACACTGAGTCCTACCGTAAAACGTGATTTTTCACTCTAAAAAAAAGTAGTTTCCCAGCAATAATTTTTGCGTAGAGTTACTTAATTTTATGTACAGAATGCTTGGTTGACAGGTTCGTGAAGAGTCCGTTTATAGCTTGTATAGTAAAATGTACGTATAACTATAAGACGTACGCCCCTTTTCTTATAAACTCATAAGTCTACGTCACAAGCCTGAAAAACCCCACCTGCACACAAATCAGTCTGAATAAAATAGACCGCGAAACTAGGTTGAATAAAAATGGCGGCATTACTTAGTGAAATCATGTCGAGAGTTAGATATTCAAGTCACAATAGTGAACGCATTAGTTCGTATTGGAGTAAATATACATAATAATATGTATGTACGTACATACATGTACTTATAATAGTGGAAGGACGTGGCTCGTCAACTCTTACACTTACAGTTGATTTTTTATTGTATGTTTTATAATATTTGTGTTGCAGTATTACATACTTATCGGGACTTTTTTTGATGTTACTACATGATATATCATCACGCCGCCCTATAAGGGAAAACATACTGGGTGTAAAAGTACCCGTAATGAAGCCGAAAGGCACTTGTTCTCCCCGTCATTGCCATCAATTTTTTGTTTTTGTCCTGGTAGCCTTCTATAGACCGACCGCTTTAATGAGACCTCCGCCTTGCCCCATCAAAGGCACATTAAGCGTCCACAAAGTCCTAACAATATCCCACAGGTTATTTGATTTAAAATAACCATAATCCACGTAGGTATTATGATACTAATTGAACCAATACGTGATCAAACTTCAGAATATTTCATTTAAATTGATACCTTCGCGAGGAATCATTAAAGCGGTTGGTATATAGTTACAGAGATATTAGGGATCAAACAAGTTTTTTTATAAATTCAAGTTTTTAATGTTGTAGCTTTACTTTAAATACCTCCACGCCCACCGCACTATTCAATGCATCCATCGTGATTTTTCACCTCAAAAAAAAAGTCGTTTCCCAGCAATAATTTTTGCGTAGAGTTACTTTGATGTACAGAATGCTTGGTTAGCGACTACGTGAAGGGTCCATTTACACTGTGTATAGGTAGGAAGGTATTATTACTTGCGTTATAGTATGCCCAAATTATGTTTAATTCTATGATCTTCTGCTATGACCGAGAAATTACCGATGGAAAAACTCAATAACACTTTGCCTGACTTGGGAGTCAGAACCCAGAATCTCATGCTCAGTAGTAGAGTCTTGAGGACTAGACCAACGAGACAGTATATTCAACTATAATAAAGTATAGGTAGAATTCAAACTATCAAAAACAACCCGCCCTATAAAAACCTCTTGCATTTCAGCTTATCCCATAAAACATAACCTGCATTATGTTACAACAATCATGGTACCCCAACGAACCGTCTTCAATTCAATCAGGCATCAAACCTGCTACCCTGTCATGTTACCGATACCATTAATCATTGGGATAACAGGGTTATCCTCGAGAGAATCAGTTGATATGACGGATGGGTTGGGATATTGATAAATATTTTATTACTAATAATAACCACGATGTGGAGCCCTGACACAGCCAGACGGCGAGATCTCGCAGGAGATGGCGGGACGAGCTGGACAGCACCAACGACCAGTGGTCCACATTGACCCTGGTTCGAAGGATTTGGAAGTGATGCAGCAGTGGGGAGACGCAGTAACAGTATATTAGAAAAAACAAATTAAATTGATGTAGATTTCATAAATGTAGGGGTAGACGTGGTCTTAGCAATCGGCAAGCGTAAGGTGGGACGCCCTCAGGCTAGAGGCAGCGATGACCTCCATAGGGTGGCTGAGTGGAGAGGTCTATGTCCAGCAGTGTGTGTGAGTGGACTGCTGTAGCCTGTGGCTGTGATGATCATCAATGTGGAAGAATGAGTGATGAAAGAAGGCCCTAGACAAGTGACTATCAGTTTCAAAGGGTACCATATTTTTTTAATCGCTTTCAACAGGATTTACATAAGCTTTTTTTTAGTTTATGTCAATCCAATAGGTTTTTGACTTTTAAATTAAATTTTACATCATTTTCGCTGATGAAATGTCCCTTTATCTAGGCCGTGAGGATCAGTTTATTAAAGTGAAGTTAGCAAAAATCACTATAAGCAAAAATCCACCAGTTTTCTGCACTATATTGCTGTTTGCTGATGTTATGTACGCAAGTACATACACGACACACATCAGCCTGTATACGCCCATTACTAAACAGGGTGTGATCATAATATTCACTCGTATTCGACAAAAAATATTAAACGCGATACGAGAATAAAAAACAAACCACTGCAATACTACTTATTTAAATACAGCTTACAGTACACTTTATACTGAAACTTTACAACTGAAAGCTCCATAAAAAATCTATAAAAAACAGCATTTAAAAACCCATACAAACGCTTTTTTATCTACAAAATATAAACACGAAATGTACACAACAAAAGTACATTAAAACGCAAAATTTTAGGGTTGTCCTGCAACAATTACAAGCACGCTTGTGCACAGCTAGGGTTGTCACCACAGGGAGAGAGAGAGTTGAGCAATTAATTCGTGCGATGTCCACAGACTCATTACTTTAATGAGAGAAACGTGCTGGCCGGCACATCCCTATATATAAGGCTGTGCACACAACGATTTAATTTAAGTAATGGACGGTTTTTTAGTGCTGAGATTAGATGATGTATTTTAGCTTTTTTTTATGTGTGTGTGTGTGTGTGTACGGGAATTTGGTTTGTTTCAGCTTTGTTTGTTGATAAGGGAAAATAAAATGGAATAGTGAATCTGCGCTAATAAGAAAAAGTAAGTTTTATTTTGGGTTAAGAAAGTTTATAGTGTTTGTGTGTGTGTGTGTCTGTGAAAGAACTGTTGATTTGCATTTGTTAAATCGTTTTGTGAAATGCATTGAAAAATACAAAATGGTAGGCATTAGGCCGCAATCTTTTTTAGCTTACACTCACTGTATATTTTCTCTATGGTAGTGTGCTCCCAGCCTATTTACATAACATTATGCCTGTAATTCTCGAGGGGTTAGGCAGAGGTGTACCTACCTAATAGTACACCCACATTTTACCCGTGATGTTTAAGTCCCATGTAATAGCGGGCGTGCTTATTGCCATCAACCGGGCGCAAATCCAGACTCCGTGGCTGCTACTGAGAATATCCTGATGGAAAAACCCAATAACACTTTGCCCGACCTGGGAATCGAATCCAGGACCTCATGCTCAGCAGTCGCGCTTGAGACCACTAGACCAACGAGGCTGTTGTGGACGCGTTGGTATAAAAGAGCCTACATGAACGATGCTACAGTCACTGCCCTGCAGTACCGGACCCCTCTTTCCACTTCCCCTGTTCTTCGTTGTAGGAGAACCCAGAGAGGTGGGAGAATACAGAGTACTGACGGTAGACACAAGAAGCTACAGATATCCAGTATAACCTGACCCCACTTTGTATGAGTATCCCGTGCAATGAGAGATCAGCGTATACTGGTTTTGCTGACTTGATTTTCCGTCGTACTTACTAAGAGTTTGTTTAAATAGTGCATACTACGTTGTTCAGATCCGCAACTAAAATGCTGACTTGCTAATCTTTTTATCACTGCAAGAGCTTAATATTCCTGAATAGCTCGAGAAAAGGAAGCTTAGAAAATATATTATCATCTGTCTAGCAATTTCCCAACTATGTTGGGGTCGACTTCCAGTCTCACCGGATGCAGCTGAATACCAGTATTTTACATGGAGCGACTGCCTATCTGACCTCCACAATCCAGTTTGTACTGGGTAATACGATACCCCTTGGTAAGACTGGTTGTCAGACTTTCGGGCCACTGACTACCTGTATCAACTGTCAAAGATCCACAAATGACAGTCGGGACCAACGTCTTAACGTGCTTTCCGAGGCACGGAGGAAACTCGGTATGTATTGGGTGGTCACCCATCCACCGACCAACCTAGGCAAGCGCGGCTTAACCTGAAGATTGATCCGAGCGGCTGTTATTATTTAGCTACGAGCTCCTCATTTAGCTCGCTTAAAAATATATATTCAAGATTAATGTAAGAAATATCACGAATTTCATTGTTCAGTGGTTAAGGTAATAAATTACTTACGCGTATTGAAAAATATTTCTAAAACATTTCACAATTTTATTCCGAGATATGTAAAATGTATTCAACTCGTACTTATTTCGCATATTCGAGTAGATACTATAGGGGTCAAAGGATTTTTTTTATATTTTAGTTGAGATGGTGGTCAACGTAGGCTTGCCCAAATATTTTTATTCAGCATAACTACGATTTTTTTAAAGCCATAACATGCCTATGTAACGGGACCGAAACGTGGTCGCTCACAATGGGCCTTATCAGAAGGCTTAAAGTCACCCAAAGGGCAATGGAGAGGGCTATGCTCGGAGTTTCCTTGTGTGATCGAATCAGAAATGAGGACATCCGCAAGAGAATCAAGGTAACCGACGTAGCCCGAAGAATAGCCAAACTGAAGTGGCAGTGGGCAGGGCACATTGCTCGCAGAACGGATGGCCGATGGGGCCGAAAAGTTCTGGAGTGGCGACCGCGAACCGGAAGACGCTGCGTTGGAAGGCCTCCCACTAGGTGGACCGATGACCTGGTGAAGGTTGCAGGGATCCGCTGGATGCGAGTCGCACGGGACCGGTCAATGTGGCGACACATGGGGGAGGCCTATGTCCAGCAGTGGACGTCTTTCGGCTGAAATGATGATGCGTATGTAATGTAAACTGTAAGTCGCTTGATATAGTAAACAGAGGCCCAATGTTATTACATAACATCACGTCTGTAATTCATGTAGGGTTAGGCAGAGGTGTACCTAATAGTACACCCACAATTCGCAAATTATGTTTAAGTCCCATGTAACAGGGGGCGAGCCTATTGCCATCAACCGGGCACGAATCCGGACTCCGTGGCTGGTACTGAGTAATTCCTGATGAATAAACCCAATAGCAATTTGCCCGACCCGGGAATCGAACACAGGCTCTCATTCTAAGAATAATTAATATTCTGAAAAACAGGCCGAAAGCACTGAACACCACCCGCTACGATCTTAACGTGATCCTTTTGCTTCGTTCATACATCTGGTCATACACGCACACCAATTGCAAGCACTACGCACATGACCTTTCTGAAGAACATCAACAATAAGGTCTATTCTTCTATGACGTCCACTACTGGTTTCCACATACATCTTCTTACTTAAATACTTAAAATGATATTACTATACATTTTTAACAACAATCAAAAACCGACCCTACCTACACAAAACTTATAATAATCCATTCCATAATCAAATAAGATAGCTACAAAAACTCGCGTCTATTCAACCCGCCATGAAAACGCAAATGTATACAAAAAGCGTTGTATGTACACAGGGCAAAAAGGGGGGTATTATCACAGTCCCCCAAGAAAAGGGGGTCAGTAAACAACATGTGAATAGGTTTTTTGCATCGTCACCTTGGCAGTGGCCTAAAAATGTTAGGCCTAAGTTTAGGTCTGACGCGAGCAAGTGAACTTGCTTTGAAAAACTATTTTTAAGGGGTTTCTCTACTTGAAATCGAATGAAGTGAGATCGCTAACTCGATAGTAATTGAAATCGATAGGAACTCAAATAAAAATCCTTAAAACTATTCTGTAAATCGGTCGGTGAAGAAATGATGTTTCAAGATAATAAGCCTTCGCGTTGCTGATGATACGAGTTTATAGTTATTCGAGATTTTGATGCTTCGAGGTAGTGAACTGTCGCGCTCATAATTTATCGGTTTCAAGTACTATCTCATAAACGTTTTCGAGCGAGTGTTATTCGATCTTACGTTATTCGATTTCAAGTAGGGAAACCATTTTAAGTCTTGGAACTGCAAAAGGCAGGCTAATGTTCATTGCTGTAGGAACACCTTCTAAAAGACAATCATCATCATCATTTTCCTGCCCTTGTCCCATGTTACTTGGGGTCGGCGCAACACGTTTTTTTCTTCCATTCTCGCCTGTCACCCGTCACGCTATCATACTCCTTTACTCCTTTCACTCCTTCCTTTTTCTACTTCCTTTTACTCCTTTTTCTTTCATATCATTCCTCACACAATCCATCCATGGTTTCCTTGGTCTTCCTCTTCCTCTCCATCCATCATTATATTTATCATTCTTTTAGTCACATGCGATTCGTCACTCCTTATCACATCTCCAAATCACTTAGATTTTTTTTTTTACATAAAACTTCTAAAAGCCAATAATAAATAAAAAAATGTAAGTCGTCGCCGAAGAAGGCCTAAAAAACGATGGTATGACGACTAAGAGAGGCCGGAGAGAAGAGTGGAAGGTTATGGGAGAGGCTTTTGCCCAGCAGTGAGACAATATAGGCTAAAAAAAAAACTACGTGGCTACCATTTCTTGCCATTTTTTCTGGTTGCGAATTATTCAGGAACTTATTTTGAGTTGTCATTTTCACAAAAGACAGCGTCTTGAATTAATGACTCTTTAATGAATGACAAAACAAAAGAATATCTTAATTAAAGTAATGGGAGTTGGCTCATAAAATTGTCTCTCAAAATATGCTTTTATAGACACAAATATTGATAAAAATGAATGTTCTGTTCTATTTTCATGCTAGATATTAAAATCATTAACAAACGAACCAGTGCCAAGTGTAAAATCTCCAGTTTTACTCTCATATTAAGATAAACGTTATCAGCATACGTAAATCTGTTTCCTGGCCCTATCTCAAGTTCGTGCTGGCCACTGGGCCACGGATACATTCTGCTAATCTGTTGGACAGCGGACCAGGGAAGTAGATGAAGCGGGGTTTTAAAGAATTGGTGGACAAATTGGTGAAAAATATATCTATATATATATAACCATATATATAGATATATTTTTAAAGTTTGATTTCTAGATGTGGACAGTCTTGCCAAAGGTGTTATCGTGTTACCCATCAAATAGTTGAGCCGCATTGATAGGCAGTCGTTCCATACAAAGTGCTAGTATTCAGCAGTGTCCAGTTAAGTTAAGTCGATCCCAGCATAGTTGAGAATAGGCTAGGCAGACGATGTGTTCAGTTTCTAGATGGGGGAATTGTAATGTTGAATTATACTCGTATCATCATCTGCCTAGCTTTTTCCCAACTATGTTGGGGTTGCCTTCAAGTCTAATCGGTTGCAGCTACACACCAGTATTTTACATGGAGCGACTGCTTATCTGACCTCCACAACCCAGTTAGTACTGGGTAATACGATACCCCTTGGTAAGACATGTTCTCAGACTTTCAGGCCACCTGACTGCTTTCCGAGGCACGGAGGAAAATCTGTATGTAATGGGTCCCAACCCATCCCCGGACTCACCTAGGCAAGCGCGGCTTAACTTGATAGTTACAAAAGGATTATTAGGATTGCAGTCTAATTCTACGGATTAATGTCAGAACAATCAGTCATATTAAAACAAAGGTTATTTTCTTAATATGTTTTGATACCACAGTATTTTACAATAACTAACACATAATTTATTTCCAAATAGGGTGAATACACTGACCCCTGAAACACAGGTCTCACCTAGTTCAATAGTCAGTGTTCCAAATGGAAATTTGTAAGTTTTTTTATTGCAACATTTTTTTTTTTTCTAGCCTGCTCTGTCCCAATCCTGGGGCAAGGCCTCCCTCTACTCTTAATTTATTATTATTATAAACAACACCAGATTTCCTTAACGTCACATTCCCCCAATTAACAAAAACCGCTGCCCCCCAAACTTTACGCCAGCTCCTTAAGAAATGATTAATGTAGGGTAGATAGCAAGTTGGCTACTCTCGGCATATGTTTGAATGAGACAAGATTTGTATAGGAGTGTTTGTTTAACGGGTGGACTTTGGAAGACCTGGCTTCTCGACTAATTTTAGAAGGTGAATTATATTTGCTTAGTCAGAAGGTGGGGTATAGGCTGTTAGTAATTAGTTTCTAGTTTTTTGAAACGATTAAGCAACTAAAATTAAAATTTAGGCTACGCGGTAGATGTACCCAACGAACCGTCTTCACTTCAATTGGCCATCAAACCTGCTACCCTGTCATGTTATCGATACCATTAGTCATTAGGATAAAGGGTTTTCCTCGAGAGATCAGTTGATATGACGGATGGGTTTTATATTGATATTGATCAATATTTTATTAGCTATAATAACCACGATGTGGAGCCCTGACACAGCCAGACGGCGACGCGGTAGACCTCGCAGGAGATGGCGGGACGAACTGGACAGAACCAACGACCAGTGGTCCACATTGGCTCTGGATCGAAGGATTTGGAAGTCATGGGGAGCGGCCTTTGACCAGCAGTGGGGTGACAGTAACAGTAATTCAGCAACTATTTAATAAAATAATTGGCCTAACTGTTGCAAGTGCGACTGCTGAAAATGAGGTTTCGGGTTCGATTCCCAGGTCGGGCAAAGTGTTTTTGGGTTTTTCTATTTGTAATTTATCAGTGACAGCCACGGAGTCTGGATTTGTGCCCGGTTGATGGCAATAGGCTCGCCCTCTATTACATGGGACTTGTTAAAGTGTCGAAATGTGGGTGTATTATTAGATACACCTCTGCCTAACCCTTCGGGGATTACAGGCGTGATGTTCTGTAAATAAGAGATGTATATAAGTACCTAATAGCAGAGTTAATTCTATTGCTCATGCAGAAAAGAAACTAGCTTGAAACTATTAGTACAACTACTTACTTCATGTACATTGGCGATTACAGATTAACGTTCTTGTTTTTAACGATGCCTTACTTTACATCAAGTTGGTTCTATTTTAGATATAAGTACCAAGGTCAAACTAATAAATTTGAAACATTAAGTAAACCTAATATCACAAAGTGTAATAATTTACTATTCATTTATTATATTTTCATTAAAAAAAAAAAATAGAACGTAGACAATCAGTCTAGACAGACGCAAATACTAAATTTCTAATTATTTCAGCTTCGTTTTCACAGTCTAGTTGATATAATACAAAGTATATAGTGTAATAACATAGCAAAGAAAGGGACACAGTATTCCTTTTGATCCAGTTTTCCTTTATACAATTAGAGGAGCCTAATTTATATTACAATTATTCGCCCTAAATACTGGTCATAATGTAATATAGGCGTAGACTAAAAATAACAAGAGTAAGGCCCAAGCTTTGTTGAAAGATGAGCGAGAAATGAGCGAGGTTTGCTGTAGCGAGACTTGTGTCCGAAATTCCTATTAAAATAATGACTGCAAAGTCAGATTTTTGTTAAAGTATCTACCTACATATGAATGACTATCTCTTGCTCATGGTTTCGCTTCTGTTATGTACGGAAATTAACCCACGGGAACGTTTTAATCTAGCCTACGACACACGGGGATAATGTAGCTTCCCGTCAGTGCAAGAATTTTCGGAATCGGATCAGTTTTTCCAAAGATTACCTGCTACATACAAACTTACAACCTTATAATATTAGTATAGAAGATGCTAGCTCTGTTTACAGAAGAGAAAATGTTTGACTTTAGTCAAAACATCGTGAGGAAACGAGCATGTCCTAGTAGCAATAATTCTAAGACATATGACATCTACTAACCCACAATAGGGCTGCTTTGTAGGTTACAACCGATACCCTCTTTATGAGAGGAAGAGTGTCCCAGCAATGGGAATATTAAAGGCTGATTACGTAACCTATAAAGATACATATTGACCCAAACACACGACACATAAAAATATCCCATTCATCCAACAAAACTCAAGGCCAGAACCAGCTTGTTGAACACCAAACACCTCCAGGCGTACCCATTCACTCTAAAACGCAGCCATTTCATCTGACGACGCGACCTGACCTCAAATCCAAAATGGCGGCCGAATTAAACATTCAGAAGCTACACTAGCGTTATGTTAATGACGGATGTAAAATAACAGCTTTTACGAATGTGACAAAAAGGTATGTTATTTGGTAGTTGCCTAGGGGAGAGCCTATGTCAACATTGAGTAGGTAAATAGGTCTTTGGGCCTTTACTGGTTCGTAAAGTTTCCGTGAATGTACATCTCGCATTGCTTTTCTGTTCAAGTAGTTCAAATATCTACTGACTGCCTCGTTGGTCGAGTGGTAGCAAGCGCGACTGCTGAGCATGAGGTCCTGGGTTCGATTCCCGGTCGGGCGAAGTGTTATTGGATTTTTCCATCAGGAATTTCTCAGTAGCAGCCACGGAGTCTAGATTTGTGCCTGGTTGATGGCAATAGGCTCGCCCACTATTACACGGGACTTAAAACATCACTGGCGAAATTTGGACTCTGGTTAACACTCGGGGTGTGCAGGCGTTATGTTATGTTTTGTGGTTCAAATATCTATTTGCCAATATCACTAAGGTCAGTTCAATTGAAAAGGGACTAGGTGAACAAAAGATTGATGATAAAATCTTTTAGTTGTCTACATAACATCATCGCCAAGGGTTAGGCAGATGTCATGGGTAGTCAACTCATATTTCAATAGTTATGTTTAAGTCTCAATAATCTGTAATAGGGGGCGAGTCTATTTGCCATCAACCACGCATTCATTCAGACTCCGTGCTGTTACAGAAATTTCTTTTAGAATAACCCAATTTCACTAAGCCCGACCTGGGAATCAAACACAAGAGCTCAAATTCCGCAGTAAAGGCTGCGACCATTAGTTATATGGACATGAAAATATATGTAGTTACATATCCTTTTTTAAAACAAAAATGAATTATGAACACAGTTAACACGATAATAGACCCAAGCATTTCTACGTAAAGCATAAAACCGCATGAGGAATTTTACTTCACAATTTTTTCTCATAATAATTTAAAATATACTTAGCAAAAATCTCACACACAACTTTTTCCCAATTTAAAAGCAAACACACACACATAGTCTCCCATCCCGCTAAAACCTGGGCTACGCAAACTTTAAACCACTAAAAAAACGACAGCATAAATCCGTTGCTAGAAAGAGATGGCACATGAAAATGAGTACGAGAGAAAGAGTAAGAACGAGCAGTTTAAAAAGCTGTTTAATCCGACCTAGGGTTTATCGCGTTAGGCCGACGGAAAAAATACAGGGTGTAATGAATTTACAGTCTAGGGTTCTGTAGGATAAAGAGGATTTGAGATCGATTGGTTCCAGACATTTTATTTTATATTTTTTTTTTGGCTTTTAGCTCAAAACAAGGAAAAAAAAATTATACAATGAGTCGTGTCTTCTACTATATTGTATTGTGTTTATCGAAGACAATTCAGTACCTATTTGTAGTGTAATTTAACACCATTTTAACTTATTAGAAGTAGCAGCTGGGACATCGTTAAGGGCTCAAAATCGACGCCAAAATATGTTAAATAAGAAGGTTATTTTAGCAAAACAGCTGTCGATCACTTTTATTATGTGTTAATACATTTATATTATATACATTAATATATTAAAAAAAAAAAAAAAAAAACTAACTAACTTAAAAAAAAACTTAAAAAATGGCGCTGTCAACTGGTAATGTACCCAAAAGACTGGCGGCGTTGCCACGTTGTATGGCAACGTGGCAAACGAAACAAAATAAAAACAGGCTCATGGAATTGCCTTTGTTACTGTAAACATCCAAACATCCACATTACCTTCTGGGGCAGGTGAAACAGGTGGCTTCAGTTTCGCAAATCACGGTAAACTTTCAAACTAAAACAAAAGTAATTCATCACTCTCAAATCCCACCTTGCAAAAGCCCAATATATTATGTATGTATCCAAAACTACCACAATGGATTACACAATTTCCCTACCGAACCCCAAAATGGCGGCAGCGGCCGTGACGTCAGCTGCGTTTCCGGTTCCGCAAATATTATGATAATTCGCACAGACCGGACGTTTCGTCCGTTGTTTATATAGTCATAGTTTTATCATTTTATGTTTAATATATGTTATATAGTTGGATGTGTTCCATGGTTTTGTAGTTTTACGGCTCAGTTGGTTCTCTGTGTTATTGGGTCAGAGGAATGTTTTGTTTTTACAGGGCTACATATACGGTATGGCTAGAAAGGGGATGACCATTGTTATGACGAGTAATAGAGAAGTATGGAAAAAGAAGATGTTGATGGAGGGAAAGGAAGGCCAAAGAAAAGATGGATGGATTGTGTGAGGAATGATATGTAAAAGAAAGGAGTAAATGATGCCGTGTCATCTGACAGGGGAGAATGGAAGAAGAAAACGTGTTACGCCGACCCCGAGTAGAATGCGAGAAGGACAGGAAGATGATGATGATGAAAAAAGAAGACATGTTGCGCTGATGCCAAATAAATTGTGATAGGACAGAAAGATGAATGATAATGATAGGGCGAAATTGACATTGATGTATGATGATGTGATTTGTAAATCTTTGACAACAGTCACAGGCAGCCCGAAGTCCAAAAGCTGGACCACCAGTCTTACAAATGGGTATCGTTTTACCAAATATCTTGGCAATAGAGGTTTAATAGGCAGACAAGAATATTGTACAAGGTTGACAAACCATTCAGCGAAGCGTAGCCAATATAACAAGCAACACCGTTTCAGGAGAGACAATCTACTCCTGAAAGTAATAATTTGATAGGTACCAAAAATAGCACACTAAAAACAGTTTCACCCCCAATTTAGGATACAAGGTCTATACCAAAGATCGCGCACAACCACATACGATTTACAAAGCACCCTTACTTGACCACAAGGGGTACTAAGGGGTCTAACCCCCGACTAGAAATGATTTAAAGGGTAATCTTAGTTACCACGAGTGCGTAGGGGTTACAACCACAACTGATGGAGGGTATGCCTGTATGTGGGTAATTGTATTACCCATGGTCAAGTTTTGATTCGAGTTTTTATGGTAGAAAGATGGAGTGGTGTAATGAGGTTGTAATTGGAATCGTCCACTAATCTCTTTAACATATAAACCCGTCAAACGAGTGCGTCAACGAGGCAAAGGTTTTAACGATTATATTTATTGTCGTTTCCAGCACATTTTTCTTATGTAGATACTATTGACGGTTAATACGACATTTGTCGGGATAAAAGGACTTAAAGAACAAATTTTAAAAGTATATTGTGTACATTATAAAGCGTGTAAATAGACCCTTAACGAAGCCGAAAGGCACTTGTTCTCCCTGTCTTTGCGATCGTTTTTTTGTTCTAGACCATACCTGGGAACCTTCTAGTTATTGGGGGTCAAAGTTTTAACTTTTACACAAGTTTTTTTTTTTAAATACATGTTTTTAATGTTTACTTTAAACAACTCCACGACCCCCGTACTATTCAATCCATCCATCAGCACAATGCTTTGAGTACATTTCATCGAGTCCTACCGTAAAACGTGACTTTTCACCCCAAAAAGAAATCGTTTCCCATCAATAATTTTTGCGTAAAGTTACTTAGTTTGATGTACAGAATGTTTGGTTGACGGCATCGTGAAGGGTCTGTTTACATCCTGTATAAAAACTACAAATAGAACTAAAATCATGATAAAAAGAAGACTAAAAGTAAGTACCTATAGACATAATATACAACTACGACAATGTCATCTGGAAACGTGCCCAGAAGACCGGCAGCAATGCCACACTGAATGGCAATGCTAATTCTTTGGCCAAAGAAAGAGCCAGCCCTCTGGTCACGCGAAGTGTCGACCAGTCGGCGAGAGATTTTCTTAAAAAGGAGACGCGCACTCGGGCCCCACGACCCGAGCGTCGAGCGTTTTTAAAAATTGTTTTTTTAAATTTTCTGTAGTGTCTTCAAAACATAAGGTTCAAACAAAGCTGTAGTTGAAATAATGAAAGACCTGAAAAGGGCTTATTGTTCTCATAATTTTCAACAACTTTTACGATACGAGGTACCAACCGTAATATCGCGAAAAAAGTAACTCTACAATGGAATGGAAACAGCAGTTTTATTTTATCTCATTTCAATTAACCATTGTGTATCTTAACTCAATATTGACGCTGGCTTACTTACTTTAAACGAGCTGATAAAATCTTCTACTTAAATCAGAAAATATCCACAGTAGAATAATTCAGCTTTCATTCGAAATCATCATTTGCCAAGCCTTTTCTCAGGTATGTTGGGTTCGTCTTCCAGTCTAACCGGATGCAGCTGAGTACCGGTATTTTACATGGAGCGACTGCCTATCTGACCTCCACATCCCAGTTAAACACTGGGTAAGACTGGTAGTCAGACTTTCTTGCCACTAACTACCTGTAACGACTGTCAAAGTTCTACAAGTGACAGCCGGGACCAACGGCTTAACGTTATTTCCGAGGTACGGAGGAAACTCGGTATGCAATGGTGGTGGTCATCTATCCACAGATCAACCTAAACAAGCTCGGCTTAACCTTAAGATCGACCGAACCGGCTGTTATTATTTAACCACGAGTTCATTCGAAATCTATAGCAAATAAACATTTTATTTCCAAAATCCGATAATCCCCAATATCAAGCGCATTGCACTAACTTAAACTGCAATAATTCAAACATTCCACGAAAAAAAAACAACATAGCTGCCGTTCGAAATGCTACAAAATATTGAAAGAATTTAAAACCTCAAACTCGTACATGTGTTAAGCAAAAGGAATTGGAGAAATTTCTCTGAAAAAGAAAAATGCTGAAATGTTGGCCGTTGGTTGCATTTTAGAAAATATTCCAGTCTCCTGGAGTAAGTAGGTCGTATATTTCCAATTATTTTAGTGAAGGGTTTTCCGTTTTAGTGAATGGCGTTTTAAGGGTTGATTTCTGATAAGAAGGGGTATTTTATTGAATAAAATTTTCTGTAAATGCGAGGTTTTACTGAGTAGGTAGTTTCTAGCATGACTGATCATGTTATAAAGGAGTTTTATTATAATTTATGGGCAGAAATCTAGTTTCATTTATAGTTCCTATTACTACAAATAAAGCTGACACAGCAGCGGCAGCAGTAGCGGCGGCTGGCTGGCTGAGCAGGCTGAAGTGATGATAATTATGAAATGTATTGTAATGTAATTAATTTGTTTTGCAGTGCCCTTACAGGATGCATGTTTCATATCTATAACATTATTCCATTGTTCAACATGTTTGAACAAACTGATTTGATTTGAGCTATATTTTTCTGACATTGATTGAAATTGCTATTAAATATTATTGTTATATTATTACGGTAGGTTTTGCTCTAGTCTATCTAGATAATCATGTAACTTACATAATACAGAATGATTAATAAATGGGCGACTTATTTAAGTATTCACTTTGAAAAACATAATGTGACCTTATTCCTAAAGAATTTGTGAAAAATCTCAAGTACCCTATTCTTCACAAGACCCATTACAAAAACGTCTCAGAGCTTAATATTTAAAAGTCACCACACTACTTTGAAATACGTCCTTCGCTCGTACGTATACAGGGTGTATATAATATACAGGGTGGTTCAAGATAACGCCACAACACGTTGTGAGCAGCAATACGCTTTCAAGTCACGTCTTCTAAGGGTTTCGAGTCACCGGAGTTATTATAAAGTCAAATAGACTCCTGATTAAGTTACCATGTGTGGGAAAAATGGCGGAAAATATGTGGGTAGGGGTGTAATTATTGCTGTAGTGTTTTAGTGGGGGATGATGGGGTGAAACTTTATTTTAATACTAGTTGTACATGATTGTGTTGACAACTACAAACTACAACCCCTGTTTAATAAGGTTAAGGGTTCAAACATCCTTTATTGGTGCAACCAGTAGGTTATGGGGGTGAAACATTATGTCAATACTTAAGGGGATTACATGGCTCAAATCCCAAAAACAGCGTATGTTCAAAGAAATTTGTTGATGAATACCTTTGTGCGTTTTCCGTGTAAAAAAGTATGTTATAGTTAAGTTCATCACAAATAAATTGTATTGTTTAAAATTTTAATAAACCTTCTCAATTTTTTTTGGTTAATCGTAGAAAATAGGTCCTTTTTCAACCTTAATTGTAAATTATCTCTGTAACGGCTGAATAGATGAATTTTGCAACAACAAATACGTAATGATATACTTAACAATCTCTATTGTTTTTTTTCTGTTATTTCTTTTAATATTTTTAAATAATAAATAAAAACCGAAATTTTGCGAAATGTGCGGGGCAAGTCAACAAAAACCAGTACAGGGATCAAATCATCAAGGTCATCGAGCAATGTAATGCCCTTAACTGTGGTAAAATTGCGGTAGCCCATAGCTCGGGGGTTTAGTTTGAGTTTGGTGTAACGCGAAAGAATCTTGAAGTGTCAATGGTTACTCATTCTCATTTCGCAATAAGCGATACTTTACTAAGGCTGCCTGGCCATTGAAGCGGAGCGAGGCTACGGAGCGGAGAAACTGACAAATATTAACCAATAGGATCCATGCATACTGGATTGGAGCGGAGATTTTATGCAAATCATTCAGTAGTTTTTGCCTGAAAGCGTAACAAACATCCATGCACCCACCCATCCTCACAAACTTTCTCATTTATAATTAAAGGAATATACAACATTAATTTTAGTATATGCAAAACCTGATACACGTGTCTAGTATTTTTATGTAAAGAATCTATGTAATAAATTTCAAAACTGTATCATGAAAAATCTCAAAGTTATAAGCTTGTTCTGTTACCTAGTTGTCCGCACAAAAACGCGGTCACCACGCAGCGCGCGCCGTCTTGAGCTCATTGATAATAATAATTTGGCAGTAGGTACCTAAATTATTGCGATAGGAACTCAAAGTCGCTCGGTGTCCAACTTTTAACTTTTTTAAATATTTTTGGGAAAAAATATAACGTGGTTTAAAAATTATTGGAATCGATTCAGTTACTTATTCTGAACAAACTATATTCAGGTTTCGCATATACAAAAAATAATGTTGTATAAATCAGCGATTCCCTGGTTCCAGACTCTTTTAATCAGAACACAGAAATAAATATGGATCAAAATATTCAAGATAAATAGTAGTAATTAATACTTCTCAGGAAAAAAAACACAAAGAGCTCTCAATACTAAAATCCCTCCCATAATAAAAATTTCAAAAGACAATTTCCACGAATACATTTCACACTGAGCTGTCTCTGACAAGTGGTAAGCCCTAAGCTTACGACCTCTTCTACCATTCTAGTACATAATAGTCCAGGAGTTCGTAATAGCTCAAGAAGTGACAGTTAATCCTTAGTCGAGGAGTTGCGTTATAAATTATTCTCTTTACCTGGCTCTTGAAGTTCATGTTGCTGTGACACGAAGTGCTCAATGTTTAATAAATATAAAATTGAGTTGTAAGTGTTTGAGTGAGTGGAGTTTTACTACTGGCAGGTTTATAAGTTTAGTATTGAACAGGGGCTTTTAAAGTTAAAAGGAATTGCCTTTTTCCGTTGGTGGATGACGTGAAATAACAGTATGTTGCGATTAGTAGGTGGGAAGACGTTTCTGCCTATCCTCATGGCTTAATTCTTGCGACACCAATAGCTAGTGACTATATTTATGAAATCACGTTTAATAACACACTATTTCTTGCTAATCCTTTGATATACTGGTCACCGTTGCATTCACTTAAAACTTATACGAATAAAAGCAGTGTTTTTGCTCTCGACGAATAAGATAAAGACTGAAATAATAAGAGCAGACAAAAATATTCAACGAATGACTCTTATTATCTGCTGTCAAGCAAATGCTACTGAATGCCAGTGTTTTACGTAGAACGGAATACCTATCTGACCTTTACGACCAATACTCCTTGGTAAGAAAATTCGTCAAAGATTTGAACTGTATTGTCAAAACTCCAAGACAAAACAAATGACAGCGTTTAGTTTCAACCGTTCCATTCCAATTTTAAAAGCACCCATATTTTCAAGATGGCGTCCGACTTAGTTCATATAAATAATGTGCCGACACATTTCATATTAGAACTTCTGAAAATCTTGTTAACCTTACGGCGTATCACGATATATTTTTCTTGCATATCAATATGCTTCGGCCGGGATCCTGTTCATGACAGCTCTCTAATCAAATAGGTATTTGATGGAAAATCTTTCGTGTTTACTTAAGCCATGGATTATCATATTTTGTAGGGTAATGGAATTTTTGATTTCTGTTCGTTGAAAGATTTGTAGGAACGTATTTTGACGTGAATTTCGTGTTTTAGATTTTATTCCGTGATCAGGAAATGTTAACGCATATTATTTGTGTTTTTTTTTATTTAAATTATTTATGATCTTTAAAACTATACTTAACTGAGTTTTAGTCCACACTTTTCTTGTCGAAATAGTCTTTTTTCATAGTAAAATATTCGGTTTTTGCGAAAATCTGTAGTTATTCAATTTTCAGCAGAAACTTTTGCAATGTGCATCACCTTAATGGTATTACCCATATAAATGATTTAATATATTTACCAAAATTTTATCAGTAGAGATAATACAAACGTTGTCTTTCTTTAAAGATTCAAAAGAATTTCTTTTGAAAAGTTTGCATAGTAAAATGAATATGTCAATACAATCTTTAAATCTCTATTCTCTAGATAAGGACTGACATATTTTTATAAAAGCAATCTGTCATTTGATATCTAGTTATTTTGAGCAACAAGCTTTTTTATTTTTTGACGATTGACTTTTTCCAATATTGTAAGCCTTTTTTTCGAAATTATAATCTTTATTTGAAAAGATATATTCTCTGGCAGTATTCTATTGAAAGTTGGTCAGGATAACGATAAAAACTAGAAACACATCAACGCCATCATCAAAATACTAAAATAATCGATAGAACCGGAGCTATCCCAGTTTGCAGGGTTAGCAAGCTAACTGGCAGTGGGCTGGCCACGTCTATCAAAGGACTGATAGCTGGTGGAGCAGACGAGTCCTTAGAGTGGTCACCGCGTATGAGCAAGCGATGTGTAGGATGTCGCCGATAAGGTAGACCGACGACCTTAAAAAGATGGCTAGGACAGACTGGATGCAGAAGATAGACAAAGTATTTTGGCGCAGCTAAGAAGCGACCTAAGAAAGCAAGGCGACCAAACAAGCTATATAAAACCAGTTTATGCGGATCTCTCATTGTATTGGAAATCTATACAAATCGAGGCCATGTTATACTAGAAATGTATAGCTCGATGTGCTTCGTGTGTACAACAGAAGACTGCGCAAGGCCGAGTTGATTGATTGATAGTCAAAAGTGGTGGAAAATTCCAAAGTAAAGTACTTACATAACACATTGATGGTATGGGTGGCGACGACGTTCTCTGTGAGCTGGCCGTTGATGCCGTGACAGACGACCACGATGGATCTCTTGTTAGGTTCGACCACCACGGTGATGTTGGACGTCGTGATCCAGCCTCCTGGGAAGAATGATAAGAGTTATCAACATAATATTTGAAGAAGAACTTAAGAAAAGCTTAACCGATTAAGTACGTCCAGGGAGCTGAATTTTAACAATGAAGGACTATTGGCTTATTGTAATTAAAACAAAATTTTTACTTGTTTCTTGTCAGTTCTATAATATTTATAATTTTTTTTTTTTTAATTTTGCTTTCTTTTATTTGAAAACCCTTTACTGGAACAATTTCATAAGTTTTATTTCAACATAAAACCAGCATGCCTGAGAGATATTTATTGACGGCATGTAAAGCCAAGTCAGAGTCCGATGGGCGGCATAAACTCTGACACCAGGTTAGGCACTAACCACACGATAAAGAAGATTTCTAAATTTTATTATTTTTATTCTAAAAGTCTTATAACCTTTTATTAAAGTTGATAAATGCCTTGACAGCTTTATATTTTAAAACATATCAATAGCTTTACCAGATTTCGTATCAACCTTCGACAATTCAATATGTTCGTCTTTGTGTAGTCGAGGTCTTGCCGATATCTAGGCCAAGGCTTTACTAACTGCAATCCTTGAGCATAAGGTTCAGTTTTCAATTGACATTGCCAAACTACAATGTACCTCCCTGGAACTTATGTTGGTGTTTATGCCAATATTTATATAAGTTTTCCCGTTCAATAAAGTCCTCTTAGTTATTTCAATTTGAACCTTATGTTTGACGTCGTAACGGCAACCAGATAGGACTTTGTGAAATGGTTTTACATTAAAGGGTATATATTACAAACAGGTTTGTAGATGCATCGACGAAAGTCAATTTTAAGTGGTCGTTAAAAGTCATGCTATCTCTGTCACCTAAATGAGTATTGAAGCGACAAAAACACTTAAGAACGTCTTAAAGTTAAGTGCGTTTGAGTATCTAGGGGTTAGTGTCATAGGTGAAGTATCCTAGCACCTATAACTATAAGGCTGAGATGCAAGCTAAGTGCGGTAGCGTTTCATATGAATATGGACCATAACTGTATTAAATTAACGTTCATATTTGTATGATACGCTTAGCGACAGTCGCTTGTAGGAATATGCACATAAAATTAATATAAACAAGGTTGATCTTCGGATGACGTGTTACTGTAATTAACTTGAGCTAAGTCCAAGTTCGTTCTATAGATCTTTGCCTTTGACACTTCAAACAACGCCCTGTATAAACCGGTACAATGCTACTTTAATAACGAACTTTCTCAAAAGGAGTTCTTTTGCTTATTAGTTTACTTGAAATATTACCTTCAGGAGATATAACAGTTCTGTTACTAGCTTCTTTATGATGCTTCCCTAGTACAAGCCATTTGATGTCAGCAGCTGGGTTCGAAGGTGCTGTGCTGCAAGTCAGAGGTACTGGATCTCCGACCCTGGCTTCCGAAGGTCCGGATATTGTGACGTGTGCTGGTGCAACTGAAAGAGAAAAGGTGGAATTAGTAATTTTGGTACTAGATAACATTATAAGTTTTTAAACTGACATGGTCATTATAACTACAACGAAATCATGTTTACAATTTTTTTAGAGTTCCCGATATTTAGGCACTGTTCCAAGCACCAAGATCACGGATAAACATCCGTTTATCCAACAAATAATAAACATGGCAAATATCCACTGAAAACGGGATCGTTTTAGTGGTTATGATAGATAACATTGACTAGAATATTGAGATGTATGATGGTGGCCGAAGCAAAAGTACGTAAAGATCGGAGCAAGTGACGTTATCTATTTTCTGGCAACTCCCATGGATACAAGGCGTGAGGTTAGTGGATTGATGGTAAATCAAAAGTCGTGGAATTTTATTGGGAAAGTCTTTGTTAAACAGAAGGCTGCTTATGATGATATCGGTATATATGTATAATAAAGGTTCACGATGACATGATCAACCAAAGTTGACTTAAAATTGTACACTACAACATTGGCAGATTTTAACTATAATATTTTGATACCAAAATTACTAAAACTGAGAACCAAAATCCCGAGTAGAGAAAATTTTGAAGACTTACTTAATTTGTTTACAAAAGATAGTCCACATTATGCATTGAATTTTAACAGCGGCGCCTGACACTGAATAAATTAGATAGCAAATTCTAAAGCATAGTAATTTAATGCATCACTAATATCGTACTAAGCCACATAACCGCGATCGTGCGAAATTTATTACATTTTGAAAGCCTGCATGTTAGAGAGAGTCGAAAGCCTCTGTAAAATCAATCGCAGGAGAAAACTGATTTATTTTAGGAGATTGATTTGATTTTCATGAGCAGATGTATTTTCTTTTGGAAGGATAGAAAAATACTTTATCTTTTATGAAATTGCGACCAAATTGATGGTTCAGAGTATTAAATTTGATCTCTGATAGATAAATTTAGAAATAATTATAGCCCAGTCATATTAGGGCTTTCACCTCGGAATGAAAGATAATAAGCTGCAAATTGGTATGAACCTTTGTTTTGTCATTCTAAATGTTGTCTCAAAAGTCACAATCGTTATCGTGTCCGCGTCTCAAGATATTCAAGGTCAAAGGTCACAAAAATCGGTTTTTCGCGAATATCTGGCTTCCTATCGGTTAAATGAGATTTGCATTTATTTTAAAAGTTGTAGGCTATAAAATTCCCTACAACTTTTGTTTAAACTTTTTTTTCATACGACCAACCGTTTTGAAGGTAGAGCGCGAAGAGTGCACATCGTACAGTCATATACGGCCTAATGCAAGGTCAAGCGTGAGTTATGGTTATCAGTACGTTATAAAGTCAATTATTTACTTGGAAATTATAATTATTAAACAATGCCTATTATTTATGTACTAACTATTAATTATTTATATTTAATTAAAGTAAGTAACTTGATTATTTATATATAATTATTCATATTTAACTATTTAAGTATAAAATATTATTAATTCTGGATTATATATTTTAGTTTTATTTTAAGTTAAAATGATAGTAAGAGTATATATTTTACACATATTTTTATTTATTATTAAATACGGCATAATATACATTTATCAAAATGTGAGTTCAAATATCAAAAGTATCTTTGTTGATTTTAATTGTAATGAAATTGGAAATGGAAGCTAATTATCTTCTTCTTGTTCGTCGTCTTCTTCTTCTTGTCGCTCAAAAATGTTCGATTCATTGTCATCATCCTCATTATCTGTCATGTTCATCTCCAAACCTTCCAGAATATCGGGATCATATGTATTTTCTTCATCGGGATTACTTGGATACAGTGAAGCGTTGAGGCAAGCTTGTAAAGTAAATAATTGACTTTATAACGTACTGATAACCATAACTCACGCTTGACCTTGCATTAGGCCGTATATGACTGTACGATGTGCACTCTTCGCGCTCTACCTTCAAAACGGTTGGTCGTATGAAAAAAAAGTTTAAACAAAAGTTGTAGGGAATTTTATAGCCTACAACTTTTATAATAAATGCAAATCTCATTTAACCGATAGGAAGCCAGATATTCGCGAAAAACCGATTTTTGTGACCTTTGACCTTGAATATCTTGAGACGCGGACACGATAACGATTGTGACTTTTGAGACAACATTTAGAATGACAAAACAAAGGTTCATACCAATTTGCAGCTTATTATCTTTCATTCCGAGGTTGACCCCTTTTTTTACCTAATATGACTGGGCTATTAATGAATTCAAATAATCTGTTTGCGTAATTCTTAAACAGATAGTTCAAAACATCACTGTTTTAAACAAACTCATTAAAAATTTCATTAATTAGAGTTACCTATAAAAACAAATTAACTGTCATATTTTCACGTTCTATTTGAATTATCAAGTTGTTTATCACATCTACTTTTCTAGATGAACTGTCACTTGAATCTAACCTTCTGAAGACATCTGCTTATCTCCTTTTACTTTATAAACCCTTGTCATATCTATTTTAACCTTCAACATCTATGTGACATCGACCCTAAAAATTACAGGACTGAAAAAACGAGCATTTCATAATTATTTTTCTAATTTTCTTCTGCTGCATAATTTACTGATTAATCTGATATAAGGCGTAATGAAGAATAAAGTAAGCAATTTAATCGACATTAGTAAGAGTCATGTTCTTATGTATAAGTAGAATAAATTATTACATACTTAGTTATCTTTGGGTAAGACCTCGTTTACGATGAGGAGCTTGCGCGAGTAATTAGGCGGGGCGAAGGATCAAACATAACGAAACCAACGAGTGCATCTAAGGGCAAAAATCGCAGACTGGACTGAGACTTAACTTTGCCAAATACAGTAGTAATTTTATTGATTGTTCGATAATGAATGAAACTCTAATCCACATTTTATAGAAATATAAACTTTATTCGCATAAGTACTGTTTATGTTTAGTAAGTAAAGCAAAGTCCAACTGAAGAGCATCGGACGCTTAAGCGTGGCGGTACTGAGCGATCTAGCGATTGCCAATATTGTTTATCCTGTAGACACTGCTACCCGCTATTCCCCACTACAACAACTCGCGACGCACCGTGGTCGCGTAATCGAGCCCGCTATCGCTCCTATCACCCTGTACTAGGCCTAAGGTTGTCTCAAGGGTGACAGGACACCTACAGTATCAAACTAGAATTAGATCGCAGAAATTAGCTAGGTTCTTATTTCAAGTATAATTTTGCGGTGGTTGAAAATGGATGAAATTCTAATGGATGGTTTAAGTACAATGAAATGAAAGATACATTTTTAAACAGCTCTGATGTCGTTAGCAGTAAATTACAAGACTGAGAAGGTAGTTGAGAGGTTTTTGTTAAAGAGACTATTTGTCTAATATGAAGGAATTTAAGAGTGAATAAATAATGAATTTAGGGTGTTTTTTTACTTTAACTATCAAAATTTAAACTAGATGTAGTATTTTTCTTGATTTTGTGGTTTAGCCAATAATAATGGTTTTTACGTATCATAACATCATGCCTGTAATCCCCGAAGGGATACGCAGAGGTGTACCTAATAGTACACCCACATTTTGCCAGTTATGTTTAAGTCCCAGTGTAATAGGGAGGGACACAAATCCAAATTCCGTGGCTGCTACTGAGAAATTCCAGATGAAAAAACCCAATAACAATTAGCCCGACCCGGGAATCGAACCCAAGGCCTCATGCTCAGCAGTCACGATTTGACCACTAGACCAACGAGGCAATGATTTTTAGTAATTACGAAACACGGTGACACAGCAAAAACAATAATAAATCTTATAACTAACAATAAATATACCTAAAAGTTAATCCCGATACTAGAAGCGACCTTTCCAGCACAAACCACTTAAAAATATAACATTTCAAAAAAGAAAATTCCAATTTTAGTGTACGGTACATTTCGAAATAGGAGCGATAGACGTAAGAGTTTAACGTAAAAATACGTTCGGCAAACTTCTGGGGGGCGTCAATGGAGTCGGAACAAATTAAAACTTTGCCCTCTTCGTATAAATGTCAAATAAATTTGAATGTCGCTTTGGGAGTTAGTGATTTATGCTTGTATCATTGAGCTGTTTCGTTTAGGGAGTTGCTGAAACGTGAGGCGATTACCATTGTTTGATGTGGGGACATAACTTGATGTGTAAACATTTTGACTATGTTTGTGAATCTGATATGTTAGGGTGAATTTTTAACATGAAACTGAAAATGGTCAGTACATCTAAACTGCGTTCAGAAGCTATCAGTGTCATTGTTGTAGGATAATATTGTCACTGACGAGTTGTTAGAAGTTTCATTGTTGAAATGCTTAATCTATCAAAAACTGTCTTGTATGTTGAGGGTAGTCTTAATTTTAGTATTACATGAGATTTCTTCAAAGATCACTAGTGTAATAATAAACTGTTTATTATACTAGTGATCTTTAATCTAGCTTCTCCTGAAGCTCAAAACCTAAGCTTAAAGTCGAAAGCTAATACACTTCTAGTAATTGCTTCTGTTTTTCTCTTTGATAAACCCCTTTATGAATCTGACAGCAAATTAGTTATTCCTACAACTTTGTATTTTAAAACTGTATTTGCAGTTAAACATGTCTCATACAAAATGCAAGTCGGGTAAGTCTCTCTAGTTTTTACATAGTTAGCGGCGCCAAAATGGCTGCCAACCTCCAGAAGCTTAAATAATATAGGAGTAACTTCCAGTTAACAGAGGCAAAAGGAAAACAAACATTGCTATAAGTTTGGCTTTACATGCAGGCTTTAGAACAAACAAAATGGTTATGTTTTTACCTTCAAATGTTTAAACTGTAGTAATAAAATATGTTACAGGCGGGCCTAAAACACTCTGGCGTGACGAATAATTAGTTTTGTTCCCTAGAGGCTGGCTGGAGAAGGCAAGGCATAAGAAAGATTACAAAAGTATGGGGAGCCCTTTGCCCAGCATTGGGGCAGAACAGGCTAAAATACAATATATTGAATTATTTCTTCTAGAACGCAATTCTAAGACAATAATTCAATTCCTCTTCTTATACCGAAAGCTAAAATATTTATAGACGAGCAAATACCTAGATTCAATTACATTATTAACGATTATTTGAATAGTAATAATATTGGGGAAGCTCACTCTAATATTACTGAAGGCAGCTTGCATAAGCCAATTAATATAAATAAACCCTACTAATTCAGTAATGTATCGGCCGATTACGATACTAACAGCCCCTTAACAAGGCCACCAAAAGTCAATTAAGTATCACTCACGCCTTTATCTCTTAAGGGGTAAGCAAAAGCCAATTAACACTAATTAGTTTGGGTATAAGCAGATAGTAATCCCTAAATCTGCGTGGATTTAGTCAGCGGGTTTCATCAAGTTGCGGTCGGATATCAAAACTTTGGTCAGTCTGGCCGGTATTACGTAGTAAAAATGTTTTAGGTATGAAACTCGGGCTTGTAGTAAAAAAAGATGTAAAACATGTAGTTTTAACGAGCACACGCTACATAGTGTGAAAAAATACGAAAAAAGATGTTTATATGGACGATGTTCTAATTAATGGTAATGTGCTTATGTGTTATTCATGACTTTGGTTTAACTGGGCTTGGGCTTACTGATTCTGGCTTTACTTAAATACAGTCTACAGACCAAGCTCAGTTAATAAACTTCATGACTAATCGAAAACAAAAAAAGATATCATTAATTTATTCAATAAAAGTAATTTTAATTTTCAGCAAGAGTTTACCCCATCGATCCGAAAATCACTAGAAACATAGTTTCTCTATCATGTTTTATTACCAAGCCAACGACATCATATAACTTAACATCTGCAAATCGATCTTTAACTTCAGAAGTCTTTGACAATTCAAGCAAATGTATTTTATACATACAGAAAAACTGGGCCCTCCACGGTTGGTCGGTTACACCTGACTACCTGCCTGTTCTTTGTAAATAAACAATAAGACGGGATTTAGGGGGATACTTGTTTGAGCTGTGGGGCAAGTTACAAAAATATTTGGGAGGTAAAAATTAAAAGTCATAATAAATTAGAACTTAACATCGCGATTGTAAACCCGAAGGGCTAGGCTGAGGTGTAGCTAATATAATAAAAATACACTCACATTTTGCCAGATCTGTTTAAGTCTCGTGTAATTGGCAATAGGCTTATTGCCAACAACCGGGCACAATATCAGACTCCGTGGCAGCTACTGAGAAATTCCTAATGGAGAAACCCAATAACACTTAGCTAACCTGGAAATCCAGCCTCATGCTCAGCAGTCGCGCATGTGACCACTAGATGAATTATCTACTGGATTTTATCTTGTTTAACCCCTGGAAAGCGTCTGTGATTGATTTAAGCCAATGAGAAACTAATGCAGTAAATGGAAAGAAAGAAGATAGCATTTGAAATAAAGTGGCAATACTAATTTGATCTAACTAAGCATTTGTAATTAAGATTTTAAACTATCATGGTCACTAACATTATTACTTAGACAGGAAACGGGATATTTACCATGTTTACTATTTAAACAAAAAAAACATGGAAAACATGGTAAACACACTACTGGACTACTGGTACTGGTCTGGTACTATGTAAACATGGTAAATATCCCGTTTCCTGTCATTTGTAATTAGACCAAATGATGAGGAACAAGATACACGTGCTATCGATATAGAATACGAATATAAAAGGGGTACAAAAGACAAAAACAGACAATCTCAAAACAGTATTCCATTCATCCCTTGCACCACACGCAATCGAAATGACTGCGCTTTTTGAGTACCCCCTGCCTGATAGAGTTATATCATCAAAGGATTCGATGCTCTAAGGGGATGGGCCGGGCTGCTTATAGAGTATAATGCGTTTTGATATTGGTAGCTTTGGTAGCTATAAGAGGAAATTGAGGGATGATGCTACAGGTGCGGTGAGCTGAGATGGGTCAAGGTTTTTTGTTGTTTTGAGGCAAATAAGAAGGGGTTTTGAAAATGAAGCAAACTCCATCCTCGGGTGGTAATGACAAGTAATTTAAACTTGTACTGTCACTTACGGGATATCTTCCGTGATTGTTCATTGTTTTGAGCTCTCGACAAATAATTTGTTTATAAAGAGGAGAATTAAATGGATATCTGCCAAAGGATGTAAGAAGTAAATAAGGAATAACTTTGAAATTATGTGAAGGAGTTGAACTATCGAAAAGTATGGAACATAATTTAGTATTTAGTCTAGTCGTTCTCTGAAAACAAGAAAATATTTATTATTACCAAAAGACTTGAAAATCTCCTAAAGTCTCAAACTTTAGAATTAAATACCTGAACAAATACACAATTTTCAGTTTCAAGTTATTACTAGTTCAATAAAACCTCGATAGAACTGTTGATTACAAAACATTTGACAAACAATCCTAGTACTTAGTCCATTTATAAAATAAATATCAAGACATCTACAAAATGTCGGAAATTTTCAGTTCAAAATCTTATTGTTCGTACATTTTCTGTATTTATTATTACTTTGTGATACAATCTAATTGCTCTGAGGTCGTTCCTGTGTATTTCCCAGAGGGATTTTGGTCTTTGATGCTTTCCCATTCAAAATGCGATCGCAGCCTGTTTACCTCTTATTGGATTCTGTCAAATATTGTGTAAGCTTAAGTTTAAGTTCACTTTGACCGTCTTGATGTTATGTTTTATGGGCTTGTTTGAAATATTTGGTAACGAAGCTGAATTGTTTATGGGATTTTTGAATAACATATTTCATGCTTTTAATCTTGTTCAGTTAATATTTAAGAGACTTTATGATGTAGTTCAAAATATTCATCATCGTCATCATCAGCCTATGTACTTTTCTAGTTGAAGTTATTTTTTTTGATTTTCTGATACGTTCTTATCTATATTACAAACAGCTTGCTATTTTACTAACGAACTTTACTTGCTTAACAAGAAAATGATAATCAAATGAAAGCATAACAGTAGTCATTGCTACTACAAAGTCATTCTATTAACTTGTATAGTGCTGATACAATCTATGCTTTTCATAAGCGTTTACACAAAAATAAAGTTTACAGTTCAACAAAAAATAAAATTAAGATGGAAGTCTGTTCTTTAAGTTGCTTTTGCTACAGATAAAGTCCAAACCTTACACCAAGACATAAGCAAATCTCACATACATCATACCAACGCTTGAGAAGACGAAAACTAAAATAAACACAATACTCACATAACACAGTAAGATCAATCTCAGCCTTCAAAGTATTGCTGATCATCACGTTCTTGGCTTCGCAGGTATACCGCGCCTTGTTGTCAGACGCATCAGCTTTGAAAGACAGCACATTCTCTGACATCCTTCCACTGGTTCTGTAACAAAGAAAATAAATCACATTAGTAAGATTTTCAAGATTCATCAACATTTTAGCCAAAAGGTGTCCACCATTGGGCATAGTTCACCCCCAAGTGAAGTCAAGTCATTGGTCAATTTCAAGATTAATCATTGTAAATTGTGAAAGTTTGACCCATTAGGTCGTTCCATGTTAATAACTGGTATTCAGCTGCATCCAGTTAGACTGGAAGCCGACCCCTCTATATTTGGGAAAAGGCTAGGCACATGACTGACATAAATAAATACTTATAATTCATGACCTTTTTATAATTGTATCGGCTATTCCCGTAATGGTCGATCCAACCAGAGAGCAGAACATGATTAGTGGTAATAAAAATGAAGGTAAAGGCTTAAAAATAAATGTTATATTATCAAGCTACTCATGTCTGATTTAACTAATGAATAAAATTTACAAGAAAAGTCGGCGTATTACGTTTTCTAGTTAAAAACGTTACTCAATATTACTCAATTTTCCTCGTATTTTTTTCACAATCAAACAAATTCGCCGAAACCATCTACTGATCATCGATTTTAATTATTTCAGCTAAATGTAAACCTTCAGTATCATTTACTTTCATTGTTTGTTTAAACTGCTGTTTGAACTGGGTACTAAAAATAGATATTCTTATTCGAAACGTAACTTTAGATCTTTAGGTTAAATTACTAGTCTACCTTTTATTACCTACAGTTGTAGTTTCATCTAAATTGTTAGCTTTTATTAGAATATTGTTATTCTCCTTGATAGCTTTTACATATACAGCAGAATCTTTGACTATTGTAAATATCTTTTGTTCAATATTTTCTTCTGTAGTAATGTCGTATTCAGATTTTCTATCTTTATTTAAAGCTATTTGTAGGTCATTTCTATTTACCATATTGACAGTTATATTAGAATACTTTACCAGTCTAGGGATTTTTCAAATGTAAGTCTGTTTTGTCGTGATACAATAAACATTGTTTTTTTAAAAAAACAAATCTTGGTTTAGTAAAAGGCGATAATAAAGATTTTATAAAACGAAAACTTTTAACTTAAAACCCTTTATCGTCTTTTAAACAATATTTTACAGCAAATCTTCTCGACTACAAAATTTTCACAACAAACAAATTCAAAAATATTGATAAAACATTTTTAAGGGTAGCTCAAACAGACGATCTTGGGAAAATGCCAAGAGCAAAGCATCCATAATAGATTTTTTACGAAACAAACCATTATCCGGTAGAGGGAACCTTGTATTAATATTGAAATTCATGGTCCGTCAGTCTTCCCACGGTTATACAGTAGATTATGGAGAAGATAGGATTTTTATATCCATCTCTTTCTAATGTAATGTACTTTGAAATAGTGTGAAAGAGATGTCAGGTTACTTGGTATTAAATCAGAAACTCTTTAGGTTACTTATCAAGCTTTGTTTTTGTTCAGGTAAACTAAACATTTTAAGAATTCATTGTACCTATAATAAACAACGTTTACCTGACCAACACTGAAATCGCGAAAAGAAATCAGTTTCGTCGTCCCATACATTCGCGGTATACAGGGTGGAAGGAACTACGACGCTAAAACGGTTACCACGTATTCAGTACATCATTCTGAACCTCCTCAAAAACAGCTGTTTTCTACAAAACTGCAATACCTACACGGTCAAAATGTATGGAACAGCTGTTTTTTTTTAATCACTGATAAAAAAAATCTATGTAGACGGGTTCAGACGTGGAGACTGAGAGACTGTTAGCGTTGGTGTCCCGTCCACCTTGTATAGTGCTAATTCAAACAGCCGTCAGAATTATGGAAAAAACATGACTTGTCACAAACAATCGGAATATCAAACTGCTTGAAAAACTAAACATAACGTGCAAAGAAGAAAGAAAAAGCAAAGGTCTAATTAATCCATCCATTGGTCCATGTAATAGCAACCGGGCACACAAATCGAGACTCCGTGACGGCTCCTAAGAAATTCCTGATGGATAACTCTAATTACAGTTCGCCCGACCTGGGAATCGAACCCAGGACCTCATGGTCAGCTGTATCGCTTGCTACCAACGCGGCAGAACCATGAATACAGTCCCTTGTTAAACTAAAAATGCAATTAAAAATTCAAAAGCGCGAACTCAAAAGGCGGAAAAGCGGAGATAAGCCAAACTTCCGCTCTCTGATATTGTTTTTCAAGTTGTTGGTTCTCCTTTTGAAGGTTTTCAATGTAAAGAAGATTTTACGGAATTAACTCGTTTTGCTTCGCATTTTGACGGTATATAAATAAAACTGTTCGTGAATGAAATTGTGGCGTCAATGACGAAATTGATTATTTTAAGATACAGTCGCCAGCACATCAAGTTACCATCAACTGTCAAATTTTTCCAAATGATTTGAAACCATAACATGTTGATGGTTCAGCTCAAAATCGAATGAGAAAATTTGACAGTTTGTGGTACTGGCGATTGTACCTACTTAATCCTGAGCCTAAGTATACAGTCTCGCTATTTGACAGATTCAAGTGTTTGTGGTATAAAACATAATGTTAATATAGCAGACTAACTTGACCTTAATGGTGATGTTTTTCAGAGGTCAGGTGCTTAGTACTCACAACCGAGGTGCGTGTATGAAATTATCGTTAACACTATAACCAAATATTACCATGATGATAGGACATTTACCATGTTTACTGATTGTTTTGTGTTCCCGATATTTCGGCGCTGTTGCAAGCACCGTGATCACGGATAAACTGAAGTTATTGCGGGTGGGTGTTCAACCGGGAGGATGGGTTTCAACTGTCGAGAGCCTGGAATCTAGTGGTCCAGCTGTGTAAAAGCCGAAAAAGTTCGCGAGCGGACATGAGTTTCGTGTGTCGAGGAACAGAATCGAGTTGCGAGTGACAGTGGTAGCGGTACTGAGTGCAAAAAACGAACAAGAAAGAGGGTAGACCGATTTGTCTGCTCATAAATACCCACCCGCAATAACTTCAGTTTATCCGTGATCATGGTGCAACAGCGCCGAAATATCGGGGACTCAAAACAAATAGTAAAAATGGTAAATATCCTGTTTCTAGTGTTAATGATGTTGTTAGTGACCATGATAGTTTAAATACTTAAATTGCGTGTATGAAAGTATGAAATGAGATTTGTAAGGATAGTTGGCGATGTTCCGGAGCGTAAATGTGTGTGCTCATGGGACTTTCCATTCCAGCTGTAGCTGATCGACCAATATGGTCATTAAACTAGTTTGTACTCATAGTTCCGAGTCAAGGCCGATTATTTATATTTCGAATGCAAATTATGTGGTTAAGAGACAACACGTCAGAGCATTACAAATATTTTCGTTTTATGAATGACTGCGCAAAAAAAATAAATTCAAGTGTTTCGTGAGTGTTTTCTTGCAACAACACTGCGCTGTGGTATGATATTATGTTGGACTATACTTTTGCAGTACTGCCGAGTTCATTAATGATCGACCACTTTTCAAATTTATTACTGGAACGAGACCCTGGGTTCGATACCCGGGTCGGGCAAAGTGTTATTGGTTTTTTCCATCAGAAGTTTCTCAGTACGGGCCCCCGAGTCTGGATTTGAGTCCAGTTGCTGGCAATGGACTCGCCCCCTATTATGTGACTTAAAACATAGCTGGCGAAATGTGAGTGTACTATTAGTTACACCTCTGCCTAACACTTCAGGGATTACAGGTGTGATGTTATGTTTTACTGCCCAAAGCAACGCTGCATGGTGTCAGAATATGACAAAGATGTCCTACTCCGAACGAAGTCCTTCACACAGAGTACCAACGTCTTCTTAAAACTATTTGTTTGACAACTCTACGTCATAACTTCAAAAGCGTAAAAATGGGCTTATGTTTTATTTATTTTAAAGACAAATCAATATTTTCCGTGTTTACCGATTCAACGGGAATCCCCGCAAACGTACCTACCTATCATATACGCATAAAATAGGTATGTAATACCAATATTGACTATTACCGGTGACCTTTTTTGTGGAACTGCGCCGTTTGGTCCAACAACTACATTCATACATACATAAACACACGACATTTTCCCATGGGGGTAGGCAGAAACTACAGAGAGCCATCTTCTATGATCCTATTCGCACATTTTGTCATACACGCACGCCGAGTACGACGCGACCATCTAACAAACGCACTTTTAAACGCCGTTTCCGATACACGAGCACACGATACATATCATACCATCAAGCATTTCCTTGACACGTTGGTAGAAGTATATTTATATTAATAGTGCACTAACATTTTACCAACAAACGCATACTGCCTTTTTATACTTGTAAAGACACATCGTACCTTTTTACATAATCACTGACAGAATTATAAACACCAAGAGTACTTAACAAAAACAAAACAAGGAAAAATAAATGCAACCCTACACCACTTCAGCCTCTTAAATAATTTACGAAAAAAATCCGCGCAAAAAAAAAACAAAAAGAATCTTGAAAATCTCAAACTTCCCCCGCTCAGGTATTCAGAAACTAAAAACACAGCGAAACTTGCAAAAACCCGCTTAACCGCATCTTCGGTAGTCTATATTTTATTTTCTATAAATATTGTTCAAGCACCTCGAACTCTGCCGACCCCAGTTTCAAAGTTTCTTCGCTCCCGAGATGAATAATTTCCTCTTCAAAATTCTTGGGATGTTTAAATTTTAAAGCGGCTGGAGTACTGTGTAATACTGTGTTAGAGGGACGAATTTTAAATCCAATCATTTCTGGAATCTTCACGCCTGTCTAATTTCGTATAAGCAGAAATTTACGTGTGTAATTTACACTGATTTGACATACAGTAATGGAGTGAGCATTTATCATTATGCGTGCTCACTATGTTTTAGCAATTTCAGTCCATTACAATCCAGGACGCCACGAACGAACCAAAGGCGAACATAAGGTGGGACGCCCTTAGGCTCGGTGGGGTGACGATCTTCGCAGGGTAGCTGGTAGGAACTGGAAGAGAGTTGCTGAAAATCGAGTTGTATGGCGTGCGATTGAGGGGGCCTATGTCCAGCAGTGGACTGCTATAGGCTGATGATGATGATGACAATCCAGGAGGTTCATTCTAAGGTTCAAAATCTAGTGAACATTCAATTTCAATTGAATAACGAAAACACTTTTAGATATGAATGCTAACAAAAAAATGCAGAAATTTCTTCTCATGTTTTCTTACATGTTTTGATAAATAGATATAAGAATAGAACCAAAATTGTAAAACTCTCTTTTAAAATATTGCAAATTATATGATTAGAATGGCGGTCTTATCGCTGACAGCGATATCTTCAAGACAATCTTTAATTGGACTGTACGAACTTAAAATAAAAAAAACGCCATAGTCAACTTTCAGAAAGTATAGTTGAAACTGAGATAGTCAATCTAACCTCATGTTGAACACGGAACCAGGTCCTCAAAAAAAAACTGATCTATCACCACTCCCTCAATAATTCATCCGCCATTGAATAATTTAATACAAAATTGAACAAAACATCAGAACATCCAATAGACCGCATCATTCTACTTATGGTACCTAACACCAAAGACCCATTTTCCCATGGACTAGTGACGTACGATCTGTATCGATATTTAACAGTATCGATAACATGATGCGATATTCCAATATTTTTTGTTATCGATCGATACAAAAGTATCGATGGATCTTATCGTACAATGTTGTCATAAAGTGCATGATCAGTGAATTTAGAATGACACAAAAATAAGTCAGTTAGGCAGTCGCTCCATGTAAAATACTAGTATTCAGCTGCTTCCGGTTAGTTTGGAAGCCGACCCCAACATAATTGGAAAAAGGTTGTCAAGGTGATTAATAAGTACGATGTAATATTTGCATTTGTCGTGATTTGATATTTGGAGAATCGGATCAAAGTAATTCGATACGATCTTAGAATCGAAGAGGCGATCCGGATCGATCAAAAGTATCGATACAAATGCAAGTATCGCGCATCCCTACCATAGACCCATTTTCCCATAGACAGAGCACCATAACCCGATCCCGTGGGATACTTCGGTGACCACAGATCGTTTTTATTACGAACAACAGTAGTTTAGGGTTACATTTTGGTTGGTGGACCCGGCTTTTGTGGGTTAAAGCAGAATGTATGCTTTTCTGTTTTATTTAAACGATTTTTGGACATTATTGCTAAAGTTTACTTTGGATATTGAGGTCATTTTGTCAAATTGTAATTTAAATACAGTTTGGTTCTAATGACAAGAGACTCATGTCCGTTTAGTCTGAGCTATCCAGCTAAGAAATGATGGGTGTAAAAGCACCCTTAACGAAGCCGAAAGGCACTTGTTCTGCAAAAAAATATTGCAATGACGGGGCATTGAATATTGCAATGGCCCGTTTTTTGTTCTGGGCTATACCTGGGAACCTTTTATTTACGGAGATATTGGGGGTCCAACTTTTTTACAAGTTTTTATTAAATGCGAGTTTTTAACGTTATAACTTTACTTTAAATACCTATTCAATGTATATATCAGCACAATGTTTTGAGTGCTTAACACATTATACCAAAACACTATGTCACCTAACACCAAACGTCCCCAATTTCTCCTGTAGGGTAGCTACGCCAATTGTCTTACAACCCGTACAACAATCAAAGGGTCATGACACCGACACTTGTCAGCAACCGGTTGCTGTACTAATTGTGACAACGACTGCTACCAATCACCCGTGCATTCACATGGGCTAATTATTTTGTGTGTGGTGTAAGTTATGAGAGGTAGCGATTTTATATTATTTCTTCTGGTTAGTTTTCTTTTAGTGTTTTATTAGTTTTATTTGTGGTTTCTGCTAACCTATTCAAGTAACCTGTTAAGAAAAGAAAGAAAGAGAAACAAAATATTTTACAAAAGATTATAAATATACCGAAGATGAGCACAAAGGATGGATTTTTGAATTCTCATCCCTTTTACATGTTAATAATTGGATGAAAGTTTGTATGGATGTTTGTCTGTCGATGGGAAACCTTACTTACTTTGAGCAGGTACTGGAAAAACGGTCGGCAATTTAAAATAAATTGCACCGCATAAAACCTGTCGCTCCATGTAAAATACTGGTATTCAGCTGCATCCGGTTAGACTGGAAGCTGACCCCAACATAGTTGGGAAAAGGCTAGGCAGATGTTGATGTTGATGTTGCACCGCATAAAACCTCAGTTTTTTATGGAGTATAATTGTTGAATTGAATAAGCAAAAAACGTTCATACATTTTAGAACTTATAAAACTAAGTAATTTAAAGCTCAAAGTAATGCTTTATCCATGATAATATTGTAATACCAAATGATTTGAAAAGAGTAACCTTGTAGTTTCTTGCCGGTTGTTCTCCATAGGAAACGACCAACCCGAACCGTGCACCTTTTTGTCGACGTTTTATAAGTGCCCATCTAGGCCTATGTGAAATAAAATACTTTTTTTTTTTTTTTTAATGTTAAACGCGCTTTACAAATCGCGTTCAGTTTGATCGGTGAAGTTCACCGAAGACATTTACAACTACACACTATGCCCCTAACCTTCTACCACATAAAGAAAGTGCCCCCCAACACATTATAACACTTGAAAACTAAATCAAGGAGTTCCATTCACTAGATATCCATCAGTTCCCACGCCGGTCGGCTCTCTCAAGCGTGATCATGCATTCTAATAGATTTATAGCAGCAAGACTTTTTACATAAAAGTGCATGGGATCCCAATTACTTTTTTTTTGTTGTTCAGTAACCTTAATTATTTTTATTGTTTAATTAGGAGATAATTATTTGGGAAGGTGAGTTAGGGGAATGATGGGAATGTTAATAATGGTAAACGTGTGATATCTACCAACCACTAGGGTACACCCACATTTCGCCAGTTATGTTTAAGTCCCATGTAATAGGGGGCGAGTCTATTGCCATCGACAGGGCACAGCTCCACTACACACTACGGAGTCTGGAGCTGTGCCCGGTCGATGGCTGTTACTGAAAAATTCCTGATGGAAGAACCCAATAAAACTTTGCCCGACCTCAATCGAACCCAGGACTTCATACTCAGAAGTCGCGCTTGCGACCACTAGACCAACGGGGCAGGCAAAAATCGTCTAAATTCACCTTTTTACCCGACTGCTAAGGAAGTGTTATGTTTTTCGCGCGTATCTTGTATGTTTGTTTGTAAATTTCTTTATTACCTCGTATGTTCCAAATGGCTGGATGGATTTCGACGACTAAAGTATCATTAGATTAGTCTCAAAAACCCAAGTGTCCTTCCTTATATAGGTGTTTAAAAACCAAACCTATCGTAGGCAAAATGAAGCAAATTAAAAGGAGATTACAAATATATGTATACAGGGTGTAAACAGACTCTTCACATAGCCGTCAACCAAGCATTCTGTACATCAAACTAAGTAACTTTACGCTAAAATTATTGCTGGGAATCGACTTTTTTTTTTGGGGTGAAAAATCCCGTTTTACGGTAGGACTCGATGGAAAGCACTCAAAGCATTGTGCTGATAGATGGATTGAATAGTACAGGGGTCGTGGAGGTGCGAAAAGTAAAAATCTTACATTAAAAACATGTTTAAAAAAAAAACTTGTGAAAAAGTTGGAACTTTGACCCCCAATATCTCGGTGACTAGAAGGTTCCCATGGTCTAGAACAGAAAAAAATATCGCAAAGACGGGGAGAACAAGTGCCTTTCGGCTATGTTAAGGGTTCTATTTACCCTTTATTAAGGTACATAATATAATTTGTATTCGGGTTTTTTGATACTTTTAATTAAATGTTACTTGTTTGAAATACTGTTATTGAGGTCAGTTTCCAGTCTAACGAGTTCACGATACCTACGCAATTGGTGGTTTCAATAGCGAATAGATTACTAGTGAATTTAGAAGCCCAATTAATATATAATTCGCAGTATCGAATAACAAGCTGAATTTAAACAATAGGTGGGACAGTAATTGATCGACTAGATACCAATCAATCATGTGTTTCAGACCTTCGACCTACAATAGGTCAATTAGGTCGATCTTCAATTGACCTATAGCAGGTCAAAGGTCTCTTCATTCAGAGAAGGATCGAGCAATGATCACTCCGTTTGCTTACTGCGTTTTAGCGATTTTATACTTTAAGGGCAAGAAATGAGTACATAAGAGGAAATCTGAAAGTGGCGCCGGTGACTGAAAAGTTGTGTGGTAACCGGTTGTCGTGGTATGGGCATTATGTTGCGGAGGAATGAGGAAAATGTCGTGAGGAAAGTTTTGAGTATGAATGTAGATGGGTATAAGAGTAGAGGAATACCAAAGAAACGATGGATGGACTGCGTAAAGGATTATAGAAGAGATTAAGGATGAGAGAAGATGATGATGATGATTGGTTTGATTTTAGGGGATTTTTTGAGGATTATGGATTATTTTTTTTTGGTTTTATATGGCATGAAAGGAGGTCTCTGATGAGATGACGAGTAATAGAGAAGTATGGAAGAAGAAGACATGCTGCGCCGACCCCAAATGAATTGGGATAAGGGCAGGAGAATGATGAGGGCAAGAGAACCTAGACAAGTGACAGTCGGTTTCTAAGTGTTTTGAATTTCGACAATGACTTTCAAAGGGATTGACATGGGCTTTTCGGTAGCTTTTGAAGCGATATATTTTTACAAACTTTTATTTAACTTGCAATGTTTGTATATTGTTTGTTTAGGTCAAATCTTACAACTGAATTTTAAAACATTTATGCCCAACCGATTGAGCTGCAATTTTGCATACACGTTTACTTTGGATGACAATGTATGGTAGCTAAGTGACGTCTTTCTTAATTCAATATGGCGGACCACCAAAGATGGCGGACTAGTAATTTTTTAAGCATCCCCATGATATGGGTACCAATTAAAAGTATTTGCAGACAAGTATAAAAAAAATGACGTCACACCTATATGGAGACGGTTACCACGTATTCAGTACATCATTCCCGACATGGAAAAATCAGCTGTTCCATACATTAAGACCGTGTAGGTATTGCACTTTTGTAGGAAATAGCTGACTTTTTTAACCGTTTTCGCGTCGGTGTCCCTTAAACCCCGTATTTAAAAAAGCATGCTTTTTACTGTGACCTTATTGGCTGTTCTATCGTCGTTCTGATGATAAAATACCAATTTCATAAACTGCCTAAGTTGCTTGAAATATTTTCCTTCAGAACATAACATTTTCGGTTTTCACAAATGCATGAATAAATAAGCCTTGGAAGCATAAAGAAGCTAGAGCAATTGTCAAACCCCGACGTCAATGAAAGAAAAATAAAAATCATATTGGCGCGTATCCAAGTTTCATTCAACAACTGCATTTTATACGCTTTCTTTTTACGAAAGCAAACAAAACACGATCTTTTATATGGCTGGTCATCTATAAAGAATGGCGTGACAAGTTCTGACATTTTTATCTTTAAAAGATAAAAAATTATAGGGTGTCAGTCTGTTTCAGACTGTCTGTCCATTTAACTTTAGTTATCTTAATAAATATGAAAGGTCGTCTTGTAAAAACGGTTTGATTTAAAAAAAATATTAGATATGCCTTTCACTTACGGTCTTGACTAGACATTTTGTTTTGACAAAAAAGAAAATTCGAGAAAATTTATTTATTAATTAAAAATGAAGTTTCTAGCGAATTTACAAAGAAAAAAACATAACTAACATAATAGGTACCAGCACGCCTGTAACCCCCGAAGGTATCAGCAGACGTATATTAATAGTACACCCACATATCGTCGGTTATATTATTCAAGTCCTTTGTAAAAGTGAGGTGAAGTTATTGCCATGAACCGTGCCAAATCCAAGCTTGGAGGCTGCTGACTGAGAAATCCTGATGTAAAAACCAACTAACATGCCAGTAACAAAACACTAAATCCTGCAGACGAGCAATTGCAATGTATTTGGGACGGGTTCGATGATACCCCATTTGGCCAGATTATTTCTACAGCGGCCAAACTGGGCCCGCAAATGGTAAAGAGATTTCCAGATTGGCTACTGGAGTTCCTGTCCAGGAGGAAGGTGTTCTGCTGGATTGGTTAAGTGAGGAGGGGAAAGAAGAAGAATGAAACATAAAAAAATAGCGTCACAGCTTAAAAAAATCAACCAAATACATTCCCAATACCAACTATATATTTACCAAACTACCATTGAGCTTCCAATAACCGCCACGTCTTCGGAAAGCCCTAGTTAAACAGCCCGTTCCTTGCATTCAAAACATTTTCGACCCGTGCGGTAATTCGGACCTTTTCTATCAAAATACGGACTTCGAAAAAGGGTCCCGATTCGACCTATATATTTTTAAGGTTCAGTAGCCGAATGGAAAAAAACTGAACCCGTGTCTGTCCGTGTATGTCACAGCCACTTTATTCCGAAACTATTAAGACTTCACAGTTGAAACTTGGTAAGTATATGTATTCTATGAACTGCTTTACGATTTTTATACAAAAATAAAAATATTAAGGGGACTCCCCGTACATGGAATAGAAACTAAAAAAAAATTTTTTCATCAATCCTATACGTGTCTATAGATAGGTCTTTAAAATGACATTGCCGTTCCAAAAATCATTTTTTCTCAAAATGAATCGTTTGAAAGATAAGACACTTCCAAAGTGATAAAATGCGTTGCCCCCCCCCCCCTCTAATTTCGTAAGAGGAGGAAAATTTAGAAAAAATTTGGATTGTAGAAAATTCAGAAAATTGATTTGAATAAGATTTGATGTTTAGTTTTTGAGATATGGGACTTTTTCATCAAACAGCAGCATTAACTTTCTTTTTCATTATAATACTATGCAAAACAAATTTAGTTTCTGTGGAATTTAATACAATGCAACATACAAATGAGCCTTCTAAATATTTTCATTATATTGTTTGCTGCTACGGAACCCTGTCTACGTGTGAGTACGACTCGTACTTAGCCGGTTTTTTTCTCTTCGATTGGTGTTGAGAAGTTGTGTGCGATGTTTATTTTGTCCCTTTTCCGTGGTATGGTGTTTGTAAAACGTTGCTGTCACATACATGATGTTATTTGATTTGAAATTGAGAGCAATTATAAAAGCATTTGTACTAAGGAAACGGGTGTTTCTCATACAACGACACGCTCGTAATCCCCGGGTTAGATAGAGGTGTATCTCTACACTAACTCTCTAGTCTCAATAGTACACCCATATTTCACCAGTTATGTTTAAGTCCCATGTAATAGGGGGCGAGCCTATTGTCATCAACCGGGCACACATCTTGGCTGCTACTGAGAAATTCCTGATGAAAAAAACCAATAACAATTTGCCCGATCCAGGAATCGAACCCACTCATGCTCAGGAGTCGCGATTGCGACCTCTAGACTCACTAGACAGTCATAGATATATAGTCGAGGATTTTAACTAACGTATAAGTTCCATGTAATCGGACGAGAACCGGTACAAATCTAGGTCATGGGGTGCAATTTTGAAATTAAAATTCGTGATGAAAAATTCGATAAGGCTCTGTCTGACCTGGGAGTCGAACTCAAAACCTAATGCTTAGCAGTGGCGCTTGCGACCACTAGACCAATGAGCCAGACGGTCTTTTGTCTCCAAATTAATTGAGTAAATTGTGTCTTGAAATCAAATAACGATACTCCTTTCACAAGCAATGTTCCGACCACTTATTGCTGGTTACAATTGAAAACAGTGTTGCAATTAGAACAACAAGGAGCAATTATTGCTCGGTTTTCAGGAACAAAGTGACTTCTCATTATTCACTGGAGAGCCTTAAAATAAAAGTCTTGCTCTTATTAGGCAGCTTCTTCTATTCGTGTCGATAACTAGTTAATAATCCACAACTATATGGTCCACAAATAGTAAGCTGTTAGCATCAGTAATAATCAGCCTATCACGTTTGGACTATTGGGGCAGAGTATCATCATCACGCCTTTTAATCCCCGAAGGATTGGGCAGAGGTATACCTAACAAGTACACCCACATTTCGCCAGTTACTTTTAACTCCCATGGCCCAGGTCCTCAGCAGTCGCGATTGCCACCATGCCCCACGTGGGTAGCTGTCACCATGACTTAGGTTTTTTGGTACAAGCACATTTTCCTTCGTTGTTTTGAGAGCAAAAAACAATTGCACAAAGTTAGGTGCCTGTCGGGGTTCAAACCAATGACACACGTTAGTTACTATTAACTAGACTAATATACAATGTAAATCCCATATCAACCCAAATCTGAGGTTGAATACCAAGGTCGAACAAAACATAATTGGGTTCACCTGTAACAAAGTTCTCAGTTGCAGGTTTGTCCTTTATCACTTCGAAGCCAAATATGGATTCTGTCACATAGATAAGGGTATACGATAAGACACCTTAAGCTTTTGGTTATAGAGATGGCAATCGTATCCATTTGTGATAAGCTAGTGTTGGATATGGGTGTTCCAATAAGTAGAATTGATTTTGCCTGTAACATGAGTCGGGTATTACTTGGTGATAGTGTTTTGTTTATAATAGACAAGGACTGTTATACTTTTGGTATACCGTAGCGATCTTTAACGACGCGTTGACGATACGGATGGCACAGTGGCTGAGCGATTGACTAATGTGCTGCGTTTCGCGGTTCGAAATATTTTGAACTACAGGTAGTTTTTATGGGTCTGGCTGTTTGTGTATGTGAATTTAAATGTTTGTCAACGCACCCACAATACAAGAGAAATTACGAGCGCGGGGCAAAGTTTTAAAAAAATACAGTAAAATATACCTATTATGTTTGAAGGTAAAATGTTGTTCAAGAGGGTTAAACACCGTGACATTCTATCAGATCGAAACAGTAATGTATTGGATCGATATAAACGGGCGTTAACACTGTTTGTAGTCGTCATAAACAAATGAAGCCCTACAAAACCAATTTCCACTTGTCTAGACCCTCAGATCCGCTGGTAACTACTATGTAGTTCAAAATGATACTGGAAAGAACTGATCAACGCCGTGTGAACGAGAGCTTCGCCAGAGGTAGAAAACCACAAAAAAAAACCATAATAAAAGAAATCTGAAAATGCAAAAGATTTTGTCGAATAAGAATACGTAAAAGCAATGGTACAGCAAAAGAAAGGCGTTATTGTTAATCCTTATATAAAGCAGAGATATCTTTTAGTTATTATGACTGAAATAAATCAAACTGAACGTGTGGAAGACGTTGCAAGTACTTGATTGTGTGGAGCGAGTTATAACCGGAAGCGATTTAGGATTAATTATAATGAAAAGAAAGATGGAAAAAGTATTGACACTCGCACTGGACAAAATTAAGGTAAAAGAAATGCAAAAAAAAAGTCCAGTACGAAGCCAAAAGGTACAATATAAGCATGTAGGCAAACCAACAACCAGATACAGAATGGCATTCAGAAGACCACGAGTCAGACTCGCGCAGACCAGGGACACATGGTTCAAAAGGAAGGGAAATTACTGAGCACTAGGTGGAACAAGGCTGCCAGTGATGATGATGATATTGATAACCCAATGTTTGCTCAAGATTTGAAGCACGCACCACAGACTAGACATGTAAATACAAACCACGATGTATCGCATAAAAATAACATGAGGAAAGTTTTGAGTATGAATGTGGATGGGTATAAGAGTAAAGGAAGACCAAAGAAACGATGGATGGACTGTGTGAAGGATGATATGGCTAGAAAGGAGGTGACTGCTGAGATGACGAGAAGTATGGAAGAAATGCTGCGCCGACCCCAAATAAATTGGGCTAAGGGAAAGGAGAATGATGCTGGTGTCTATAATGGAATTAAAATGACGTAGTGAGTGATTAACCCAAAGACCGTAGTCTGGCATCTTCAGCCTACAGATTTCTTCTGCAAAAAGCAACGGTAAAAAAAACTTGCCAGTATCACCACACTTAGCAAATTGATCGGTGATTACAGTGTTCTTATAATAAGACAAGAAGGCACTGCTATGCAAGATGAATTTCCTAAGCCACTTGCTTCTCATCCACTCGACGAAATTCCGTAGTTGCCATGAAAACAACGAGAAAGGTTGCAATGCTATTTAATTTTCCTTCCAAGGTAAGTCCCAGAATATATTAAAAAACAACAGCTTAACCTAAAGAACTCAAAAACCTAACACCCCATAATCGGTAAACACAAAACGAATGAAGCGAAAAACTGTTCAAAAAAGCAAAAAAAGCGCTGTCGCTTCTAAATTCCGCTGCATTTTATAAATTTCTCTCTAAATTTTTCGAGGCGTTATTTATAACTTAATCTCGAAGCTCGGTAAATGTTTTAAGCGCTAACTGCTGGAGATATATCTTTTTAAGATCCAGTGAAATGTCCTTTTATTCGTTGGAGTCTAGGCGTTATGGGACGTTTCTTTTGAAAGTAAGTAGTAGTGTGGCACTAGCTTTATTTGTTACACAGACTTGGTTATTTCGAATCCGTTTTTCTTCGTTTGTATTTACAATTTTGTAAAAGGTGGCCGTTTTGGGGGCTTTAGCAAGTTTGGAGGTGTAAAAAGTAGTTTCTTTATTACAATCAAGTTTTACAAAACTAGTCGAAAACACAACAGTGTAGTGTAGTGTAACACTACTAGGGTAATAATAATTTTGGATTTTTTGTTTAAGAAAGGACTGGCTTTTCTGTCTGACCATAGCTTTAAAGAAAATTCAAGACAAAAATGGAACAAACAATATTGTTTAGACTTTTAACTTATCTTCAAGTATTTTTTTCTGCAATTTTAGGAAATGGGTACTTAAGCTCAGTACTTTCCTTTTGAAGTAAACAGAAATGGAAGTATTTCTTGTTAGAACTACAAGATTCCTGAATGCACACTTTTTTGTAAAGAAACTATGGAGCTGGAGGGAACTTGAAATGTGTAGGGTTTTACCCTTTGAAGTCAAGTTTCTAGAAACACCTGGAAAATGAAGAAAGCCTTTGGAAAAAGCGTTACAGGAAGAAAAATAAAAGATGTTTAAGTGAAAGCATGGCCAAACTTTAATACTGATACTGATACTGTTAGCCTGTTTCATCCCACTGCTGGTCAAAGGCCTCTCTCCAAGACTTCCAAATTCTTCGATCCAGGGCCAATGTGGACCACTGGACGTTAGTTTTGTCCAGCTCGTAAAAAAAAGATATAAGTACGTGGTTAAAGGCTACTATTAGATAGATTTCGCTTCGCCACGAGCCACGCACGTTATGACAGCGACTACGATGAAAAACAAATGAAAGAATTGCTTTGTGTATGCAACGAATCACCGTGATATGACGCGACGATACTTTTGCGAAGGAAAGAAATGACACACGCTTACGCAAGTTGAATCGCCAGAAGTCGTGGGAGTGGCGTAAGGTTTGTGGGCTCCGACCGCAACTTGTCGAATGAGCGGCTGCTATCTTGAACTAAACTGGTCGGATGCCTGGTCGTGCAACTGCCCCTAGCTGGAGGCCTTGCACTCGAGGCACTCACGGAATACTTCGTTTAAGCAGATGATACCTTCCTAGGTTGATTTCCTAGATGCCAATCACAAAAAAAGGTCCTGCGACCAAACTTTTTTTCTGGTTTCTTCCAAAAGTCGTTTCTGCGCCAAAACGGTGTATAGCACGAGGTCCCCAAAAACCGCGCATGAAGGCTTTCGTACAATCGTAGTAGGGGAGCCCCTTTTAATTATCAATTTGTTTGTTGTTATAGCGGCTACAGACATCACATTCTGTAAAAAAATCAACTGTCTACCTATTACGGATCATGAGATACTGCCCGCTGACAGACAGACGGACGGATGGACAGCGGAGGCTTATAATAGGGCCCCGTTGGTTACCCTGCGGGTACGGAACCCAAAAAGCGAAGCAACGCCAACCTTTACACACAAGCCCCCGATATTTAAACAACAATCAACCGAACTATTCCACTTTCCATCAACTTACACCCGAAAGTTGTTTCAAATACGTCTCCAGATAAAACTTTTGGACAACTCAAGACCCTCTCGACGTAACCTTGTCGCGACGTAAAAACGTGGAGCGTCTTAACGATAGATTGATTAATGGATACCCGCATCTCGAGTGAGACGTGTGACTTTGGCGCGAGGTATCTTTTTGTATTTTTTTTGGGTAGTTTTTTGGACTGTTATGGGGAAATAATAGGTTTCGAGGAGGTAAAGGGAACTGTCTTGTATAACTTGTATTTTTGTGTTCAGTTTTAGAGGTTGTGTACCAATTTTACGTAAGGTCAAAATAGATTTAGTGGTAGCAAACGCTACTGCTGAGCATCAGGTCTTTTTAGTTCGATTCTAAGTTGCTAGTGGTCCTAAGTTTCTACGTCAGGGATTTTTTAGTAGCAGTCTGGATTTAGACCTGGTAGATGGCAATAATCTTGGTCCCTGTCAACCTTCAACATTACTGGCGAAATGGGAGTGTACTGAAATGTTCACCTCTGCGCAGCCTTTTGGGGATAACAGGTTTGATGTTATGTTATATACGCTATCGAAATATAATATAATGCAGTTAACTCCTAAACTAATCCAATCATCGACCAATTCGCTGTCCATTACTTCATTTACAAACTAGAGGGCCGTTTAAGCAGTAACTAAAGCATCAATGGACACTAGACAGTCATTAACAACGGCTATTACATACACGCCACATGAGGGTCAGTCGATGGCCATTTTAGTGGCTCGCAATGAGCTAGAAATAGCCAATCGCAGTTGATTATAGGCCTGGAATTGTAAGTTAATTTGTAACGTGGTTCATTATGTTCCTGTGGTCTTAGTAAGGAGGAAGTTATTAGTAGGTTGAGATAATTTGAAGAATTTAATAGGTACGTAATAATTCTCATGTAGACAAAAAGTATTTAGAGAAAGGTTGATGAAAAGTAAACGGTTACGCATATTAAAAAGTGACTTAGAAATGACCCTACCAGATTATCATAAATTATGACCAGTACCATCATCTGCTTAGCCTATTCCCAACTATGTTAGGGTCGACTTTCAGTCTAAATCCAAACGGATGCTGCTGAATACCAGTGTTTTACATACACTCCCTGTCTCATCTCCACAACCCAGTTCATCATCTTCCTGCCCTTGTCGTATGATCCAGTTACCAGCACGATATCCCTTGGTGACTTTCAGATTTCAGATTACTCGTAACGACTGTCAAAGAACTGCCTCATTGGTCTAGTGGTTGCAAGCGCGACTGCTGAGATGAGGTCCTGGGTTCCTTTCCCAATATTCGGTTATTCAGTATTTCCATCAGGAATTTCTCAATAACAGCCACGGAGTCTGGATTTGTTTGCCCGATTGATGGCAATAGGCTCGCCCCCTATTACATGGGACTTAAGCATAACTGGCGAAATGTGGGTGTATTATTAGGTACACCCCTGCCTGATGATGTTATTGTCAAAGAACCAGTGTCCGACAGGTACTTAAGACAGTTAAGCTGATACTATTATTCAGAATTTCTTCGAGATACACTGTTACATGACTACATATCACTTTATTTACCTCACTCTAAGCTGAAATGTCAGTTATATAACATAACTGTGCTGTATACAGGCAATAGGCACCTTTTGAGGCGGTGGCGGCGCAGTATCGCGACGGTATTACACCAAAAGTAGTAAGATAATAGAGTATGAGATGACGTGCGTGTGTGGTGCAAGTTTTAAGAGAAATGTTTGTTATTTTTCAACACACTGGTTCGAAAAGTTACTCTTATAGCACCGGTTTGAGGTTCATAATGCAGTCTATTTTGTATGTTTTTGTGTATTTTTTCTCGTTTTCATTCTAGTGTAGAAATATACACGTTTTTTTTAGGTGTGGTGGTCTAGTAAAAAAAAATATCCTTTTTTGTCTAGACACTGACAGTCAACACTGATATTAAAAACCCTTTGATAGCGGTTGCCGCTTGTCCTTTGATAAGCACCTCTTAAGTAAACCATAAAAATCACAGAAACAATCATCTCCTACAGCTGTACAAGACACCAGACTATACCATCACCTGCCTAGCCTTTTCCCAACTATGTTGGGGTCGGTTTCAGTCTAACCGAATGCAGCTGAAAACCAGTATTTTAAAAGGAGCGCCTGCCTATCTTACCTCAACAATCCATTTAGTAAAGGGTAATACGAAATCCCTTGCAAAGACTGTTACTCAGACTATCGAGCCACTGACTACCTGTGACGACCGTCAAAGACCTACAAATGACAGCCGGGACCCACAGCTTAGCATGCTTTCCGAAGCACGCTAAGAGTCGGTATGTAATGGGTGGTCGCCTATCCACGTACCAACCTAGGCAAGAACGGCAACCCGAGCGGCTGTTTTTATTTAGCTACGAGATTATACCAAAGCACAAAATTCAAACAATTCAATATACCAAACTCGAATCGAACTCAACCCGAGGAGAATACGAGCCAAGAACTTTGAACAGAAGACAAAACAACAATAGTGCCCTTCTCTTATTACTTAACCCGGTGCGAGTTTAAAGTCAGCCATTTTCCTTTGTAACCCTACACCAACCAGAGTCGATGCCGGTTACTCGGGAACCGGGAAACCGTCTCAGACGTAATCGCTTCTCACGGTTTTGATTTTCTTTGTAAGCCTGTCAGAGGTGTCTAGGTGAGATTTACGGATTGGTTTTTTGAGCTGGAAGATTTTTAGTTTTGTTAAGAATGTGATTTTGTTTAAAAATTAAAAAGTATGAAGAAATAAACTTGTTTAGGACAAGAGACATTTAAAGATACTATCGATAGATAGGACCAAGAGCATTGAGAGCGGAGGAGACGTGGTTAAGCCGTGCTTGCCCAGGTTGGTCTGTGGATGGGTGACCACCCATTACATACCGAGTTTCCTCCGTGACTCGAAAAGCTATAAGCCGTTGGTCCCGGGTCTCATTTGTAGATCTATGACAGTCGTTAGGTAGTCAGTGGCCCGAATGTCTGACAACCAGTCTTACCAAGGGGTATCGTATTACCCAGTACTAACTGGGTTGTGGAGGTCAGATAGGCAGTCGCTCCATGTAAAATACTGGTATTCAGCTGAATCCGGTTAGACTGGAAGCCGACCCCAACATAGTTGGGAAAAGGCAGAGATGATGATCGATATACAGGACCAAATCCTTAATCTACTAAAAGAGTAATGTTTAATCATATTTATAATATTATTATTATTATCTCATCAGACACCTCCTTTCTAGCCATATCATTCTTTACACAGTCCATCCATCGTTTCTTTGGTCTTCCTCTACTCATATACCCATCCACATTCATACTCAAAACTTTCCTCACAAAATTTTCCTCATTCCTCCGCATCATATGCCCATACCACGACAACCGATTACCATACAACTTTTCAGTCACCGGCGCCATTTTCAGACTTCCTCTTATATACTCATTTCTTATTTTATCCATTCGCGTAAAAGAGTAATGTTTCAAGGACAAGTATGTCAGACATGTCAGACATGTTTCAAGTCTTTCAACATTTTTTCTGATAATACAATTATATCAGATTCTACAATAGGTATTTTAACCAACATTAATAAAGGAACATTTCTATTTTCCACGTCTGGAAACTGCAAACGAAAGCTAAAGACAAAGAAAAAATATTTCATCATTATTTTTCATATTCCTAATTCAGTAATAATTTATTTTTTATTTAAATAAGGATGTTATACGCCTTGTGCTGACAAGATGAAATCCATCTTTTACTTTATTTAGATTTTCTTTCCTGACCTTTTACTTGGAAAGGTTTCTTAAAGGTTAAAGTACATCAAAGTATCTATTTATAAACCGTTTACTTACATGCTAAGAAGCACATCCATAAGGTACATCCATATCCATACTAATATTATCAATGCGAAAGTAACTCTGTTTGTTTCACTTTCACGACTAAACGGCTGATCGGGTCGTAATGAAATTTCACAAGGAGATAGATTATATCCTGGGGAAGGACATAGGCTTATTTTTTTTTTCACACTCATCAAAATTTCCGAACAAAGTCGCGGGTAGTAGCTAGTAATATGTACATAAATCACAATCATCTTTCCGGGTCGGCACATTCGATTCAACAGTATTTGTTGAACAACAAAACCGACCCAAGGCAATTAATAGCTATATGTATTCGACTTTCATTCCGCTCGAGTTGATCGGCAAACTTCGGCCTCAACCAATGACAACCACTCGTTAGTCACCATCATCATTCTCCTGCACTTATGACAAATTATTTGTGGTCGGCGCAGAATGTCTTCTTCTTCCATACTTCTCTATTACTCGTCATCTCATCAGACACCTCCTTTCTAGCCATATCATTCTTTTCACAGTCCATCCATCGTTTCTTTGGTCTTCCTCTACTCATATACCCTTCCACATTCATACTCAAATCCCCACGACATTTTCCTCGTTCCTCTGCATCACATGTCCATACCACGATAACCAAAACCACACCCACACGTAAGTATTACTAATAATATTTAAATTATAGGAATTCAAAAATAGTATAACCCACGAATCATCATACCAGTTATTCCTAAGACGGTTCAAGTAGGAAGAAGTTGGGTTAGAACCAATTGGGTTATCATTAGTACCCACACCATTTTGGCCTGACTCAATTTAGATCAGCCATTGGTACGCTAAGAAGAAGTACACCATCAGTTCGCAAGTAATGTTTAAATTTCCCAGACACAGAGCACGAATCCAGAAAGAAGAAAGAAAGAAAGAAAGAAAATATATTTATTTGCCGCAGGGACATGCCGTACATCATACAAAGTTACAAAAAAATAAAAAAAGGCCGACATGGGAAGCGCACGCGGAAAAAATGGAGTCCTTTTTACACCCAAAGCCACCGAAAATTACATAAAAAATTAGACAACAATCACCATGAAACAGTAAAAAAAAACAGAATCTATAAGATGCAAAATAAGCTGATAATTCAGCTATCACGACATTCCGACGGGAGCCGACAGAATGATAAATAGCATGAGATTAGGAGCGGCGTAAGGCCGGCTTGAGGGCAAGTCACTGAGGTCTTTCCAAATTTCATTACGGACTCAGGACCTTAAGAATTTTTTGAAATATGGCCTATGTTTTTGGATGATGAATAAAGTTTTTTAGAGGTTGGGAAATATGGTGTGGTTCGGTTAGGTAGTAGAATATTCAGGGCATTATTTAGAGCTAAGTCTAAATGAACATTACGTAATACATAAGCCCAGTGTGTTAGACATGTTGTTTTTAAGTTAATAGCTAAACCATTACTTAATTGCTAATGGAAATCCAATTATTAATTCTTTTTTTAAAGGGAAGACGTTCTTGTATTTACCACAAATTACATATTTCTGTGTCTGTCAATCGTTTGAAAATGGCAGATACGAAATCATCATCTGTCTAGCCTTTTCCCAACTACGTTGGGCTCGACTTGACCTCCACAATTCAGTTAGTAGTGGTTAATACGATAGCCCTTGGTAAGACTGGTTGTCAGACTTGCGGTCCACTGACTACCTTTATTGACTGTCAAATATCTACAAATGACAGCCGAGACCAACGGCTTAACGTGCTGCCCGAAGCACGGGGAAAATAATGGGTGGACACCCATCCACAGACCAACCTAGGCGAGCGCGGCTTAACCTGAAGATCGATCCGTGTGGCCGCTATTATTTAGCCAGGAGCTCCTCTGACAGACAAAAAATGATGATTTAAATAATTATGTTCAGCTCTTAATGTATTTTAGTAATTAGTGAGAATTTAATTAGGTATTGCAAATTTAAAAAGAGGGATCATAGTCTTTCCATATTATCTAACACAACTGTATTGATGTCATCAAAAGCACAATAATTTATTACCTTTCATAAGACCCCGAAAAAACAAAAACAATTGCGCAACGATCCACGAACATCTAATAAAATGCCAAAAACAAAATATGAAAAACATATTTTCAATATAACTAGCGTAGTGACGCGCAACACGTAATATTTATCGACAGTCGATACTATTGTACCAACTAACAATAGAGCTGTGACATTTTTACGATGTCGAAGAACGTACAAAGTATATTTTGGCTTAAGAAACTTTTCGACTTTAATAAATATTGCTTTATGGGCTGGTACGACATTGTTGTTTTTAGATTAAAAAGAATTTTCAATGCTGTAAGCTTTGGTATGTTACATTGGAATAAATATGGTATTTTCATTCATTCCTGGTCAAGGAAATATAATTTTCCATCGACTTAAGGTTAACGTTCATAGTACTGCGTCCTCCTGTTTGCTGATATCGACATAAAGAGTGTAAAAAGACCATTAACGAAGCAGAAAGGCAGTTGTGCTCTCCGTCATTGCGATATTTTTTTTGTTCTACACCATACCAGGAGCCTTCTAGTTACGGAGATATTAGGGGTCAAAGTTCCAACTTTTTCACAAGTTTTTTTTTTTAATTCATGTTTTTAATTAAAAATTTCTACTTTAAACACCTCCACGACCCCCGTACTATTCAATCCATGCATCAACACAATGCTTTGAGTGCTTTTTATCGTAAAACGTGATTTTTCACCCCAAAAAAAGTCATTTCCCAGCAATAATTTTTGCGTAAAGTTACTTAGTTTGATGTACAGAAAGCCTGGTTGAGGGATTCGTGAAGGGTCTGTTTACACCCTGTATATTGCGATCTTCAATTATTCTATCAAGATTTTTGGTCTAGTCTGTGTCTACAAAAATTAAGTAGTCGTTAGGACTAAACACATTTGTGAGCGTAAGGACATCGTAACACTACTATTTACTAGACTTCAGTCCATTAATATAGACCTACTAGTAACTACTGAATCCTTATTCACATCTACCTCAATTATTATGTACCTACTCTTATGCTTGCGGTTTTGTGTGTGGTAATTGTCCCAAGGTATCGTAGCTACTACCAGGATGAAAAGTATCGAATGTGTTAATCCAGGTTATAAATTAGCTGTGTGTCAAATTTCATTCGAATCCTTTCAGTTGTTTTTGCGTGAAAGAGTAACAAACATCCATCCATCCATACATCCTCACAAACTTTCGCATTTATAATAGTATTAAATAAACCTCCAAATTCAAAACTATTACGTTTCTACATTTTAACGTAAATTATATGATTAAACCACTACTGTACATGTTTATCTACATATTCCTCCAGATTACCTAGAAAAGTATAGTTTCCTAGAACTCATTGTTTAACTAATACCTAATTCTATGTTATTAATACTTAACATGTACCCATTCTAACATTCCGGGAATTTGGAATGCTATTGTTTCAGTTAATTGGCAAACATAGTCAATAGTATTATAATGAACCAGCTTTTACCCCCTTTGGCTTTTGCCCAGCTTTGGCTTGTATACAACCGGAATAAATAGTATATTATGTCCTAAGTCTAACACATGTCATGGAGTACCTGTACTGCAAACATCGATGCAACGTTGACAGCGAGAGTTACTTCTACAGTTATTATGAAAGTCATTATAATATCAGACAATCGGTTTTCCCTGAATAGACACATCAGCAGTTCAGCATCAGTGATGCAACACGAGAAGATTTACTGATGTTTTAAATATTGTGCTACTGGCATAACAGTTGCGGCATTACCTCCTATCCTGAATTATAAATGCGACTATAATCATTATCATTTCGTTACTTGGGGTCGCCGCAATACGTTTTCTTCTCCCATTCTCCCCTGTCAGACGTCACGGCATCATTTATTTTTCTTTCATATCATTGCTCACACAATCCATTCATCTCTTCTTCGGCCTTCCTCTACTTCTCAATCGTTCAACACTTATATTATTCACTCATTTAGTCACTTGAGTTTCATGTCTTTTCATTATCAACATATTTTTAAAAAGACTGTCCTGATCATCACTCTTTATTTATTTATTTTAAGACTTTATAAGACTTACAGCTAAATACAATAGTGATAAATAACAGTATGATAATCTGACAACCAATTACAAGTCTTCACGTCTAGAGCTTGTCTGGTATAAATATACCGTGGAACAAAATATACACGCTGCCAAATAATGCAAAAAATTAAAAAAAAACATGCAAATAGGTTATCACTTAAAATATGTAAAAATTAATATAATTGCGACAGGTTTTTTATCATGAGAACCAAGATGTTAAAAATCAACCAAAAAAAGAACAATAAAACCAAACACTAGAGAATAAATTTCTCTTGACTTCGACTCCACCACTACCCAATTGAATTTCAACATCCTGGTCAACCACTGCCATTCATTGTTAAACACTTTTTTGCCGAGGTCACACTTGTTTCAAAAATATCAAAGTCGAACTGCTTGCACACCTTATTAAAATAGCACACCTTATTATAAATACGACGAAAATAATTGAATTAAAATAAACATCAAATTTTATTTAAAAACATATTTGAGTCGCATACCATCCCATCCCTACCCAGCCGAACATACCTACAAACAAACAGCAAAAAAAAGATTGTACACATACTTTCCCCGCTCAACCAATCTATTCGTTCTGTTTACTCGATAAATTCAAATAACAATAGTCGATACATTCACATCACTACGAACAAACATTATTATTCGTTAGTACCTTGTTTATATATGGATAATATTATTTATGTTTTGTATTCACGAAATTTTCTTTGTATATCAAAGTCCTTTGGGATTGCAGAAACTATATTGAGTTACTCAAATGGCTTGCTGATGGTATTGTGTATCGACGTGATCTCATAACCATACCAACATAAGGGTTATACCATATCCCTAACGGTGTCACCATTAAAGCGGTAAAGAAAACATCGTCACAAAACAGGAATTTACTAGAACCGAAAATTCAAAGACATGTAATATCTACCAACCTCGCAATGGGCCCACGTGGTGGATGACAGGTCACGAGCCCACTGAGAGACTCAGCAGTGGGAACTTTACAGGCTGATTATGCTATACCAGACTGCCTCGTTGGTCCAGTGGTGGCAAGTGCGACTGCTGAGCATGAGGTCCTGGGTTCGATTGAGGTCGGGAAAAGTGTAATTGGGTTTTTCCATCAGGTATTTCTCAGTAGCAGCCACGGAGTTTGGATTTGTGCCCAGCTGATGGCAATAGGCTCGCCCTTATTACACTTCTCTATATAAAAAGAACTCTTATAATATGTGTGGACTAATCTATAATAAAATACCAAAGGATTTCAAAGAGCTAACTAATAATTTATTTGTTTTAAAGTTAAAATTATGGCTGAGGGAAAAACGTTTTTATTCTATTAATGAATTTATAAATAATGCTAATGATTAATGTTAATACATTTTTTTATATTAAACTATTCGGGAAACTTACAGCTAATATAATCAATGTTCTTAAACAATACGAATTTGAATGCCATTTGCAAGTTTTCACATATAATTATTCGTTGTTCTATTGATGAATTTAATGTTAATGATTAATCTTTTTAAAAATAATGTAACTTTATTTTTTTATAATAATAGTGAGTGATAGAAACCGACATTTAAAAACATTATTACGTATTGCTTGCTCTTTCATTAAAATATTGTAGAATTTTGCATGTCATCTATATCTGACTATGTATTAGGAACCTCAACTGATTTAAGACCAAAATCTACCAATACTTATTGCAAATAAATGATTATGATTATGATTATGGGAATTAAACAAAACTAGTGAAAAGAGGGTGTACTGTTAGGTACAGCTCTGCCAAATCCTTCAGTGATTACAGGCGTAATGTTATGCTATACCATGACTGATTAATTTTTGATCTGCCCATTATCGGTTTCCCTCTGAACCTCTGAAAATCTTCAACCACAGCCACCAAGTATTTTATCCAATGCCTTCCATGTCTCTCAAAAAAACGCCCTTTGCCACCCAGTCGTACAATTACACTTCAATATTATTATTCCTAAAGACGTCTGCTTACACCCTTTTAGTAAAACATGCTCCATAATATTTCCTGTACACACTGTATATGCTACACACGTCTTTTCTGCCAAGCTTCTTATATTAACGCCAATAATATGCATACAATTTTCAAGAGTTTTCTTTGCAAGAAAATATAGCCTCGTATTTTGCGTTGCTTTTAGCCTTGCGGTTAGAATAGGCTATAAGGCTATAAGTTATGGGGGGTGGTAGGGGTGAAGGGTTGTTTTAGGGGGGCAATAGTTTGGTTATATTGGTTTTGTAATATTGTCAAGGATGGGGGTTGTAAAAAAGTTGGTTTGAGATCTATTTCCAGTATTTTAGAAAGGGATCCAGTTGAGTTTCTGTATGTATGTTTACAAAATTATTATGTCCTACCAACTCTCTGTGAGTAGGAATGCCCATAATGATCCAAGGCTGCCCAGTGCTGGGTGGTGGATGTCACATGTCTATAAATTTTCGGCTAGTAATGGTGGGGAATAAATAACACAAAGTAAAGTTTCTCAAAAAACAGTGTGGCGACACTTGGTGGGGGCCTATGTCCAGCAGTCGATGTCTTTCGGCTGAAATGATGATGAACGTTTCTAAAAAGTGAGTTTCTCGTTGGTCGCAATCGCGCCTGCTGAGCATGAAACCCTGGGTTCTATTCCCGGAGCGGGCAAATTGTTATTGAGTTTTTTCATCAGGAATTTCTCAGTAGCAACCACAGAGTCTGGATTTGTGCCCGGTTGATGGCAATAGGCTCGCCTCCTATTACATGGGGCTTAAACATAACTGGCGAAATGTGGGTGTACTACACTTACACAACTGCCTAACCTTTCGGAGATTATAGGCGTGATGTAAAAGTTTCTGGCTGGGTTCTAGCTCTGGATAAACACTGCTCACAATTCCTGTACATCCAACAAAAGCTTCAAGCTTGAAGGTACAAAATAAAGCTAGTTCACATGATTGAACACGTTTGCTACGTGTCTAGACCTGTTTTTCATGAACTCAGCCAAATCTGTAGATAATATAAAATCATGTCACCTTTTGCTGACAATATTTGCAAAGAAATATGAGGAGGCATGATGTGTATACAGTACCTTATGGACGGAGATAGAATACTAATTCTTGAAGTAAATAACCTTTTTGAAAATACGAAAGGTTCTCTTGCTTACAACCATGCTAATTTTATAAATGCGAAAGCCAATCTGTTTGTCAGTATGTCTGTTTGTTTGTTTGTTTGTTACCTTTTCACGACTAAACGACTCAATGAATGCTAATGAAAGTTGGCATACGGATAGACCATAACCTAGTTTAGGACATGGGATACTTTTTATCCCGGTTGTAAGTTCCCGTGGAACAATTTCCGACCTCCAAGCAGGCAAAGTCGCAAACAAAAGCTAGTAAGGTCTTTGAGTGTGGTAGGGCTGTATATCGTTAGCTTCATCAATTCGCACGGGTAGGTACAGAGCTGATTTTGATGAGACAGAGAAGTAATTTCATATATGTATATTCTACGTACACCGGCTTACTTTTTATTCATAAAATCTGAAAACTTTGTGCATAATTCAAGAACACGTTATGAAATAACCAAAATATTTTCTAACTTTCATCAAAACTTAAATAACAAACAGCTTTCAGTCAAAACTACACCACTGAAATTCTCTAGCGATTAGAATATTTTTTATTGAACCTATCTATTCTAAAACACGGCACTCTTAGGGCTTATTTTTTCAAAGTCACACCACTTTTATCTTAGCAAAAAATACAGGAAATTAGGTCATAGCATAGTATAGCGTAATCAGCCATAAATGTTCCCACTGCTGGGACACAGGCCAGACATCCACCATTTGGGCCCAGTGCGGGTTGGTGGCTCAAAAAATTTATACGTCTACAAATTGGAATATTGGTCTTTAAAAAGTAAACCAACGAACGGTTTTTTGACTCAAGACATTTCTAAAACAACCACGTGTGATAAAACATACATTGGTATCGACCTCTCTTGATTCAATTCCCAAAGAAAAAATATTTTTTTCCTACAGAAACTCCATAAAGTTCCCCCTAAGTCCTGACTTTACTAGCAAACTAATAAATAAACAGCTTTTCCTTTAAAAAGGTAAATGAATAAAGAAAATTTTCTCATAAATTCTTCAGACTAAATAAATCGACAGACTACACTCTAAGTCAGGTAAAAAGTGAAGGGAAAAAGTAAAATATTATCGAGATAGGGCCACTTTTTAGCACTAGTGTTGGGAATCGATTATCGATAAAACGGATCAGGCTATTTTCCGCTAGGTTTGCGAAATACGTTCGGTATTCAATTGTTATTAGAGAATTGATTTGTTCCGTTTCAAAGCTTTAAATGTATTAGACGGGCTCGCGTTTTGTTTTCGTTGTCGGTTGAAAATATTTGAGTTTAATTTTAAAATGTATTTTCGTGTTTGTAAAGTTGCTGGAATTTAAATATTGCTTGTTTTTGTTTCTTACATTGAAAATATGTATTTTGAGAATAGCGGACGTTTAACATGATGGTTCCAGGATTAGATTTTATAGCAAAAATACTCAATCTTCGATTAGTGATTTCTTGAATATATAAAGTAAGAGGTTGATCAAATTGAGACTTTAAAAATAACTTTGGGTTGATACCCAATAAAATAAAATAAATGTTTTTAATATTTGAATAATTTAGCTAAAAAATCTGCTGCTCCGTATATTTTATGCTCTCAGAACTCGCAAAAATGTAGGAAACAACCTGTTTTATTTTTCGTTATTTCAAGGTTGACATCATAGTAATAGTTGTTCATAATGATGAGCACTTGGCACTTGGCTTACTTAACATGTTTATAGTTAATTAAATTTCACTTTTCATACTAAAAGAATAAATACTATCTAGTTGTTTCTTGACAAGTAAAATTTAATTAAATAAACAAGACAAAACATTATTTCATTTTCACTTTCTCACAGTTGAAACGCAAAACAATAAAAGGTATCTAAGATATCTCACAAAATGTCTGAAAGATAAACCTGAAGTTTACGAACTTTCAGCCTAGGTCTGAATAAAATCATGAAGATCTTTTGTATTTAATGAGAACTTCTCCTAATAAGTTCTTTGACCTATTTGCTGTTGATGTACAGTGTTCTTATTATAATTATGCTTTTTATTCATTAGTGTGGCGTACGCAGAATTCTGAGTTAATGTAAAAAATGGACGCTTTGGAGATATTTCTTCGTCGGTATTTCTACGCGCACCAAAGACTAAGAAAGAGAATAGACAGATTTGTCTGCACCTATCAATTTATTTACCATCCACCCGCATTCTCCAGTCATCCCGCGATCGTGGTGCTTGCAACAGCGTCGAAATATCGGGAGCTCAAAATAATTGATCACGGAAGTGACCGTGTAAGTTTAGTTATAAAGCGTGAAAGCTTAAAACAGTATAAATAATCCTATTACCCATTTCACATTTAAACTAACAATTCAAAACAACAGAACGAACCAAAATAATACCCAATTATCAAAATATCGTCATAGAATATTCAATTATATCGTTGTTAATGAATATTTACTCTGTACTTACAGACTATCTCATTATGTCGGATTTCACTCTACTATAAACCCAATTATAGTTGGCAAACATTTCTATTGAAAACTGTCGGTATAAATCGAGTTCTATGGTTTAGCGTACAATAACTAAATTATCGATAGTTTTTAGAAAGCTTATGGTACCTCACTAATTACGGAACATAATCAGCCGATAACATTCCCAATGCTAGGACACAGGCCTTCTCACTGTGAGGCGCCTAGCGAGCCCAGTGCGAGTGTGCTACATGTCCTCGAATTGGTAGTTTTAAGACATGCCAATTTTCCTATAAAGCATTCTATCTTTGACTATTCGAATTTAATGGTTAACTAAGTAAAAGAGAAATTAAACTATTGTTTTGTCGAAGAGAAAATAAAAGACTGCTAAGTAGTGAAATGCATTGCCTATTACAAGCCCCTTGTATTAAGCGAACCACTTACCGGTAAAAATACAAACACACCACAAAAACTACAACGCAACTACATTTACCATTTGATTTCTTTTTATGCCAAACGTATTTCGCAGAACACATGGCAACGAATCCAATTTAAATTTAAAACACCGCGTTTCTATTTGTTTATCGATATGTGGCGCACCACTAGCGAGTGCAGTTAGTGAGGCCCATAAATCAGTTTCCGTCGCCTGTAGGCACGTCTTAATACAATTTTATAAGTGACGGGTGCAAACAACGTGCACTTATCGATAAGATCTTGTCGATAGTTTTAACGATGTTATCGTTTTTGTTGATTCAGCTTTTGAACAACATTTTCCGTAATGGAAGACTGGTTTATTTCTACGGTATAATAACGAAGGAAGTAGTGTTTGGTGAAAAAGAAACTCTGGTTTAAAAAAATGTTGTTATATAAGTAGTCATTTTACCTAGCAAAATAACATGAAATACGAATAAATATACGTTACGTCGGAAAAGAGCTTTTTTTGTACAAAATCAGAAATATGATCCAAATCAGATAGCAAAACTAATCATGCATAACATTTCGCTAGACAGCACTAAACAAAATGAACAAAACGTGATCTGAATCCCAAAAGACTTGCGTTTACTGCCGCCAATTTTATTTATCGATACTACTTTTGATGAATCCTATTTTTGTCGGCAAAATATGAAGTAAATTCGTAACAAAAAACCGCCCATTTACAATTTTATCGATAAGCCTGTCCCATCACTATGCTTCAGCTTACATAAATCATGAGGACATACGCCCTATCTGTTGCCAGCTTAATACGATCCCCCAAATAGGGGTGGGGGGGCTTTTTATAGGCAAAAAGCTGAGTTTGCCAGTTTCCCTCCGTATTGTATACTTTATATTGGAAATCTAAGCGGTGTTATTCAGCAGATTTTAACTTAAGAAAAAAAAATGTAATGACAATTTTTTTGTTGTTCTTGTCCGCTTTTTTTGAATAGCGAACTTTAAGGACTGTTGTCAGCGATAATATTAAACGTTTATAGAAGGAAATATTAACTAAATTTAAAAACTCAGTGGGTACTTTTTCCGGGATAAGCTTTACATACAGGTGGATTTAAGAACATAGCTTTTCATGGGACATATCCCAGCAAGACACCACCTTTGTTTTACATACCTTCAAGACTCAAGGCGAAAAAAGAAAAGATCAGAAAAACTGGACTTGAATGATTTGTAATCATTAACACGCAGTGACAGCATGGTAATCAAAGCTCTGCTCATTCCTTCGCATTTGTCTTGTAGTTGAAAATCGTAATTCTGAAATAATATCATCAGGCAAAACTTCCTTAGTCCATCTTTTCTCTACATACCAACATGAATGAAAACTAATATAAGCGATACATTTTTCGCTCGAAGACATTCGAAAAGCTGTTTCCACATTGATTTTCAGGCAACGGAAGCAGGTTCGATGTTCGCCCCGCTGAATTTTTCAGCACTTTCATATAAATATTTATGTAAGCCGCACTTTCGCGTGGTTAGGTACTGAAAATGCTGTGAAAAAAAATCTGGAATAGACGTTGACTTTTTAAGTAGGTCTAGATTTTTTTTTGAAGTGTGTTTTTGCCTTTGGGGTAGTGTAAGTGGTAGGCATAAATCTACCCTTTATATGGAATAGGTTGATGGACTTTCTGACAACCAGTCTTACCAAGGGGTATCGTAATACCCCGTAATATTAGGTCAGATATAAAATATTCTTAATCTACCGGTTAGACTGAAAGCCGAACCCAACATAGAAAAGGCTAGGCAGATGATGAGGTCGATGGACTTTCTACTATATTACTTTAAATATACAGTAGGTACTTTAGCAAAATCGCAAATTATTTAGACAAAATTATGAAACTGAAAAACTCAAAAATAGTTTTGCTCTACCCCGGAATCAAGTCGCAGATTTTTTACCTCCGTGGCCGGTGGATAACCAATATACTCATTATCTTGGTTAATTAATATTACTATCCCTACTTAAGGTAGTCTTGCAAAGAAAAATCTAATTTCAAGCATAAAATTAAGATTCATTATGTATAAAAATCTAATTAAACTTAGGCTTAATTAGAATGTTCGCTAATTACGTTTCATGTAATAAGATTCTTTTCAAAGGTCCTGAAGATTTTAATGTCTTTTGAGGTTTCATACTATAAACCCTTTTAATTTGAAATGGAAGTATTTGGGAACGTTTACAAAAAAAGGTTCAAAAATATTTTATTTTATGCGGGATTTGAGAACTTGTAACTGGACTTCCTGAAGAGTCTACTGGCTTTCCGATAGATATTTGAAGATGGTGGGCGATTGGCTTATACAGGGTGGTAGAGGCACCGATGCACACACGGTTATCACATACTCAGTTCATCATTCTAAACCCCCCCTACATAGAAAATTTTCATCGATTAGTAACAACAAAAATAGCTGCTCCATACAAATTGACCGCAATACCTACAGGTATTGCGCTTTCTTAAGTAACAGCAGTTTTTTTAAATTACTTATGAAAAGGGAGGGGAGTAGGGTAGAATGATGTACTACATACGTAGTAAGCGTTCGTGCGTCAGTGTCTGTTCCACCCTTTATATCCCGTCTCGAGAAAATGAGAAAAATGTTACTATCCAGTATCTATTGGCATTAATTGTTTGTACCTTTCACTCTTTGACATGGTTTGCGCAGTAGACATTCGATTGCTTTTTGCTCTACGCTACATGCGTTCGATTTCTGACCTTTTGAAGATTGATCTGAGTCTTAATACACAACAGATCATGTACCTGTAGTCAAAGAAATTAATTGCTAGGCAAATTGACACCCTACCTCAATTTGCCGTGGAGTCATTTCACAAAACTAACATAAAATCTGAGTTGTGATTTGAAGGATATGGACAACTTAAGTCAAGAAGTCAAAAACGAATGTACAAAACATATCTTAGCACTTACCGATAAGCCATGCGGATTTGCTCCCCGTTCTTGTACCAGATGAGCTGGGCTGGTGGGTTTCCTCCCCGACTCCTGCATACCAGCTCCAGGCTCTGTCCCCGACGCACTGTCTCGCCTTCTGCGTAACCTTCAATGTACGGGGCTCCGGGAGGATCTGGTGAAGAAGATAAAAAAGATAAATAAAAAATACCTTTACCATAATGATATGATACTTGGAGGAGGAGCTCGTGCCTGGTAACAGCCATACAGGTCGATCTTCAAGATCACAGCAATAGCCCTTGCTAAGGTCGTCCCTGGAGGGAGACCGCCCATTAAAATCCGAGTTCCCTCCGTGCCTCGGAAACCAGATACACAAGAACCAGATCTTCAACAATCGTTACAGTTAGTCAGTGGCCCGAAAGTCTGACGACCAGTCTTACCTAGGTATCGTATTACCCACTAGTAACTGCTTTGTGAAAGTCAGATAGGCAGTTGTTCCATGTAAAATACTGGTAGCAGTTAGCAGCGCCCGGTTAGATTGGAAGCCGATTCTAACGTAGTTGGGAAAAAGCTAGATGATAGGAGTTGCTCCCTGCTACATGGGACTTATTTTGAGACATAAATGGTGAAATATCTGTATACTACACACCTCAGGTTATCGTTATCTTATTCTTTCACGTATCTCTATTAGTCGTCATTTCAATATTCAAAATACCATTATCATCTTCTGCCTGCCTTTTCCCAACAAAGTTGGGGTCGGCTTCCAGTCTAGCCGGATGCAGCTGAATGGTATTTTACATGGAGCGACTGTCTGTCTGACCTCGAGAATCCAGTTAGTTTGTCATTACTGATTATTATTATGAAAAGTTGCTATCACGTACTTGTTTTTTTGTAAGAAAAGTGGTAAACAAAAATATCTGATTATGATTTATGTAGAAAATGTGAGTGACGTCAGCATTGTACAGGTAGAAGCAAAAGTTTTCAAACAAAAATATAAATATTGATAATTTTAACGTAACATGAAAAAGAAAAGTAAGATAAATGAATGTGGACGAAACAAAAGGTACGAATACTTTTAGGTGGCGTTCTGCAGTTCCTGCCTACCCTCATGGGAAAAAAATCGTTAGTTGAATCGTGTGTTGTCGTCGTGTTGTATGGAAGACACGGATTTTTTGTTGAGATCGATAATTTTTAGCTTAAACACATGTCAATTTCAGTAAACATATAGATACTAAAAGTACTATAGCTATTATTTTATAAATAACACCACCATTTAGTATGAATAAAATCTCTGAGAGATTGAATCGGTAAAACTCGCGAAAAATATAAAATTCCAAAATTTCATGAAAAACAACTCAATTTAAATAGTCTGGCCTTCATCATCATCATCATCATCATTTCAGCCGAAAGACGTCCACTGCTGGACATAGGCCTCCCCCAAGAAGGGGGGTTTTGCCATAATCGCCACGCTTGGCAGGCGGGTTGGCGATCGCAGTATGGTTGTTATAAAACACAGAGAACGCTGCTGCCCATTCTCTGGTAAGTCCCTTAGTCGCCTCTTACGACACCCACGGGAAGATATGGGATGGTGCTATTCTTTACGTCCGGACACCATACAGAACTCGTCTGGCCTTCATTTCTAGGTAATTTAACAATGAAATTGAACACTAAACTTAGTTGTTTTCATTCAATTTTAAATTAACTGTTTTTTTGTCATACGCTTTGGGAACATCCTAAGTCCTAAGGATATTTCAGATCCAATAATCTGAAGTCATCAGTTTAACATTTAAGTCTTTAAACAAAACATAAAGCAGTTAAGCACAGAAAGAAACCGAATCAACATTACAAGAAATATTTTATTCACCAACGCATTAAAAAAACAGGTAAAAGTAAAAGAAAAAATGAAATAAAAACCACAATGCTATCATCTTTCACTTTTCCTGACTGACATGCCACGCATACAACTCTTTTGTTTTAAAAATCCCTTTTCGTAACAAAAGATGCTTCGAATGATCAAAAGAAAAAAAATACTCATAAAAGATTTTTTACCACAAAGAAACACTTTTCCGAACGAGTGTACAGGAAAATTGCCTTCGACGAGAGTTCATTAACCCCAAAAACGGGGTTCTGTAACATTATTAATAAGGGTTCCTTAAGAAAAATATTAAAACGGTCCCTGTCTTGGGGGTCATATCATTTGTTTGTGCGATTACATTGTAAATCATTTCGTCTTAAAAATATAAATTTGCCCGCTGACTGGGTTCGTATTTTGGGTTAAATTTTGATAAATGACTTCGCAAGGTATGATTAATATTGTATTTTAGGAGAGCTCAGTGGAACTGAATCGTGGTATTATATTCTGTGAATAGAAAACATTAATTATATTTAACACTAAACATTCGCCCGTTTGGTTTCCGGCAGAATGTACCATTTCCTTCTGTTTGTGGGTAACGAAATAGTTTTCTGAGCTACAAGGAACGTTCATTTATTCTAGATCTAGAGGATAAGGGTACTGTTGAAGTTATAAACACTTGAGAATTGTCAAAGCCGGAATGATCAATATTGAAATGTAAATAGACCCCCCCCCCACCCCCCTTACACCTTTCATCATTCATCATCGTCATTTCAGCCGAAAAGTCCACTGCTGGACATAGGCCTCCCCCAAGAAGGGGGGTTTTGCCATAATCGCCACATTTGGCAGGCGGGTTGGCGATCGCAGTATGGTTGTTGTAGAATCAGAGAACGCTGCTGCCCATTCTCTGGTAAGTCCCTTAGTCGCCTCTTACGACACCCACGGGAAGATATGGGATGGTTCTATTCTTTACGTCCGGACACCATACAGAACTTACACCTTTACATGCTTTTTTTACTTAGAAAAATAGTAATACCTACAATTTTAAGTGGAATTTCAAGTTTCATCGCTTCAAATGGAGGTCTAGCATTTGAATAATCCCACACTTCCCTCTAACTACCCACCAAAAAAACTCTTAACCGTTGACATAAATAGCAAAACCTATTTTCAATCCAAAATATCTTATTACAACATAACTATTACCTCCTCAAGTCACTATGAGGGTTAAAAGCGATTTATTTTTATCACGGAACCTCTCGATATTTAAGCTCCGATAGTTTTATACGCTTTCTCGATTGGGGGTGCTCCGAGGGGTCAATTCAAACGATATGAGCCATTGAGTGTATAATATTATGATGGACCCTGTATAGTGTATGGGCCGTGTTTAGTGTATGACCCCGTATAAGTCTTTGTTGCTTTCGTTTCTGGACTATTTGATCTGGATTGAATGGGGTTTAGACAATGATGGGAGATAACTGTTTTTTATGACGGGAAAAAATGGGGCTGTCAGTCTACAATGAAAGAAATATGATGTTTGGTAAATAACTCTGTGTTACTGAACTTACTCTGGCCAGTCTATACTAATATTAAAGTTAAAGTTTTGATTTATATTTGTAAGTCTGGATGTAGGGGGTCATCTTCAGAACTACTGATTCGATTCAGAAAATTCTTTCACTAATGGAAAGCTGTGGTCGCTCACAATGGGCCTTATCAGAAGGCTTAAAGTCACCCAAAGGGCAATGGAGAGGGCTATGCTCGGAGTTTCCTTGCGTGATCAAATCAGAAATGAGGACATCCGCAAGAGAACCAAGGTAACCGACGTAGCCCGAAGAATAGCCAAACTTAAGTGGCAGTGGGCAGGGCACATTGCTCGCAGAACGGATGGCCGATGGGGCCGAAAAGTTCTGGAGTGGCGACCGCGAACCGGAAGACGCTGCGTTGGAAGGCCTCCCACTAGGTGGACCGATGACCTGGTGAAGGTTGCAGGGATCCGCTGGATGCGAGTCGCACGGGACCGGTCAATGTGGCGACACTTGGGGGAGGCCTATGTCCAGCAGTGGACGTCTTTCGGCTGAAATGATGATGATGATGAATGGAAAGCTACATAACGGGAGCGAAGCCGTAGGCTAAAGTTAGTATTTATATGGAGCGACTGCAGGTACCCTTATCAGGTCCGCTTCTGTTAACCTTTGTACCCGGTGACAGTATTACATGGACTCCTTTCGCCTCATTGGTTCACCTCTACTTGAGCATGAGGACCTGGTTTCAATTCCACGGTCGGATAGAATGTTATTAGCTTTTCCCGACATGGGTTTATCAATGGCAGCCCGAAGACTTGAATAGTAACGGTGGATGGAAAAAGGCTCGCCCCCAATTAACTAGTAAAATGTGGGTGTACTATAGGTACACCTCTGCCTAACCCTTTGGAGATTACAGGCGTGTTGTTATTTACTTAATTTTCTTAAATGATTTGCTTTCTTTTTAAAAAAAAACACCCAGAAAGGATTTTTTGAAACAGAGCGTTTTAAAGTTTGTATTTAAATGAATTCACGTGCAAACGCTACTGTATGTGTTCAAGCAAGGAATGTACCAAAGTGACAATTAAAAGATGGAGTCTCAGATTCAACTTCACCCCCCTCTGCACCCCGCTGTACCATTCCATTCCCCTTAGAATAATTAAGTTCAGACATAGGGATGGTACTGTTGCTAACCTTGAGAAAATTCTCTCTACTTTTACCGATCATTGTGTCTTTAGATGTCCATGTTTTGATGATATTTCTATGGGATAGTAGCTTAATAATGAATCCTACGTGTGGTGATATTGAGATAAAATTCAAATACATAGTTAAAATCCATAAAAATAGTCCGCGAATCAGCTGTTGTGGGCTGGGTGTCTGTTATTGGGAATGGAGCATAATCAGCATATAATGTTCCCACTGCTGGGACACATGCCTCCTCTCTTTGTAAGAGAGCGACCCGCAACCATGCGGTCCCAGTATAGGTAGGTCTTTCTTTATCGTGTGGTTAGTTTCTAACCTAATGTTAGAGTTTTTGTGCCGCCCATGGGCCTCTGACTTAGCTTCACATGCCGTCAAGAAATATCTCTCAGCCATGCTGGTTTCCTCACGATGTTTTCCTTCACCGAAGCAAGTGATAATTATACAATAAGCACATGAATTCGAAAAATCAGATGTGCCTGTCTTGAGTTCGAACTCGAGACCGATGACTTAGCAGTCCGACGGTCACACCAATTACCATATAAAATAAATAATATTTTTTTAAAATAAATCATAAAAGAAGGTAGATGAAAGTTCATTCACTGCCTTTTCAGCCTGAAAAATTGCCGTAAACACAGCGTGAAAAAAAAACTTCGAAAAAAAATAACACTCTCAGAACTCAACTCCGAACATTCTTAAATTCGTTTAACAGCCAAACACCATAATCTCTTCAACTTCCCGAACCTTTCCATGCAAATTCCACAACATCGTATTAATTCGTTTAAAACTTTCCCCAATCCAATACGCTAACCCTATTCGAGCAAATCTCGCGTAGTACGCGGTACGCGGTACGCAAGTAATACGCATGTCAAGTCTAGCGTTTGTAATTAAGAGGGCATTGTACCGAGAAACGACGAATTTGTTACTTGTAGGGCACTTGTCACACCGAAGTGTAATTCTAATTGAGTTTCTGCTTTGAATTTTGCTCGGAAGCGAGCAGTGTTGAAATGTAAACTGTCGGAACTGAGTTAGGTGAGTGTGATGTGTTTTCCTTTTTTTTTCGGTAACAGTTTTATTATTCGGTTGTATTTTCAGTGTACGTACTGTTTAGAAGCGCCTTGTCTTTTGTTACAATGTTGAAGCAAACGGCTAACCGCAGTGACTTTGCAAGTGTGGTTTGTGGTGGCGGTTGTCTTCAGAATTGTACTGTTAAACAGTGTACTTTTCATACTAAGTAACGAGTTCATATAGCAAAGGCAATACACGTATTTTAGGGCTTGGCTTATAAATCCAAAAGTTTTAAGCAATCTCATGGATGATACTATTTAATCACGTCTGTATTATTAATATGTCCAGAGGCACAAACAGGCGCAGAAGGTTTCTAGTAATTTATTGTCTTTTGCCTTTTTACAGCTATTGCCCGCGACTTTATCTGCCATTCAGTCTATTTTTTTTTCTCCAAGTCTCCATACCAACATTTAGGGACTTGAACAAGTAACATACATAGTTATTTTTCATTTAAAATATTTGCATAGATTTTAATTTCCAAGAAATCTTGTAAAATAATAAAATAGATAAAACCCAAAGCGAACGCAGTTTATTCTAGGGACGATAAAAGGCAAATCGGTTCGCTCACTGTTATTGTTTCATTTCAATGTTAAAACAGTAATTTGCATTGTCAATACATTCGATAGAAGCTCGTACGTTTAAAAGGTTGAAGGTTTAAAACCCAGTGTGCAGAGGTGGATAGCCTTTGAATAACGTAAGTGTTTTCAGTTTAATATCATCAATCAGTTTATTAATTGAATCATAACATTATGAAGTGTTTATAGATGACTGGTTGACATATTAAAAGAATGATCGTTCACCTTTTCAGATACCGTATTTTCCAATGGAAGTGATTTTTTCGTGAAAACTATTGAAAACCAATGCTGCTGCTAAAAACATTTTGAAAAATAAACAATAGACCTAGTAGATGGTCCCGAATGGAATGCAAGGAATATTATTAGGACTATTTATTAAAGAACGGTTAACAATGCAAGAGTGGAGCCCTAACACAAGATATGCCACACCTTCTCCCCTGCGCATCGTGCACAACTAATTGCACCCTCCTGGACTTGAATGAGCTGAGCTGTTCAGCTTGCTACGTACTGGTCGGTCAAAATCTGAGTCATCGATTTAAGAAGAAGACGAACGGTAAAGTAGCCATCAGTTAGCTTGCACTCGTTCTTGTTATTGATATTAGATTTCTTGCAATACACGGATAAATTTACGTTTTGATATTATAAGGCTCGCTTCGGTGTAAAACGCATCCACCCAAACACAATGTTACGCTGTAAAACTTCAGTCGTGTTCGGTGTGTTTAACTTTTATTATAATTCGGATGAAATTGTTCATACGAGTCTTAAAATGTAAAGAACATGAGTTATACTGCTAAGACTTTGTTACCGTTTGGAGAAGTTTGTGAAAAATGTTAAGAAAACATGGCCGCCTTCGTACCTCTGCGTAAATTTAGCTACGTAGGATATTTTCCTTTTAAAAATAGATGGAAGAAACTCACGAAACTCTAACTCAATGCATTTATTTCAATTAGACAACAGGCACTTTTGGATGTCAGAAAAACGAAGAAAGCGAAGCTACAGTCACAGACACAAGGCATAATAACTTGTGAAAGTACTGTAGTTGCCCATTCCAAAGCGTAGATCTCTATGGAGAAGAATAGGCAAGAAACTCCGCGGGACAGGTAGGGGATGACAACAAGCGGGAGAGGCAGAAGATGGCCGAAAACAAGATTAATGGAATATGTGAAGAAGATTGTGTAATAAACTTGAAAGTTGGGTCGTTTTCCAGTCTAACCAGATGCAGCTGGAGGCTAAATTTACCTGGAGCGCCTGCCTATCAGACCTTGACAACTGACTGGGTAACACGCTCCCTTTGTTGAAACTGACTTTTTACAAAGCATCTTTCCAGTTGCTTAAAAAACGACCTGATCTCTGGTTTTCGTGCCCTGTCTTCAACAGATCATCTGTCTGAGTTTGTGGTCAAAGTAAAATTCTCAAAAAAAAAAAAAGAATTAGAGAATCTTTGATCCTTTTCCAACAAAATACCATAATCAAAAAATTACACCCTCAAAATCTTTTTCAATTGGGAAAATAACACGAAAAATTCATAAAAGTGTTCTGTTATTGTACAAAATTATTTACTATGGTTACGTTTCTTCTCGTTCATTGGCTCAGGGCTATTTTACCTCGCTGTCTATTCCCTTTGTGAGAGACGCCTTTGTTTTTGTGGGCATGTTGTTAATTTTTTATTATTTTAAGGTTTATTGTTGTATTTTTAAATACTTCACCCCCTATAGCGTTTGTGAATAGGGAGGGGGTAATGTCGATGAATATTTCTGGATAGTCGATATCTACAACAACTCATATATTTTATCGATACAGGAGAAGTGTATTTAGGTGTTATTACATGAACGAAGCAAACGAAGTACTAATGTAAGAATCGTAGCAGTTAGCGTGGTGTAGTTTCTGCCTATGCCCATGCAAAAGAGGCGTGACTTTATGAATGTATGTAAGAAAATAATACAGGAATTTTTCATGGTGTTTAAAATTATCGTACCTTAAAATATGCACAAATAACCGTGCCATAAAGTGCAAGAAATAAATTGGAATTTAATTCATGTTAAAAACCTTTAAATCAGACAGAAATCTAAGAATTATTATTTTACAAAAAAAAATCTTACATCAAGTCCTTGAAAATGATATCGGACTTCAAATACATCATATTTGATTTATTAACGTTACGACTCAGCCGCCATTTCCTACGTCTAGAGACAAAACTTTTTACATCCATCAGTCTTCGAAATACGATTTGAAAAAAAGGCGAAAACCTTAACCCTAAGATTAGATCGAAGCACCGACCTTTATCTAACCAAACTTATTTGATTTATTAATCCTGCCTTGTCCAGGGTTAAAAAAAAAGTATTTCCGACAGCCATTATTTTACAAGGGAATCCGCAAAGTAACGCCTTATTCAATCAATTAAGGTGTATTGCTGAAAGAAAATACTCAGCAACAAAATTTAAGTCGGAGCTTCAGTAAATCCTGTTACTTGGGGCAAGAAAAAAGGATTTGATTTCGTTTAATGCTTTTTTTGTTACTTTTTTTATAAAATGTCGCCAAAGATACTGGTATAATGTGAAAGGTAGACTGATGATGTGAAGCTAAAAAGGATAAGACTACATCTAGACTAAACCGACTCTTTTGTTTTCTAAGGATAAGCAGGTAGGTTTTTTTACTTATACGAATAAAATAAGTTATTTCAAGTTAAAGAAACTAGATTGAATGTTGATGTAAGAATTAGAAGAAGAAAAAAGACAAAATTTTATGTTACGAGTCGACTAAATATAAAACTTAATTAAAAATCATCGACATGCACACTGTCCCGTCACTAGGCTATGTAAGCTGAGTATAGGGGAAAGAAAACAAAGTGCTCAATTTAATTTTACGATGGAATTTAGCAAGCCCATAATGAAACACCATGTATATTAATAACATAATTATGATGCTTGAACTTATAATGAATCTTTATGAATCAAAAGTGTTAATTAAAGCTAATTTTCCTTGGTAATGTCAGGTTTCTTTTGGTACATTATTTCACACCTAATTCCTAGGCGTTGAGGCAAACATAAAGGCGAAAAAGTTGGTGGTATGGGCTGTCCGATCCACATTGACCCTGAATCCGAAGACCCAGAAGGCATGGGGCCTTTTCCCAGCAGTGGCTTACTGTAATGTAAAACTTTGGGACACTTGATATCGTGTCCTGCCTGCCCTGTTTGCATAATCACAGGAGCTGATGGACACTACTGAAGGTGCCAAACTCGTCGCCAAAATTTTGGGCCGACTCAATATAATATGTCATCGACACGTTAAGAAGAAGTAAAGGATGATTTCCACCAAATGGTTCGCATCGCAACGGATCGGAACGGATTTTACAATCTTTAAACGATATTAAATCGTGTACACAGTATTTAAAGTCCATATTACCAAGCCGAGTACCGCTTAACCGTCACCCGCGACAGGCGATCGTAGCCGAAAGTATGCTGCCACGCGCGACCGGCACCGTTCGCCTGTCGTCGTATTCGATCGGACTTTCGACTGTCAACTTGGTAGGAATTAAACTATTTGACTAGGCGCAGAAATGGATACGTTCGTAAGCGGCTCGGAACCGGTCGTATGCGTCGATATCCTTCCGGATGCGATCGGCTATCGCCGCATCCCTTCGTACACTTTCCGATCCGATGCGATGCGAGCCGTTTGGAGGAAGTCATCTTTAATTCTTATGTATTAAAACTACGTAAATATTGAAACACCTGGATAAGACACCTCTTATCCAGGTGTTTCAATATTTACGTAGTTTTACACAGAACTGGGAAGTGTGGCAGAAGAAAGGGGAGGCCTATACCCAACAGTGGGTGATACTGGGGCTGACATGATGATGACATAGTCATTGGATGTTAGCATAAACTGCAAGTTACTTCCTTGCTTATTAATCATCTGCCTGCCCTTGTCCCATGTTACTTGGAGTCGGCGCAACACGTTTGTTTCTTCCATTTTCCTCTGTCTTCCTTACTTATAATTGTTATAAAAATATTGTGAAGCTTGATCTCTCTGCGATCCTGTCGGATTGTCGTCATATCTGGCTACTAGAGTGTGAGAAGTGATAGTGCACCTTTGTCAGTATGGGTGGACAAACACAGACTTGAGAATCATAAATACAGGAATCGTTGATGCCTAGTCTCTGCTGAGATTGAGAACCATATCCGAAATTTCGCTCAGAAGAACTACTATTACGAAAATGAAGCGATCTGAAACAAAACCATTTTATTTTCTTTTAAAAATTTTACCCTAAAAGTCCATAAAACTACCTGATTCAATCCACCGCCAAAAATCAGCGTCAAAATAAGAAAAATATTTGCAACAAACAGAATCCAATCATAATTTTCCAACAAATTACATTTTTGCAGGGTAGGTCGGGGCAAAGCAAACAGCCCACTCCAACGCAACGACACGGTACCGAAGCGGACACGGACTTAGAGCCATGAATTATTAATTTTCCATTTAAACCGGCACTGGCAATGTTTGCTTTTCCCCAATGTCCCCCTATTGACTTTATCGCTATTCGATGGTGGGGGAATTAATTGCGTTCGGAGTCGAAAATTTCGAGACTGATCAATTTCGATTGTAGCTTTTAGGCCTTTGACGACGGGTTTTCTTTTAAAAGAAAAATAACGTTTTTGAGAATGAATTTCGAGATCGAGATATTGGTAGATTCGGTTTGGGTTTTAAACTTGAGACAGAATTTATTTTGCGTAAGTGTGAAACGATTTTACGCACATTTTCTTTCGGTATTGAGGTTTATTTTGCAACAGGCTTTGCGTCCGATTTATACAAAAATTACAAACTTTTCGCCTCATCCTATATATTACCCTCCTAAACACTTAGTAATCAAAATACTTTTTCTAAGTACACCTTTAGTTATAGAATCTACTGTGCAAAATTTCATGATTGTACTTTATATTTTACTATCAGTGAATTAATTTAGCATATACCATTAACAACCAATTACAAAATGTCACAGGAAATAAATGTAGCTTAAACATAAGTAATATACTCAGCGTAGTACCGCCAGAATTTCAGAAAATTCACAGCGAACACAAGCAAAAGAAGATACAAAATAGCTCTTTAAATAGTAAATCAGACGGTCTATTTTCCTTAGAGTTGCACAATGAAGAAATAAGAATTTCCCAACGCAATTTCCAGTTCTAAAATTCGAAATTAAACCTCGAGGAATAACAGAAGAAAACTTACATTCTCTATTCCGTTTTAGCCCAGTTTCCTCTATTTAAATTCTGAGTAAATTTGGGTCGAAACTATTAAGAAAACATGTGCCAAGTTGAGTTACATGAAGACGTTAAGATTTTTAACTTAATTTTGTTTTTTAAAGCAGAAAAAGAAAGTAAGTTAGGATTTTAATAGTACACCTTAAATACCTGAGACTTGGAGGTTTTTTTTAAAAAAAACTAAATAATTTTTGCCACGTTGTAAGCTTTTCTATTAATATACCAAGTTTTTTTAGACTCAAAGGAAGATAATTTATCTTTTAAAGATAAAATAAACCCACTTATGTTAAAAACCGTTCACTATGAGTTCAACCAGTACAAAATATCTTTTGAAGCCATCTTATTTAATTGTAAATTAAAAGCCTGTTTAATAAAACTGATACACAAACTTACAGTTTTGTATAACTCAAGGCATAAATTATTTCAAATATGTAGACCCGTGACAGGAACTCTTGCATAGTTAAAAATAAGCTACCTACAGTCCAGCCACAGGTATAATAACTGTGTCTGAACTGTAGTTACTTTATCCCATGGGGGTAGGCAGGAACGATTTTCATCTGATTAGGTGGTAAAAATATTAGCCATTCAGTTGGTAGAGCCTATCAGGCATAAAACCGACTTCAAAATAAACAATCGTAACTTCTAAATCTCAAAACGAGATGGCGTTGTACTCAACTAGCCTCTAAACATATAATAAAATTGTCTAAACATATCGATGTCTGTACATTGAAGATATTGAAAAAAATAAATATATGGGAGGTCTTTATTAGAGCAACAGAAGCCAAAACAACATATTTTTGAATTTTTGTCTGTCTGTCTGTTTGTACGCGCATCACGTAAAAACCACAGCGTGGATTTGAACGCAGTTTCCACCGCTCTACTGCTAGATGCTTAACTTAAAAATAGACTAAATTAGATATAGTTTTGGACGCGATAGGTGGCGCTGTGCGAACCAAGGGCGGGTCGCTAGTTGTTGAATATAAACGTTGTAGTAGTGGTCTCAATCGAACGGGCCATTAATAATGCATGGCTGTCGTAGCCGTGTCGTCGAGAGAAAACAAACCGAAGACTTGCAAGTTTGTGAAGCGAGGTGGAAGTGTTGTTTTAGAGAGATCAGCTGAGTTAGCTTCACGTGTTGTTATTTGGTTAGCATTTTTAAAATTCATAACCGTTTTGGTCCTTGTCTGATGCCTGTTGATAACTTAACTGTGTAACTGCAAAATCGTTTTTTAGTTCGTATGTGTGATCCGCCTAATTGCACGAAAGACGTTCTAACAATCTTATTATACATGATCGAATAACGTTACTATTGCAACAACACAGACACAACTTGAGGTTTTCTATTTCTTTTGTCAATTGCATCTACCTATTTTAAAATAAACGATGGGTGTCCTAGTTCTGTATTTTGTAAATGTAAAATTAACTAAATCATTTTATAATAAAATAATTATAACATCACGCCTGTTCTTTCACGGATTATCCAGAAGTTTCCTATCCATATTTCACGTTATATTCAATTGGCTTGCAAAACGGGCATATCCGATTTTTTAATCAAATAATAAACATTCTCCAAAATTTCCCAATCGACTACTCAAGTTCACAGGTCTCACCAATAGATGGCGTGCAACTCAAACAAAAATTAACATAAATAGCTCGTACACCGCCGTCTCGAGCTCGTGTCGTGTCGTCGAAATAAACCTTTTCTAACAATTTGTTTATAGAAGTCGTGTGTGGGGAGCTTAACTTTCTCGTTGTTTCGCTTATAGGGTGCGGGAGAGAAGAAAAGATCAAAATATTGAGCATACTGTATAAGGGTATAGTAGGTGTGCTTGTAGGATTTTTGGCCCGCGGTTTTGAGGTTTTCAGCACAAGACTTTTAAACGAACCGGCTGTGGACACCGATCATCATCTGCCTAGCCTTTTCTCAACTATTTTGGGGTGCCGACCCCAACATAGTTGGAAAAAGGCTAGGCAGTTGTTACAGGTAGTCAGAGCCCCGAAAGTCTGAGAACCAGTCTTACGAGGTATCGTTTACCTAGTACTAACTGGGTTGTGAAGGTCAGATAGACAGTCGCTTCATGTAAAATACTGTATACGGGTATAGTAGGTGTGCTTGTAGGATGTGCTTGTGGTTAGACTGGAAGCTGACTGCAACATAGTGTTGGGAAAGGGCTTAGCAGATGCTGTTGAACTCGGAAATACCTTTTTAATATCAAATTTTGGCTTTATAATATCAACCAAAATTTCGAACTCAATACCTCGCGGTTGCTTTTCAAAAGATAGACAAACTATAGTCAGTTAGTATACTCGTATTTTGTCTCACAGCAGGAGAGCTCGACCCAATTTGATGCGGTTGTGATACAAATATAATCCAAGCGGGAGATGTAATGGTCTTATTACTGTCCCTATTTACTTCATTTTCTGTTTACTGTGTAATAAATAAAATATTACGTAAAAAAAGGATGTGGATAATGTTGAAAATTATCTATCTTTCAAGGGTAATAATGATTATGAAAATGGTTCTTTTTTGACTGACTGGTAGTTTGTTTTTGAGCTATTTTTACAGAAAATCACGCTTTTACTCTTAGATAAGGGTTGGCAGAGATGAACATATCAGTACAAACTCTCTTTAACTGTCACGTTGGCAGCAAGTAGACAGGTGTCAAAGATTTATAAATCTTTGACAGTCGTTACAGGTAGTTAGTTGCCCGATAGTCTGTCAACCAGTCTTACCACGGGGTATCGTATTATCCAGTACAAACTGGGTTGTGTGGGCCAAATAGGCAGTCGCTCCATGTAAAATACTGCTATTCAGCTCCATCCGGTTAGACTGGAAGCCAACCTCAACATAGTTGGGAAAAGGCTAGGCAGAAGGTGATGAAACACTTACATAGTACGCTGAGCTGCACAGTGCTTCTCATGGGGCTGTCTCGTTGCAGAGCCTCGTGCCTGGCCTCACATGTGAAGTCGGCGTAATCATCGTCTGCTGTTGCTTTGAAGTGTACTCTGTGAACAAAGAGATAAGGTTCTAAATTATTTGCTACGTTAAAGTTTTCAAATGCTACAGGGTAGACAACGAATATTCGTTTACAGAGTAAATGGTTATTAACAACGAAATTAAGAAGAAGAAAGAAGACAAAAAGATAAGCACAGGTGAAACTTTGCATCACTTTTTCCGAAATAGAATTTTCTGGAATATTGTTTTTATTGGAATACATCTGATAGAGTTTTACGGACTTGGTGATCGGTTGGCTTGGTATGGGCATATGATGCGGAGGAATGAGGAAAATGCCGTGAGGAAAGTTTTGCGTATGGATGTGGATGGGTATAGGAGTAGAGGAAGACCAAAGAAACGATGGATGGACTGTGTGAAGGATGATTATGGCCAGAAAGGAGGTGACTGATGAGATGACGAGTAATAGAGAAGTATGGAAGAAGGTGACATGCTGCGATGACCACAAATAAATTGGGATAAGGGCAGGAGAATGATGATGATATCTGTTAGAGTTTTCAATTTTGACTCATTTCTATTGATCTAAATTTAATTTAATAAAGGCAGTGAGTGTCACGCTATGATAACCATACTTAATAGTTCCAGTCTTCCAATTAAGTAGATAGTCCCACTGAGACTTTGAGTTGAATCAGAAATTAATTTAGTGCACGAAGTTTGGTCACTTCTATCTATTAAGAATTTTGTTAGATTAAATCTTCGAATAATCTTCTTTGAGAGCAGCGGTGGCCCAGTGGTGGCGGCCCCGACTCACGAACAGTAAGTCGTGGGTTCGAACCCAGGCAAGGCGCATTACTTTGTGTAATTAATTTCATCACCACTGCTCTCAAAACGGTGAAGGAAAACATCGTGAGGAAACCGGCATGTCGTAGAACCAAAAATTCGAAGACATGTGACATCTACCAACCCGCACTGGGCCCGCGTGGTGGATTATAGCCCATTCCCTCTCATAGAGAGGAGGCCTGTGTCCCAGCAGTGGGAACATTATAGGCTGATTATGCTATTATGCTATGCTAAATCTTCGACTGCCTCATTGGTCTAGTGGTCGCAAGCGCAACTGCTGAGCATGAGGTCCTGGGTTCGATTCCCGGGTCGGGCAAAGTGTTATTAGATTTTTTCCATTAGAAATTTCTCAGTAGCAGCCACGGAGTCTGGATTTGTGCGCGGTTGATGGCAATAAGCTCGCCCTCTATTACATGGGACTTAAACATAACTGACGAAATGTAGGTGTACTATTACGCACATCTGTTTAACCCTTCGGGGATTGCAGGCGTGATGTTATGATGAAAAAGTGAAAATGTAATGTATTGAAGAACAATATTGATATCAAAAATCAAGACCATTTTCTTGTTTATTTTCCTTCCCTAAGCATCAGAAAAGATAAAGATTTTACATATTCATGTTGTTATTTCGTGAGGTTCACCAGCCGTTGCATATTATTAAACTGTGTGCTATGGGGCCGTTGCTCACATCTGGTGCAAGGTCGTTTCCTTATAAGCGAATAGATAATACTAGCTTAAGCCGTGGCTTCGCCCGCGTTGAGTTAGGTAATTGTTTTTGTGCTCACACCATAAATTATTATTATAAGTATACAATACAACATTAGTTTTAGTATATGCGAAACCTGAAACACGTGTTTTTATGTAAAGAATCTATGTACAAAATTTCAAAACTGTATCATGAAAAATCACAAAGATATAAGTTTGTTCTGTTACCTGGTTGTCCGCACATAAACGTGGTCAACACGCGGCACAGGCGCGCGCGTCGTCTTGATTTCATTGATAATAATAATTTAGCAGTAGGTACCTAAATGATTGCGATAGGTACTTAGTGTCGCTCGGTGTCAAACTTGTAACCTTTTTAAATATTTTTGGGACAATATATAACATGGTTTAAAAGTTATTGGAATCGATTCAGTTACTTATTCTGAACAAACTATATTCAGGTTTCGCATATACTAAAAATAATGTTCTAGAGGATTTGTAATTGGCTTCCTGGTGACTATGGTTTCCTTTTTTGTTTTTGATTTTATTAGCTGTAAGTCCTCCATGTACTAAAATAACTAAATAAATTATCCCACGGTATTCTACTACCGACATAAAGAGTATCCAATGTGTTTTTATTCAGGTTATAAACTATCTGTGTGCTAAATTTCATTCAAACCCATACTGCAGTTTTTGTGCGCAATTAAAATCAAAGCATTTATTTCAAGTAGGCCAGTTACAGGCACTTTTGAATTGTCGAAACAAAGACAACAATGTAATGTAGCTACAGTCCCAGTCACAAGGCATAAAAACTGTGAAAGTACTGTAGTTGCCCATTCCCTAACGTAGATCTCTGTGGAGAAGAACGGGCAAGAAACTCCATGGACACTCTTTTAATCGAAAAATTAACAGACATCCATCCATCTTCACGAACTTTCGCGTTGATAATATTAGTTAAAATTAAGATAAAATAATCTTATCTTAATGTATATTTATGTATTATGTATATTGTAAAATATACAGATATATTTTATAAAAATCTTTTGGAAGGCGTTGAGATTTCTTTAATTTTTTAATTAATTCTGAAACACAATATCATCCATCATTATCTTCGAGCTCCATGAGTTATGAGTCGAGCTAAACGATAACTGACACAAATGCTTGCACTGACTGGACAGTCCACTCAATTCTGTGTGGTTCTTTCTTCAAAAGACCAGCTCAGACACTAATCTGGTATAAGATTTTAAACTATCATGGTCACTAACATTATTATTTAGACTAGAAACGGGATATTTACTATGTTTACTGTTTCTTTTGAGTTCCCGATATTTCGGCGCTGTTGCAAGCACCATGATCACGGATAAACAAAAAAACCGAAACCAAACCACGGGAACAATAAAACGGGAACAACGGAACAACGGGAACAACGGAACAACGGGAATATCTCTCAAAAGAAACAGTAAACATGGTAAATATCCCGTTTCCAGTCTAAATACTAATCTGGTGTTTAAAAAATACCTCTAATGACCTCTGAGTTTGTTTTGGCGGTTCTTCTCAGAGTCATCAGGTACGAAACATCGATTAATCAAGTTTAAAAAATATATATTTTTTTTAAACTGTGTGTTTTTCAATTTACAAAATCATTTAATGATTTAATTATCCTGCATTAATCCCAAATTATTTTCAACACCTTGACTTAGTTATACAGTTTTCATTATATACCGAGTTTCCTCCGTGCCTCGGAAAGCATGTGAAGCCGTTGGTCCCGGCTGACATTTGTAGATTTTTAACAGTCGTTACAGTTAGTCAGAGGCCCGAAAGTCTGACAACCAGTCTTACTAAGGGGTATCGTATTACCTAGTACTAACTGAGTTGTGGAAGTCAGATAGTCAGTCGTTCCATGTAAAGTACTGATATTCAGCTGAATCCGGTAAGACTGGAAGCCGACCTCAATAAATGTGGAAAAGGCAGATGTTGATGACTTAGTTATACTACGTAGCGATTTAGACACCTACTTTCGCTATGAAGCTCATATCTAAAATATATTTATATTTATGAACACAAAAAGGGTGTGAAATATCTATACGGAACCAGATAGTATAAAACGTGACTCCAAACTAGATTCTAGTACAAAGTTATGATACACTAAATTATGCTATGCAGAGAACTATGTTCAGACAACTATGTTTTAAGATGAATGTGAAAAACTAGGGCAAATGTTTGGTTGAAACTAACACCACATAAGTTATGTTTAAGTCCCATGTAATAGGGGGCGAGCCTATTGCCATCAACCGAGCACAAATCCAGACGCCATGGTTGCTACTGAAAACTTCCTGATAGAAAAAACCCAATAACACTTTGCCCGCCCTGGGAATCGAACCCAGGACCTCATGCTCAGCAGTCGCGCTTGTGACTACTCGACCAACGTGGCAAAAAAGCCGTTATGTACATAACTCTATTTAGCGGAAAAAATATGGACTTTGACCCAAATAAATGTGTAATTAATACTGACGTTTAATATTATTATATGCTTAACATTGTTTACTAATTATATACTACCTTAACGACACGTATTTCCTTATTGATGATAATAAAATATTTATATTTACAAACATGACATGTGCGGTATATAACCAACGATATCTTGAGGAACGATTTTATATGAGAACGTTGAGGATGTGTATGGTTGCCTCGTTAGTCTAGTGGCGAACGCGACTGCTGAGCATGAGGTCCTGGGTTCGATTCCCAGGTCGGGCAAAGTGTTATTGGGTTTTTCCATCAGGAATTTCTCAGTAGCAGCCACGGAGTTTGAATTTGTGCCCGGTTGGTGGCAATAAGCTCGCCCCTTATTACATGGGACTTAAACATAACTGACGAAATGTGGGTGTACTATTAGGTACACCTCTGCCTAACCCTTCGCGGATTACAGGCGTGATGTTATGTTATATTCAGGATGTAAACAAAAATTAATAAGAGTGTGTTTAGATGGTTTGGTCATATTGAGACACAGATTTAAATGAATTAACTAAAGAGAGGACATTGGGAATAAAGTCAAACAAAAATGTTGTAGGATGGGCAATCATCAAATGACCTCCCCCCCTCTGGGCGGAGCGGAAGGGAGTGTCAGACTTGTACTGACTAAAACCATCCATGTTCCTTCTTTGCCCTTTGTGTTCCAGGGCCGCGGTATCTCTTTCGAACAGTCCCGCAGCCCGCACGAATGCTACCTAACAAGCGGGCGTATGACACTAGACAGAACGATTTGGTACTAAGTAGTAACAAGTATTGGATTACGGTTTTTTTCGCCTTGACCCGTTCATCGCTCGTAAATATTTGAATGTCCTTGTGTTAGTAGTGTAGGAACGGCAACTAAGACATAATATTTACAAAGCAGATGTGAGTGACAACGCCGAGTGGGAACGCCCTAGAAGGACATCCACTGACCTTATTGATGAGGCTCTTCAGAAAGGTCAAGTGTTTAGTACTCGCAACCGGCGTGCGTGTATGATCAGATGTATGGACGTGGACGAGGCGGAAGAAGTGTAAGAATCGTGTCAGATAACGTTCTGTAGTTTCAGCCCACCCCCATGGGAAACCAGCGTGAGCTTATGTATGTAAGTATGTTTACAAACATGTTTAATCACGTGTCACAGTAATCAACAAGAAAACTAATAATTCATTTATCTGTGCCGTTGGTATAGTGGTTACAAGCGCTACTGCTGAACATAAGGTCCTAAGTTTGATTTCCGTGTCGGGAAAAGTTTCGTTCGTATAGGTTTTGGTTCATTCCATGAGTTACTCCATCTGGAATTTCTCAGGAGCAGTCTGGATTTGTGACTGTTGGTCATATACTCGCCTCTTCATTCTTGGAACTTCACCGTAACTAGCGAATGTGGGTGTACTAAGATAGACACACCTGCTTTATACTTCAGGAAAGCAGGCGTGGAGCAGTTTCTTTGATATTTGAATTATTAATGTTAAATGTGACAGTCAAAAATAAAGAGACACCGCAGAAATAACAACGAGGTGGGTCTTTTAAAATAAATAAATGTTCAAAACATGCCCTGCACTAGAACTGCAACATAGCCACCACATTCACAGAAATTTTCCGTAAAACATCAAGCTATTGTGGCCACGCATTTAATTTCAGACGGGACGTGTCCCGTAATTCCCTCGCTGTCACTTGCGCGACGTCCCGGATCCGGTTTAATCCGGTTATATCGGGTTAAATCTGCAATAATGCGGAATTTATTTCATTGCAGACTTTGTGACTCGCTTTTAATGGTGGTACACATGTTTAAAGAGAATAGGATTAGATGTGACTGTCTTTTGCTTCTGATGTTGGCTGTTTGGATGAGTTCTTGACGGTCTGTTTTATCCTGCTTTTTGATGACATCAAGGTCACACGAGTTACTAGTATTGCATGTTTAGGACACCGTTTTTTAGGAAATAATGATTAGTATATTTTATTTAATAGAATAGTAGTAAATAAAATATTACGCCTGTAATCCCCGAAGGGTTAGGCAGAGGTGTACTTAATAGTACACCGACATTTTGCCAGATATGTTAAAGTCCCATGTAATAAGGGGCGAGCCTATTGCCATCAACCGGGTTCAAATCCAGATTCCATGACTGCTACTGAGAAATTCTTGGTGGAAAAACCCAATAAAAAATTGCCCGATGCGGGAATCCCACCCAGGACCTCATGCTCAGCTGTCGCGATTGCGACCACTAGACCAACGAGGCACCCATTGCGTCACATACAGTATAATGCCAATTTCTGGACACTAACCTCTTGATAGTCTATAATAATGAGTGATCTTGGCAAGGACTTGCTGAAACCAGCCGAGGTTGCCAAGAGGATTGGTGATCGTAATATTAAGTCATTATTATGGAATATTATAAGCAATTTCATACAAAAATCAAAGAATGATCGCTGTGATTTGAATTATTCAAGTGTCCGACCCGATTACCCGACATTACATGCCCTACCTACTACCAATTCCAATAAACACTTCTTCAGAATGTAAAAAAAACTAAAAAAATTTAATTCGCTTGCAATTAATAACAAAAAAGCAAAAAGTGCATTCGCAATTTTATTTACCACACCAATAAAAAAAAAACACGCCGGAAAAGAAATAAAAAATGGCGGCGTATCTGCCAACTCACCGTTTGACAAAAAGTTAAACGAATGATATCGAGTTAAATAAAATATAATATTTTATGACGGGAAACAGTCGTGTGTCACGGCTGAAGCGGATACATATTTTAAGTTTTTTTTTCATATTGTAGGGTAGTTGTGATTATTTTGCCGCGCAAAGAATTGTGAGGGAAGTCATCATCATCATCATCATTTCAGCCGAAAGACGTCCACTGCTGGACATAGGCCTCCCCCAAGTGTCGCCACATTGTCCGGTCCCGTGCGATTCGCATCCAGCGGATCCCTGCAACCTTCACCAGGTCATCGGTCCACCTAGTGGGAGGCCTTCCAACGCAGCGTCTTCCGGTTCGCGGTCGCCACTCCAGAACTTTTCGGCCCCATCGGCCATCCGTTCTGCGAGCAATGTGCCCTGCCCACTGCCACTTCAGTTTGGCTATTCTTCGGGCTACGTCGGTAACCTTGGTTCTCTTGCGGATGTCCTCATTTCTGATTCGATCACGCAAGGAAACTCGGAGCATAGCCCTCTCCATTGCCCTTTGGGTGACTTGTGAGGGAAGTATATGGGTGCAATGTTTCCGACAGAGAAAAATGTAGGTTAGGTAGAATTCATAATTGTTTGTTTTATACATGGAATCCGGGAAACTTACTTTATTGAGACGTTGCAGTTTTTTAAGTGTAACGTGGGTACGAAAACTATGTAGTTGCATAGTGAGAAACACGTGTCAGACTTATTAAAATAAATCAAACAAGTTTTCAATTTGTAATAAACTATATTGCATGAAAGCAGAACCTCAAAAACCGATGTTGTATTTAATTTAATTTATATTTTGACATTTATAAATATAAACGACATATTACGACGCTAAAAAAAGATCTCTGTAATGAAACAAATTCATAAGTTAAGGCCTATCGTCTCGAAAACGCTAAAAACAAAAAAATCTTCAAAAAAATAATCGTCAGTTTTACCAAAATCACTTAAACTAAACATTTCTTGCCCTACTATATTGTAACCAGTTTATCTGGATCCGCCGAGAAACCCACTCCGTAATAAATTTAGTGCATTTTAGTAATTTGCAGCTACGTGACATTTCGCCTAGCACGAGACCCCGCACTCTGTTGATGTTAAATAAATCAAAATGTTGGACACTTTCTCTGTGAGCTGAATTTCAAGTAGTTTTAATTATATTATAGAGTACTTACTATATCGTATATTTAGTGACACATAAATAAAGGCCTTAATTTTATTGCATTGTTGGAATTTCAATTTCATCATTTCGGCGCTGAATCGAGCCGTGTAAACGGGCTTTGATTTAGCTCATAGCTCATAGTATTAGAAAGGTGTTATATAGATCATCAAACTAAACAACTTTCTCCGTGGATTCATCATCATAATCAAAAATTATTTACAAAATTCGGACTGCCACGTTGGTCTAGTGGTCGCAATCGGGACTGTTGAGCATGAGGTCGTGGGTTCGATTTCCTATTACAGGGGACTTAAACATAGCTGGCAAAATGTGGTTATTGTATTAGGTATGTACATCTCTGCCTAACCCTTCGGAGAGGCGTGCTGTTATGTTATTTACAAAATTGCAATACCTTCTATACCTAAATGTATGGGCCAGTTCATTATTTTCCTCTATTATATCTTCTTTTACCCATTCGCGTGACACACCTCATATCCCTTAGATTCTCATCTCAGCCAAATGCAAATGCCTTTCATTCATCCGTTTTGTGGCCCAACATTCTGAGCCATACAAGACAGCAGGTCTAACCATGAGTCACCTCTGCCTAATCCATGGAGGATTACAGCGTGATATTATGTTATGTTTCAACTAACTTTTAAAACCGAAAACATAATTTATATGTATGTCATGTATGTTACAACTCGGCTCATCCTACAACGGTCCTCGCTAAAAACTTTTCTGAAATTTTAACAATTTTCGTGAAAAGTTGTCGTCGTTACAACGCGTGATGTTTGTTCGAACTGTTTGTCAGTTTGTTTTGCGTAAATTAAGGATACAATGGGTGTTATTGGGACATTTTGGTAAAATATAACATCACGCTTTTATTGTAGAAGATGTAGGCAGAGGTATATTGAAGAAAAAGCCATGAAAACGACACCCATGTAAATTTTCCGAATTGACCGTCAATTTTCCTCGACGCCATCTTGGATTTTCATTTTGTTTTTTCTGTTTCGTGGATAGAAAACATTACGCAGCTCACACAGAGATGCAACAAAGTGTATAGTATATGCGGGTGCACGCATTACGGCATGACAGCGTCATGCCGTTTGCCGTCACGGCTTATGAGTCGGTTTTACTGCCAAGGCGCGCTAAAGATGTTTTACATCAAAAAATATGCAAGCCTTTTACCATGAGCTCAATAAAAGACTTTGTCTACTATCGATAATTTCACCATGGTGAAACCTAATAAAACTTTGACATATCCAGGAATCGAATCAAGGACTCCACACGGAGGTCTGTCCTGAAGTTTCTCGATGTACAAAAAATATATCACTAATTAAAACCTGGCCGCAGCAACCGTAGCTTAACTCCGCAGATTTATCGATCCGCTCGCTAAACATTTAACCACAAACCCCTCTTATATTAACCCAGGTATATGACCCCATAACTTCAACCAAGGGTCCAAAACGCTAACAAAATTACAGAACCCTAAACATCATGATATGATGTCAGTTAAACATTATATTAAAGGAACTGGTTCCGTAGCTAAAACTAATTTGTTTCTACGACAATCACTGTCAAATTTTGACACAGGTTAGGTTTGGAACATAAGAGAATAATGTAATATTTCTTTATTAGAATTTATATTAATGACGATGCCTTGTTTTTTAACAGAATAAAAACATTTTTTTCTTTCTAGAAATAATTTATTTATGAAGGAAAATTGCTAGTAATTAAAATGTTTTTCATAATAATTGTAATTTGAATTTATTATGAAAAGGTCACGCGGGTATCGTAAGGTTCCTTTGAAATATAATAAAATGGTTGTAGATCTTCTATAATATTAATTTTGAGTGTAAGCGATACTAGTAACGTTTTAACCTTTGGGTACTATAAATATCTTGGGACATTCTTATTAAAAGGGGATTTTTGATTTCAGTACGTTGAAAGACTGTGTATTTTAGGTAAGTACATGATAATCCCGCGTTTATACGTAGACCTACATCTTGCGTATACTGTATTTGTTTTATAAAATTCATTCTTCAAAGAAGTTTATAGCAAAACATGTTTGAAACAGTTTTTGACAAGTCAATACAAAAATTGTTGAAAATAAGTATCACAAACACATACATACAGATCTGAGATGACGAGTTATAGACAAGTATGGAAGAAGAAGATATGCTGCGCCGACCCCAAAAAAATTGGTATAAGGGCAGGAGAGTGAAGAAACACATAGCATAGCATAGCATAGTCAGCCTATAATGTTGCCACTGGTGGGACACAGGCCTCCTCTCTATGAGAGGGAATGGGCTATAATCCACCACGCGGGCCCAGTGCGGGTTGGTAGATGTCACATGTCTTCGAATTTTTGGTTCTAGGACATGCCGGTTTCCTCACGATGTTTTCCTTCACCGTTTTGAGAGCAGGGGTGATGAAATAAATTACACAAAGTAATGCGCCTGCCTGGGTTCGAACCAACGACTTACTGCTCGTAAGTCGGGACCGCTACCACTGGGCCACCGCTGCTCTCGAAAAAAAAAACACATACAAGGAAAAATAAATCGAAAATATAACACGAAGGTGTTAACACATGGGGCAAGAGAGAGGAAGACAAAAATGATCTAGTTAAATTAATAACCTCGGTTTCTATCACAGACTTCTCACTGAACCCTAAATTCCATTCTAAGCTATTCTAGCCCACAACCGGTTCTGACGTCATAACTATCCTGTAGCAACTGCGACTGCGACTAGTTTTTGTGGCACGTCCCTATTGCAACCAGTTGTCAATTACTTGTGAAGAGTTGATGTGTTCCTGTCGTGTTTTCTTTTTTGTACACTAACCCTTATTGAGGAGAAGCGGGATTTTTGTTTTTAGTACTGTTGGTTTTAATTTGTTTTATTTTGTATCTTTATCATAGTATGACTAGAGTATGATACGTTAATACGAAGTAAGTAGATATTAATGTCATCTCTTGCAGGGCTTCTTTTAGATGTCGTTCGAAAATTTATTTATTTATTTCAATTTTTTTAAGCATTGATTCTGAGTATTTCTGATAAACTGAAAATGTACAGCAATTATTGTTGAACATTAATATTAATTATAGGAAAAAATGCTGGATACATATCATCATTCTCCTGTCCTGATCCCGATTTATTTAGGGTCGGCGCAGCATGTATTCTTCTTCCATACTAATCTATTACTCGTCATCTCATCAGACACCAAATGCTAGAAACATATCTAGGTACACAGTTTCTAGATATATGTTTACAGCCTTTTCTGTCATCCATTGTCAGTTCTACGTAAAAACGGGAGCAGCTGACCTAGCAACTTCACAAGAAGGGAATGGTATGTCCGAATAAATATAACCAATTTTTATTTTTATAGAACAAACGAAAACCAAGACGAGCGTGCTCCATCCTAGGCCGCATCACCGCTTCACATCAGGCGAGTTGCGGCTTAACGCAAACCTATTTAGTATTGAAAAAAAAAGAAAAACGAATCCCGTACCTGGATACCGTGGTGTATCTCATAGCCTTGGGGTTCCCGTTAGGATTCTCCACTTCTTTGATTTCTTCCTTTGACACTGAAACAAAAGAAATTACACCTTTAGTAACCAATAACATTATAATTCACTAACTTATACTCCCGGCTTCGCATGCGTGGAGTACTGTGATTGTCCCAAGGGATCGAAGGGGTATCCGGGAGATCATATGTGTTAATCCAGGTTATAAATACAGTTCAGTAGTTTTTGCTTGTAAAAGTCACAAAACATCCTCAGACTTTTGCATTTATAACAGTAGAAAGGTTGAGGTAGAACTCCTTCTTCACAAGCAAAAATGTGTTTGAAAAAAGTAGTTTAGGCAATTGGTGTAGAAATTAAGGTTGTCAAAAATATTGAGTGTCGCTCATGAAATTGCTGATTAAATTAACATAACCTCACGCCTGTAATCCCCGAAAGGTGATGCAGAGGTGTACCTAATAGTTCAGCGACATCCAGTTGTGTTTTAAGTCCCATGTAATAAGGGTCGAGTGTATTACGAGATCTACAAATGGCATCCGGGACCAACGGCTCCACGTGCTTTCCGAGGTACAAAGGAAACTCGGTATGTAATGGGTGGTCACCGATCCACAGACCAACCTAGGCAATCTCGCCCCTGAAGATTGATCCGAGCGGCTTTTATTAGTTAGCCACAAGCTCCTTAAAACAGGCTGACATTAAAGATGAAAAAAAGTAAAAAAGATATTAATAAATTCGTAAACTCATCAGTAAACCATTTAAACAAACAACAATTAACATTTTAAATAAACAAGACACAAAACAATGTTTAAAACAAACTACTAAACTGTAAAGGCCGCCCCAGACATTAACATAACTACATATTTTAAGCGAGCGCTTTATTCGTACGTTGTAAAGGTGTGATCACTCGTTGGGGAGCGCTTGTGCTTAATTTAAGCTATCTAGGTACTGACAGCAGCCCGTTGAGGATGTAGGGAGGGACGTGTTTGGGAATTAAAGTTCAGGACTGTGTTTTAGGAGAATTGGGCTTTTTAATAAGACTGGAAGAGGAGCTCGTGTCTAAATTATAACAGCCGCTCGGGCCGATCTTTAGGTTAAGCTGCTCTTGTCTAGGTTGGTTCGTGGATGAGTAACCACCCAATACATACCGAGGTTTCTCTGTGCCTCGGAAAGTGGGTTAAGCTGTTGCTCCCGGCTGTCAATTGAAGATCTTTGACAGTCGTTACCGGTAGTCAGTGGCCAGAAAGACTGACAACCTGTCTTGCCTAGGGGTTTCGTATTTCTCAGTACTAACTGGGTTGTGGGTTGTGGAGGTGAGATAGAAAGTCGCCCCATGTAAAATACTGGTATTCAGTTGCATCCGGTTAGACTGGAAGCCGACCCCAACATAGTTTGGAAAAGGTTAGGCAGATGATAACTGGAACATACGATTTGTAATGTGTTTTTTTTTGTACTTGTAACTTTAACCGTTCAAGGAATTTTTAGGGTTAAGATTAAAGACTATTTTCAATCTTTAACTGAAACAAAATCAACCTTTAAGTGGTTTAATTTAGATTTAGGACTCTCTGTGAAAGAGATTGAACCGTAATCCACCTCGCAGGCCAATAAAATACTTTTGTAATTCTTTATTACGCCGTTAAATCGGTATTTTTGGTTGAATAAAAATGTTCAATTCAAACAGATAGAAACAGTGGCTATACTGATAGCCGAGAATATTTCTATCTGTTTGAATTGAACATTTTGGGGACGTCTTTAGGTACTGACCTAAAGACGTCTCCAAAATGTTCCGAGTGCCTTTCATTCATTGTAACGCACTTCGCCACTGCTACAACTATCCCAGACAAACTCTTTTAAAACCTCTACACCACTAAACTAACTGAAAAAGAAATCTCTCACTCTCTTCCATTTAAAAAGGGAAAAGCAGAAATATCCCACTCGCAGTATGTCCACCGCAGCGATGACGTCATAACGTAATGCGTCGCGATCTCCAGCGCGCGAATTTGTCGAAATGCCGCCATTTTGTGCGGAATAAAGTGCTCTGTTACGTTAATGTTCTGTTTATATGCTGTGGGGGGTATTAGTTGCTCATCGGGTGTGTGAGAAGGTATTTGCGTGGATAAGAATGAAAAGAATTTGGAGTAAGTTGATGTACTGTCATTTGTAGGTACGTTACGTGATTTAAGCGAATGGGATATCTAATGGGTGTAAAAGTACCCTTAAAAAAAACTTTTAATATATTTTTTTTTTTTAAATATTATAAGTAAATAGCTTTACTTTCTATCCACGACCCCCGTATTATTCAATGCACCCATCCATCAGCACAATGTTTTGAGTGCGTTATATTGAGTCCTACCGTAAAACGTGATTTTTCACCCCAAAAAAAAAAGTCGTTTCCCAGCAACAATTTTTACGTAGAGTTACTTAGTTTGATGTACAGAATGCTTGGTTAGCTTCGTGAAGGGTCCGATTACACCCTGTATTACGTATGACTGATAGCTACCGTTGTCTCTCATAGGCTTCGTACGTCACTGATTAGTAGCAAAATGGCTTTCAAAAGAACAGTTCGGAAGTACTATTTGAAATCAGACTAAATTGCTCACAAGCTAGATATTAGTTAGTAGTCATAGTAATTATTATAAGGTTTCTCGTATTTGGACTATTTGTATGTATTATAATATATATTAGTTTATTTCATTTTACTGTATATATGTGTATTGGTATGTACCTATTTATGTATATCAATCTATGTTAACAAATTGGATTTTTTTATTATTTATTTTTTTGTACTCTATCACAATCCTATCCTATTTGACCCAAAGGTTGACTGGTAGAGAATGCCTTGTGGCATTAAGTCCGTCTATGTACTACTCTTGTACATGAAGTTTAAATAAATAAATAAATAAATTAGTAGCGAGATAATAATCATATTTCAAACTTACTTCAAAACTTAGATAATAAATTGGTTTGCAAACTTTTCGACCACTAAAAATCAGTACATCATCTACATAGCCAAACTTCTCCCAAAATTCCGTCCACCGCGACCTGATGATATCCGCTCGCACAATCCAAATTCCCGGATCAGTGGCAAAAATAATTAATTCCCAATAAATCCTATCACTACTGGTTGGGATCTCGAAAGCCAATTAAATCTCCCGTTTTAAAATCTGTCAACCCAGCTTCAGTGCGGTTGGAATGAAAATTTTCGGGCCAAGTTATCGAAAGTCAACGACGCGACGACGTGTACTGGACAGTTCTGCTTCGATGGTATTAATTAGGGAATCTTTAGGAATATTTCCGAGCATATTATTGGAAATTCTGAGATTTAAGCACTCTCCGTTGTGGTTTTCGTTTGCAGTTGGCGATTTTAATTTATCTTCGTCGTTATTCTTGCATTGAAGTGTTATTACATTGACTATCTATATTTTTAATGACAATGTAATTTAATTAGAAAACAACTGAGTAAGAATAATTATGGCATAATGTTTTTAATATATTTGAATACATGGGTATAATACAGTGTACACACGGCGACACAACAAGCTATGCATTTCCACCATAACATAGCCTCGCTTTGAGTTCCCGTACAATGAGAGATCCACTTGTACTGGTTATGTATAGCTTGATTGGTAGTCGTGCGTAAAGAAACTTTAGTAACATGCTCTGAACCTGTATTATGCAAAAAAAGATTTGAATTTGCATCAAACCTACACTGTCACTTACGGGATATCTTCCGTGATTGTTCATTATTTTCAGCTCCCGATATTTCGACACTGTTGCAAGCGCCATGATCGCGAGTTGGGGAACATTGCTGTTGCGGGTTATCGGGAGCTCAAAATAATGAACAATCACGGAAGATATCCCGTAAGTGACAGTATAAGTTTAGTTGTAAACCGTGAAAGTTTAAACAGTGTTTGAAATTGTACCTATTGTTTAGATTTTTATGTCAAAATGTGTTGTCAAATTAAAAGCACGCTGTTTCTACAGGCTAATTTTAAAAGGACTACATAAGGATAATTTTGGGATCGGCACTGTCTATAACCATATCCTACAGCAAGACAATCTAATGATAGACACGGGCGGCATAAAAACTCTGACAGCAGGTTAGGAACTAGCCACACGAAAACCAAAAAAGAAAACAATAGTCCTTCAAATTACCTTCCTACAATATTTATCCTTGACCTACATACCTCCTATCATTCTCAACCAATAAATCCATATCCCAAACTTCATTCTAACTTACTACAAAAAAGTAATTTCTTTCCACAGACGTTCCAAATTGTGTCTTTACATTTTTGTCTGCAATAGTATTAATAAGACTGAATGAGTCTCCATCGGCCATAAGCTCCGCTATTGGGATGGCTACAAAAACTCCTTCCTCCAATAAGTAGATGGTTTGAAAACCGCAAAACGCTTACAAATGTCTTGGTGTTAGGTTTATTTTATAAGTGAGAGCGGTTATTGAGATCAATATTTAACATGATGAGAATGGGTTGAAAACGAGCGAGTGCCGAGCTAACTTGTCTTTTTTAGGGTTCCAACGGGACCCTATAATTAAACCTCCGCTGCCCGTCCGTCTGTCTTTTAGCGGCCTGTATCTCATGATCCGTAAAATGCAGACAGTTGAAATTTTCACAGAATGTGTATTTCTGTTGCCGCTATTACAACAAATAATAAAAATGAATTAAAAATTAAAGGTACTGCCCCTACTACGATGGCACTTGGCCGGTTTTTAATTAAATTTTCCATTTCCAAGCATTTTTAGATCTATCTCAATTTCCATCGCTGTCGTCTATAACTCAGACAGTAAGTCAACGGAACGAGCCTTCAGCATCGGCCCTTTGATGGTTTCAGTATCTGTGTTATTGCTGTTATTATCTACAATATATATCTTTGTATTCAGATACATCATTCGTGTATGAATTGCTTTCAAGATAACATAAGATGAGGGATAAGTTTTACTCAGTATTTGTGGAAGGTTCAATCTTTTGTTGTTATTTTTTGTTTGGGTACCTATTACTTTTGTTGACGGAGGGATGAGTTGATCGTTACGGCTTTTATCACTGAAGAGTTAGGCAGAGGTGTACCTAGTATTAAAGCCACATTTTGCCAGTCATATTTAAGTCCCATATAATAGTGTCAGAGAGCAGCGGTGGCCCAGTGTTGGTGGCCCCGACTTACGAACAGTTGTGGGTTCGAACCCAGGCAGGCGCATTACTTTGTGTAATTTATTTCATCACCACTGCTCTCAAAACGGTGAAGAAAAACATCGTGAGGAAACCGGCATATCCTAGAACCAAAAATTCGAAAACATGTGACATCTACCAACCCGCACTGGGCCCGCGTGGTGGATTATAGCCCATTCCCTCTCATGCAGAGGAGGCCTGTGTCTCAGCAGTGGAAACATTATAGGCTGATTATGGTTATGGTTATGGTTATAATAGTGGCGAGCATATTGCAATCAAATAGGCACATATCCAGACTCCGTGGCTGTTACTGAGATAATTTTCCTACACTTATTACTAGCTTCGTCCACATTATAGTCGGAAATCATGCCACGAGAAGGTTTTAAACATAGCATATGAAGCTTCCTATTAGTGAAAGAATTTTCATGTCTTCAAAGGTTGGTTCTTGGCCATGCTAGAATTAGCTTCCACTAATATCACACTTGCCTCGACCTTGTATTAATAATCCTATTTCTCATTCCACGTTATATATTCCCTATCTCTTCATATCAAGGCCATATTTGTTTTGTTTTCCTCAATATATTAGCTGGGGTTTCCGCACACCATATCCGCACTATAGCCACGATATACGCATCACGAAAACCTCATGTGGGTATAATATGGCTATGGTTTCCTTAGAGACATTTGTCTTCGTAATTTCTACGTTCTGTTTTGTTTATGGTAAAGAGTTGTCAACAGCATTGTCATCTGTCATTGAAGTTATTTTCTGCTATGACTTTTTACTGACAACATAACATCACGCCTGTAATCAATGATGGGTTAGGCAGTGAACCTAATAGTACACTCACATTTCGCGAGTTATGTTTAAGTCACTCAGTCATTAATTGTAAAAATCAGCTGTTTCTATACAAAATCGAATCTTGGATTGTTAAATTACAGGCGAATGCTCGGGTCGATCTTCAGGCTAAGCCACGCATGACTAGGTTAGTCCGTTGGTGGGTGACCACCAATTACATACCGAGTGTCCTCTGTGCCTTGGAAAGCACGTTAAGCACGGTACTGACTGGGTTGTGAAAGTCGGATAGGCAGTCGCTTCATTTAAAATACTGCAGCTGCAACCGGTCAGACTGGAAGCCGAGCTCAACATAGTTGGGAAAAGGAAGGCAGATGATGATGATAACATTACAGGCGAATGCTCTGGTGAAGGTTGCTAAGCAACTAAACTCTAAGCTGAGACTTCATCCTTAAACAAATCTTTTTAGCTACTAAGTACCAAGAGAGATTGAGAGTCCTCAAAAAATAAATTGTCTTTAATCAAATATTTTCCAAATACCAACTTCGATGAATTACGATGTTTTTCTGTTATTATCTCAGATTCTGAGAATTTTGTTGATATGATAGTGTCAAATTTGGTTGGTTTGTGATTGTTGGCAAAATATTTATTACTTTTGACTTATTTTTAAAATCCACGTTTTTGTAGTTGAGGTGGAGCTCGTTTCTAAATAATAACACCCACACAGGTCAATCTTCAAGGTTAAGTAGCGCTTGCCGGGAGCGGTCCGTGGATGGGTGTCCATTCAATCCATACCGAGTTTCCTCCGTGCTTCGGAAAGCACGTTAAGCCATTGGTCCCGGCTGTCAATAATAATTTACACAAACTAAAATGCCTTTTTTCGATACCACAGCCAGCAGCTCATAAGTCGCGCCCATCACCAATGAGCCATCACAGCTCTTCGGAGAAATTCTGGCAAGTCCTAAATTAGACTACACCAACGTAAATAGGGCACCCGAAACTCAACAAACACGATCTCAATAACGGTTTTCATCTACAAAAATCCAGTCCCCGGATCACACCAATACCCAATCGTAACTTCATAAAGCGAATAAGAAATCAAATTAAAAACTTCAATGATTTCCCGATGTCAGATAAAAATGGCGTCGGGGGCGGAAATTCAGATTTTTTTCGACCCCGTTTTTTCGCCCCCAAATACCGCGGAATATGGAACGGTGTGGGGTCACGTCAATGTCACATGCGGTTATTACTCGCGGAGTCGGCAAGGAGATAATATGATGACTGGATGTGGCTGGTGAGAGGTAGTTTTTTGGGAAGAACCGTTTTTTTTTTAATTTATTTATTTATTTTATATAACAGTTTATGTACACACTAAATACAGAAAAGAAGAAAGGAACAGAAAATAGTACAAAGGTGATGCTTATTTCTAAAGAAATTTCTTCCAGCATACCTGCGAAAGGAGATACTAAAAAAAGAGATGTAGACATAGTGTGTAAAAGAAGAAGAGAAAATGGAATACATAAAACACAAAGCAGAACAATTTAAACATAATAATACATATAAGAATATTATTTAATAGTGGTTTTTTGATAACTTCTTTCACTGAAATCATTGTTAATCGAACTAACCCGTTTTAAATTAGCTTAGTCATCCGATTGGGCTTAAATACCTTTACAAAGTTAAATTCTGTCAGGAAGAACGATAATCGAAAAGTTAAAAAAGTATGTGACTGACAAAATCCGTATTTGACCGTGGCATCACTTCGGGCCCTATCAGAATACGCTGTGACATTTTTTTTAATGTTACAGCACCATGCCGGGATAGGGGTTGGGGGGGGGGGGGGGGGGTTGGGCTCGTAGAGGACCAATTTAGTTTAATGTAGGTCTTATGTTTTCTTTTTATATAATTTTGTGTTGTCCTGTGCACGACAAATATAATAAATACTTTTTTTTTATTTTCTTTAAAATTTTATGTCAATCTGTTGAAAACTGCTGTAGAACTACGTCTTACTATGGAAACAATTGCCAATAGATTTGATCCTCTAACTAGTCTAAAAAAGACTTGATAAGTTAGAATTCATAACTGTGAGTACTAATGCAGCATTGGCTTACAAATACAAATGGTTACCATAGTTTTCCTGCCAATTTAAACTCGTAGTGAGAACTATGTCATATTAATTAACAAAACTGTGGTGAATTGGAAGTAATTTAATTCCTTCTAATTAATTGGAGTTATGAAAAGTCTGCAGTAGTAATGGATGAGGATTTAATATTGCCGTCAGAATACCTGTTCACCAATCATTTCAGTAAGTTTATTTTTATTTTTGAACATCTATAAATGATTTTTAACAACTTTAATCCCCTGACACATCTAGTGACCCTATCAAACCGAATATCTAGTGATGCAACTAACGAATATCGACATCTAATATTTTATGCCACGAAACTCGTAGTTGCGTGTACTGACGGGCGTCGATATCGAGTTTTTTTCATTAATATTTGTCAGTAAACTTAGGTTTCACGTCAGTTCATTTTATTTTATTTAATATGCGTAAAAATTGAGATGGATTATTTTTATGGTGGTATGGTTTTCATGTTTTTGGAAGTGTGTTTGGTATTTATGAGTAATGGAGGAAAGTCGGTGTCAATCTTCTTCAACCTCATTTTTTCCTTTCCTTTTAAGTTGTTCTTCAGTTTCTTGTTAAGGATTATACACTTTTTTGAGGTAATTTGTTAGGTAGGAATTAAAACGTATTTTCCTGTTCATTAGAAACGATACTTAAAAGACAAAAAAAAAATTTCCTTATACACTGGCACAGACAAATAAACAGTTATTTTCAGTATAATGCTAAAAAAAATATATATAAGAAGTCCTTACCAACTACGTGGATTTTAATTAAGAAAAAATCACACCGTATTTACAGTTAGAACTACAAAACAATTTAACTCACACAACAGTACATATTTTTTACATCTCATCGTAATACGCATAATAAAATTATCGATATCACCCCATCCCTACCCATAGAGCCTCGTTAATAACACAGTGCAATTGTTTACTAATTGAAATCGAAAACTTGTTTAATTAATGACCGAACAGAACGTAGCGATGAGCCAATTAGTGTTGGGACACCCAATTATCGAGTCGAGTGCTTTATAAAGTAAACTAATATTTAATTTGTGTTGTTTGAGGGTAGTTTTGAAGTTGTGTGTGGTGAAAGTAGTCACTGATATCGATATTGAAAAGAGTTTATTAAAAAATGGTGTGATATTTTTGTTTTTGGATTTTTTTGTTTGGGTGCAGACAGAGTGAAATTCTGCCAGCGATAATGACAATGGATATGTAGAAATGCATTAATGTTAAAATATATGCTTTGGCATGTAAGCTTCTGGAAAATTTACGACAGTTCTGTTTAAAGTCGTTGTAAGAATAAAAAACGCTTTGAAAGTAATTTCTATTTCTCCAGCCCTGTGGCTTCAGTATTGATTGAGTTTATCTTTTATCAGGCAGGAATAAGATTCGGACTAATATTCTATATTATTTAGCCTCTTTGAATTGTTGTTGTGAATGCTTACCAGACTGGCGCAGTATAGTAGTTAAGTATGTGTTCCTGTTAACAATCCTTAGCCATCGCTTCACAGAAACGGAGTTATATATACATTGTGGAGGTTAGATAAGCAGTCGCTCCATGTAAAGAAATAAAAGAAAGAAATAGGACAAAACAAACAATGAAACAAAATTAAAGATATTAAAAAAAAAACAAACGAAATTGGTCCTGTACGAGGCCAAATGGGGGATTTCTCAGCATGCTATGGCACCATTTTATTAAAAAAAAAAAAACTAAATTACTGGTATCCAGCTGCATCCGGTTAGGCAGATGATGAGATCGGAATCCCGACCCTGACCTCAAAAATCGACTCACCCTTTAGAATACGTTCCCTTAAAGAAATATCACAGATTGCAAATCCTTGTAAACGATTATTTCCATCCTCAGAACACGAAAAAAAAAACAATAACATGACGAAATCAAAAAATTCGGATACGATTTTTCAGATCAGTGACTTTGGGCACCGACAAATATTTCTTGGGGCAATCGAATGCCAATACATGGCTATGGATAAATCTGATATTAATTGGAAAACCTGGATGACTGGTAAAGCGATATTGGTATTTTTTTTAATCCGTGTATTGACGAATTGGATTAAAAGTTGCGATATTTATTTTTGCTGTTTACGGCGACGACGCCAGACACTTCAAAATGGCTGTTCGTATAGACTTCTGTATTTGTTTTGTTTATTTACTTTTCCTGTTACATCTAAGAGTTTTAGTCTATATATTGGCAATGAAGCTGTTTAGTTTATGTGGAAGCAATGCTAGCAGAGATACTGTAATTAAACATTTTTGGGTGGAGAAACGAGCAATGAAATTTTTTGACAAGAGCGCCTCTCACTAGACTGTAAGTAGTCTAAGCAGACGGGTGACACTAACTAAAGGCGACAATCGTTTTCAAAATCTTTCGTTTTTAATCAACAACTTTCAACAGACTGACACTTTGTTTGGGGCCCATTGGCGTAGCTTGCTATCTGACTATGTAGTCTTACAACTATTATAAATGCGACAGTTTGTGAGGATGTGTTGTGAGTTTGTAACTATTTCACGCAAAAACTACTGAATGGTTTTTAATAAAATTTGACACACAGATAGCTTATAATCTTGTTCGTAATTCGGATATTTATGGCAGCGGCAAGCAAAAATAACAATGTCCATTGATATATAATTTACCTACTTCATATTTTCCTATTTAAATCCGTAAGTTCGTGAGGATGAAAGTCTTTTACTCTTTACACAAAATTACTGCATGTATTTAAAAGTTTGGCACACATCATCCCGGTAGTTCACGCGAGCGAAGCCACTGATAAGCTAATATATATAAATATATACAACATTATTTTTAGTATATGCGAAACCTGAATATAGTTTGTTCAGAATAAGTAACTGAATCAATTCCAATAATTTTTAAACCATGTTATATTATTTCCCAAAAATATTTAAAAATTTAAAAGTTGTATACCGAGCGACTTTGAGTACCTATCGCAATAATTTAGGCACCTACTGCCAAATTATTATTATCAATGAGCTCAAAACGACGCCGGAGACGCGCGCTGCGTGGTGACCGCGTTTTTGTGCGGACAACTAGGTAACAGAACAAGCAACTTTGTGATTTTTCATGATACAGATTTGAAATTTTGTACATAGATTCTTTACATAAAAATACTAGACACGTGTATCAGGTTTCGCATATACTAAAACTAATGTTGTATATATAAGCTAACTTCATAATACTGTCGTACAATACAAATATACACCCAAAAACTCACGCACTCTCTCACATGGGGGCTGGCAGAAACTACAAAAATTCCACATGCTCATTTTACTTCATCCTGGTTCATAATACATCTAATCCTACACGAGCGCGGTTAATATTACCACACTTGACCTCCAGAAGGATTGAGGACAAATGCTGTAAGTTTTGTAGGGCCCCTCAAAAGGGTCAGGTTTCTGATAACTTGATGAAAAAGAGTAACCTTGGAGTTTCATGGAAATCTAATGTTTGAAACGGGAGGATAACCGACTGCTTGAATATTCAAAAGAGCGAACGGCCTAGAAAACATGACTTTCTAAGAGCGATAACAACGATGAAAACGTTTGGATTAAGATAAGTATTTTGATACCTCTGCCTAACCCTTCGGGGACTACAGGCGTGACGTTATGTTATGTTATTTTGGTAGTCTGTGTCAATCTCATTTTTGAAATTTATATCGCCTACATAACCTAACATCATGCCACCCCGAAGGGTAGGCAAATGTGTGCCAAATAGTACACCCACGTTTCGTCATGTTTAAGTCCCATTTATTGAGGGGCGAGCCTATTGCCATCAACCGGGCATAAATCTAGACTCCGTGGTTGCTACTGACAAATTTCTTAAAGAAAAACCCAATAACGCTTTGCCCGACCTGGGAATCGACCCCAGGACCTCGTGCTCACAGTCGCGCTTGCGACCACTAGACCAGCGAGGTTGTCGAGGTAATTACAACACCTAATAATGTTATAATTGTATTTAGTACAAAATCAAACGTTATATCACAATATCTTCATTTATTGAAAACAGTGGAACGATTTGACAGCTATCTATGATGTTGCCAACTATCAGCACACACCCTCTTAATATCGAGACAAAAATATCTGAAATTTTAACGTAAATGCAACCTTAGCGTGATAAAACTAGTTATCTAATCCACGCGCAGCATATTGGTCTGGTATCCCCAAAGGATTGAAAGGTGGTATGCTGTCGACATATCGACACCTAAACTTGGAGAGCGGGTCAGTCCCCAGCGGCAGTGTTGCGATTCTATGCAGGTCTGTAGCTTTATCGATCTGGAGGAAAACTAGTATGCTGAGGAGTTTTTAAAATGGAAAGAAACTTCTTTATTTTATTCCTTTTAAAAACTACCGTTACAGGTCTGTTTTTTCGGATTGGAAATCAGCAAATTATCCCTGCAGGTCTGGGCGGAGTGGAAGGGAGTGTCAGACTTGTACTGACTAAAACCCATCGATGTTCCTTCTTTGCCCTTTGTGTTCCAGGGCCGCGGTATCTCTTTCGAACAGTCCCGCAGCCATATTCATGTAAAAAAAAATTATGCTGTCTTGGCTTCCGTTCTTTTTCACGGGTGACAACTGAAAACCAGCGATGTGCTGTGGGCATAGCACAGCATCATTCTGAGTGGTAACCTGCTTTTCGCAGTCCTGACGTACAAGCTGTTAACTTTTTTTTTGTTCCGTCATGTTGAATTTATAAATAACTAGCGACCCGTCGAGGCTTCTTGCAATATTTATACGAACCTTCCTCTTGAATCACTCTATTTATTACTGAAAACCGCATCAAAATCCGTTACAAAGTTTTAAAGATCTAAGCATACATAGGTACAGACACATAGCGGGAGGCGACTTTATTTTATACTATGTAGTGATTCTTATACGTTATAATAATAATAATAATAAATGTTTTTTATATAGTTTTTGTTAAGAAATATTTAAAAATGTAATAAGTGTGTTATAAAATAAATAAAGGAAATAATAATAATAATAATAATAATTGTTTATTGATCAAGAAGGTACAGATGGTGCGAAAAAGAACTTAAACTAGTAACAGCAAGATAGTTTTACAAGTTTATGAACTATACTATATGATAGAACAAAATTAAGTAGGTACATGGTACATCTGTTGACAATATACGTTTCCCTGTCTCTTAAACTAGGGTATACCTGTATCTTAAGAGACAGTTGACGGCCAAAAGGCTAAGTTCTTATATTACATATTTAATGAGCGAGGACACTGTCGATCTATCCATCCACAATTAAACAATTATCAGGAAATGATAACAAAGAATAAAATTAAATAGTTAAATTGTTGATAGTCTTGTGAGTGTGTAATGTGTATGCATGTGTGTGTGTGTGTATGTGAGTGCGTGTGTATATGTGTGTGCGTATGTGCATGAGCGTGCAAATGCTAGGTTAAGTAAGTTAAAAGTGATTCTGTGTGATCATAATCTTGTTGGAGTAGCCACTCAGTGAGTTTCTGTTTAACTTCCCATTTTGTCAGATCAAGTATATTTAGAATTTTATGAATTTTTCTGTAAATGAGAGAGCTGAGAATAAGATATTGATGTTTGGCAAAGGTTGTTCTATGAGGAGTACTTGGAGGGATAAAGGTACGTTTTTTCTGGTTGTGAGGGGGTAGGGATGAATGTTTTTTAAGGACCGAGTAGAGCACAAAGAGTTGACGAACTGTAAGAACTTTACAGTCGGAATACAGCTGAGATGTTGGGTATCTGTAGGGTTTTCTGATCATAACTTTGAGTATAGCTCGCTGTGCTCTCTCTAGTGTGAGAAGCAGTGTTTTACATGCCCCTCCCCACACCGTAATACAATATCCTAGTACCGATTGACACAGGCCAAAGTACACCATTTTTAAAGTGTCGAGATTAGCAGATTCTCTCAAGGACTTAAAAATATGTAAGAGACGGAGGGTTCTGGTGGTGAGAGCCTCAATTTGTTTATCCCATCTTAGTTCACTATCTATTTGTACACCCAGATATTTAACGCTGATTGTTCTGGTAAGTTTAGGACAGTTGCATGATATGAGCGTACTAGAAGGGACCTGGCATGAGTGAGCAGTAATCGAGAACGTGTCTGATGGTGAGTTATTACGTCTTATAGCAAATGGCATGTAGGTGGATTTTAGTAGATTGAGTGTAAGTAGATTCGAGTTTAGCCATGTCATTATGGTACTTAATGCAGACTCTGCTGCTGTTTTGACGCTATCCCAAGTAGGTCCATGTACTATTATCGCCGTGTCGTCAGCGTAAGTAAAAATTTTGCATTGTGGTAACTTTAAATTGCATAGGTCATTGATGTAAATTTGGAATAAACTGGGCCCCAGAATGCTACCCTGCGGGACGCCGAAGGAGACAACTTCTTCAGCACTGAGGTGAGTACTGATTTTAACACGTTGAGTGCGGTTTCTCAGGTAGTCTTTAAATATTTCAAGGGCAATTCCTCGTACACCAAGCAACTCCAGCTTAGAGATCAGTAGGGGAACAGAAACTGTGTCAAAGGCCTTGGACAGGTCCAGAAATATGCCTAGGCATTTAGTTTTGCTATCCAGGTTCTTCGCTACATGTTGCGTCAAGTCAAGTACTGCGTGTTCTGTTGATATCCTTTTCCGGAAGCCGTACTGATTCTCAGCGATTATATTGAACCTATCCAAGAAATCTTTAAGGCGGTTGTTGAGTATCCTTTCCAGAATTTTAGAAAGTACAGGTAACACCGATATGGGTCTATAGTTATTGACACAGTTTCTGTCTCCCCCCTTATGAATAGGATGCACTAATGCCTTTTTTAAGGCATCAGGAAAGACACCATTTTGCAAACAGCAGTTAAAAAGGTAAGTTATGTGAGGAACTAACACATTTTTACAGTTTTTTAATAGTAAGGGTGATATTCCGTCCCAGCCAACAGCACTGTCATTATTTAATTGAAGTATAAGTGACTCTACTTCGGCTTCATCTACATCTAGCAGAGCCAATGAGTTGATAGTGGGGTTGGAGATATTACAAGAGGACGATTGGTGTTTTGGGAGCAAGGGGGGTTGTGCACCGGATTGGATATTTGCCGCCAGGTTTTTGCCAACGTTAGCAAAGAAATGGCATATCTTGTTAACGGAAGAATAGGGATTATCACATAAATTTAGAAGCTCTTCAGGTATAGTTCGAGTTTTAGATGTGTTTGTAATATTCTTAATGGTTTTCCACAACTCTCTAGGATTGTTTTTCGTTCTCTCCAGTTCACTTTTTTCATATGAAATTTTCAACTTGCGAAGTAAGGAGTTACAAAAGTTTCTATATCGAGTGTAGGTTAGCTTAAGTATTAGATTATCGGGTGCTTTTTTGGACTTATTATGAAGTTTATCACGGTTTTTCATACATTTTAGAAGACCCGGTGTTATCCACGGTTTTATAGTTCGTTTGCGTCTAGGGATTTTAATTTGTACTGAGTTATTTGATATTATAGATGTTATTATAGTGATGAATTTGTTCATGGATAGATTTGGATCGTTAGTTACATAAATATCTGAAAAGTCCGTGTTTAGTAGATTCTGCACAATAGCTTCATGATTTATACGGGTGGTAGTGTGTCGTAACTTTCGAACAAGTTTAGGGTGAGCAATAGATAAAAGAGTGGGTCTATGATCGGTAATGTGGGAGTCCAGCACGAGTGTGGTAACAGGTAAGTTGGTTTTTAGGAATGTGTGATCTAGGCACTTGTCTAGCCGGGTAGGGAATAGGTGGGTAGGGAGAAGTCCGTGAGAAGCATTAAGCAATAAAAATTCCAGGCTTCGCTGGTTTCTATTATCTTGACTTATATCGATATTAAAATCCCCAACAAGAGCAACATTTGTAAAGGAGGATATTTCACTGTGGACGTGATTAAGACTTGCTAGAAATTTATCATAATTTTCTTTCGAATTGTATGATGGCGATCGATAGACTGCCACCACTGCCAGCTTATTATCCAATTGACATACCAGGCAATTTCCACATTCAAATTCCGGTTCCCACACTGTACTTTTTAAGCTCTCTTTTATATAAAAAACTACGCCATCATTTTGATTAGAATTCGTTTTCGTACTGTATGATTGAAAACCATCAAGTTTAGGTAAATTAAATGTTTTACTGAGCCAGCTTTCGGTCAATATTATGATGTCATGATTTATACCAGTTTGGCTCAGTAATACTTGAAGTGAATCGAAGTTTTTATTTATACTACGAATATTTATGTGTAAAAGATTTATATTGTTTGTGTCAAAAACTTTAACATGTTTTTGGCAATTATCAGGGCTGCAGATAGCCGCATCTCCTACGCAGAGTTGGTCAAGGTCGTTGTTTATACGTTGACGACGGACGTTGTATGTTTATTGTTGTTTTTTGTCATTTTGTATGATGCACGTCATGTCTGTGGAACAAATAAATATTTTTTCTTTCTTTCTTACTCGCCTATGTCCTTACTACTTCGCTTGACCAATGTAAATCAGGGTGATATGGGAACACATTTCTCTCTGACATTTTTTTCTGATAACCTCGTTGTAGTATCTTAAATCTCTTTGTATTTTTTTCAATTAGATTGTACTGTCCCACTGCTGGGCAAAGACTTTGCTCAATTCAGGAACTGTTTCGAGTCGAATCAGATCTTGCAGTATGCGCCCAGATCATCTCAACACCTCTTTGTGGGCTGGCCTCGTTGGCGCAAAATATAAAATTGATTTCTTACCTTTATCCCCTTTCAGCTCCACATTCCCTCTGAACCACACGATCCTGGCAGCAGGCTTGGCGTTCTTCACCTGGCACTCGAGGGAGACATCTTCTCCCTCTTTGACCTCCAGTTTCGAGTTGGGGGGGTGATTCGTGATCTCCACTGCAGTTGGGGGTGCTGTGAACAGAAAATCGGAGGTTAGTATTATTATCACAACGTAAGCATACCGTCTAAACATGTTTATTTTTCATTGGAGGACGTATTATAGCAGCAAGGGGAAAGCGAATTTGTATCTCTCAAAGCGTGACCATGAGGGACACCTGGCGTGTTTCACTGTACAATGGATCACGGAGTATATCTTATTGATCCTATTGCAAAAAGAGAATGGAACAAAATATCACCACCGACCAATATACAACATTATTCTTAGTATATGCGAAACCTGAATATAGTTTGTTCAGAATAAGTAACTGAATCGATTCCAATAATTTTTAAACCATGTTATATTTTTTCCCAAAAATATTTAAAAAAAGTTAAAAGTTGGATACCAAGCGATTTTGAGTACCTATCGCAATAATTTAGGTACCTACTGCCAAATTCTTATTATCAATGAGCTCAAGACAAAGCTGGAGACGCGTGCTGCGTGGTGACCGCGTTTTTGTGCCGACAACTAGATAACAGAACAAGCTTATAACTTTGTGATTTTTCATGATACAGTTTTGAAATTTTGTAGATAGATTCTTTACATAAAAATACTAGACACGTGTATCAGGTTTCGCATATATTAAAACTAATGTTGTAGACCATAGTTATGATGCTATAACATTTCAGGAACTTATAGCTAAAATAAATCAACACAACGGTTTTATAATTTGTGGTTTATTTCAGAAAAAAAGTTTCGACATTATTTTATTTCCTTGGAAATTCTATTTCTAACAGAAGGACTAAAATTCTGTTAATTAATAGTAGGCTAAAAACACCAATAAATATTCCACCCCACCTGACTTTATCAGCCCCTAAATTATTTAATTAATTCAAAAAGCATAAATTATTATTAATCGTCAGCACCATTTTGTGGGTGGGTATTAAAAACCGAACATCGTAAATTAAAATATAATCCTTAAGGGATGTCGAGGAACTCATTCATTTTCGGCTAAAAATTGGCCTCTGATTTTTAGGTATGAAAAAACGAAATCAGAAAATTCGAAATATTATGTAAGGTGTGTGGATTATAATATTCTTAATTAACAAGAAAACGACGAATGATGAGCAAGTCATAAGCCACCAAGCGAACCCTGTGCAAGTGGATGGCATAATTATGGGTTCGATATTTTACAGTAGGATATACCGTATTTATTTAGTTTTATTTTTTTATACTATCTTTTATTTGTTGTGCTTATCATGTCATCCAAATGTGTCTAAATAAATAAATAAATAAAAAAATAAAATATTAGGGTCGGCTTCCAGTCTCACCGGATGCAGCTGAATACCAGTATTTTACATGGAGCGACTGCCTATCTGACCTCCACCTCCCAGCTAGTACAGGGTAATACGATACCCCTTGGTAAGAAACAGGTTGTCAGTCTTTCGGGCCACTGACTACCTGTAACGACTGTCAAAGATCTACAATTGGCAATCGGAACCAATAGCTTAATGTGTTTTACGAGGCACGGTCGAAACTCGGTATGTAATGGGTGGTCACCCATCCACGTACCAACCATTGCAAGCACGACTTAACCGATCGACCCAAGCGGTTTTTATTATTTAGCCTCGAGCTCCTCACCATCTGTAATTATCCCGACAGCCTTCAAAGTCAGAACCTTATCTTCTTGACTTTCACAGACTATTTTTCACGCTACCAGATTCTGTGTGAAGTTGAATATTATAATGTAATTGTAGCCGAACTCGCTGTGGTGCCTGCCACAAACATTTATAAACAGAGAGATGGTTTCCTGCTTAAATTACGAGCTGAAGCGGTTTTTCCAGAACGGAATGATAAAAAATACCATGTGGTCCTGGGTTCGATTCCCAGGTTGGCAAAGTGTTATTGGGTTTTTGCGTCAGAAATTTCTCAGTAGCAGCCTGGGACTCTGGATGTCAATAGGCTCGCACTCTATTACATGGGACTTAAACATAACTGGCGAAATGGTAGGTGTACTATATCACGTAACAATGCTGCCTAACCTCTCGGGGATTACAAGGCGTGATGTGAAAGTTAATGTAGGTATTCAGAGTTGAATTAGGGATGAGATACCACGAAATTCACCTAGGAGTAATGACACTTTATTTGGCATCGTATTGCTCCTGTTGCTTTAATGAAATACTATATTATTTTAGTATATGCGAAACCTGAATATAGTTTGTTCAGAATAAGTAACTGAATCAATTCCAATCATTTTTAAACCATGTTATATTTTGTCCCAAAAATATTTAAAAAAAGTTACAAGTTGGACACCGAGCGACATTAAGTACCTATCGCAATAATTTAGGTACCTACTTTACTGCCAAATTATTATTATCAATGAGCTCAAGACGAAGCTGGAGGCGTGCGCGCGGGCGTGCTGCGTGGTGACCACGTTTTTGTGCGGACAACCAGATAAGCTTATTACTTTGTGATTTTTCATGATACAGTTTTGAAATTTTGTACATAGATTCTTCACATAAAAATACTAGACACACGTTTCAGGTTTCGCATATACTAAAATTAATGTTGTATACTTACCCTTACCCGCATGCTAACTTCCAAGCTTATAAATTAGATTTAAGTGACAGATTTCAAGAGGGTAGGTGATTATTTAACAAACAATAACACTATTACATTATTGCCTGATCAAAATCTCCATAGATACACAAAAAGACCAAAAAATGGCAATTCAAATGCCACAAGAATCGAGTATTATACTTAAATCGGCACAATTACAACACATAATTTAATTTAGCCTTCTCTGGCACATAGAAGCTTTGAACTCTCCGTACCAAAATATCCAAACTATGTCTCAAACCATCTTCTCGAGAACGGCTTTCGACCCCCTTTACACTCGAAATATAAAGCCCGCTCCACACTTATAGCTTGCGGTCAGTAACCGGATATTACTGTCTGACAAGCGACGCTCAACACAAAGGTGAGAACCGGGCTTTGTTGCGGTCTGTGTGGCACTTTGTATTGGTTTTGTGTTGCCAGAAAAAAAAAGAAATAGGTAGATGAATGTTTTGATTTCTAGTTAGAATTGGAGTCGAAGTGTCTTGTATCAATGATGTCGCTTGTTACCTGAATGCTTGGCAAAAATGTGTTTATGTTTTTCTTTAATTATTATTTTTAGTAATAATTATTGTATAATTATAGTTGAGGAGCTGTGTGGCTAAATAATAACAGGCGCTCGGGTCGATCTTTAGGTTAAACCATGCTTGCCTAGATTGGTTTGTGGATGGGTTACCACCTATTACATACCGAGTTACCTCCGTGCCTCGGAAACCACGTTAAGCAGTTGGTCCCGGCTGTCATTTGTAGATCTTTGACAGTCGTTACAGGTGGTCAGTGGCCCAAAAAATCTGACAACCAGTCTTACCAAAGATATCGTATAACCCAGTACTGACTGGGTTGTGGAGGTCAGATAGGCAGTCGCTCCATGTAAAATACAGGTATTCAGCTGCATCCAGTTAGACTGGAAGCCGACCCTAATATAGTTAGGAAAAGGCTAGGCAGATGATGATTGTATAATTAACACGTGTGTTATCACTGTGATGGAAAACATCGCGAGAAACCAGCATGCCTGAGAGATATTTCTCGACGGCATGTAAAGCCAAGGCAGATGCTGCTGTCTGACGTGATGTCAGATGATGATGATTGATTTATATTGTATGCATTATGTATATTTTATTGTATGTATTAGTTAAGTATGGTTATAAGATTATGTTAATTTAAGTTTTAAATGTACTGTTTATGCACATAAGCATATCCTCTTCTGAAAATCTCGCAATCCAAGTAAGGTTTGCTGTAAGAAAACCCAATTCTGGGTTAAGCTCGCCTTTGTACTTAAGCTATATGTTGTAATTATGTATTTCTCTTATGTTGTGTGCAATAAAGAATAAGAATAAGAATGCCCATGGGCGGCATGAAAACTCTGACACCAAGTTAGCCATAAATCATGATAAAGAAGAAATAATGAACGGTGTAAAATCGATACTTCTTTTTACAGGACCACATAAAATACTTAAAATGTTACCTGGGATGGATTGATGGATGTTTATTACTCTTTCATACAAAAACGACTAAACGGATTTGGCTGAAATTTGGTACACCGGTAATTAATTTATAACCTGGATTAACACATAGGATACTTTTTATTCCGGTGGTACGATCCCGTGGGATAATTACCGATCTCCAAGGCGGGCGAACTCGCAGGCATAGACTAGTTAACTTGTTCAGTTTTTTCAGTTCTCTGACCGTCGAAAATGTTACGAAGTAATTACTTATTAACTTTGAAATAAAAAAAGATCTTTTCATTTTATTTCAGCAATATTCTGTGCCAAAAAAACTGTATTTTTAATGACATGTCAGTCACAGATTGAAACTAACATTATTGAAGCCTGAAAATATTATTTTTAGACAAAAATGATATCTTGGATAGGACTAAAAAAAAAAAAAAGAAATTTATTATTTATTTTTATGAAAACTGGAAATTGTATCTGAGAAATGAGTCTCAGTCGTTTATCCATTAATAGAATAGAATAGAAAAAAAAATATTTCAGACCAGGGTCCATAGGGTTAGTAACAATTTTACTTAACTTCTAGTGTTAGTAGGTTACAGACATATACAATTAAAATTCAGCGTGAAGCCGTATCCACCTCCGCAGCGTCGAGGAATCCCACCGATCTGCAAATACACTGAGAATACTGTTGGTGCTGCCGCGAACACGAGTCATCAGGGATGCACATCTATTTCTAATAATGGCGGCAAAACCATCAATATTATTATCTGCAAACATCCCTGACGCACTACTACGCCACGGCAGCCGCAGCAGTACTCTCAGTGCATTATTATATTGAACGCGTAGGTCGCTGTATGTCCGCTGAGTGAAGTTAATATTGATATTATCTTTCAACAAACAGAATATTTTTTAAATGCCGATACGGTTTGAAATGAATAATTTTCAATTATTTTCCGATCTGTCATTTGCCGGGTTTTTTTTTTCAAGTATACAGTGTGTAAACGGACCCTTCACGAAGCCGTCAACCAAGCATTATGTACGAAAAAAAACTAAGAAACCCTACGCAAAAATTATTGCTGGGAAACCACTTTTTTTGGGGTGAAAAATCACGTTTTACAGTAAAAATCAAAGTAAGGCACTGAAAACATTGTGCTGGTGGCTGCTTTGAATCGTAAACGGGTCATGGAGGTATTTAAAGTAAAGTAGGTTACCTTATAGAATAGTATTAAAAAAAAACTCGTAAAATGTTGGAACTTTGACCTCCAATATCTCCGTAACTGGAGGGTTCCCAGGTATGGTCCAGAACAAAAAAATGATCGCAATGACGAGGAGAATAAGTGCCTATCGGCTTAGTTAAGGGTATTTTTACACCCTTTGTTAGCGACTCAAATCTCCAAAAGTTTCTAATAAAACAATACCCATTGGTAAGACATAAGACTTACTGTAACTACTGTCTACTGCCAATCATAATCTGGACATCATCTTGATAGGTGATGGATGGGTAAAACTACCCATGGACAAATCTTGTTAAACGTAGCTTAACCTTCGATCAACCCGTGCGGCACAAAGCTCAGCCGACAAAACCATCCCAATTCTAACACACAAGACATCTCCCACAACACATTTCATCAATACTATATAAATAGCTACATTCATACCCAGCTATTATGGCTTCCGTAACCATGGCAACGGGGCCGGGAAGATTCTAACAATAAAATATGGATAAGATTATAGTAGGGGATATTATTCATAATATAGGAGGCTTTTTGGGGATGTATGCAGATGTGTGTGTGAAGATAAAGCTACAGGGAAAATATAGGGTTTTCGTGAAAGACTTTGAAGATATACAACATTATTTTTAGTATATGCGAAACCTGAATATAGTTTGTTCAGAATAAGTAACTGAATCGATTCCAATAATTTTTAAACCATGTTATATTTTTTCCCAAAAATATTTAAAAAAGTTAAAAGTTGGATACCGAGTGACTTTGAGTATCTATCGCAATAATTTAGGTACCTAGTGCCAAATTATTATTATCAATGAGCTCAAGACGAAGCTGGAGGCGCGCGCTGCGTGGTGACCGCGTTTTTGTGCGGACAATTAGGTAACAGAACAAGCTTATAACTTTGTGATTTTTCATGATACAGTTTTGTAATTTTGTACATAGATTCTTTACATAAAACTACTAGACACGTGTATCAGGTTTCGCATATACTAAAACTAATGTTATATAAGTAGCAAAGAAACGAAACAAAAAGGAAAGAAATCTATTTTCAATTTGCAAATCTGTTTCAGAGAAATTATTTAGCAATACGATGTTAAGCACTAGGTTTTCTTTATTGATAGATAAGCAAGCGCTACTGTTAGTCCTTAGTTCGATTCCCAGGTCGAGCACATTGTTTTCGGGTTTGCTGATTAGAAATCTCCTAGTAGCAGCTCAAAGTCTGAATTTGCTTGGTGAATGGCAATAGGCTTACCCCTGTTACAAAGATCTTTAACATAATTGGAAAATTGAAATATACCATACAAGGTGTAAATATAAACAGACCATTCACGAAGTCGTCGACTAAGCATTCTGCACATCAAACTAAGTAACTTTACGCAAAAAATTTTGCTAGAAAACGGCTTTTTCTTGTAGTGAAATATCAGGTTTTACGGTATGATTCAATGAACACAATGTTAACATTATGCTGATTCTTGCATTGAATAGTGCAAGGGTCATGGAGATATTTAAAGTAAAGTTACAACATAAAAATCTTGTGACATAGTTGGATCTTTGACCTTCAATATCTCCGTAACTAGAAGGTTCCTAGAAGGTTGAGTACTTACCTCGTAAAATATCAAACCAGTTAGATCAAAAACCGACTTGAAAAACACAAAAAAGTGAAAAATAACTTTAGCTTCAGAAGTCGACGACTTTTGTTTGATTCAACTTTTTTTTGCCACTGACTTCTGAAGCTAAAGTTATTTTTCACTTTTTTGCGTTTTTGAAGGCGGTTTTATTTTTTGGAAAATTGTTTTTTATTTTTCCATTTTTAGTTCAAATATCCTATACAAATATTTGCGCACTACTCCAATGAGACAGCGAGGTTTCGAAGTAAACGAAAATATCATCGATGCATACAATTTTTAGATTTTTGTTGATTTTTCAAAAACCGCTCGATTGATATCAATAACATTTTAACAGAACGGCCTGGGATGTATATCCTTTGAAACAAAAAAAGAATTTTCCAAATCGGTTTAGGCGTTTTCGAGTAATGGATGAACATACATAAAAAAAAAGATTCCGTCGAATTGAGAACCTCTTCCTTTTTGAAGTCGGTTAAAAAAGTCTCAATAATTCACCCCTTAACACCCATAAAAAGTAAACAGTAATAAAACCATCAGCTAATACTTAATTAGGAATAAAGACTTTCTAACTGCCGACTTGCCCCTTATTCCAGACCCATCACTTATTCCGAACATCCCCCGAAGTTTGTGAACGAAAGAAAGAAAGTAAAAGGGTCTAACGAATATAGAGTTTGTGAGTTAGTTTAGCTAAGTTTAGTAAATGTTTAGACGGAACGAGAATGGTAAATAGATAAGTAAGGCGTTAAGAAAACGTGTTTTATAAATGATGTTAAAAGAAATCAATTAATGTATTTTCGAAATTGTTCAGTTAATTAAGTTCCAATCCAATCGTTATTATTTTTTAACGCGATCAATTAAAATAATTCAATCTTATGTATTTATTTTAGTACATGGAGGACTTACAGCTAATAAAAACAAACAACAAAGGAAACCATAGTCACCAGAATGCCAATTACAAATTCTCACGTATAGACTTATAATAAAAAAAATATGGTGTGAGCACAAAAACAGAAAACACACCGCTTTAATCAAAGTAAGAAGAATATAAATACTTGGTTTGCAATTATATGACTCAAATAATAGAGGAAATAGTAAAATAATAAAAACATAATATAAATAGTGACTTTGGTTTTCTTTTTTGTTTTTTTTATTAGCTGTAAGGCTACTTGAAAAATTTGAGGCTTAAGCATCTTAATACATAACATCACGCCTGTAATCCCCGAAGGATAGGATTCAGCAGAGGTGTACCTAATAGTACACCCACATTTCGCTACTTATGTTTAAGTCTCATGTAATAGGGGGCGAGCCTTTTGCCATCAGCTGGACACAAATCCAGATTCCGTGGCTGCTACTGAAAAATTCCCGACTGAAAAATCCCAATATCACTTTGCCCGACCCGGGAAACGAATCCAGGACCTTATGCTCAGCAGTCGCGGTTTCGACCACTAGACCAACGAGGCAGTTAAATAAATTGAAACTGCAACAAACACCAGAAATAAACAAAACAACTTTATCGCCCCCCTGAGCCTAAATAACACAAATCAGTTTACTTTTTAAACAAGAAAAAACACGAAAACTCCTAAAAAGACCTGTTTCGTTAAAAATATATTTAAATAATTCTCTAATCCAATTTCTTGTAGGAAAAGGTTTCGGGAACCCTGAAAAAAAAAACGAGAAACAAAAGGGTTCCGCCGATCGAAATGTGCCAGGTTAATAATGCAATTAGAAGTGCCGCTTGTAAGGTTAGGGTGGGGGCTTAGTGATAAGAGGTAGCGAGGAATGACAAGCGTTAGCGTTTCACTTTTTGGTAGTGGTGGTGTTAAAATGATCTTGAAAATCATTGGGGTTGCTGTATGATATTATGATTGCTTCGAATTAGATTTCATTATTTCATCAACTTGGACGATCACCTGCCGCTCGTATACGAACTGCAGTGGCCAATCTGGAAATCTCTTAACCGATTACGAGCCCAGGTTGACCGCTGAAGATATAATCTGGCCTCTTTGGCCTGGTACCCTCGATCTATCCCAAACAGATTGCCAGTGTGGAGCTCCTCTGCAGGGTATGCCTGCCTACTCAAGATTTAATCGAAACAAATGTTAGAATTGTGCAGATAGTTTCATACACACAGTTTGAGCTCATCGACACGTAAAGACAATATTAGATTTTTAGTGATGCTGCCTACTTTTAAGGGATCTTTGTACTTTATAGACAGCTTTCTGTATTAAAAAATGGGTAAACGTTTCGCGTAAGTATGTATGATTCTTAAAAGTAAAAGGTATCGAAACTAAGTAGTTTCTGCGAATTTGAGTTCGCAAATCGAAGCGGCAAGGACGCCCAACCGCAATCACAAACCACAGCGACACAGTAGTGTCGCTGGTTTCTTTGTAAATTTACAAAAATACTTCCGTAGATGACGACATTGCCGACCGCTGCAATTCAAAATTGTACCTTTATAAAATAAGTGAATGATAATCGAGATATTCTAATCCATAATAGCTTCTGTTTCTATAATGTCCAGTCACTCCATGAAAAAAGTAGTACTTAACAGCTGGTCAGCCTGAAAGCAGACCCCAAATAAACGAGAAAAAGGCTAGGCAGATGATGATTGACAAAAATCTAAGACCGTTGCCAAAATATAGTTACTCTATTTTATCAATCCGCTTCCCGCTCGCACTGCGCCCCCACCCGCCTACTAAAAGCCACTTCTGACCGTGGAAAAGGTAATTATTGACTTTTTCAACTTCCTTTCCTCCCCAGACGCCTGGTGAAAGTAGATAAGACCGGCCTAATTAAAACCCGGAGCTGTACTTCTTTTCAAGACTTTGACGTGCCCAGGGATAAGAAAGGACTAAAAATATCTTTGGTCTTTTGTGGAACGATGTAATGATTAGACAGAGTCTTGACCTCTGAAAATATAGGATTGGAAATTATATAGGGTGGAATCACTTCCACCCTGACCCACAAACGGTTACCACGTATTCAGTACATCATCATTCTGAAACCCCACAAAGAAATTTTTCATCTGTTATTAAAAAAAAAACCGATGTTCCATACGTTTTGATCGTGTTTAAAACTGTCATAATCTGACAGTATTCTTTCGAATTAGTTAGACCACAACTTACGACATATTGTGCAAATTGTTTAAAGTTTTATCTAAGAAACTTGAAAATTCCACACATTGGAATAAAACCCAAATAGGTATATCTCGGAAAGAATTTGTCAAGGACTAACCTAGACCAATTATAAGGAAATGCCAAAGCATTAAAGGTAGATTATAAGGCTCATAAAAATAAAACCCATTGAATCCAGCTTCGTTCTCAAAATCACAAAGACCAATGCTAAAGAAACAGGAATAAAAAATCAGACAAGTGCGAATCGGATTCTCGCTCGAAGGGTTCTCTAACACAAACTATTTAAGTAAACCTTTTTTTAATTATGGAAAATAGAAGTCGTAAAGCGTATTCTGTGTAAGTGAAAGAAAAAGACTAGAGGGTTACTATTTTGACGTAAAGTCATGAAAAAATGTCTGCACAACATTCGAAATCTATATTTGAATTTTATATGTTTTATCTTCGTTTAAGAGAAGACAAAACAATTAAAAACAAACATAAAAAAAAAAACAAAAAAAAAGAAACTATCTTATCCAAAATCCGAGACAAAAAGCAATGTCGGATAAAGTCTCGACGGGGAGCCCAAAAGCCGGACAAATGCAGACGAATCATAAACCTACTTGTAACAAACAGAACGACAGATCAAAATAATACGTAGGAATATTCAGTACGTAGACGAAATTATACGGCTCCATTTTCACCCTTTAATTACAGAACCCTAAATTCCCACAAAGACCAAAGCCCAACTACAGAGAAAGGACCTAAAAAACCTCGTACTCGTACCAAAAGACCAAACGCCAAATAAGGACAATGAAGGCTTGACCCTCACTTAGGTACCTCATTTGGAGCTGTATTTACTCTTCGTCCACTATTTGAAGACCTATTGTGTTGTCTGATTGCGGGCCAGGCTTTGGTCCTGGTAGTTTATTAGACACTTTGGGTCCTTGGTGGAAGTCAATTATTTAGCGAACGATGTATTCTTCTCGTCCACAATTACGTGGGATTTAAAGTGGTGACATTTGGGGGTACTTCTAGGACACATCTGTCTGCGTAAGCCTTCAGGTGTGCTGTTGGCTATACATATTATAATATTGTAATATTGTAACAGGCCGATGTCTGTACATTGAAGATATTGAAAATATATATAAAGGGTTCTTTAGAGCAACAGAAGCCAAAACAAGTTTTTAGAATTTTTAACTGTCTGTCTGTTTGTTTGTACGCGCATCACGCAAAAACTACTGCATGGATTTGAACGCAGTTTTCACCGCTCTACTGCTAGATGCTTAACTTAAAATTTAGGCTACATTAGATATAGTTTTGGACCCGATAGGTGGCGCTGTGCGAAGCAAGGGCGGGTCGCTAGTATTTGTATATTTTTGTTGTTGCGTCTTTATCTAGTGGTTGCAAGTGACAATGCTTACACTGGTTTCGATTTCCGGATCGGGTAAAGTGAATGTGAGGAATTTCAGAATTGTCAGTAGCAGTAACAAGTCTGATTTTGTACAAAACTGGCGAAATCTGGGTGTACTATAAGTACTCGTCTGCTTATACCTCTGGGGAAAACAATCGTGATGTTATATCAGTTACAAGTAGTTAACACGAATCCTTTGCATTCTTGAACACACAACAAGTCAACAACACAACGAATTTACGCTAAATGTATAAAGAATGTGACAGTACTTTTTTGTGGATAAAAAAAAACGAATAATGTTTTTAATTTTCAAAGTGGTCAGATTAAAAACTGATACCATCACGCCTGTAATCCCCGAAGGCTATTGCATTGGTGTCTCTATACAGTACGCCCCGATTTTGCAAGTTATGTTGAAGTCCCATGTTATAGAGAGCCTATTGCCATCAACCGGGCATAATTCCAGCCTCCAGGCTGCTATTGAAAATGCTTGTAAAAATACACAATGGTGTGTCAGTGGTCAACGGAATTTCCAAATTAATAGGAGATTATCCAATTGATTGAAACCGACCCGCACGTAGTTGGGACAAGACTATGGAGATGATTATTGACCAGTTTTAGCTCTTAGTCATTATCTGCCTAGCATTTTCCCAAAGACGTTAGGGTCGGCTTCCAGTCTAAGTGGATGCAGCTGAATACCAGTGACTATCTGTCTGATGTCAGAGTTTTTGGGCCATTGTCTACTTGTAGCGACTGTCAAATATCCACAAATGACAGCCAGGACCAACAGCTTAACGTGCTTTCCGAGGCACGGAGGAAACTCGGTATGTAATGGGTGGTCGCTCATCCGCAGACCAACCTAGGCATTAACCACGAGTTTCAGCTCTTAGTGAACTTTTTAAATATATAATCGTTCTTTAAAAGTGATTCCTAAATAGTTAATTTTTAAGAGTATGTTTGTACAGCACATCAAGCTACCCGAAACTGTAATTTTCCCAATCAACCTTGAACCTAATGCTTTAGTGATAAAATTGAAAATCTATTAAAGAAATTTGACGATTGTAGTAGCGTGTTGTGCTGGCGACTGTACCTACAAAGTTATAAGATTTTTCTGACTGTTGTACCACAAAGTGGGTCCATAAAAAATTAACCTTACAGTTCTGTAACAGAGAGGTTAGATATCTACATTTTGCTTTCACATAACTTTGTAAATATGTAAATTTTCCCTGTATTTTTCAATTGAAAAAAAAAAAATTTAACATTCCCAAACAAATATTAGCTCAAAACAAAAACCCAGCCAATCCTGAATACGTGGCAAAACCGGCACTTTACCACTTCGTTCCTTTTTAATAAAACACGAATACTCTATCAACATTTGGGACAGAACATAGCTAGAGGCTTTTAATAAACAACAGGGCATACATTGACATGGCGCAAAGCGTACCTGGCAGAACTGTGAGCTTCAAATGCGTACGTCCGTGAAACACAAAGGACAAAAAAAAGAATATTGTTTCGTCGAGAGTTTTCGACAAATATTTTTGTTTTAAGTCAGCATTTTTTGTCCGAGTTGTATGCTGGCGAAATTTTAATTGAGTGGTTTTGTGATGGTACTTCTATTGATGATTTTGAGTGTGGATGAGTTTGGGGATAACAGTATAACTGGTAGCTTTGTTCTTATAACGCGTGAAGTTTTGATGGTTGGTAGCAAATCAGTCTCTCACATAAGTGCAGCTGAGATATTTTTTGTACATATTAACCTTAAGTCAGATGAAGAGAGAATAAATGATAAATAATAACAATAATCTTTTGGTCTTAGATCGTATAAGTGTAGGGGTTTTTGACCATTTCCTTGATCATGTTATACATCATTGAGAAAGACCAAGGAAACGATGGGTGAACTGTGTGAAGAATGATAAGGCTAGAAAGGGGACTGGCTATCTTCTTTTTTATTAAGTCACTCTTTTCATTAATTACACATAGATCTAAAATAATAATAAAATATGAACAAGTATCAAAATAGTAAAAGAATTACAGGGCTTCAAAAAATTCGTCCACATCGTTGTCAATAGGAAAAGTGCCCAGAAGGGTGGCAGTGTTGCCACGTTGGATGGCAATGCTGATTCTTTGACCAAGAAATAGGCCAGCCCTCTGGTCACGTGAAGAGTCTACAAGAGGCTTGGCGATATCCCGAAATACTAGTTGGGGGTGCCATGAGACCAAACGGCTCAACAACATAACTACAAATTAAGTTTGCACCGTTTTTCACCATTTTACTGCAGCAACGGATTTAGTCATAAAATAATTCGTCAGGGCATTTTATTCGTTTTCTTTCTTCTTTAACCTTTAGTCTATAATTACATTTTTTCCTTTTATCATTTCAGAATTACATCAGAAGCATTCCGTTAAAGGAAAACTGGATTGTGAATGTTTAATGAGAAATGAAAATTAGCACAGTACATACAGATGGAAAATCAACATTTACCTTAAACAAGTTAGAGAAAATAGATATGGTACCAACCAGTGTATGATGTGAGACTGTGTACAAATTAGTATACCTAAAGATGTCTTCTACTATAAAAGTATCATCATCATTCTCCTGCCCTTATCCCAATTTATTCGAGGTTGGTTATGTAAGTAAGGGTGTCACACCCTTTACACATATTATCTTCCACACAGTCAATCAGATACACTCCCACACAGAGTCTAGATCATCATCATCTGCCTAGCCTTTTCCCAACTACGTTGGTGTGGGCTTCCAGTCTAACTGAAAGCAGCTAAATACAAAATAATTTTACATGGAACGACTGCCTATCTGACCTCCACAACCCATTAGTACTTTCTAATACGAAACCGAATTGTTGTCAGACTTTCGGGCCACTGTCAAAGATCTATATGACAACGGGGACCAACGGCTTAACGTACTTTCCGAGGCACGAAGGAAACTCGGTATGAAGTGAGTGGTCACTCATCCACGGACGAACCTAGGCAAGCGCGGCTTAACCTGAAGATCGACCCGAGTGACTCACACAGATTCTAAATACCAATACCAATAAAAAACTGTGGGCATAGAGGCCCAAAACACTTGATAACAAACTTAAAAACAGCACCTTGGCTCGATTGAACTGTCTCGATTCTCAGCATCGAAAAATACGTACACAACTACAAAATACGGCTCCACAACTATACAGGAAGTTCCAAGATAAAAATCTGTATTGATAGAACCCCAGCAGTAGTATAAGTGCCAACATTTAAGATTGGACCGATATTCCGCGCTTTGTTAGAAACTTGAATACGACAAAAGTTAATAAAGGGTATTTTTAGAATTAAAATACGCAGTTCGTGGTCGAATATTTATGATGTTATAAAGGCTAGTGGATTATGAGAATTGGTTGAAGTTATAGACATTAATGAACTGGGCAGCCGAGAATATTTTTAGGAGTTATTTTTTGCCGTTTTCTTTTCTCTGCGAATTTTTAATGATTTAGGAATTGATTTGGGTCCACTACGAAAGGAAGCCTTAATAGAAGCTATAAAAGAGAGGTAGGTTAAATCATTATATGTTTTGCTTACGTTAGGAGAGAAAAAACACATTGACGCATTTTCGCTTCTTTTTCGTTTTTGTGACTCTTCTTGACTGTCATCATAAATACGTCATGATAGTTTTTACGACAGTTTCAATCAAATAATGATCTGAATCTCCGAATGTCTCTCAATCGTGAAAGCGCAAGAGCTCGTTAAAAAGCATACGACTTTCCTAAAACGGTCCAACAATAAATCACAAAATTTCTATTACAGAAAAGATATTTTAGAATCAGATTTAAAGAAATCTCTTCTTCAAAATTTGCTCAGATGTTTACTCACTCCAAAACACCAGCTACCTAAATTCAAAAAGACTCGAACATATTGTAATTTTTATCAAGAAAAATCAACGGGACTACTAGTCAGGAAGACCGTTTTCATAGAACACCGTGCCAAGTAACCCAAGATATGCATCAATGAAACAAAGATTCTTGGCACAAAACCAAGTAGGATTGTTTAATTTTTAGTCTTACTGTACCCGGATTTGGCTCAGTTTAAGGGGATATCGATTTTTTTGAGTTATATGTTCAGGATGGTCATGCTCGCTTAGCTATGTGGAGCGAGATTGTAATATAGATTAATGGGGATGGTGACAATTCTGGTGGAATTGCTGTCTAGGCTTTATGGGTAGATGATAGTGCTCTTACATCGCAATGTGATAATAGAATTGAATCAACTGCAGACATATGAGAAATAGTTGTATCAATTGAAGGAATGCCAGAGGAGATCCGTGGCAAGCGCTTACAAAGTATTTCGTATTTCTTCAGCGGGACTCAAATGCATTTTTCAGTGCCTTATGTTATTCCAACAGAATTATGCCTTCCCCATCATAATTATCGCTGATAGACAGACTGCTACTTTGTCTAGGTAACAATGCTTCATCATCAGTTAAATCAGTTATATAATATTTCTTAAACTAAAGACACTGACTGGCCTGTTGGTCTAGTGGTCAGTGACTCTGACTGCTATGCCGGAGGTCGTGGGTTCGATTCCCACCCAGGACAAATGTTTGTGTGATGAGCATGATCATTTGTTCTGTGTCTGGGTGTAATTTATCTATATATGTATGTATTTAGAAATATATATGTATGTTTATCAGTTGTCTAGTACTCATAACACAAGCTCTGCTTAGCTTGAGACTAGACGGCGTTGTGTGATAGTCGTGGAATATTATTATTATTATTACTGAAAAAATCTTTGATGGTCAAAGAAATTTTGTACTATCTTAATTGACTCCGTAGCGGTTGATGTTTTTGTTATTAGATTGCGCATCTTCTTCTTCTTTATTAGAATTATCTTCACTATACAATCTCAATTCCTCTCCTACCACTTCTTTATCAACTTATAAACCATCATTAACATCTCCACTTTAAATGTGATCCCCAAAATAAACCATAACGTGCACAGCAATCAAGTTTCCATCCACAACCCCGTCAGTAACTGTCCCGTCATTTTACAAAATTAATCGACATTAATGATTTAATCGTCATCGTCCATGATTTAATGACTATGGTCATCGTCAATAAAAACGCCAGTCATTTCATAATGACTTATGAGCTATGCATTATAATATTTGGAAATGCATAACGGCTAGTGACAATGCAGTGGTCATAAATTAAATTTATTTTTTGTGGCTTTTATTTTATGGGTTTCCAAAGTTTATGGGTTTGGGTTTTTGATCTGTGGTTCTGAAATAGGGATTTCCGAAATTAGTTTCTAAAAGCGGACTTCAAGAAGAAAATTGTTTTTTGTTTTGATTGTTGAGATGAGTTGTTTAACTTTAAGATGTTTTCCCTCTGGCTGTCTAGTTGGAAGTTAATCTTTGTCTATCTAAGACCTTTGGGCTTTTACATTTCTAAAAATAAATGTTTTATTTTGTTATGCTAAAGTACAAATTTAGTTCTATTTCTGATTTTTGAATTATTTACTTTATCCACGCCTGAAAAAGCGTACAAAACCTTATCTACACTTGTCTATCATCACATCATGGACTTGTTAGAAAGAGTCTTGACAAGCGGCATTATAGCTATGCCACTTGTCAAGGCCCTTGCTAACATCAACTCATCGGTATCATGAGTCAGTCCACACATTATGTACATTTCCGTCTTCGTCACCACTGAAAGTTTATTGACACGAAAATCAATAAGGCGCATCTCTTCACAGTTACAAAAACATTTTTTTTGTAAAATGAATCGTCTTAACGTCTTACTTATAAATGCAAAAGTTTGTGAAGATGGATGTTTGTTACTCTTTCACGCAAAAACTACTGATCGGATTTGGATGAAATTTGACAAACAGATAGTTTATAACCTGGATTAGATATACATAGTATACTTTTTATTCTGGATGTACGACCCCGCAGTACAATTACCGAACTATACGCAAGTGAAGCCACGGATATAAACTACTAATAACAAAAATTCTGCTCGAAATAGACAATACTCTTGACATACCTTTGGGAACAAGGCCCTTCGTTAGGCTCGTCCGAAATGACATCAAATTACTTGTACATTGATCGGTCGTTTGACAGAAAAAACTTATTTTCTGATAACTTTTAATTAACTTCAGAAATTTGCAAGATTTGCAGAAGTTTTCGGTCTTCTGTTTGTCTTTGCAATGCCGATCTGTTAATGAGAATAGAAAATTAATGTTAATTCCAGTTAATGAGTCGTTTCTTTGATGATCCTTGTTAATAAAAGTTAATGGAAATGTTACATCGTTTCTGAGAACACATAATTAATTTGTGTTTGGCATTGTAGCAAACAAGATATTGTTGTAATTAACAAGAACTATGATAATACTTCTTGTTAAATATCTCATCTTTTGTACATAAAACTTGATGTAAACAACATTACTTTTAGTATATACGGCACCTAAAACACGTGTCTAGTTTTTTTTATGTAAAGAATCTATGTACAAAATTTCAAAACTGTATCATGAAAAATCACTAATTTATAGGCTTGTTCTGTAAGCTCGTTGTCCGCACAAAAACGTGGTCACCACGCGGCGCTGTCGCGCGCGCCCGCATCCAGCGTCGTCTTGAGCTCATTGATAATAATAATTTAGCAGTAGGTACCTAAATGATTGCGATAGGTACTTAGTGTCGCTCGGTGTCCAACTTGTAACCTTTTTCAAATATTTTTGGGGCAAATAATAACATGGTTTAAAAATTATTGGAATCGATTCAGTTCTTATTCTGAACAAACTTTGTTCAGATTTCGCAAATACTAAAAAGAAAACACTAGTAGACATACTAAAATGTTACAGCGTAAAAAGACCTGTTTACCGATAATTTAGATCTCTTCAAGTTCGAGTGAATCGGTTTCTTCTAGGCAAGCATGCTAGGCCGCATCATCGCTTTACATCAGGCGAGTTGCGGCCAAACGCAAGACTATTTAGGGTTAAAAAATATTTAAAAAATCAGTTGACCAAGGCATTTAAACAAACCCAGCGCATATATCTAATCTGATTATATCCATTCTTGAAAAGAAATTAAGGGTCCACTTCCACCACAAATTAAATAAATGAACTATTTATTGCATATTTCCAAATATACCAATCTTTTAAAAAAACGAGATAGAATTCTGTATTAAAGTCAAACTTGCGCGGCTTCGTCCGCGTGGAGTTCGGTAATTGTCCAACAGGATCGTATGACTGGGATAAAAAAGTATCCTATGTGTAAACTCAGGTCATAAACTATCTGTGTGCCAAATTTCGTTAAAATCCATTGAATAGTTATTGCGTGAAAGAGTAACATCCATCCATCCTGGGCCAGGGCTGCGGCACTGTTCGAAAGAGATACCGCGGCCCTGGAACACAAAGGGCAAAGAAGGAACATGGATGGGTTTTAGTCAGTACAAGTATGACACTCCCTTCCGCTCCGCCCAGAACGGGGGGGGGGGGGGGGGGGGGGGGCCATTTGATGATTTCACATCCTAAAAAAAAAAAAAACCGTCCTCATAAACTTTCGCATTCATAATAGTAGTAAGAAAAACACATTGTATGATCAGTAGTGCAAACGGGGACCAAAGTTTAATTTCACTTCTAATTCAACAACTATTCTGCAATCATCTTGACCAGCTGCACTGCGGACTTAGCCTCGCCTCACTCAATCGACATGGGAGGTATTGAGAAAATTCTCAGGATTTCGTACCGTTGGTAATTGCGAATGAATTGCTAGCCGCCCCTGTGGTTCCTTGTGAAGACTGCGTTTATTTTTTTTATATATCTTCATCGTTAGGAGTTGTATGTTCATATAGTAATTGATGTTTATGTATCAACGAAATATTTTCTATTGAAGTATGTTCTAATGTATGACATCAGAAATCGAAATAAATAACATGTGGATAATACATAACATAACGCCTGTAATCCCCAAAGAGTTAGGCAGAGGTGTACCTAATAGTACCTATACCCATATTTCGGCAGTTATGTTTTAAGTATCGCCGATTGCCATCAACTGGGCCCAAATCCAGACTCCGTGGCTGCTACTAAGATATTTCTGATGGAAAAACCCAGACTTTCCCTGACGTGGGAATCGAACCCAGGATCTCATGCTGAGCAGTCACGCTTGTGACTACTCGATCAATGACCGATGTGGATAATACCTCCCACTAATTTATTTTAGAACTTAAAAATCATTCCGGGATTTGGAGGGAGGTATTATCCACATATTACTTGCATTCTTGAAGGTTAGTCAAATAATAAGCCAGACCTATTCCGATCTCTGGTCCTAATACAAACACAAACTCACACCAAGTTTCTCCCATGAAATTCTCCCCTCCTAAGATCATTACATGGGAAGAAGCCAGAAACAATTTATATTTGCTTACATCTGTAATAATGTGTTGGAGAAACAATGCTCAGTCACGAGCATCAATATGTATACACTTTAATAAATTTAAAAGCAATTTTCGCGAGAAATAACGATTGTAACTTGGAGATAGGGACTTTTCCAGAAAAATATGAGTTCCAAAATACTATGTTCATAACAACATGAAATTTTAATCAGAACAGTAGGAGAAAAACACTTTTAAAAGTTGTTAAGTGTTTACATATTGGTACTGTTCTGCGAATACCATGTCTCTATGTTTAAACAAACTAAACCTAACTATGAGCCATTTTAATCAAATTTTCAGTCAACATCATCTTCCTGCTTGTCCCATGTTACTTGGGGTCGGCGCAACACGTTTTTTTTCTACCATTCTCGCCTGTCAACCCGTCACGCTATCATTTAGGTACTCCTTTTTTCTTCATATCATTCCTCAAACAAACCATCCATCTTTTCATTGGTCTTGCTCTCCTTCCAATAACTATTGAAATAAATTAACCAGAAAATAACAAACAATCTGTTAAAAAGTTTGTCTAAACCGGACCTAAGTTAGAGAAATCTTTATCCAAGTGTGTCCATCCCCCAATATGAGAGCTAAGCTCCAAAAATCGCGATCAAAAAGTTCACGACAAGAATTTTCATTTCCATCTTTAAGTTATGATATTAACAAATCATATATATTTTGTGCCTATCCGCTGGTCGTCCGTATTTGTTGGCGGTTCTCCAAAACTGCCCCATAACGAACGCATACTGACTGCATTTGCCTGTGGTGTAATTTAAAAGCGGAATGTTGTATTTTAGTGTTGTATAATGTAAAATAAATCATTTTTGTGAATGTATAATTTTGTAAGTTTTCGGACAAAAGGTTTGTTTGTATTGTTGTGTTATTAGGTCAGTGGTTTTGGCCTTATTTTTGCTTGAGATTCTAGATTATTATTTTTTAGGACAAATGTAAATAAAAGCTTGCCCGCAGAATTTAAAATAACTTTCCTACTGTTGTTTGCGTTTTCATTTCTTTTTAAGGTGTTATTTTTACAAAGAAACCTGAATATGGGTATTTCTGGTTAAAAATAAAAGCACGCTGGAATGTCGTTACTAGAAAGTTCTCTAAATTAAATCTTTTCTTTTAGACTAACTATTGGCTTACGGTTTTGTCCTGTACGTCAAAGGTCTTTTTTTCTACCCTACTCAACCTTGAAGACCAATCTAGCCAATAAGGCTAAACACTATAGGCTGTATGTTCCCACTGCTGGGGCACCCGCCTCCTCTCTATGAGAGGGAGTGGAGACTGTAATCCCACAAGCAAACCCATTGCTGGTGGATGTGACATGTCTTCAAAGTTTTGGTCAGTTCCACGCTTCATCATTCATTCTCCTGTCCTTATCCTAATTTATTTGTGGTCGGTGCAGCATGTCTTCTTCTTCCATGCTTCTCCATTTCTCGTCATTTCATCAGACACCTCCTTTCTTGGCATATCATCCTCCACACAGTCCATCCATCGTTTCTTTGGTCTTCCGCTACTCTTATACCCAACCACATCCACTATCATACTCAAAACTTTCCTCACGAGATTCAGGTCAGTTCCATGCTTATGGCCCTAAAAAATATTTACGAAAATCGCGATTTTCTTATCTCATACACCATCGTGAGTTGACCTACGTCAAGTAATTTATATACTGTGGCGCGCCCGTCTGAGGCAGACGTTATTCCCAAATAATTGGACGATCACACATAAGACACATGTCGTTTATTATATTTGTTGCGGGGAAATTGATTATTTTTTTGTGGACTGACTAAGATTTTATTATATTACTAATAGGTTTTTTGTTTTCCAATAGTGAAATAGGAATGATAAATTTAAAAACAATGCAAGGGTTAACTATAGATATACCTTTGCCTAACCTTTTGGACATTACAGTCGTGATGTTGGTGACCCACACTTCGACAGTTATATTAAAGTCCAACGTAAAAAGGACCGAGCCTATTGTCATCAACCAGGAATTAATACAGACTCCGAATTTCGGATTTAAATCTAAACTTTAATTTGAACAACCCAGGGTTTAAAAAACCACGATCATAGTCAAGAGCACAGATGCCTAGACAAAGTAACATTTTATACATGGTGTAAGCAGACCCTTCACAAAGCCGTCAACCAAGAACACACAACAAACTCACATCAAACTAAGTAACCCTACACAAAAATAATTTAGTAATGAGATTTGAGAATCAAACCCAGGACGAGCTCAGCAGTACCTGTAGTGCTTGCGATCACTAGACCAACGAGGCTGTCGAAAGTAAAAAAGCCACGTATAGAAACAGCTGACAATGCAAGCTTAGGCAAGAGGTATAGTAGCAGAAGTCGCACTATAAACTGCACGAGAAGACACCGGGACATACTTTTAGCCATTAAAATTCACACTCACAGCACAAAGTGAACCATTCATAAACCAATAAAAAAAAAGTATAAAATTGAATGACAAAAATATTTCAAAAGTCTCCCCAGTAATTAAAAATGCTGGCATTAAGCAATCAAGAACAATAGGGGGTATAAAGGGGAGGAATAAAGGCCCTCTCACACAAGCAATTAGGGGACGCGTGCCAAATGTCACATTGAATGGTAGATGGCTTTATTTTATAGGAGACAGCGAGTCTGGATTACCCCTTAGAGTTGAGTGAGGTTTTAAATACCATTTTTGGTAATCAATGGTTGTAGTTTGTCCATTGCTGGTTTTGATAAAGTATAGCCGGTCACTTTCTTTCTGGCGGCGCAATAAATATTGTTCAGAGGACGTTTAGTTTTAGGGACTGGTCCACGCAAGAATCACACTATTTTAGAACATTAAAACAAGACATGAAAATTACCTAGAAAGTATGACCAACTTACCTAGCAAGTATGACCAACTTATCTAGCAAGTATGACCAACTTACCTAGCAAGTATGACCAACTTACCTAGCAAGTATGACCAACTTACCTAGCAAGTATGACCAACTTACCTAGCAAGTATGACCAACTTACCTAGCAAGTATTACCAATTTACCTAGCAAGTATGACCAACTTACCTAGCAAGTATGACCAACTTATCTAGCAAGTATGACCAACTTACCTAGCAAGTATGACCAACTTACCTAGCAAGTATGACCAACTTACCTAGCAAGTATGACCAACATACCAAGCAAGTATGACCAACTTACCTGGCAAGTATGACCAACTTACCTAGCAAGTATGACCAACTTACCTAGCAAGTATGACCAACTTACCTAGCAAGTATGACCAACTTACCTAGCAAGTATGACCAACTTACCTAGCAAGTATGACCAACTTACCTAGCAAGTATGACCAACTTACCTAGCAAGTATGACCAACTTACCTAGCAAGTATGACCAACTTACCTAGCACAAGTATGACCAACTTACCTAGCAAGTATGACCAACTTACCTAGCAAGTATGACCAACTTACCTAGCAAGTATGACCAACTTACCTAGCAAGTATGACCAACTTATCAAGCAAGTATGACCAACTTACCAAGCAAGTATGACCAATTTCAAAAGTGTTAGTAGTTAGTGTACTACCGATATTCAGCTGCATCTGGTTAGACTGGAAGCCGACCTCAATATAGTAGGCAAATGATGACTCTTAATGGTTAGTGTCGCTTAAATGAATTTTAATTAAATTGAAATGAAGTTTTAAAGACCCTTTGCCATATTTAATAAGGACCTCTGTTGCATCATTTCACGCTTCTGGACCTGGTGGTGGGGGCTGTGCGTTGCCAGTTTCAATGACCTTACTACATTCAATCCGTTTTTATCAACAGAATCAGGCAAAGAGCCTTAAGACTTAATTATTCATCATCATTCTTCTGCCCTTATCCCAATTCATTTAGGGACGGCACAGCATGTCTTCTTCTTTCATACTGTTCTATTTCATCAGTCACCTCCGTTCTAGCCATATCACCACACACAGTCCATCCATCGTTTCTTTGGTCTTCCTCTACTCTTATAGCCATCCACATTCATACTCAAAGACTTAATTATTAGGCTTCCAAAATCTGGACCAGGCTAAAACCACTTTGTAAAAACCTAACTTTTTCCCAATTATCACAATAAGCAGTTCTCTTAACCCAAAGAACCACCCTCTCATTAGAAAACACACAAAGCCTTCATTCAATCAATGTTCAAAAGAATTTCCATTAATTAATTGATTTAATTAACATTAAAACAACACCACTTGAAACTTGGGCCATATGTGCTTTCACGTTTACCAACTTAACTTTACACTTCACACAACCTTTATTACTTGTAGTATAAGGTTGGTTTTGGTTTGGCACCGATCGCAAGTTTGTATATCATTTGTTTTGCAAGGCAATAGGATTCAATATAGCACCATATGGTCTGTGATGACGATTTCATTGGCGGAATCAAATCCAACACTTGCAGCAATTAGGGTTAAACATTAATGTTGAATTGAAGTGTTTGTTTTATTGAAGGGGTCGGTGAGGTGAGGTTTAAACGCCCTGCATTAAACGTCTTTTAGAAGTTGGTACTATTAATCTTTCTTGTTGGTCTAGTGGTAGCATGCGCGATTGTTGAGCTTGAGGTCCTGGATTCGATTTTCAGTTCGGGCGAAGTGTTATTGGGATTTCCATCTGGAATTTGTAAGGGAGTCTGGATTTCTTTCCGGTTGATGTCAATAGGCTCGTCCCCTATTACATGGGACAAACATAATGGGCGAAATGTTCGTGTGCTATAGGTAGACCTCTGTCTAACCCTTCGGGGTTTACAGGCATGATGTTATGATATGTTATTTTTACAATTATTATGTAGGTGACAATTCAATCCTGAGAACCCTATCAGCGAAAACGATGATAGAAAAGTGAAAAATGTATGGGACTGACATAAGCTGTCGAAAACCTTACGTTACAGTATGACCAATTTAAGTATGTCTTTGTCCAATCTATGGTAACATATTATTTATATGTCTGTAATTACAATTATTCCTATATCTATTTTACAAAAAACTCATGTCCACAAAAACCAATAAAGGACACAGATTAACAAGCAACAATAAAATGGCAACACTAGTACATTAAGTTCAAAACTCTTTGACACACTCGTCTTTGACGAAAAATACTCCTTTATTTCTCTCCCAGTCACAGATCATAAAAACTCCACGATTTTTCATTCCGAGAATGTTGCCAGTGTAAAAAACTACTGCACGGCGATTTTTTCGCCGAAAGTCATCCTCATGTATAATATCCCTTTGTCTATACAAGCCCCACGGGGTTGTCAGTTCTTTTTCAATTTCTTCAGCAGACTGTTTCGATCACAATTTGTGTTGACGACTACAGAATTCCCAGTGGGTCGACAGGGATGGGAAATGTATCTAAAATCCCAGGGTTGCGGGGTATTCGCCCGGGATTTCTGATTGATGCAATCGAATTTATCGAGATTTCGGAATTATTGATGGAAAGTTAAAAATGAGTTTTCGTTATTAATTTTCGATTGAACCGTTGATGTTTAATACTGCAATGTTTTTGAAATTGGAAATCAGAAAGTCAGTCAGCTTGAAATTAAAAAAGTTTAAGCGTAAAGTCGTTCTGATTTCCATTTCGTGTGTATTTTTGAATTTCTACGGACAATACTAATTAGTTTTAGTTTAATAACTTTACTTAAGTAAGAGCTTCGTTTCTCAGTTCTTAATATTTAACTTTGATATCTAAACAATAGTTTTATCCTTCTGATATTAGTTAGAAAACAACTGTTTATTAAAATTTTATGCTTTACATTACAAGCATACCGTATGTGGCAGAATTTCATTATTTGATATTTGACTACACCAACAAATATTACATAGTTTACGTGAAATGCACGCTTTGGAGGTGGGGCGGCAGATACTAGCCTGACAAACACTACAAATACTACATAATCATGAATAATAAACATCGTGTGAAGGACGCAAGATATCCCGTAAAAATCCCGGGAATTATTCAAAATAACAACAACACTAGTACTCCAGATTTCAGCTCTTTGGCTGTACCAACGAGCTTTCGGATAAATTGATATGTTTCGGATACATTTTGTTTATTTTCGACTGATATTCGAATAAAAATTCATGTATCCGTTTTTGTAGAAGATTTTTCGAACATGATTTACTGATTGGCGGTTACAGCAACCTTTTATCAGTGATATTCGTAGTGATTTTTTAAAGTAGAAGAGAGTGTGTGAGTGTGTTGATTACGATTACTGCAAGAACTAAATTACATATGAAAAGACTGGTCATTAATGAATGATAGTGTAATGTTATTGTTTAAGCATGTAAGAACGCTAAGCTAAATATGTCCCATGGAATAGGGGACCAGCCTATTGCCATCTACCTGGCACAAATCCAGAACCCCAGAATGCCACTGAGAAATTCCTAATGGGAAAAAACCAATAACACTTTGCCTGACCTGGGAATCGAACCCAAGACCTCAAGCTCAGCAGTCGCGCTTGCGACCACTAGACCAATATCACTTAAATTATATAACATTCCAGTCCTTATTTGACCTTTGGACTAATATCTATTACCTAAGAAGCAGAAAATTCGAAAATACCAAATAAAAGGCAATTTTCTACCCGATCAACACTAAAACTACCCTTAAAATTCCAATTAATATCGAAATCAAATTGCTAGGCGTACCACCGTGAGCCGAATAAAATTTATTCGACCAATAAATTACTAAGATAACAATGCTCTGTGTTTGTTTAATTTTATTCGAAATTATTCCGAATAATTTAGACTCGAAAGGTTTTGTAACATCATGTATATGGTGGAATTAATTGACTGACAAATTGAGGACTATTTATGTCGAATTGTAGATAAATCGTAGTTCTGTTTGAATAAATGTAGTTTTAATTTTAATAGTTCCTCTTAATAGTTCCTCTTAATGAGGTTATCTTATTGATATTTTAATGTAGCTAAGCTATATTATGTTTACTTTAGAAGCGTAAGGTACTATTGCTTGGTTAATTTTAATGATACTCGTAGCTCTCTTTAAGAATGACTAATTGTTGCTCACGACTTCGTTTGCGTGGAAATTTGGATGAATATGAGTGAGAAAAAATAACCCTATATGCTATTCTAGCCTATAATCTTCATCAAGATCCGTTCAACCGTTTTGGCGTGATTGTGTAGCAAACATCCATCCATCCATACTTTCGCATTTATAATATTAATTAAGATTAATTAACAAGAAAAGAATAGACATAGAAACTTCAACTTTTATGTAGTCTTATCAACCGTTACTGTAGCAAATACACCTTATTTCATAGTACAGAAGGTCTATTGTAACACCTTCAAATCGCAAAATTGCCTGCAGTATGTTCAACGACCTGGATAGGTTCTGTCAGAACTGGAAGGAGGACGCGCTGGTTCGCGAGAAGTGGAATGAGTGGAAGAAGGCCTCTGCCCAGGAGCAGGCTAGATTTTTTTTTTAAATTTATCAAAAAACAAATATTTTCTAAAAAAGCTACGACTAGTAATTAAAACGATTCCTTACAATATTTTTTTTTCAATGGCCATGTATGTCCCATTGCTGGGCAAAGGCCTCCCCCATACCATCCAAGTACTCTTCTACTGTGCCCCTCGAACCAGCCTTCGTGATGCGCGAACGAATGCTAGTTTGTAATTAGGACTGAGTAATAAGGAGTAAGGCACATTTCCCAATTGCCCTCATCAAATTAGGACACTAGGTCAGCAGAACAATAAGCCAGTCCCGTATTGTATGGAGTTTCCAGGGTAAAATATAAATGAGATAATAGTCTTCTACCCTACACCTCTACCCACCCTATAGCGAAGATAAAATTGAAACCAGATGGGACAATTAGACGATCAGTTTTCAAATGAACGACTTTACCTGATTTTAACCATTCAATCGATTATCTTTTACCCTTTTTTTTTTTTTTTTTTTTTTTTTTTTTAGGGTAAGATAAAAGATATATTTTCAACCTCCAAAATACACCTTAAAAATCTTACTTATCCTTCAAAAGAACAGCCCGATATTTATCTCGGAAAACAAGTAAAATTTTCCTTGAAATTACAACAAGAAGTTACCTTGGAGAAAATTTATTTGTACCACAGTACCGTTTGATTATAATTACTAGGGAGGAAATGTTTCTCATGCTACCATTGTTTCAAGTCGTTCGGCAAAATAATTACAGAAATCCCACGGAGATTAGTCGGGAAAATTGACGTGAAGGAATTTTGATTATGATGAACTTAGAAGAAGTAGTAATTTTTTTTAGGCATCTGTGTTTGCTAGGAGTGAGACTTTTGAAGTATCTTTTCTCTGGTCAAGGGTAAAAGATAAAAAATAATTACGTTTCACCATCGCTGCCCATGACAAAAGCCTAATATTCCTTTATTAACTACGCTTGGTAGAAAAAGGATTTTTTATGTACGTTTTTCGTTTTTTCTTTTACCCTGCCTCTCTAATTGGCCTCTTTTTCTATAAATTAAATCAGATTCGTAACAACGAGTTTTGGGCGGTTAACGTTTTTACGTAGGATGGTTTTCATGTTGTAAAAGGGTAATAAAGGCTAAGTTTTTTTGCTTAATTTTTATCCTTCAAATAATTCGAAATTCTTTGCCCAAAATAAAATTAACCATTGTGTTCTGAAAAAATATCTGTTTACTCTTAATAGCATTAGAGTTTTAAAGGTCAGTACTAAAAGGAAATCTAAAAAAGTATTTTTATTTTTACCCTTATAATTATAACATAAAAATTAATATTATAACCTCATTTATCAAATTATACTAAACCTACTACTTAATCCTGAGTCCAGGATGATAACTTAAAGCCTAGTAACATTTTGCTCAACCTGAGAATCGAACCTAAGCCACTAAATTCATCAATCGCGTTAAAATTTGACACAATTTTACCTACTAATAAAGATAAAAGAAACAAACGTTTTTAACGTGGTCAATCCGAATCCGAATAATATAGTAGCGCAACTATTCAACATTATTTCCTAAAAAGATAACTGGCATACAAAGATACGTTATTTCCAAAGGATAGGGTTCTATCTAAGGGACCCTTCCCTTGAGGAAAACTGTTGACTAAAGAAAGAAAGTAATAAATTGGTTTGAGTGGAAAAAGAAAATTATATAATTTATGATATTATTGTGAGAGCTCATGGCTAATAACATTTATTGAGTCTATAAATCTATTGAGTTATTTTGGGTGATTCTCAAACGTAGGACGATTTTAAGTTGCTGAAGGGTAAGTTCTTAAATTCGACTCTAATTCAGTTGACGTTAAGTCTCATGTTGTCTGTCACATTTTTGGTTACCTACGAGGCTATGACATACATAATCTTTTTTTTTTTAATGGAGAAACACTGTCTCCTAAGTCAGGTTAGGTAGTTTGGGAGCCAGGGGATCTATCTGTGGGACATAATCTGTATATTATATCTTAAGATGTCTCTAAAAATGTTGTCACTGTATTGAAATAAAGAATTTTATTATTATTATTACCTGTAATACAGGTTTTTTTCTAAAAACCTACTTCAGGCACCAGCTCTTACAATGTGAATTTATATAGTTCAAAACTATTAAGTATTACAAAACCATTGTGAGAGAAAAACAATTAAAAAAATATAATTACTTTGTGGCTATTGACGAGCTTTGGTGTCAACAATAAAGAGATAGATTTCGTATATTTTCCCCTATCTTCGACATAATTATGAAATCCATTGATGAATGAATTTCAGTCGTATTTGACAGTAAAATGGTTGATATTTCATCCCATATAAGATTTTAAACTTTCATGACAGACATGACATCACAACATACACACACATGACTCATGACTCATGACATCACACAACACACATCTCATGACTCATGACACACCCCCCCCCCCTCTCTTGACTCTTCTCTCTTCATGACTTTTTGACTATCTTTTTTCTTTCATCTTTTATATCTGTTTTAATATCGGGAACTCGACAAAAATAGTAAACATGGTAAATATCCCGTTTCCTGTCTAAGTAATAATTTCATCCCATGTTTTACAGAAAATAAAGTTCATTTTAGTTATTTATGACATTACTAATTAGGGCTTCCAAGTATTAAGGAATTAGCCAGAAATTTTCTACACCCCCAAAACATTTCTTTGCAATATTTCTGTAATCATTTATAAGCCGTACCCTTCATTGTTTTTAATTCCACTGTATGATGTTTTGTCGTCTGTTTTCAAGCTTTATTATCCAACGGGAGTGAGCATTGAGCTGAGAATGATAGCGCGATATTTGTTAAACTGATGTACTACGTTATTTGACCACGGCAGTGAACCAATGGATTCTTCTAGCTGCCAATTTGGATCAGCAGAAGACAGCGAATCGTAGTGAGCTAAGCGTGAAGAAAATGTACTTATGAACGACGATGGAACACCTAGTGGGGGCTCTATCAGACAAAAAAGCATCGCAGTCCACTGTACAGACATAGTAGTATAGTCTACCACAACAGCCTGTTCTTCAACTTCCGCGTCCAATCTACCCCAGCCAACATTTTATTGCCGTCGGTCCACCTACCTAGGGTAGACGTACGCTTCGCTAGTTTGGCTGGCGACAGTCATTTAGTCCAACAAAACCCAAATTGCCGAAAAAAATAAAAATTCTAACAATACTTTCTCCAACACATCAGCGAAAAAAAACGGCTATCTACAACGCTCTATATCTCTGCCGACCCACAAACTACACTAGCTACATACCCCTTTGTCAGGTCCTAAGTGAATCAATTTATCACCAGTGATAAAACGCCCCGAGATATGATGCTAACATTTATAAACAGATGTGAAAAACTAGATTTATAATACGTCTTTTGCAACAACGTGGCAGAATTGTATGAAAAAGTATCGTGTTTCGCGGGAGTGTTAGGTCAACATCTATAGACGCTACTAAGCACGTGCTTTCAGTTGATTATGATGATGCTGTCTACACACAGACTGCACAGCGACTACATTCGATGACTGATAACAGCATGGTTCAAAACCAGTACGGTAAATCAATCATCATCTGCCTAGCATTTGTGTTGCACTGTGCTGCGGTCGGCTTCGAGTCTAACTGGCAGTAAGACAAATGATATCCTAGGTATAACAGTACTTCAATACTTAAAAGCATGAAGCTTCTAAATTAAAGAAATTTTAATGATACAATATATTTTTTCTCGAAATCACATGTTCTTAGAACGACTGAAAACGATTCGCAACACAAATAATAAATAACAAAGAAAACCTATACCTATATTTTTGACAATGAAATATAGTTCCAAATATTAACTAAATATTTTTTTAAATAAAGCTTTCTTTAGTTATATTTCTTCTGTAAAATATTAGGTACTGAAAATATAATAATAACCTATAAAATCGTGACCTTTTAAATCAAGAATGTCCTCGAAAAAATATTCGACAGGTATTTTAAGTTGAGTCTCGATCTTTTGAGTTATCTTTTGTCGCAACCGAGTGTAGGGTAAAAGATGAGATTATTGTTACGCCTCGTTCACGACCTCGGGCCATACGACTAGAGTCATGCAACACGCGCATAAATCACTTGTTTGCTTCACGTGAGTTCTCGTGAACTATTGTCTCGTGGCATTTCTAAGCAATATTATTTCAATTGTTTTTACCCTAGCCGTTGTCATAATAAGCTGAGCGCGTATTTTGTGGCCAATCAGTTAGGTTGTGTGAGCAAAGTAACACTTGGCAGGCTTGTTTATCAACTCCATGTCTAAACACAAAATAAATGTGATTCTAGAAAATTCCATCGGTTTGGAATTTTCTACTAATCAATAATGTTCCAAGAACTGTTGATAAGAGACCTAATAAGTTGATATTCAAATAATTTTTCCTATATATCAAATGAGATATCTAAATTTAGATACCTTGACTTGTTGTATGCCTCATAATTATGAGCCTTTTCTAGACTAAAAAAACTAGTAAAAAAGGAGACTCGCGGTTCAATAATAACAGCCGCACGGGCCGATCTTCAAGGGTAAGCAATACTTGCCGAGGTTGGTCCGTGGATGGGTGACCAGCCAATAAAAACCGAATTTCCTCCTTGCCTTGGAAAGCACGTTAAGCCGTTGGTCCCGGCTGTTATTTGTAGATCTTTGACAATCGTTACAGGTAATCGGAAAATTTCGAAAGTCTGACAATCAGTTCAAATAGGCAATCGCTCCATGTAAAATACTGCTATTAAGCTGGACCCTTTTAGACTGGAAGACCCCAACATCATCGTCATCATTCTCTTGCCCTTGTTCCAATTCATTTGAGGTCGGCGCAGCATGTCTTCGTCTCCCATACTTCTCTATTACTCGTCATCTCATCAGACACCTCCTTTCGTGCCAGTTAAGTTCCATGTCTGTGGGCGAGCTTACTGCCATCCAATCCATACTCCGTGGCTGCTTCTGAGTAATTCCTGATGAAATAACCCAATAACACATTGCCCGACCCGGGAATCGAACCCAGGACCTCATGCTCAGCAGTTGCGCTTGCAACTAGACCAACGAAGCAGTCTAACTCGGACTCGGGGAGTTTTAACCCTTAAATTAATTCAGAAATCATCCGAACATGACCCCTTTCGATCACCACAAACAAACCGCAAAGCTAACTGCACAATTTAACCAGAAAACGCGAAGATAACTCGTCTCGCAGTTAAATTCTCTACTCTTGAGTTAATTCAAGTTTGCTAGATAAATTCCTGGAACTTTTGGAATATATCGCCGCCTTCAATCGGTTCGAAGTGAAGTTAATTTGGTTTGGGTGGGGTGGCCATGTGTGTTGGTGTTGATGAGACTGTCTTTGGAGTTTCTTGCGCATTTTTCTACATAGAAACGAACCAATCTAAACCATGCGCCTATCTTCTGAAATTTCATAAATGCAGTCCATGTAGGTTTACATAAACAAAATCAATTTGTGAATTGTATTTTTTATTAGTCTATGTGAAGTTTGAAAATACCTACGAGTTTAGGGCGAAGGATTATCATATGAAGCATCATTTCACATAAATATGCGCGTTTTCGAATTTTGAAAAAATAATGTAATGTAATTGCTCACAGATTAGAAAATTTCTTTATTTTGACCCCAGCAATCAGGGATTATTAAGTTAAAACTAACGTAATGATAACGGTATATGAAATGTAAAGAAAACATTAGTGAAACAGTTCTCAGTATCCAATGGAATGGAGTAACAGATATCGGAGAGGCAAACTGGGTTTTTTCCTTCAGAATCAGCCAATGAAAAGTAATTCCCATGACGGTATAGTAAAATTAATGTTTGGTGAATAAAACTTACATTTAATTGATTTAATTCAACAAAATTGATCCTAATTGATAGAGCTGTGTAGTAATTCTGATGTCTCTTAAATTATCCATCCCAGGACTGTCCCAAAATCATCCAAACCCAGACCCACCCTACAAGCCAAACTTTATATCAGAAGGCGTACGATTCAAACGTTTTGCAAAACCTTCCAAGTTGAATGGCGATCGGGCCGCCATCGCCATTAATTAATTGGGCTAACTTCTAAAATAGGCTAGTTTTTGGGACGATGCTTATCAGCGCTCAATTTGAGTGGTTTAACTTGCCTGTTCTGAAGATTCGGGTTGGTTAGCAGTGGTGTAACTTGTTGAAATTGTGGTTGGGTTCAATGTGATCGTAGATGTTGATAAAACTCTGGTTTTGTAAGCAATCGTAGCAGATGGGGTTCTGTAGTTTCCGTCTACCCCCGTAGGAAAAAAGCATGAATATTTTACGTGGAAAAACAGCATTATAGCTTACTAGCTTAAGCCCGCGGCGTCGCCCGCGTGTAGTTCGGTAATTTTCCCACTGGATCAAACTACCTATCCTATGTGTTAATCCAGGTTATAAATTATCTGTGTACCAAATTTCATTCAAATCCAATCAGTAGTTTTTCGGTGAAAGAGTAACAAACAAACATCCATCCTAACAAACTTTCGCATTTATAATATTAGTAAGATGTCTGGTTTGATCAAGTACTAAAGCCTCTGCCTAACCCTTCAACGATTACAGTTGATGTGATGTTATGTTATGTTATGGATATCAGTCTAAAAACTAAGAATTAAATCTGCAAAGCCAAACCTCATTATCCCTACCATCTTAACCCAATTTCCAAAATGAAAATAAAATCGCCCCCAAAAAGCCTCTTAACCACATAAGTGGGTATTTCAAAACATTTTAGATTCGCATCAGATACCCGCACATACATCGGTGGGTCCTGCCGACCTCCCTAATATATTCACCGTTCCGTTCTTATAAATCACCCGGCTTCCCGACCAAATAATGGGTGGCTTTCTGATTTTATATGTCTGTGGTGTATTGAGGTGGGTCGAAAAAAACCGTCTTAAAATTTAGGTGTAATACCCATTATACAACATTATTTTTAGTATATGCGAAACCTGAATATAGTTTGTTCAGAATAAGTAACTGAATCGATTCCAATAATTTTTAAACCATGTTATATTTTTCCCCAAAAATATTTAAAAAAGTTAAAAGTTGGACACCGAGTGACTTTAAGTACCTATCGCAATAATTTAGGTACCTACTGCCAAATTATTATTAACAATGAGCTCAAGACGACGCTGGAGGCGCGCTGCGTAGTGACCACGATTTTGTGCGGACAACTAGGTAACAGAACAAGCTTATAACTTTGTGATTTTTCATGATACAGTTTTGAAGTTTTGTAAATAGATTCTAATACTAGACACGTGTATCAGGTTTCGCATATACTAAAACTAATGTTGTATACCGAGTTTCCTCCGTGCCTCGGAAAGCACGTTAAGCCGTTGGTCGCGGCTGTCATTTGTAGATCTTTGAGACTCGTTATAGTTAGTCAGTGTCTCAAAAGTCTGACAACCAGTCTTACAGTATCGTATTACGCAGTACTAACTAGGTTGTGGAGGTCAGATAGGCAGTCGCTCCTTGTAAAATACTGGTATTCAGCTGCATCCGGTTAGACTGGAAGTCGACCCCAACAAAGGCTAGGCTGATGATGAAGTACGATAAGAACTAAAGAGCAACCTTCTAGAGAAACTAGGCTATAGTGCTACACGGATATTTTTACTCTTGAATGACATTGATTCGGACGCTGTTGGTAATTATTTGTGAAATTATTTTGTGCCTATTTGTAAAAAAAAAAAAACAAGATAGCGTCATAAATTAAAAAAGCGATTTTTGCATATGTACTAAGTTCTCTTAACTCATTATACCTGAGGCGAGCCTATTGCCATCAATTAAACAACACTGTTTGTCCTTAGAATCGAACCCAAGATGGCATGAACAGCAATAGTGCTTGTGACAACTAGCTAGACAAGGCAAGGAGTCTTATAGTAATTAAAATAACATTTTGCAACAACTACATGATTTCGTCAGCACTATTTTTGGATCAAACTGTCTACTTCATTATATTTTAAGATAGGATACAAACCTATATCGTTCAATAAAAAATGTTATACGAAACGACATCTTTTTTTAGCAAATAAATTGCTATTCTTGTAGGTTTTCAACACAGATATAGATATCCCTAGATAACGCAAGAGCACCTACTTCGCGAGCCCGGCTTAAGGGCATTACATTGCTCGATGACCTTGATGATTTGATCCCTGTACTGGTTTTTGTTGACTTGCCCCGCACATTTCGCAAAATTTCGGTTTTTATTTATTATTTAAAAATATTAAAAGAAATAACAGAAAAAAAACAATACAGATTATTAAGTATATCATTACGTATTTGTTGTTACAAAATTCATGCCAATCTATTTAGCCGTTACAGAGATAATTTACAATTAAGGTTGAAAAAGGACCTATTTTCTACGATTAACCAAAAAAAATTGAGAAGGTTTATTAAAATTTTAAACAATACAATTTATTTGTGATGAACTTAACTATAACATACTTTATTACACGGAAAACGCACGAAGGGATTCATCAACAAATTTCTTTGAACATACGCTGTTTTTGGGATTTGAGCCATGTAATGCCCTTAAGCATTTTATGCTTAACGTGGCTACTGTCACAGCAAGCTAATTTGTTTAAAACAACTACGTTACAGCTCAAGAACTTAATTCTAGACATTTAAATATAAAAACGTAATCTATTTTGTGTATAACTTGTTTGTATAGCAACGAAATAGTGCTTATGACGTAATAGTAGGTAGTCAAAAACTGCCACGCTTGGTTTTCATACGGATCGTGATACTTGCGTCATCTAGGTACATCTATATCTGTGGTATTCAAGCTGATCAGAAACTGTAATGGAAAGTACTACAAGACTGTTTGATTACATCACAAGTGCGCTCAATTTCAAACTTTATCTTGAAAATATCTAAAATCTGGTTCTAAATCTACTTAAAATGATAAATAGGCCGATAGGTAATGGGCTAAGTTAGTAACTTAAATAACTTGAGGCAATCTTTTAAATTAAAGTTATGATCGTGGAGTACTTAGGTAAGTATATATATTTGAGAATATTCTATGAAAGTGTTATTGGTTTTTTTTTTCAATTAGGTATTTCTCAGTAGCAACCACGGGACCTAGATTGATGGCAATAGGCTCGCCCTCTATTACACGGAACTTAAACATATTTAGCGAAATGTGCGCGTACTATTAGGTACATCTCTATCTTATCCTTAGGAGAAATCAGGCGTGATTTCATGCTTCAATAAAACCTATGCTATATCATAATATATTTTATTGTTGCCTTTTTGCTATTATTTAAAAACGATACATGTAAAAGAAGCAATAATAAAACCAATTGTAGGTATTCAATTCTTCAATTATGATCAATAAATCTCTTAACCTAACCATCTCATCATCATAAAATTTCCTTATTAAGTAAATAATGTGTAACTGGTTTTAAGATTGTTAATAAAGGTTATGATTTATTTCCTTTATTCGTATTTACACATATAAATTACAATTTTAAATATTTCTTTACAAAGTAATATAAACAATAACATTTAAAAATATAAAAAATAGTAGCCCACCGGCATCGGGAACAGGGTCCAAGCTACCGGTGGTCAGGGCTCTTGAGAGAGGAACCTCCTAACGACACGCGCCGTGTCCAGAAGTACTGCTTTCTGAATCAAGCCCTTGATCCAGTTGCCTAACGAGAGCCTCCTCAGGTATTGGTCGAGGCTCTTAACAATTAAGCCATCGGCTGATACGACTATCGGCACAATGATCGCTGAGTCCACATCCCACATGTCGACAACCTCGCGAGCCAAATCAAGATACTTGATTTGCTTATCATAAAGGCTATTATTATTATTATAACCTAACCAAAATGTTCTAAATCTAATAATTTTAAACCGAGATATAAAAATGTAAGGCTGGTTTCATAACGCAGATCCTCGCGAGTTCGCGACACATCGAAAAAAGTCGTTCGTGACCCAACTCGCGAATTGTCATTGTTTTTACTGCGATCGCACAATGCTAATGCGTAAGCGACAAAATAGTTTCGTATACTGTCAGGACATAGTAATCAATGCAGCATTTATTTACCTATTACATGCGTAATAACTTTTATTCTAAACCAAAGAAACGATGGATGGATTGTTAGAGAAATGATATGAAAGATAAAAGAGTAAATGATAGCGTGACGGTTGACAGAGGAGAATGGAAGAAAAGAACGTGTTGCGCCGACCCCAAGTAACATGAGAGTGATGATGATGATGCGTAATAACTTTTTTTAACCAAAGAACAACCTGATGAAAAACAACTGATACTCGCTTTCAGAGCGTGTCTTATTTCTACAACGACTTTCGATAAAATGGACATATTAAGCTATTTATATTGACATACTATTGGTTATGTCAGTTGCAATTTATTCTTGTTTTTTAACTTTATAATCTGCGCCGATAGTCACTTTTTCCAAGCTTTTGACTGGTCGATTTGAACATTATAACATTACGACTGTGTTTCCCCCCGAAGGGTGAAAGCAGTGAACTTTTTGCACACCCAAATTTTGCCAGTTACGTTTAAATGTTATTTTATTGGTGGAGAGCCTATTGCCATCAACCGGGCGCAAATACTGTCCCCAGGCTGCTACTACTAGAAATTCCTGATGAAAAAATCCAGTACCTCATGCTCAGTAGCATCTCTTGCGACCACTAAATTAATGAGACAGCAAGACAGGCGTCTATCTATCTCTTTCCACTGAAAGCTGAACTTTTTCGCTGTGCTCACCAATGTGTACTTACCCTAAGTGAGTAACTTTATAACTGAGGGTAAAAGAATGATTTATCAGTATACCCTCGGGCCGAAGCATGAAATCTTTTTGATAAAGGTACAATGGTGCCTCAGGAGTGTAGAATCAAAACTTGATGCGGCATTTGTTATTAGACAATTTGTTGTTTTCAGGTGAGCAATGGTTTTGAAGGCCTTTTATCCATTTGTTTTTTTTTTATACACCGTAATATACAAAAAAGGTATGGTCTTATTTATCATAGCATAGATCATCAAACTGAACAACTTTTTGTATGGGACCCACATCGGCATCGCGAAATTTCCCATTTAAAATTTCAATACCAACGAGTCGAAAATGTATGGGACAGCTGATTTTTGTATTCACAATCACTATGTTGATCTAATTTAGAAAATCTTTTAGTTTGAATATGGTCTCTATACCTCCTTAACATGACCACATAATGTCTGATACATGCTGTATAAAATATAGTATGATTGAGTTTACCTTGATACCATTTGCAGTCTTATATCTAAGGTTTCCAGACGATTTGGTACTTACCTGAAATAAAGAAAAAAATGATTAGTAAATAATGTTAAAAAAACACACAAAAACACTATGTCAATTGACATCATAATCAGTAAAAGTACAATCGCAATCAAAATACAAAAGAAAAAATCCAAAAATCTACTAAGAAAAAAAACCCATCTCAGTTAATAATCCACCCTAATCTTCCCGTCTTTAAATAAAAAGTAAAAGTCGCCCCAGGAAGCGCAATAAAAAATTAAAAATTCACCAAAAAAAAGAAAGTTAAATAGAGGTAACGCCACACTTGGGCTCAACTTAATAAAATTCGTGTTATATGTCTGGGTTTAAATGCTTTACAAAATTTAGTAAGTTGGCCTACAGTGTTTTAACTTTAGACATTAATCCACTTGAAACGGTTCAAGTTTTCGTACAACTAAAATAATGTACAGACGCCTTCGGAATATTTTATTTAATTAGATAAAAATGCTGCTTAATCTTTGGATGGAAATGGGCTCCTTTTCTTTTGAAGTGCGGCTCGTACTTATGTAGCAATTGAGTTAAGATTTGTTTTTGAACTCTAAGCAGTTATTTCAAAGATAGAAAGAAAAAATATTAAAGATTTTATTGATATAACTATTAATAAATCAATAAAGTATTAATCAGGCGGGTTGCGGCCAGACGCAAGCTTTTTACGGGTCAAAAAATAAGCGTTCATTCATATCTTATTTTATCAGTATTTAATACAGCGATTGTGATTTTAAATTGACTCCAATATTTGTTATTCGAATTTCTACCGAAGCTTTTATAATAATTATTACGTTTTAACAATGCCCAATTCAATCTGCAAAAGTTTATGCAGTTATATCTAAAACAGTAAGTAAGGTAATTTTTCTTCTAAAAAAATAATCTTGAAGCCGGCACAGATATTTACGATAAACAACAAACTTACAATAAAAAACGCTAAAAGGAAGACAGAAGACTTGGATATTAATAACTTGTTTAAGACTAGAATATTCTAGAAAGTTCCCGGAACCCTTTACGGCATTATCTTGGTAATAAAGAAGGGAATAAAATGGAACAGTAAATGTTTTATCGCTTTGAGCTCGCGATTCTGAAAATTAAATAATAAATTTATGTTTTTCGAGGAGGTTACTCAGCTTATTATTTTTTAGATAAGAGTTTTAATGTGAAAAGGTACTATAGAGATTATAAGAAACAAATAATACGTCTTTCTAGGAATTCATGCTGATGTCAAAATAATACGCAATCTGACGTATACGTTTAGACGTATACGTCATAAAAACAATTATTTCTCAAACAAAAACGTTCGCACCTGTATTATTACTAAGGTTTATTAAAGCCACTAAAATATCAGTACTAAAACAATCAACATAACATAAAAAACGCACAAAAAAATAATAATATCGTAAAGAAAATTCATATTCCATAACACTTTTCTCCCCGACCGTACTCGTCTAACAAAAGTTTCCACACGGTAAAATTTATTGTTCCTATAATAAATCTTAAATATAAAATGCGAAGGTTCAGCCGGTATAAGACAGGCGGGGTGAGTTTTATCACTTTTGTTACAGCCGTTTGGGGCTCTTATTAAAACTATTTTCGGCTATTAAAGTTGAGGAAATGCTTTTGGGTGTGAGTGTATGCGATTTGCGACTCTATCGATACTGGTATATAGTTTGAGATTGAAATGATGGAGTAGCTTTATGATTTTGCGACTGTATCTTTGACGAACTTATGTTATGATTTTATTTAATTCTTTGGGGTGTTTGTGTACTACCACGTTCACTGACAGCCAACCACTTTTCACCCTATGTCCTGAGTAATAAAGTTGAAAATTGGTCAACCGTCAGTGAATGCGGTAGTAAATAGATGTACGTATGCAATCCTAGATTGATATAGGCAACTTCAAATTATATTATTATATTTATTATATTGTGCTTCTGCTGCAGAGCGTGACGTCCTGGGTTCGACTCCCATGTCAGGTGAAGCGTCCATTTTCAGTAGCAATCCGGACCCGAATTTGTGCACAATTGATGGCAGTAGGCTGGCCCTCTATTAAATGGGAAAAAAAAATAGATTTTTCTTAAAAAAAAAATGTTATTTTAATGACATATTCCTTTCCATCAGACTTCTAACAAAAAACACATAATTTGTTTCCCTGTACTACTATACAAGGTGTAATCGGACCCTTCAAAAATCTGTTGAAAAAGTTGGAACTTTGACCCCCAATATCTCCGTAAGTAGAAGGTTCCCAGGTATGGTCTAGAACAAAAAAATGATCGCTATGACGGTGAGAACAAGTCCCTTTCGGCTTCGTTAAGGGTCTTGTTACACCCTTTATTATTTGACTTACCACAGAACTGCAATACAACACGTGAATCATTAATCTATGTCACAAAGGAACTAGCAGTAAGACAAACAAATCCGAAACCAGAAAGTGGACTAACAAACGGGAATTTGGGCAAACATCTCCGTTGATTCCCTGAACTTTAATGGACGCATAGTTTTAATAGGACGCAAGTCAGAACTTGGGGAGCGTGTGGCTAAATTACAACAGCCCGATCGATCTTCAGGTTAAGCCACGCTTGCCTAGGTCGGCCCATGACTGGGTCACCACCAATTACTTACCGAGTTTCCTCCGTGTCTCGGAAAGCACGTTAAGCCGTTGGCCCCGGCTGTCATTTGTAAATCTTTGACAGTCGTTACGGGTAGTCAGTGGCCTCAAAAGTCTGAGAACCAGTCTTACCAAGGAGTAACGTATCACCCATTACTCACTGGGTTGTGGAACATAGGAAAAGGCTAGGCAGATAATGAGTCAGGAATTGGGCAACTGAGTTTTAATAGCTGTAGGTGAAAAGTGGCGTAGTTTGTTGTGAGTCAAGAGACGAAATAAGAACCCTTAATTACTTATAGATACAAAGAAAAAATAAAGCATGACGTAACACGTTTGTAAAACTCGTAGATACATACAAGGTGTAAACGGACCCTTCGCGAAGCCAACAACCAAGCATTCTGTACCTCAAACAAAGTAATTCTACGCAAAAATGATTGCTGGTAAACTACTTTTTTTTTGGCGTGAAAAATCACTCAATGTAACGCACTCAAAACATTGTGCTGATGGCCGCATTGAATAGTACAGGGGTCGTGAAGGTATTTAAAGTAAAGTATTATCGTTCCAAACTTGTAGTTACAAAAACTGTTGGACTTTTGACCCCCAATATCTCTGTAACTAGAAGGTTCTCTAGTATGGTCTACAATAAAAAAATTATCACAATAACAGGGAGAACAAAGTGCCTTTCGGCTTCATTAAGGTTATTTTTACATCCAGTATAGAAGGTATGTACGTAGCCCACATTTTGTCAGTTTTGTTTAATTTATTTGTTTTCTTGAGTCCAGCCCCCGTACCATGACCATCGTAGACAAGGATTTCTTTGACGGAAGAATCGACAAAATGACAGATGCAAAGAAATCTGTCATTGTGTCGACACAATCTGTCATTTTGTCGGTTCTTCAGTCAAAGAAATCCTTGTCTACGGTGGTCATGCTACGGGGGCAGGTGGCTACTGGCTACGTACTGGCTCGAAAAGAAGAAGAAGTTCACACGAATCCTTTTCCAACCAAGTACTATTTTTATCAAAAAAACACAATCAAAAACAATACCTCTAATAAAACAAGTCGAAGCTAACCCGTATACCAATAATAATCATTATTCCACTCTCGTCCGGATATCTTGGGAGAGAAGTATTGAAAGTTGGCAAAGTAAAAAAAGGAAAGTTTTCTAAACAAACAGCTAAGTTGAAGATTGATGGCTTCACCTCAGAGGGTACATGCAGCGAAGTTTGGTGTACACAGACAGTTGGACGAAACGGCCAACATGTTGGATCCAACCTTTGGAGCAAAATAACTTTAGGAGACATTAGCTTATCTAGGGTGTATTGCATGGCCCCACTGGTGGGGTCAACGGAAAAAAAAATGTAGTTCCGTTGGCCCCACTACTCTACCCCCATCAAAACTAATGAAAAGAATGGGGGCTCGTGGCTAAATAATAACAGCCACACGGGTCCATCTTCAAGGTTAAGCAACACTGTCCGAGGTTGTTCTATGGATGGGTGACCATCCAATATATACTGAGTTCCCTCCGTGCCTCGGAAAGCCAATAGTTGTCTTACGAAGGGATACCGTATTATCTAGAACTGGGATGTGAAGGTCAGGTCAGTCGCTCCATGTAACTTACGGTATTCAGCTGCATCCGGTTAGACTGGAAGCCGACCCCAAAAGGCAAGACAAATGATGAGTTGAATATTCCCATTACCAACAACTATTATTTCAAAATTTTTGTTGCTATGAAATAAAGTAAACATTTATTTTAAAGTTTGTTGTCGTCTTATCATTTATCAGCATTTTCTCACTTAAGTGACAGTAGAACGACCGGCGAGTTCGTTGATCGCTAACACGTGCTGCATCTTTCGGCACTGACCTCAAAGTTGAGAATTGAACAACACGCTTTTACTAATGCTTGAATTAAAGTTGGAATGGGATTGAATTTGGTATTTTATCCCAAATGGCAGGGCACATCTATTTTGAGGATCTTGACAATTCAAGTTTTTGGGGCACCCTACTATGGTCCACCTAGTGCGAGGTCTTCCAACGTAGCGTCTTCCGGTTCGCGGTCGCCACTCCAGAACTTTTCGGCCCCATCGGCCATCGGTGGACCGATGACCTGGTGAAGGTTGTAGGGATCCGCTGGATGCGAGTCGCGCGGGACCGGTCAATGTGGCGACACTTGGGGGAGGCCTATGTCCAGCAGTGGACGTATTTCGGCTGAAATGATGACGATGATGATTTTATCCCAAACTCGTTAAAAACTCGTATGACTGAACAAAAAAATAGGTACACACGGCGGCACATGAAGCTGGACATGTCCAGTATAACTTGGCCTCGCTTTGATTTTCTATACAATTCGAGATCCGTATAAACTGGTTTTGTATAGCTTGATTGGCCGTCGTGCGTATGTAGGGAAACACGACGAAATTTTTTTTTATTAATTGTGTTTTTTAATTGTCTATAAATCATTTCACTAGCCATTCTCATTAGTCAAAAATGTACCGACTGGATGGTAACACCTGTTAATAAGATACCAAAAATCTTAAAGTCATTCCTGTTCAAAGTTTTTGCAGGAATACAAAATAGGCTCATCATCTGCCTAGCCTTTTCCCAACTATGTTAGAATCGGCTTCCAATTTAACCGAATGCGGCTGAATATCAGAATTTTACATATCCGACCTCTACAACCCAGTTAATACTGGGTAATACGATACCCCTTGGTAAGACCAGACTTCCAGGCCACTGTTTACCTATAACGACTGTATAAGATCTACAAATGACAGCCGGGACCAACGGCTTAACGTGCTTTCCGAGGTGCGGAGAAAAATCGGTATGATCCATGGACCAACCTAGGCAAGCGCGGCTTAACCTAAAGATCGATCCGGGTGGCTGTTATTATTTAGCCACGAGTTCCTCTGCATTGGCAATGGGCTCGCCCCTATTAAATGGGACTTAAAAATAACCAGTGAAATGTGGATGTACTGTCTGTGTGTTCTGCTAACTCTTTGGAGGCAAGAAGTGTGATGATATGTTCATGTAAATTTTAATAATATATTCAAATGCAATCTTGTAATTATTTATTTGGGCGAACCAATTGTGGTTGCGATACTTATCACCATAGTCGAAGATTTTTTTTCAAATGCTAAGAAAAATATAAACCAATTTAAAAATTGACATGACACACATAATATATCTTATTGCAAGAAGATAATCTAGTACTAGATACTGCCTGTCTATAAAGAATACTTAAATAAATAAAGTTTGAATTAGTTTTTTTTAAATATTGGTTGGACACTTCTTTATACACGGTGAATATCAAGAAAATTTTAGCTGAAAACTTAAGCGCTGTATGCTGTATGTTATCGTTACAAATCAATAGCGTAAAAGGTTAAATGTCAACTTTCTGACGTCACGCAGAGTCTGTCGTCATTGAGAGGAAAACTAAGGGTTGGTGGATATCCATGACGGGTTATAATAACATAGTATAACATCACGCTTGTAATTCACGAAGGGGTAGGTAGCAGTAGCGAGGGTCAATTATTGTAAGAGGTGAGCCGGCGTATAATAATCTAGATATCTTTAATATGATTTTATTATTTGTCTATAAAATACTGACTGTGTCAGTTTTCAAAGGGAAGCCGGTAGGAATCGAGTTGTATGGAACCTTCGCCACTGGTAGGTAGAGGTGTAGTTCAACTACATTTCGCCAGTTATGTGTAACAGGGGGCGACCCTATTGACAACGAACTGCTACAAACTCAGACTGCTGGCTACAACAACTACAATTATCAAATGAATACATTTTGATGGAAAATCCAATTCCAATTCATTATTTTGTTAGCCTATTCCGTCCCACTGCTGGGCAAAAGGCTCCCTTACATTACACTTTACCCTGATTTTTATCAAACCTTGTTCCATTTCAGACCTCGTGTAATACGAGGATTTTATAGCTGGCCAATTTTGTAAAAATTGTAATTGTAAAAAAAACACACACGAGACGATGCAATAAATCCTTTCACAAGATATATCCGCCGCAATAATCCTCCGTGTGTAACGAAAAAAATTTAAGAAGAAAATCTAAGTCGAGATTTGTGTGAAACTCGGTCCCCACTCACAAATACTTTGTATCAACGGAGAATACCGATCAATCAATCTGTTCAGCTTTTGTTGGTCTTCTAAAATAATATGTCAAAGTTTTTTAACTTGGATTACTGGTGACGATGACGGAAACTCATCGAGGAGTTTTCTTTTTGTCATTTATTTTTCTATTTGATTTCGTAAGGCAGTAATACAAATCATTAGTAAAAACAGTACCTAAAGGCTTTATATCAATGCTGTTCAAAATTGTTTCAGAAAAACAGTTCTATCCCTCAGGTCCTTTAAGTTATAAGCTTGTTCTGTTACGTAGTTGTCGGCACAAAAACGCGGTCACCACGCAGCGCGCGTCTCCAGCGTCGTCTTGAGCTCATTGATAATAATAATTTGGCAGTTGGTACTTAAATTATTGCGATAGGTACTCAAAGTCGCTCGGTATACAACTTTTAACTTTTTTGAATATTTTTGGGAAAAAATATAACATGGTTTAAAAATTATTGGTATCGATTCAGTTACATAATCTGAACAAACTATATTCAGGTTTCGCATATACTAAAAATAATGTTGTATATTGTCTTTTATTCATTCTTTCTCTTATCTAATACATTTTTAAATATTTTTAAAAACAAAAGTTAACAAAAACATTTAACATATAAAAAAATAGATGGCCCATTGGCATCAGGAACAAGGTCCAGGCTGCCGGTGGTCAGGGCTCCAGAGAGAGGAACCCCCTCACTATGCGTGGCGTGTCCAAGAGAACTGAATCAAGCCCTTGACCCAGCCGCGCAATGAGAGCCTCGTAAGGTGTTGGTCGAGGGTCTCTGCTGTTATTTCATTAACCGTAACGACTATCGGTACAATGATTGCAGAGTCCACGTTCCACATGTCGACAACCTCGTGTGCTAAATCAAGATACTTAATTTTTTTATCATTCTCAGCTTTCACGAGATTCTCATCATGAGGGACAGTGATGTAAACAACCATTGCACGGCGCTCTCGGCGATCTATCACCACAACTAAAATTAATTAATTAAGTTTTTTTTATTACTATTTTCTGGGCCAGCAGATCAAAATGGACTGAAAGATACAATTTTAAAGATACTGAAATAAATCGATCTCTCAGAGACTGAAATTATAAAGGTAAGGCTCTAACTTACGCCTTATAAATCACTAAACTTGATTTATTAATCAAAAATGATTTATTTGAGAATCCTTTTTGTGAAATGGCCTACTGAAATCTATGATGGATTGTATTTGTCGCAAGCTGCTTAGGTCTGAAATCTGATAAGAAGTTTGACCTTAGGTTATCTAAATTTTCTGACTTGGCTTCGAAGGACAACCAGACTTTTTACAACATTTGTTTACGCAAGAAACCTTTTACCAGCCAATCAGAAAGATTATGATGACAATTAATTTATGTTTATATGACAGTAATTTTGATTGATTGCCAGTATGCACTTTTAGCTTCTAAATCACTGCTGGTAGACATGATAAAAACTTGCAAGTGAATTTTAATAGTAAATGTTTAGGTAAATAGAGTTTAAAAACCGGCCAACTGCGAGTTGGACTTGCACATGACGGGTTCCGTACCATCGTAGTAAAGTCATCATCATCATCATTTCAGCCGAAAGACGTCCACTGCTGGACATAGGCCTCCCCCAAGTGTCGCCACATTGACCGGTCCCGTGCGACTCGCATCCAGCGGATCCCTGCAACCTTCACCAGGTCATCGGTCCACCGATGGCCGATGGGGCCGAAAAGTTCTGGAGTGGCGACCGCGAACCGGAAGACGCTACGTTGGAAGACCTCGCACTAGGTGGACCATAGTAGGGTGCCCCAAAAACTTGAATTGTCAAGATCCTCAAAATAGACAGAAATAGCCGTCTTCATTTTTTCCTCATCGGTGAATTGTTTTCCACAAAGCTCTTTTTTCATGTTTGAGAACATCCATTTGCTCTGTGACCTTTATCTTTATAATCGATCAACAAAATCCCCTCTGAATTCCAAAAGACTGTAGCCATAATCTTTCAAGCCGATTGTGACACCATGAACTTTTTAGGCGGTGCTGCGCCTTTTTTGTGCCATTGCATGGACTCTTGTTTTGACTCAGGTTCATAGTGATGTACCCACGTTTGATCCCCAGTCACAATTTGATTCATAAACTCATCCATGTCCTCACACAGGTCCAAAAACTCGCGAGAACGCCTGACGCGCTAGTGTTTTTGAAGCGCTGTGAGCATTCTCGGCACCCACCATGCACTGACCTTGGGCATGCCAAGATGATCATGGAGAATGCTCAAAATAGTCGTAGACGATACTTCAGTCATCTCTGCGATCAGACGAGCATCTTCGAGACCAAGTTTTTCAACTTTTTTAACAATTTCTGAGGGTGTTGCTTCAATCGGCCGACCAGAGCGCCGACCGTCTTCAATTGAGTCTCTGCCTTGCTTGAAAAGACTTTGCCACTCGCGAATCACCTATTTTAATCGTATTTGTAGTGGATGATTACCCATCTATGGACTAACCTTGGCAAGCGCTGCTTAACCTTGAAGATCGACCCGTGCGGCTGCAATGCTGTAATTATTTAGCCACGAGCTCTTCGTATTTCTATAGAAGACTAACACTAAACAATATCTTGGTTGCAGCAAGTAGTTCCGCCCATCACTTTTGAAAGATATATTGTAAATTATAGTTTCACGCTCATAAAATGATTATGTAGCTATTGTCACAATAATGTTGGTCTTTTGTACCGCGCAGGTTTTTTAGGGTCAGTTCACACCGAGACGTGACGCGACGCGGCGCCATTTTATGCTTTATCTCCATTAGGAAATTCATAGTATCGTTTGAAAGACTCGGGCCGCGTGACGTCTCGCGGCGCTGCGATCGGCCGCGCGTCTTTCAAACGATACTATGCATTTCAGTTGAAATAGCTTGAGTGACACTGCGCTGCCGACAGCTGCCACTTCGGTATGAATTTACCCTAACACTTCATTCTTTACAAGTTTCTGGCCGCGGCTTCACTCGCTTGGACGTCGGAAATTATTAAAGGAACATATTGTCAGGATCAAAAAAGCTCCTGTGTCTTCAACTTAGGTCATAGTCTACCTGTTATGTCCTACTGCTAACTAAAGACCTGGGTATATTAGTCTACTTAAATTGTACTATTGAGTGCAATGAGGAGTCTAAAACTTTTCACCCTTATGCTCTAAGTAATAAGGTTGAAAAGTGGTCGATCATCAGTACAGGACGGAGCCGGCGTGATCCACAGAGACTCGTTCTACATGATCTGCCCAAGCTTGCTAAATATAATAAAAGCTGCTTATATAATTGTGTTCATATATATAATAAGATACCGAGTAACATAAAAAACTTAAATTCTAGATTATTTAAAATCAAATTATTTAATTGGTTGACTACGAATAATTTCTATAGTTTAAAGGAATTTCTGGAAAAGAAATTTGCATTTTAGTGTTAAGTGAAAGATTTGCATGCTAAGTATAATTCTGGCAAAACATGTAAGCACTTTATTATTCCAATTGTAACATCATGTATACCATGTTTTATGCAAATAAAGATATTATTATTATTATTACACTCGGTTAGATTCACCGACTTCTGAAGCTAAAGTTGTTTTTCACTTTTTTTTTAAGTCGGTTTTATTTAGAAAATAGACTTTCATGTTAGGTTTTTACAAGTATTATAATTTCCTTTTTTGGTTAGATTTTTGGCTAAGTAATGGCTTGGCTATTATTGTTAATTCTTAGATTTGTTAAGTTTTTCCGTGCTTATTTTACGATTTTTTTTCAATTAAGTACCCACTTAATGTCAGGCCGACGCCGTCCCCTCATACTTAAGTAACACTATAACACAATAACATTGTAACCAAAATTGTTTTTTAGAAGAGTAACCATGAATGGAATGGAAATGCCATGGATTTCTTTTATTTTTATTTTTTATGCTAAATGAGCTTACTCTTGACCTCAATCTAGTCCTGAGGACAGAGATGAGGTCGACGATGGAACGAGCTAACCCAAAAGAAGCCTATTAACTCGCGACTTAAATAGATTGGGGTCATATGAACTTGGGAACACCGACGCAGTCAGGGAATTCCACTCCTTGACTGTGCGCATAATAAATGATGTGTCTTGCTGGTTCTTCTCCACACGAAACGGGCAACCCGAACCGTGCATTTCTTTTTTGACGTTTCATAAATCCCAAAAGTTTATCATCAACATCATTCCCCTGCCCTTATCCCAATTCATTTGTGGTCGGCGCAGCATGTCTTCTTCTTCCATACTTCTCTATTACTCGTCAATATAAATCGACTCAGGCTCACGGAGGTGTCTGATGAGAATCAGACACCTCCGTGAGCCTGAGTCGATTCCCAGGTCGGGCAAAGTGTTATTGGGTTATTCCTTAAGAATTTCTCAGTAGCAGTCACGGAGTCTGGATTTGCGCCCTGTTGATGGCAATAGGCTCACCCCATATTGCATGGGACTTAAACATAACTGGTGAAATATGGGTGTATTATCGAGACACCTCTGCCGGCGTGATGTTATGTTAATAACTCTACCGTACTTCGACGACATTTTAAGTTTTGAAAGTGTTAGTTAACTATGTACGTTATTATTTACAGCACCAAGGTTCGCAATTTATATGGCTTAATAAAATACATACATTAAGACGTTTATGGTTGACGGGAGTATTTGTCGGAGCGACTCATTTCATGTAAAACATTCGAAAGGCATCTACGTGAAAAATGAACATATTATTATGTATTTTTATTTCATTATTGAATTTGATAAGTGAGTGTTTTTTTTTATGAAATATTAATTGTGTTTGAAGAAATTGTGAAAAATGGGTGTGCGTTGTATTGAGCGTTATTGTAAACCGCGATTTCTAATTCATCAACTTTTTCTTGCTCTTGAAGTAACTTTATTGGTGGGTGCATACAATTTTCCATTCTCCCCTGTCAGCTATCACGCTATCATTTACTCCACTTTAGGGTTCCGCACCTCAAAAGGAACAAAAACAGAACCCTTATAGGATCACTCGCGTGTCCGTCTGTCTGTCCGTCTGTCACAGCCAATTTACTCCGAAACCACTGGACCGATTGAGTTGAAATTTGGTACACATATGTTAGTCGATGACCCAAAGACGGACGTGTAACGTAAATTAATGAATTTTAAACATGGGGTCACTTTTTGGGGGTAAACTAGAAACAGAAAGAAAAAAAGTTTTGCAAACTATATCGTGTCAAATAAAAGGGCTCATTGTGATCTTTTCAATTTTTTTTTTTTATTATTTTGAGATAAATAATTTTGAAAATTGATTGTTCCCCCCAACAAATAATAAAAATATATTAAAAATTGAAGGGGGCTCGCCTACTACGATGGTCCGACTCACACTTGGCCCGTTTTTTCTTTTATATCATTCCATCCATCATTTCTTTGGTCTGCTTCTTCCTCTTCATCATCAACATGAAAACATTGTGAGGGAACCAGCATGCCTGAGGGATATTTCCCGACGGCATGTAAAGCTAAGTTAGAAGCCCTTGATCGGCATAAAACTCTGAAACCACTCTTTATCGTATGGTTAGTGCCTAACCATACGATAAAGAATAACCATCAACATTTATATTCGTCACACGTTTAGTCACATGCGATTAATGCCTCTTCATCACATATGTGCATACCAAGCCACCTCCAAAGACACCTTTTCGACTTTTCTGTACTTTTAGACTTCCTTTAATATATTAATTTCTTACTTTATCCACTTTTGACACTCCTTCTTTTTCCCATCTTAATGTTCTCACTTCAGAAATAAAGTTAACCAGATTATATGGTACAGTCTGGCTTAGTATGATGTACAGGACGCGTTTATGATAGTTTTATGGTATTTTTACACCGCATATAAATATTTTGCAGATGTTAGTTTAGCAGAACCATTACTCCCTCAGGGTATTACTACGGTAGATATTGTGCTGAGAGGTCTCAAGGACCAGTCTTGGGGTGAAGACGAAGCACCATGTTTGGAACAAACTTTAACATTAATGAACAATGTGCAAAATTACACCGTTTGGGCAGTATGGAGTAAGTAATAACTAGATTTAAAATAGTCATCTGTCTTGCCATTTCCCACTATATTGAGATCGGCTTCCAGTATAACCGGAAATATTTGTTCCGTGCGGGAATCGAACCCGCGACACGTCAATCGCTCAGCCACTGCGCCAAATAAATATTTTTTCTTTCTTTCTTTATTTCATTCACCGTTTCTGAGAGCAGTGGCTGATAATGAAACAAAGTAAAGTGCTTGACTGGGTTCGAATCCTGGACCTACACTTCGTAAATCGGGACAGTTACCAACAGGCCATTAATTACTGTTTTTTATTTATTTATTTATTTATCGATTTACATTTACCTTTACAGAAAACCAATGCGGTAAATGTGCCTTAATGCATCCTTAACTTAATTTTTACTTATAACTAATATCTATAACTAATTACAAATAAAGCCTTTCTTGTGAATTCAATCAGAGAACAACTGAATATGTCCGTCTCACTCGCTATGAGGTTGAGCGTGCGGAGTGCACGCGTCAGCGGCGCCTCCTTTAAAAGGTTGGTCCGTGGTTGTTCTTAATGTTAATGACGATAACTCACAAAAAGGAGATTAATCATGTATTTCAGCAATCATTCACACGAGACACACGTCATGTTAATTATCCGTTAATTTAAAAATTCAACATAAACTCCTTGCCAAAATGTTGCAGTATGGAATTCGATGCATCATCCAGTTGGTACCTTTCACGGGTCTGAATACAGTTTGGGTAATTATGACCAATGTTTGACTGCACCTTCGAGGTCTGCTGACCCTCAAATGGTAACACAGTACTGTTTAGCTGATGTTAGGTTGACTAGCAAGAAAGGAGGCGATCGAAGTGTTTTGGGATCGACTGAAACTTATGTTACTGTAAGTATAAATTGTACTAAATTTTTTATAATTATGTTAATTGATTTACTGCTAAGCATGAGGTCCTGGGTTCGATCCCCGGGCCGGACAAATTGTTATTGGGTTTTTCCATCAGAAATATCTCAGTAGCAGCTAGGGAGTCTGGATTTGCACCCGCTTGATGGCAACAGGCTCGACCCCCTATTACATGGGACTTAAACATAACTGGCGAAATGTGGATGTGCTATTAGGTACACCTCTGCCTAACTCCTCGGGGTTACAGGCGTGATGTAATGTTAATTGATAAAAAAGTTTGCAAGGCAAATTTAAGTAGAAACTGGTTTGGAGGACTACGAGGAAGTAGGACTGGACACCTTAGGTCTGACATTGACGTATTTGAATCGTGAAATGCAAAGTAAGGCGTGAATTTAATGTATAATGTAAATTGATGATCCTCACATTAAACTATCCAATAATGTAGGACAGAAGCCTCATGCAAAAAATCGAGCATATCGATTATCATTAATTCCCCAGTTTGGTGTCTAAGATGAAAATATTAGTATAATATACTAGATTTTGCACCCAGACCACAACCTGAATCTCAAGGCTCATCCACTCTGTCCTCATCAATAATTATTTTTACAGACCAAAACCGCAATAGGCCGAAACCTGAACAAAGTAATCTGGGGAACCTGCCTTCCATCAACCTGCAAGCCTGGTTCTATCTCCAAGATTCTGAAGACCATATACCTGGCGAACCCTCTGACGCCATTAGAACCCGAGATTACTGTCGATTCCTGTCGAATTGCTGGGGAGAAGATGGAGTACAGTTATGGATTCTATGCTTTTATGTAAGTTGAACTTTCCAAAAGAAGCTCATGTTTTTTTTTCATGTGTTTATAATGCTGGCAGACGAGAGAGCAAAAATGAAATTGCCTGTCGAAAGACCAGAAAGTGTTTGAAAAGGACCAGTTTTACTATCACTTTTTGACTCAAAAATAACTGGTGAAATGCATAGTACACTCATATAGATAAACAGCTGCCTCAAGACTTTATAATTGCTGTGTAATTTACTAAAACATTTACTAAATTCAACAGTGAAATATTCCCAAATCAACATTCATCCTTGCAATAACCAGTACCATTTGTTTCAGGTCACTTATAACTATGCTATTTACTGTAACAATTCTTTCAACTTACTACCTTCAACATTGTATTACAACATCTGGAGGTAAGACCTATAAGATTTAACTAACACACCAGTAGCGAAGGTTCCATACAACTCGATTCCTACCGGCTTCCCTTTGAAAACAATCAGTATTCCATAGACAAATAATAAAATCACATTGAAGACATGTACACCGGCTTACCTCTTAAAAAAATTGCCCCTTCGCTACTGTAACACACTTAAGTTTTTGTAATCTAATGAACCTGTCTCCCTTATGTAAATTATACCACTTAATGTAAGTGAAACTCTTGAGGTTCCAACACCACTTGAAGTTAATACATAACTTAAAACCACAGTGACTTGGAGACTAAATTCTTCCCTTGAGAAACAGTAGGAGTCGACTGAAAGATAAGATGAAGTAAGCGGTTGAGAGTTTGTTATGCTCACTCAAATGTCTCGCTGATGGTAGAGCATATGTAATTTAGTTCCCTTGAAAATGGTTGAGCTGAATGGTGCTGATCCTTACGTCATGGTTAATTATTTTATTTTTTAACTGTCGTTTTTTATTATTTACTATTGCGTGATCAAATCAGAAATGAGGACATCCGCAAGAGAACCAAGGTAACCGACGTAGCCCGAAGAATAGCCAAACTTAAGTGGCAGTAGGCAGCGCACATTGCTCGCGGAACGGATGGCCGATGGGGCCGAAAAGTTATGGAGTGGTGACCGCGAACCGGAAGACGCTGCGTTGGAAGTTGCTCCCACTAGGTGGACCTGGTGAAGGTTGCAGGGATCCGCTGGATGCGAGTCAATGTGGCGACACTTGGGGGAGGCCTATGTCCAGCAGTGCACGTCTTTCGGCTGAAATGATGATTATGATGATTCTTTACTATCGTGCACGTCTTGTAACATCGTTCTCACATAATGTATAAACTCAACATCAATGATGAAATCAAGATTTAGTAACAACATTCTGATTTAAAAGAGTATCCATGGAGTTTCTTGCCCATTCTTGATTGTAACTTCATTTTTTAATTTTACTTTGTGACAATTCAAAAGTGCCTGTAACTGGCGTACTTGATATAAATGCTTTGATTTAAATTTCAGTAATATACACTATAGCAGACTCATTCTCTATGGAACGAAATTGGAGGTCATTGACAAAGAAATCAGACGATGAAATAGGAACTCTGAACTTGGTAAAAGTAACGTGTGCAGCATTGGCTGTTGCCACACATACTGCTTTCTTTGAAGTTATGGGACCCATCAGCAATGGGCTGGTTTTTGATTGGGTAAGTTTCCACCAAGCAGCTCCTCGGGCACTTTTTTGAGGTTACTGAATAAAGGACTGTATTAGTGTTGCCTTTAAGTGTAAAATTCGACGTAGACAAAGGGTCTCCTTGAGCTTGCTCGAGGATGCACTGGTGCCCAATGTTGTTACCTTTATTACAGAATCAACAACTAAAATTAAGTATCACAGCACAAATACAACCAGTGCCTTCAAATAACATCAAATATTAGCTCATTTTACTTAAAATATTTCAGATACTTTTAGAAACCGAGAGTCCTTTGTTAAATTCCTTAAAGCACATAGATTTACCAGTTGATAACTTCTTCATGGTATCAGGACTACTGCTTGTTAAGGGCTTGATGGACAAGAAGAAGGGACCTATGGTTTCTTTGATTAAACGATATTTTAGGTAAGAACCCTAAATTAAATGTACCATCATCTGAACATACCCACCCAATATTTTGATTGAAAAGTGTATCCATGGAGTTTTTTGGCTATTCTTCTCCATAGAAATCTTTGGAATGGACTACTACAGTAGTTCCACAATTATTATGCCTTGTGTCTGTGACTGTAGCATCGCTTTCTTTGTGTTTCTGACGTTCAAAAGTGCCCGTTATGGTCTAATCGAAATAAATGCTTTGAGTTTGACCCAAATACATTGGGATCAGCTTCCAGTCAGATCAGATGCACTTGGATTCCAGTGCTTAACTTCACATTCCAGTAAGTGGGTAATACGATAACCCTTGTCAAATCAGGGTGTTTGTTAGGTAATCGAGCTTCCGACTACAGACAACTGCTTATAGTGGTTTCAGAGGTGTGAGTCTTGGTGAGTTAGGGATGATCACCCATCTAGAAATCAACCTCGGCAAGCGGCCTTGAAGATATTAATATCTAATCACGAGCCCAACGAATGTATTAAGTAATAGTAATAATTAACTGGACGAAGTGGACACAAGCAACGACTAGTGGCCCCTATGAGCCCTGGATGGAAGAACTAGAAGTCAAGAAGAGGGGCCTTTGAACATTAGTGGGATGGTGTCATCACCATCTTCCTGCCCTCGTCCCATGTTACTTGGGATCGAGCAAACACGTTTTTTTCTTCCTTTCTCCCCTGACAACCGTCATGCTACCATTTACTCATTTTTCTTTCATATCATCATACAATGAACCTTTGTTTCAGGATAACACCTTCATTCGCAGTAGTAATGTTCTATGTGGCTTCGGTCTCAATATATACTGGCGATGGTCCTGTATGGCAGAAGTTTGCGGGTAGAGAACAGAAGGCTTGTGCCGACAACTGGTGGCTTGGTCTTCTGATGCTCAATAATTATGTGAACGCCGAGAATATTGTAAGTTTGCATTTAAAAAAGAGGTCCGAAAAAAAAACTAGTACAATCTCGCATAAGAGAGTGAAAGAGTGATTAATATAACGTTGATGGATGGAGAGGAAGACCAAGGAAACTATGGATGGATTGTGATGAGGAATGAAAGAGCGAGAGAGAAGACAGCGGAGAATGAAAGAAAAAACCGTGATGCGCCGACCCCAAGGAAGATGGGGCAAGGGCAGGTAGATGATGATGATCAATATGTATATACTTCTCAAAAAAACCTTTAGTAATGAAAGCTATTAATAAATTAAGAAAATAATTTTTTCCTTTTTTTTTGTGACAAAATTTTCGAGAATGAATGGTGGCATGTCTATAAGAGGAGAGGAAGACCATAGAAACGGTGGATGAACTGTGTAAAAGATGATACGATGCTAGAAAGCAGGTGAATACTAAGATAGCTCTACTATGGATGAAAAAAACTTGCTACACCGAACCAAATAAATTGGGATAAGAGCAAAGGAATGAGGATCGGTATTTTTTTTTTTAAACTTTGCCCCACACTAGGAATTTCTCCTGAATCGTGGGTGCATTTACAAAAATTTAAACTCACATACACAAACAGCCAGACCTGGAAGACCGGAGGCCATACAAATATTTGTTCCGTGCGGGAATCGTACCCGCGACACGAAGCGCAGCAGTCAATCGCTCAACCACTGCGCCAACCGTGCCTCATCTCGTCTTATAATATCTTTTTTTATTATAAATTTTCAGTGTCTTATAGTAAGTTGGTATATACCATGTGACTACCAGATCGCTATTGTGGGAACCATTTTATATTTAGTATGGCAGAAGAACAGCATAATAGGAAAAGCAGCTGTTACCATCACAGTAATATTGGCATTTCTGATACCTGGTTTCGTCACATATTGGAGAAAGCTTCCTGGATTGATACTGTTTCATGATTTGGAGTAAGTTTTTTTTTTTCTATTCATAATGATGTAACCAAGTTTTTGTAAAAGTATTCTGATTTAAAAGAGTGTCCATGGAGTTTCTTGCTCGTTCTTCGCCATAGAGATCTACGTTAGGGAACGGGCAACTACAGTACTTTCACAGTTTTTATGCCTTGTGACTGGGACTGTAGTTACATTTCATTGTTGTCTTTGTTTCGACAATTTAAAACTAAACTAAAAAAAAATTTTTTTAGTAAAATCATTGACTTCAGGAAGAATGAAGTATATTTGGACACCTACATTCGTAGTTATAATCGTGCAGGTCCATACATTATAGGAATGGTCATGGGAATTATCATCTCCAATTATAAGCCTTATAACTATAGAAATGTTATATCTAAGGTAAGTACAAAACACATAACATCACGCCTGTAATTATGGTAAGTCCTATTTTAAAAGGGGGAAAACCTATTGTGACATTCCTGATGGAAAATCGGAATGACGTTTACTTGCAAATGACATCGTACACACGACGACCAATCAAGCTATACAAAACCAGTTTGTGTGGATCTCTTATTGTACGGAAAATCTATTCAAAGCGAGGCCAAGTAAAAAAAAAAAATGTATAGCTTGATGTGTGAGCTGTGTACCAGCGCTAACGATGTTGGGATTACTCAAAAATGAATTAGAGCGAGTCATTGTAGCGTAACAGTGTTTCATATATTTGTAACTTACAATATCAATCAACTAACTTACCTAATATCATATTTCTAAGACGAAAAAACATGTTTTTCATTAAATTTATACACCATAGCCAATGTATTGCTATTTTCTTTACTACTCGGGATAATGTAAGAAATCATAAAAACATTGAAATTGGTTGAGGAGTTTAAAAAACTATCGTGAACCTACTAAAGAAACTAACACACATACTTGAACCCAGAAATCATAATACTCTTTTTCGTTCAATCTTAGTAAATATGAACCTCTTTGAAAGCGATTGTCTGGTCTTCTAGTTATTGAAGCGAAGCTTGACAGTTACGCTTGATGTGCCACGAGGCACTCGGAAATTATACCTCCTATTGTATGTTAAGGAAAATATCGAAATTCTATTTTTGTTTACATTACACGTGCCAAAGATAGTCTTCTAGAAAAAACAGTTGATAACAATGCCAGTAATAGAACAGCCGTACGTTAACATATTTCTGTAAGTCGCTCTAACTATTGTTCTGATTTTCTTATTGGCATTACTTATGTACTAAGGGTTCTGTCTCGCTCTTTTTGCATGGGACTTAAACATAACTGGCGAATATTGTGGGTACTGGGTATAAATGACTTATTATTAATCTTCAAATCTGCTGATCAAACAGTATTCCCCAGTGAACGTCATAGGCAACATTAGTTTTAGTATATGCGAAACCTGAATATAGTTTGTTCAGAATAAGTAACTGAATCGATTCCAATAATTTTTAAACCATGTATATTTTGTCCCAAAAATATTTAAAAAAGGTTACAAGTTGGACACCGAGCGACACTAAGTACCTATCGCAATCATTTAGTTACCTACTGCCAAATTATTATTATCAATGAGCTCAAGACGACGCTGGAGGCGCGCTCGCGGCGGCGCCGCGACGCGACGTTATTGTGCGGACAACCAGGTTACAGAACAAGCCTATAACTTTGTGATTTTTCATGATACAGTTTTGAGATTTTGTACTTAGATTCTTTACATAAAAATACTAGACACGTGTTTCAGGTTTCGCATATACTAAAACCAATGATGTTGTATACAAGACTTTCACGTGAAATATTTTCCGTGCATAACGCGAGCGAAACTGCAGGCAAAAGATAGTGGTCCATAATTTTCCTGACAGTCCATTTCCTGTTTCAGAAACGTTTAGTTCTTCTCCTCGCAGTAGCGTGTACAATTGCGTACAGAACAGCCACAGCGCCTTTGTCTTGGGTAACTTTGGAGTATGACCACCTGAGTTCAGCCCTGTATGCAGTTTTCAGCAGAAACCTCTGGGCTTTGAGTACTTGTATTATAATTGGCGTTGTGGAGTATGGTGACATTGGTAAGTCTGATTTTTTTTTTTAAAAAGCTGAGCTTGACAATATACAACATACATCAGAAACTGAACAATTTTTTACATAAGACCATAATAGTAAACGAAAAAAAGAAACCTGCTGTCCCATACATTTGGATGGAGTAGTGTTGACATTTTGTATGGGACAGCTTTGCAGTATCAGCCTTTGAGAAAGTTGTTCAGTTTTATGGTCCATACCACATTCTCAAATATGACCATACCTTTCTGGTACACGGTGTACGATCATCATCGCCTGCCTGTCTTTTCCCAACTATGTTGGGGCCGGCTTCCAGTTTAACCGGATGCAATTGCACACCAGTTTTTTACATGGACCGACTGTCTATCTGACCTCCACAACCCAGTTAGTGCTGGGCAATACGGTACCTCTTCGTAAGACACACGCTGTATGTAGTGGCAATTTTGCTCAGGAAAAGCCGATATAGGTTTTTAACTTTTATATCAAATTGCTCTAGACAATTCTTCTTTGCGTGCCGATGGACTAAAAAAAACCCGACCAGTATACAGGGTGTAAGGGAAAGCCACCACCAGAAACTAATAGGGTGAATTCAGTATACCATACTAAGATGACCGGTATAAGAAATTATTTCAGGAATGTTATGGGAATTGAATAAATTTGTTTTTTTTTTTATTTCCTCATACGCAATGTATCGTTGCCGTGGCAAAACGCACGTAGCGAACGAAAAGCGCAACAACGAGTTCGATAAACTCTGTAGCTAGGCAGGAAGTGAACAGCTGATTTCACACGTCGTTCGGAGAATTTCAACATCCATTCTTGGATTTTTGATTTTAGCCGTATTATTTACACAAATGGAGTGCTGCGTACAGGGAATGTAATTTTACATTGAAATAAAGGAATAGTAACTAACAAAAAAAAAACCGGAGAAAAATTCCGGTGGAATATGATCCAAAATAAGGAGCTGATTTCACCCTGTCAGTTTGTGGAAGGCTGTCACTTACACCCAGTATAGCCACCTAGAAAGTTCTTTCGTTGGCTATGGACTCAATTCATTGTAACAGTGAGCGCTTCGAGATCCACCGTGTATAATCCACATTGATCTTCATTTTTTTTTTTCAGCGGCCATTCGCAAATTCACAAACTGGCATGGGTTCACGATACTTAGTCGACTTTCTTACGGAATCTATTTGACTCATTCATTAGTTTTACAACAAAATATGTATTCAAGGAGGAATCCACAACAATTTGATTTATTATATTCTGAGGTATGTGTATAATAAAATTACTTTTATTTATAATTAATTTGTCCCTTTTACCAAACATGACTAGGTTATACATAAGTCACTATCTAATCTACAGGGTGGCGCCAGCAATCACTACATAGTACAAAACAAAGTCGCTTCCCGCTGTCTGTCCCTATGTATGCTTAGATCTTTAAAACTACGCAACGGATTTTGATGTGGATTTTTTGTGCGAAGCCGGGGCAGGTCGCTAGTACGACAATAAATGAAAACACTGCTAATACTACTTCATAGGAATATTTTTAAACTATCAAAAAAATCATAACATCGAAATGAAAAAAAATAGGTAAAACACAACAAACAAACTCAATAGCATAAAATTGTTAACGAAATAGAAGTAAATTTATAAATATTTTTTTACTAATCTTAAATAGAATTTGCACTGATTCGCGCCTGGAAATAAACTATAAGGAACAAATTCGGCAAATGTTTTTGATATACAGGTATTATATATATAGGTTTTTGGTATAGTAGCGAGTTGGCAACATGTGTTTAGTGTTTATACCGATGTGGGGGTCATTAACCTGTCGGTGCTAGCCTATTAATCTACATCATGTAGAAAATTCTGAAAATAAAAATAATGTCCTGTTACTAAACTAATCTAATTCTAATGAATTTTTGTGTGCGGACTGGGAACGTCATGAAGTATACGTTGTTTAATTTAATGTCGCATTGTCGGCGCCACCCTGTATGTATATATAAAAATCACGTGTCACTATGTTCGAACACGTTAATCTCCGAAACCACACAACCGAATTCAATGAAATTTTGTGAATGTCTATGGTTGGTTCTATTTTGAAAGATAGTACAGTTTTGGACCCCATAGGTGGAGCCACACGAACCAGGGGCTGGTCGCTAGTTATTAATTATATAGGGAATTACTCTTACTGGATTTTAATTAGAATGACACCTCTTTTCATTGTTTTTAGACTGTACACAGTTTCGGCGTCATGACGATTTCTATAATGTTTGCCACTTTGCTTTGGATGTTTGTGGAAGCACCTTTGAATAACATCGTTAACTTAGTCATCGATTCCGGGTAAGTGACCGACTTCTTATGTTTATCTTGTAAATAGTATTTTTTTTATTTATGTATAAAAACGATTATTATCCTCGTTGTATATAGCTTAAAACTTATTTTACCTACAAGAACCACTTTATTTAATTTAATTATTTATTGATGATTTTTGAGGTTTGGAAGCAGAAACCCAACAGTGGGACACTCAAACAGGCAACCAAAAAAAAAATCACAACAAATTACCAATTAACAATTCGAGTTTGTTTTTTAATTCGACAAAATTTTGCTTCGACATGTATGTTTTTTGTAACTTGTATTAGTCTACATTACGTACTGCTGGGAAAAGGCCCCTTCCCTTTTTTCCTTCTAAAACTCTCCATGTTAGTCCCGCAAACAAAAATATAAAACTTGTTTAATAATTCAAACTAATTTGCCTAAAAAACTTTATCAAAAATTTGAACCAGTTTTTAACTAATGAATAAGAATCGGAACTTGTCAGGCGAGGCTATCACTATGTGGACAGTAGACTCAACGGTCATTGTGCCGATAATTTTAACGTTATGACCAATTTGCCAATTGAACTACTGAGTGTCTACCAATGTCTAACCTAGGAGCTCTTGTACGGTCAAGGACTGCTAACGGGGGGCCTAAAATGACCGCTTCAGCAGAATCATAGTATATTATTAATATTAACTGCGGCTTTGAACAGGTTAAGAATTTTAACTTGAACTTTTATCGAAAATATTCGGGATGAAAATATTCCCAATGTCCGCTGTAATAAGTCTTTTAAATCTCTTTGTAATTTACAGATCGAAAGACCAATCTCAGAACCGAAGGACCAAAGATGAATAAAAAAACAACAGGTTTTAACGAAGCAGATCCTAAAATAAAATGGTCATGATAAAAAAACCTACTTTGTTTTATTGACAAAACCCCTCAGCTACTATTACTGAATTCGTGGACCTTGTAAAACGGTATAAATGTAACTTACGAAGTTATGGTTCTATCTTCATCATCTGTCTAGCCTTTTCCCAACTATGTTAGGGTCGGCTTCCCAGTCTAACCGAATGCAGCTGAATACCAGTATTTTACATGGAGCGACTGCCTATCTGACCTCCACAACCCAGTTAGTACTAGTAATACGATACCCTTTGGTAAAACTGGTTGTCAAACTTTCAGGCCACTGACTACTTGTAACGATTATCAAAGATCTACAAATGACAGCCGGGATCAACGGCTTAACGTGCTTTCCGAGGAACGAAGGAAACTCGGTATGTAATGGGTGGTCCCCCATCCACAGCCCGATCTAGGCAAGCATCCGAACGGCTGTAATCATTTAGCCACGAGCTCCTTAGTTATGATTCTTTCTTACAAGCAGATAATTATCAACATGTCTGAATCACCCGCCAGTGATCATGCGTGATTATAATCTTTGTATCTTAGTATTTATAAGAAGAGCTTCGAGCTGCAAGCTTGTAGAATTTTCAGAGTTTTGCATAGACTTTCAATCTTTGTTCAATTTAAGTAGTTTTCAGTGATGCTCCGTGGTTACAGGGTAAGAAATTTAGTTAGTATTGAAGATGGAATTGTTTCTAGGTCGAATCTTTTTCAAAGAAATCGGTCAGGTATTAGAAAAAGTTACGATTTGTAAGAAAAACTTAGTGTTTTAGGTTTCATAGGCGTACAAAATAATAAATGTTGAGATTTTGTTAGTTGTTTAAAGAAGGTCGTGGCTATACAACATTAGTTTTAGTAGATGCGAAACCTGAAACACGTGTCTAGTATTTTTATGTAAAGAATCTATGTACAAAATTTCAAAACTGTATCATGAAAAATCACAAAGTTATAATCTTGTTCTGTTATCTGGTTGTCCGCACAAAAATCTGGTCACAACGCGGTGTCCCCGCACGCGCGCCTCCAGCGTCGTCTTGAGCTCATTTATAATAATAATTTGGCAGTAGGTACCTAAATGATTGCGACAGGTACTTAGTATCGCTCGGTGTCCAACTTGTAGTCTTTTTTAAATATTTTTGGGACAAAATATAATATGGTTTAAAAAATATTGGAAATGATTCAGTTACTTATTCTGAGCAAACTATATTCAGGTTTCGCATATACTAAAAATAATGTTGTATAATAACTGCCGCACGGGTCGACGTACAAGGTTAAGCAGCGTTTGCAAAGTCGGTCAATGGATAGGTGACCATTTACACAAACCGAGTTAATTCTGTGCCTCGGAAAGCACGTCAAGCCGTTGTCCCGGATGTCATTTGTAGACCTTTGATAGTCGTTACAGATAGTCAGTGGCCTGAAAGTCTGACAACCAGTCTTACCAAGGAGTATCGTGTTACTTGTAATTGGTTTCTGGAGGTCAGACAGGCAGTCGCTTCATGTAAAATACTGGTGTTCCGCTACTTCTGGTTAGACTGAAAGCCGACCCCAACACAGTCGGAAATAGGCCAGGCAGATGATGTTTAAAAAACAGAAGTAAAATAACAGGAAAAATTTCAATAAAATAGTAATTTTTATCCTTATATTTCGCGACCTATATCTTATAGGTTAATACATACATAAACGCTTGCGCATGTGCGTCATACATTTTTCCAATAATAGCTTACGTGATCGTTTTTGAATTTTTACTACTTAAATAAGGGTTCTCCCAGGGAAGTACCTACTTCCTCAATCATGTCAATCAAATAAAAAATAAAAATGTAATTAAGTAGAATGTAGGCTGATAGTAGAATTGTTTAAGTAGAAACTTAGTAATGGATATTTAGAATACTTTATTAGAAAGACGACAAATCGACAAATGTGTAGGAACTTGAGGAGGCCTATGTCGCCAGACATCCTGACCTGGTAGCTGATAAGACGAGCGAATGAAAGAAAAAAATATGTATAAAAGGTCTAACTATTCATACACGAAATATTTTCAGAGAATCATCTAACGGCTATAACGAAGCCATTTTAAAGGATTTTTTCTTTATCTGAGTATATTTTTTTATAAAATAAATAATTTAAAATTACTTGACCCACAAAATAAACATGGCTCCTTATTTTTAAACAGCCATTACGCTAGTTTACTACGTCGTATTTACCTACTGTCATTTTCAGAATATGGGAGTAAAGGTTTTATGCAAAAAGTCTCAAAAAATTTTAGAATTATAATAATTTCGAAAAAAAAACACACAGATAATTTTTTTTTTTCGTTGCTATGGCGACTTTTCGACTTATAGAAGTTATTCTTAAAATATTTCGTGTATGAAAAGATATACCTTATATACAGTTATAATAATTTAAAAAAATATAAGCTTAGTTAAAGTTATAATTTAAGTTTAGATTATTATATCTACACTTACTTGTTATATATATATATATAACACTCTATATATATATATAACAAGTAAGTGTAGTTCCCATTTTATAGTTATGTATATATATGTATGTATAAGAACGTTTAACAGTTAGGTACATAAGGTGACAATAATACAGACAATATTTAGATCAACATATTAAAGGATGTGAAAAAGGAGTACAAGTAGGTATAGTAAAATATATAATCGTTGGCGAAATGCAAGCGCAACTGCTGGTCCTGGGTTCGATTACAAGGTCGGGCCAATTGTTTTCGGGTTTTTCCATCAGGAATTTCTCAGTAGTACGCAGCCACGGAGGCTGGTTTTTGCCCGGTTGATGTCAATAGGCTTGCCCCCAGTTACTTAAAGATAACTGGTGAAACGTGGGTGAAGTATTAGGTACACCTCTGCCTAACCCTCCAAAGATTACAGATGCGATGTTATGAAAATTATAACATCGTCACAAAAGTTATTAAAATATGGCGAACGCAAGGACCAAATTTTTTCCGCCTCAAAATTAAGAACAAACACAAATCAAGCTAAGTTATCTTAAATGTACCGAGTAAGTTAGATAATCTTACTAATTAGGTATAATAAGTTAAGGGAAGTTTAAGTCTTAATCAAATTAACAACTTTGAACTTTCTTTTGCGGGTTATGAAGGATCTTTGCTTAGAAATTTTCTCTTAAACTTTCATATTAATTAAATTTATTATGAGACTGATTCTTCATTACTTATAACAAGCAGGAACTGGTATAGTACGTCAGCTTGGATAGTCAGCTCCGTCATCAAAGCCGGCAAGCCACTCATAAAACCATAACATAAGATATCCCTACACATAACACCTGTAATCCCCGAAGGGTTAGGCAGAGGTGTGCCTAATAGTATACACACATTTCACCAATTATGTTCGTCCCATGTAATTGGGGGCGAGCCTATTACCATCTACCGGGCTTAAATATAGAACCTGCTACTGAGAAGTTCCTGACGGAAAAACTCAATTAAACTTTGTCTAACCTGGGAATCGAACACAAGACTTCATGCTCAGCAGTCGCGCTTGTAACAAAAAGACTAACGAGGCAGTCTGGTCACTACTCACATTTGCATAGTCTTGCTAGCTAATTCCATTCGACCTTAGGTCCGAAACATACATACATAACATCACGCCTGTAATCCCTGAAGGGTTAGGCAGAGGTGTACCAAATAGTACGTTTGAAGCCCCGTGTAATAAGAGGCGAGCCTATTGCCACTAACCGGACACAAATATAAAACCACTGAGGAGTTCCTGATGGAAAAACCCAATAATAATTTGTCCGACCTGGGAACCGAACCCAGGACCTCATGTTCATTGTCGTGTTTGTATTGAGTTGGTTCCAAAGTTCAAAGTAACTATAGTGTAAAAAAACCTAGTGCCTAACGCACTTGAACTAGTGGGTAAACGAGATTGCGACCGCAGATACGTCATTTTGCATAATTTACGTTAAGTAACATAATGACTATTTATCAGAAATCTGTCTCATAACAATTTTATTATTTCTGTAATTGCAAAGTGAATCTTTCCGTGAATATGACACGTTTTACCTACTAAACTACTGTACCTATTTTAGCACTTAAACTCGTTAGTTCTGGTTGTCATATATTATCTTTGACTGATGGGTTATCAGACACCCGAAAGTCTGATTACCAGCTTAAATAAGCGGGTAACTCAGTAGCTAGGCAGTTCCAGGTCAAATAAACAGTCCAGTCCATGTTCAGTGCCAGTATTCAGGTGCATTAGGTTAGACTGGACCCCAACATAGTTAATAAAAGGCTAGGCATATGATGATGAGGTTAGGTTATATTGAGCTTTTATTGCAGAATTATTATTATATTACAGCTAGCCCACATTGTCCCACTGCTGGGCAAAGACCTCCCTCCACTCCTTCCAAAGCTCACGCTTCTGTGCTACTTCTTTCCAATTCTCAAGGAAGACATCCAGTTCGTCCCGCCATCTCCTCCGTGGTCTGCCGCGACCCCGTGTCACTGTTTCAGGGCATCAATCCTGAGCTTTACGGGCCCACAGTTCATTTGTAATCCCACAATCATGTCCTGCCCAGTCCCATTTAAATTGGGCAGCCTCTTGAGCCACGTCAACGATATTCCAGAACAAAAATTAACAAAAAAACAACCAAGGTATGTAGGTAGGGTTATAGTCATTACATACATAAAACTGTTCTGTATGGTGTCCGGACGTAAAGAATAGCACCATCCCATATCTTCCCGTGGGTGTCGTAAGAGGCGACTAAGGGACTTACCAGAGAATGGGCAGCAGCGTTCTCTGTGTTTTATAACAACCATACTGCGATCGCCAACCCGCCTGCCAAGCGTGGCGATTATGGCAAAACCCCCCCTTCTTGGGGGAGGCCTATGTCCAGCAGTGGACGTCTTTCGGCTGAAATGATGAATGATGACATAAAACTCACGCTTCTTTCCCATGGGCGTAGGCAGAAACGACCACCTGCAAAGATCCTTACATAGGTACTCCTTTCGCCTGGACATATACGTACGCTGGTTGCGAGTACTACGCACCTGACCTTTCAACCAATAAAGTCAGTGCATGTCCTTCTAGCTAGACTCCCTCCTGGTGTTGTCACTCACATGTGCCTCGTAAATTTCTTTTGTTAGTCGTCTTTCACTCTTCCTCTCAACGTGACCAAATCAACTGCGTTTATAGGTACCTAATACTATTTAAAAAAATTGGCTGATGTGTTTGAATAATATTATTATGTAAATTAGATGCATTTAAAATTAATCATAAAAAACGTCTTCGGTAGGCAAAGTACAATCTAATAAACAGCTTGACATTTCCTTATGTTAATCAATAAAAAATTAAACTAATTATGCGATGCCCATGTTAAAATCTACTAATACATAAACTTAATCTTACCTTCTGACTGACAGAAAAAGCATAGCCGAAAATAATCATAATCAAAAATCTTATTTATCACGACATCTGAAACTACAGGCGCTGGTATATGCTCAAGCTATTGGAAAGGTGTCTGAAGTAGGAAGGTCCTGAGGTACAGATCACCTCTCCGGCTTAGATATAACATTTTATTTATGGCAACTCTCATGTAGCCCAAAGGATACAGTTTAACACCAGTATTATACAAGATTATTTATAGTATATGCGAGACCTGAACATAGTTTGTTCAGAATAAGAAACTGAATCGATTCCAATAATTTTTAAACCATGTTATATTTTGTCCCAAAAATATTTAAAAAAGGCTACAAGTTGGACACCGAGCGACACTAAGTACCTATCGCAATCATTTAGGTACCTACTACCACATTATTATTATCAATGAGCTTAAGACGACGCTGGAGGCGCGCGCGTGGCGATGCTGCGTGGTAACCACGTTTTTCTGCGGACAACCAGGTAACAGAACAAGCTTATAACTTTGTAATTTTTCATGATACAGTTTTGTACTTTGAGATTCTTTACATAAAAATACTAGACACAGGTTTCGCATATACTAAAACTAATGTTGTATATGGAGCGGCTGCCAATTTGATCTGCACAACCCAGCCACCGGGTAATAAGATAACCCTTGGTAAGACTGGCCGATTTATGTATCTATACTAGTTCAGGGATGGCCTGTGGAGCAAGGCTTTGATCGAGTGATGACCAAGGTAAGGCCAAAGAAACCAGGGCCGTCCTCAAGCTTGTTGGGTCGACGATGTCATCAAAGTCGCGGGAAACACGGGATTAGAGACGAACAGAACCGAGAACTGTGGCAGAAGAAAAGGGAGGCCTATACCCAGCAGTGGTTGGTTCCGGGCTGATATGATGATGATGATAATGATGATGATGATGATGATGAAAATTTGTGAGTCTGGATTTAGTGGGCTATCTTCGGAGCAACTGATGTGATTCCGAAATCTTTTTCAGTTATGGGAAGCTACATTATGTACTAATGTAATATGTATTTAAAACATTCCCGTTGAATAATTACCGACCATAACGCGACCGAAGACGCGGCCAAAAGCAAGCAATTTATAAATTGAGAAACATGCGGCGGTCTACAACAATTATGTAGAACTACGCATCAATGATTAAATATTTGTTTAGTCAAATAATACGACATATTTGTTCTATTCTCGGCCTTTTTGTCTGTTTAGTTTTGTGAGCAAAAGATTTGAACGAACACGTTTTTATTTCTGGTTGACTTTAAAAAAATAATTGAGTTTATTTGTTGAACTTAAGGTTTAATTACTTTAACTTAGGTTGAGATAACATAGGTTTGTATCTATTCGTAATTAAAAAAAAATTGTAAAAGGTTTTACTTTTAGTTTTCCATAAAATAGTTTAAAAATATTTTTTCGACAAGGCTTGAAATCTGTTAATAAAATGGAAACTTTTGTCACAATAGATTAGATGACAAGAAAAATAATAAAAAGTCATAAGCGAATGACTTCAAATTATTATAAATTAAGTGTAAGTAGGTTATATCGAGTTACTTTTTATTTTATATTACTCTAAACTAAAAAGGTCGCTTTTACAAAATCATAATAGAATAGAATCATAATAGGATAATAATATGAATTACGTTACAATTCGTAAAATGGTTACAAAGCGACCATTTTATAAATTGTAACGTGATTAATATTATAATGTTTTTTTTTTTATTAATAGGAAACGTAAAACAAATGCTGACATGTCTTTTAGCATTACATTTGCACTTAAACGTTTTTGCTCCAAACCAATTGTAAATTATTTAAAAAAAAAACAAAGTTTGTCTCTGCAAAAATAAATGTAGCTTGAGAGTGATGACTTGAAAAAAAGTGGTTTATCTGACGTCAATGGGTTACCCCGTTGATATTAAATAAACAGCTAAAAGGAGCATAAAAGACTTTTTTTCCTGTAGTGTGATTCGAGCCCCTGGCCCTTAATGTGCTCAAAGTTATTTTAAGAAACTAAAATTATTTTTAGAAACTAAAAATAGTTTTAATGCTAAATTAAAACTGGTTTTCACATCAGAATATTTATAACTAACCTATCAATTTAATTTTAGAAAAAAATCAGAGCGTCTGCCACAATAAATGTGCAAAAAAAATCCCATACTTTTATTCATAAAATTAAAATACAAGTTTTTTTAGATATTAACACTGACTTGAACCCGGCAGTTTATATATCATTGAGTGCGTTACTCGTATTTTAGTACCAAAGTATAGCCGTGACAGATAGGACATTATATGTGGTAAACTATAAGTGATAAAATGAAGGTGACATGTGTTTTCATTCAAATAGTTCTGGCCAGTGTTTTTTGTAAGTATTTTTGTTTTTATAATTATTGACTAAAGCTTTTTCAGTGCCGGAGATAGTTTTGTACATAAAAAAAATATTTCAGAAGACAAAAAAAAAATTGCGTCTCAAACAATTTTTTTACAAATTTTTTATTTTAATAAAAGCAACTTTTTATAAGTTGGTAATTGAAGTTATTTTACGAACTATTGATTGTTGTAAAAGTCGTTTTGTAGTTTCTGCCTACCCCCATGGGAAAAAGTCGTGAGTTTTTGTATTTTAGTAAAAACATAAGTGTAGTAATAATTACTTTAAAAAGCTTTGTTTATAATGAGACAGATTAATTTATTTACTTGTTTATTTGTGGTTCATATATCTATATTAATTTCTTGTTTTAATTATATTCCATGTATTGCTACTTTGCACGCCCTAGAGGCAAAACATAGCGCTCTCAATGTATTACCAAATAAGAACTTTTTACAGTAAAAGTTCTTATTGTTTGTTCCTTTGTTTTACAATAAATAAATGAATCTGAATCTGAAGTAAAAACAATGCGTTTAAAGTAATTATTCATATTGCCTGTTTCATATTTTCTTGGTATCACAATTTGCCTACCAAGACCTGTTTTCTATAAATTACTACAGAGTTCACGATCCGAAAGCTACGATTATTTGTATGAAGTTCTTAGTACACAGTTGTTTCAGGACTGTCTCCGTGTCTATAAATGAATCCACTTTAAATCTAAGCTAGGGAAAACGTTTTACTAAACAAATAAAATAACAAGTTGTACAGTCGCCAGCGCATCAAGTTACTACAAACTGTCAAATTTTCTCATTCGATTTTGAAGTTAATCTTCGACATTTTATGGTTTATAATATTTTGGAAAAATTTGACAGTTTCTGGTGACTTGATGTGCTGGCGACTATACCATTTGTTGAAAAAAGCCTTTTTATTTTACGCAGTGTTTTAAATATTTTATTTATTGTGTATAAAAAAATACGGTAGGTAATTAGCAAGTATCTAAAGGGTGTAAATAGACCCTTAACATATCCGAAAGGCACTTGTTCTCCCCGTCTTTGCGATTTTTTTTTTTTGTTCTAGACCATACCTGGGAACCTTCTAGTTACGGAGATATTGGGGGTCAAAGTTCCAAGTTTTTCACAAGTTTTTTTTTTTAGATACATGTTTTTAATGTAAGATTTTTTTACACATCTCCACGACCCCCGTACTATTCAATCCATCCACCAGCACAATGCTTTGAGGGCTTTCTATCGAGTCCTACCGTAAAACGTGATATTTCACCCCAAAAAAAAAGTCGATTCCCAGCAATAATTTTTGCGTAAAGTTACTTAGTTTGATGTACAAAATGCATGGTTGACGGCTATGTGAAGGGTCTGTTTACACCCTGTACACATATAATAAAATTGTAACAGGTCGATGTCTGTACATTGTAGATATTGAAAAAAAGAATATATGTGGGGTCTTTATAAGAGCAACAGAATAGTTTTTAACAAGACCCGGCTAAAACTGGTATTCTCTATCATCACCATCTGTCTAGCCTTTTCCCAACTAATATATGTTGGGGTCGGCTTCCAGTCGAACTAGTTTGCTAAGTCTTGTTATTTAGGGATCAACTTACAACAATCTAGAATAAACGGATCAGGTTTTGAAAAAAAACAATTTGCTGGTACTGCAAACACGTTGCTGGTGGGGCAAGTGTCACTGCTGAACATGGATCTTGGGTTCGATTCTTAGGTCGAGCAACGTGTTATTGAATTTTCTCAGTAGCAGGATGGTGTGAAGACTTCCTATTATAGCCCCCTATTACATGTCTAAAACTATATCTAGCAAAAATTGGATGTAGTAGGGGGCAGAGGTGTGTACTTAATAGGACACCCACATTTCACCCATGTAAAAGGGCGCGAGCCTATTGCCATCAATCAGGCACAAATCCAGACTCCGTGGCTGACAAATTCCTGATGGAAAAACCAAATAACACTTTGCCCACCTTGGAATCGAACCAAAGACCACATGCTCAGCAGTCCCGCTTGCAACCACTAGACCACCGAGAGAGTCAACAAGCATGTTATATGTGGTATAAATTATATATTCATGCTTATTCAACGTTGCCAGTAATTATTATCGTCAAAAACAAAAGAAAACTAGTTTTTTACAGAAGAACATTTATGCACAGTTCAATGACATGTTTTTTTCCGTTTATTCTAGATTGGTGTTAGATATTCCCAAAATAACAAGACTTAGCAAACCAGTTCGACTGGAAGCCGACCTCAACATAGTTGGTGTGTTACTCAACTACCCCAAATCTCTGAAATTCCGAACGGTCTAAAATTAGAGACATAATGATCAGTTATAATAAGGAAGGCCAAAGATATGGTGCCTTTTTTATCATCATCATCATCATCATCATTTCAGCCGAAAGACGTCCACTGCTGGACATAGGCCTCCCCAAGGGGGGTTTTGCCATAATCGCCACGCTTGGCAGGCGGGTTGGCGATCGCAGAATGTGCCTTTTTTATGATATCGGATAAAATTAGGTTAGGTATAGAAATGATTCACCAAAAATTTATATTTAGAAACGTTTTCAAGTTTATTTTTCGATCAATTTAGTTGTTGCTGTTATATTTTAAAGATTTTTATTTAGTTTCACTTTTCATTACGATCTGATTGATTTTTAAAATAGTTTCTTTTTTGCTTCCTCTTGGTTTAACAAGTTGAAACTTAGATTTTAAAGACGAGCCATTTCGAAGACTACAATTTACTCCCGGGGCCTCATTTAAGACGTTTCATATTTCTGACAACGTCTGTCACCAGACTGCCTCGTTAGTCTATGGTCGCAACCGCGACTGCTGAGCACGAGGTCCTGGTTTTGATTCCCGGGTCGGGAAAAGTGTTATTGGGTTTTTCCGTCAAGAATTTTTCAGTAGCAGCCACGGAGCTATAATTTCTGCCCGGTTGATGGCAATAGGCTCGCCCCCTATTACATGGGACTTAAACATAACTGGCGAAATGTAGGTGTATTTTTAAGTGCACCTCTGCCTAACCCTTCGGGGATTACAGGCGTGTTGTTATGTATGTATGTCTTTCATCAGGATTGACATAGTTATCAATCGAATACATTTTGGACATTCCCATCATACTAGACTCAAAAGACACCCGTAGATGCTCACTAGTTATCCTTGCGATCACGTTACAAGAGAGTCTACTTTCAAGCTCATGGTCAGAACAGCTGATCTGGGGAAGTACGACAACCCAGTATACCAATTCCTACCGCAAAACTGTTGTTTTGTGGTAAAACATGTTGATGAATGTTGTTTTATTCCGATTCAAAATGTGTGGGTTGTGTAATTGCATCCACTACTGCACGTGCGTCATACCTACTTTATCTCAATGATGACAACGCATTGGAAAACCCTTTGGAAATCACGTGTTTGTTAACATTTTTCATTAAGGTGTAAGCACCAGAGAAAATGTAAGAAAATTTGAATTTAAATTTTCTTAAATTTTTTGCAATTTTTCCATTGAATGACTGTCTCATGAAAAAGTCATTCAAAGGGATTAAATGAACTTGGAGGGTTGTATTTGTGATTTTAATGATTATATCTCTGTTACACCGAATACGGTACGGTCGCGAATCATATTTTAATCAATATACAACTTGACCCTGACCTGCAAAACGTAAAAATGGACAATGCTCAATTTTGTATGAGAGCTCGAGTGTTCTTGTGTCTCGACTGAATCGTCGGTGAAATATAGAAAATGTAGTACGGCTTATTTAAATGAAAAATGTTCTAAGCTCCAAGTTGCTTCAAACTAAAATAAATACAGGGTGTAAACAGACCCTTCACGAAGCCGTCAACCAAACATTCTGTACATCGAGCTAAGTAACTTTACGCAAAAATTATTGCTGGGAAACGACTTTTTTTTTGGGGTGAAAAATCACGTTTTTCGGTAGGATTCGATGGAACGCACTCAAAACATTGTGCTGATGGATGGATTGAATAGTACGGGGGTCGTGGAGGTGTTTAAAGAAAAAATCTTACATTATAAAAAACATGTATTTAAAAAAAAACTTGTGAAAAAGTTGGAACCACCCAATATCTCCGTAACTAGAAGGTTCCCAGCTATGGTCTAGAAGAAAAAAAATATCGCAAAGACGGGGAGAACAAGTGCCTTTCGGCTTCGTTAAGGGTCTTTTTACACCCTTTATATGTAAAATGATAACTCAAAAAAATATTTTTGCTTAAGAATGGAAAAGACGCAGCTATAACATGCTTTATGGCATTGTCTTTTAAACGAGGGTTACCTCATCCCATCCTTCTTAAGTGTTTCTTTATAGCTGTTCGACAATCTATCATACATTAAAAATAACAGGTAGTATAAGTACTATCTGTCATTGTTTTACTAGGTATTCAATGCGTAGTTAGGTAAACAGTGTTTCAAGCAAGACTGTGTTAGTAACCGTTAATAAAATCCTGGGTCCGTAAAGGATCAAGGCAGTCTGTATCAGAGGGGCTGGACAAACTAGTGTTCTATCAACGACTAGATTATGCCCGTGGCTGGATCAGTAGAGCTGAAGATTACGATTTGATGGTTTGAATCACCACTTAAGAGGTATTCCCGTGGGCTGCGGGACTGTTCGAAAGAGATACCGCGGCCCTGGAACACAAAGGGCAAAAAAGAAACATGGATGGGTTTTAGTCAGTACAAGTCTGACACTCCCTTCCGCTCCGCCCAGAGCGGGAGAGGTCATTTGATGATTTCCCATCCGAAAAAAAAAGAAGTATTGCGGTTTCCGTGTTACAACCTGTATAATTGGCGAAACATGGATGTAGTTTACAGATTTACATCTTATCCCTTTTGGAGCGTGGCGGTGTAATAATAAAGTATGTTAATGTTTCAGGTCTATCATCAGCTGAATTTTTCACAAAACCCAGAACGACAGAAGTGGACATCGTCATAGAAGGTCTAGAAGATCTTGAATGGAACGAACATGAGAAACCTTGTATAGACCAGACACTGCTGATATTGAACAATGTGAAGAATTATACTGTTTGGGCGGTGTGGAGTAAGTATTCGATTTTTCTCTTATGACTGTTGCGGCATTACAAAGAGTACTACAGCGCCATCTATGACACAGATTATGAACTAAACACCGAAATACATCTAAAGCCTACATCGCGCAAGTTAACCGCGACTTAAGACTATATAGAAGAACCCGAAAACAACTGTCGGGCAGCAGCCCATCAGACATAACACCCGTCTGGTCGGAGGATCCCTGAAACACCCTGTTCTTCATACCCCCAAATGACTATAGGATAATCAACCTGGGGGCCGCTTTAGCAAATTCTTTATATAGTGAAATGGTCATAGACGAAATTAATATTATGTATTTTCACTATGTGGCCATTTTATAGACCTCGCCCTGTCCCCAACGCTCGATCTCCGCTTATAATATAAAGTATGTACCAAAAGGGTAACAGGCCGTCAAGAACTTCGTCAACATCGCTGTCAACAGGAAAAGTGCCCAGAAGGCCATCCAACGTGGCAATGCTGCCAGCATTGCCACGTTGGATGGCATTAAATTAAAAGACATACTATATTTTTCTAGCTTACTGTACTTTTTGACATGCAATTTTATAGTGATGACGAATCGGGAACATCAATATTAAATAAAAAATCATTTGTTTTCTTATGATGACGAGTCGGAACAGTGACGAGTCGGGCATAAGTCTTCGTAAAGAATATTCCCAGCTCTGATTAGTCGTTTTCTTTCAGTATGGAATTCAATGCACCATCCAGTGGGTAGTTTCTATGGTTCCAAATACAGTTTTGGAAACTATGACCAATGTCTGAAAGCTCCCTCTAATTTCGGTGAACCTAAGATTGTGACACAATATTGCCTATCAGATTTGAAGCTAACGGATAAGGAAGAGAAGGTATATGGCAGTGCTGATGTGTTTGGACGGACTGAAGAATTTTTAAATGTAAGTATGAATTTTTTTTTAAGGTCCATAGTGCGGGTGTGCTGGGCAAAGGCCACCAAGGACGAAGTACGCACACAACTGTAGTGGCTTGAAGAAAAGAGACGTACACTCAGTATTGGGAGATTCTGCTCCGAGATGAAGATTATGATAAATGAAAAGATTTATGGAAATATAAAACCATAGGTTTAAGTCCCATGTAATAAGGGGCGACCCTATTTATATCAACCGGGCAGAAATCCAGATTCTGTGTCTGCTACTGAGAATTTTCTACCCAACAACAATTTCCCCGACCTGGGAATCGAACCCAGGACCTCATGCTCAGCAGTCGCGCTTGCGACCACTAGACCAACGAGGCAGTATAAAAATATCTCTCTCTCTGGGATTTGTCCCTCATGACTTGGGATCGTGGTCAGCATCAGAGTTGCATCTGGAGCGGATCATCTGCCTCCACCGGTTTCAGTCCAGCGTGTCTCTTACAACAAGTATAAAAATATAGTATCATGGATTTTAAATCTGTTGGAGTCACTTTAGACCCTAATCTTAATCTCATTATAACATGCATCAATCATTGTAAATTGGAAGATGATCCAAACAAAAATAACTTATTAACCTTATGTATGATGCATCTTGTTAAGTACCTCAAAGAGTTCGACAACCTCACTGTCTTTACCCTTACGATCCTTTATTTACGGTTGATAATTATGAAATTAGACGTAATACCAATAATGCGAAACTCTTTGAAGCAAAAGAACTATGTAGGAATCGTAGCATATGGCGTTTCGTAGTTACTGCCCCTACCCCTTAGGGGAAAAGGGATGTACTAGCATATGCTCGCGGCTTCGCTTGCGTGAAGTTCCTCATTGTACCACGGGATACAGGTTATAAACTGTCTGTGTGCCAAATTTCATACAGATCCGTTCAGTAGTTTTTGCGTGGAAGAGTAACAAACATCCATCCATACATCCATCGATCCACACAAACTTTCGCATAGTAAAGTAAGGTTAGAAATATATAAAAAAGATGTTAAAACTCTTTCCCCAGGTAAAATCCAAAGAAGGCAGAAAGGCAGACACGATATCATGGGGTACCTGCTTACCAGCAGTGTGCAACCACGCATCAGTTTCCAAGATCCTGAAGACGATATACTTGGTGAACCCTATCACTCCGATGGACCCTGATATCACTGTGGACTACTGTGATAACGCTGGAGAAAAGACTGAGTTTAGCTTGAAGTTCTATTTGTTCATGTAAGTCAAGAACATAATGTATGAATTGCTCTACAACATACCCTTAGTGTATACCAGCCCTTCGGGTAGTGAATAATAGTAGGTAAGACTGAAAATAAACGAAAGATATCAATACATATAATACAATTGTAACAGGCCGATGTCTGTCAGAATATATTGAAAAAAAAAATACATTTAGAGCAACAGAAGCCAAAACAACAGTTTTTAGAATTTTTGTCTGTCTGTATGTCTACAAATCGGCCATCATGTCTTTGTTTCAATCGATAACATAGATCAAAGTCTATCTTGACATTTGTGGATTATTATTCATCACGCATGTAAAGATGCTGACGTATCAAGTTAAATATTGTTCGGAAAATACTCATATTCTGCGCTTGCGCAATCAGGAAAATTAACTGTTTTAATTTGATAAAATATTTAGATTTGCCATGTCATGTCCTATAAGCAAGGACAGTTGAGTAAAATAGCAAGGTATCTTTAATTTACATAACAACACGTTTTGTAATCCCCGAATGTTAGGCAGAGGTGTACCTAACAAGTACACTCACACTTCGCCTGTTCCTTGTAATAGGGGGCGAGCCTATTGCCATCAGCCGGGCATAAATCCAGAGTCCGTGGCTGCTATTGCGAAAATCCAGATGGAAAAAACCAATAACAGTTTGCCCGACGTGAGAATCGAACCCAGGACCTCATCCTCAGCAGTCGAGCTTGATAGATTCTAATTTTCGTTATTCTTTTCAGAACCACTATGGTAGGATTAGTTCTAGCGGCAATATCATCAACAATCTATCTACAATACGACAACACAGATTCAAGACGTGAGTGTGTTTGACAAATTATAACATAGCATCACGACTAGAAACCCGTACCTAAAGTACTCCCACATTTCACCAGTTATGTTAATGGGGGCGAGCCTATTGCCACCAACAGGGTACAAATCCAGATTCCGTGGCTGACACTGAGAAATTCCTGATAGAAACTCGCATGACACTTTGCCCGACCTAGGAATTTAACCCAGTACCTCAGATGTCGGGCTTGTGACCACTACACCAACAGTTACTAGACAAACATAATTTGCATAAAATAATATTATCGTAATTAACTGATGGTTTATGTCGCGCGATTATTGAAGAGGAAATATAATAACAATATTTGCTGCCACTAAAACACTTTTTACAATAATATTATGGTAATTATAGTGCTTGCTTAGAGTCCTGGAATTTGTATATTATTATAGTAGCAGAAGTGTTGTGTTTATTAATTGATGAAAGAAACCGGTTAATACCACTTCACTGTGTATATAATTTTTTGCATTGCAGATATATTATTACAACAAATTTTGCCCACGCATTTTTGTATGAATATTCTGTTATAGATTCGTATTCTCCGTCTGTTTGTTTGACTGTCCGTCCGTATGTCACAGCCATTTTTATTCAGAGACTTATTAAAATTATGACTTATTATTTTTTATAAGATTTGATGTTAATTTAGTATTTGAGATATGGGTTTTTTTTCGTGAAACTGCAGCAGTAAGTTTGTTTACCATTAACACACTATGAAAAACAAATGCAGTTTTGCTGTTGAGCGTAAAAAATATGGTTATTAAATTATTTGGGGCGTGAGGCCAACTCGCACAACGTTGTTTTTTTTATGACTGACTCATAATTTCTACGCTTCGGAGGCAAGAATTATCAACAGTTTATAAACCAACAGTTTGCGTGTGGATTGAAATATTAAATAATTATGTCACAAACTGCGCCACTACTGAGCATGAGGTCCTGGGTTCGATTCCCTGATTGGGCAAAGTGTTATGGGAGTTTTCATCAGGACTTTAGGTGACAGTCACGGAGTCAGGATTCGTGCCCAGTTTGTAGCAATAGCTATAGTGCTTATTGTCATCGACCAAGCACAAATTAAACTGCGTGGCTGCTACTAAGAAATTCCTGATAAAAGAACTCAATAAAACACACACGCATAATATACACGTTTAAATTACCTGAAAATATATTTTCTGTTTTCTCTTTCAGTTCGAAGAATAGCTTACTCCTTTAGTCTCAAAAGAAACTGGTCCTCTTTCGTGAAGATATCAGATGATGAGATACCGGTCCTCAGCTTCACTAAGGCCGTGGTCCTAAGCTTCACGACTTGCGTCCATGTTTTTGTGTTTATTATCGCTGGCTCTATTAGTAATGGACATGATTATGATCAAGTAAGTAATATTTATGTTAATATTATTAACTGCTGGATGTTTTTCCTTGGAATTCGTTTCTTGTTTTCAGAAAATGCGAGTAGTCTTTATTTCATTAAACTATATTGTTGTTATCGAGTTATGTTATAACTAGAGATCGGATTATATGCAACATAATAATGGTCGAAATATGCATGCAAATATGCATCGTAAATACTCGAAATATTCAACAAAAGCGCTAAACTTGCCAAAATATGCAATATAAAATTTAAATAGGTCCGAAACAATATATTTTTGAGTATTAAAAATCAGTATACATAATGACTTGAACAAATTATTATTCTTTGGACTAAATATTATCATTAATGTTCCTGAAAACTTCAATAATCGAGTACTGCTCCAAATTCTCAGTAGCAGTATTGAGTCTTCTTTAAAATATTTTTATTAATTGAAAAAGACTTGCAAACGACTCTATTTTTGAATTTATTTTCAAGTATTGTTTCTTCATTTGCATTGCCTTTGGCACATTTTTGCATTTTTCTAGTTAGAAAGAGAAAAAATATAAGGAAATACGCCCAAATTATGCACGATCAGTCGATTTCAGCTAACACATATGCAAATATGCATTTGCATATAATCGGTCTCTAGTTATAACGATGAAATGGTTTGAAACTGAAAATGGAAGGTGGTATGCAAGATGAAAGTGACACCGACGCTGAAACGGTTACCACGTATTCAGTAGGTATATCAATCTCCCCCACAGAAATTTTTCATATTTTTTTTAAAATCAGCTGTTCCATACTTTTTGGCCATGTAGGTATTGCAGTATTACAGAAAACACTGTTTTTCAGGGTTCCCTACCCGAAGGGTAACCAACGGGACCCTATACTAAGCCTACGCTCTCCGTCAGTCCGTCCGTCTGTCCGTCAGCGGGCTGTATCTCTTGATCCGTAATATGTCGACAGTTGAAATATTCACAGAATATGTATTTCTATTGCCGCTATAACAACAAATATTAAAAATAAATTGAACAATTAAAGGGGGCTCCCCTACTGCGATGGTACGGAAACCATCATGCGCGAGTCAGTCAGTCAGTTAAATAACTAAAAAACTACTGAACGCGTGGTAACCGTTTTAGCTTCGGTGTCCCTTCCACCTTGTATATGAGCAATGATTCTTCAGAAATAATAAGAATGGGGCATCAGATGTCGTTTACGGTGCATTTAAAATTACAAGAACAAAAGATACGAAACATTTAAGTAATATAACCAATTCTTTTTCGATTTTGCAGCTAATAAGCGTGAAAACCAACACACTAGGTAACACATTCCAGCACTTGGACCTCCCGGCAGTAGAAAACTTCTTCGTGATATCAGGACTGCTCCTCATGAAAGGTCTCATGGAGAAGAAGAAGAATCCTGTTATTACTTTGATACAGCGTTATGTGAGGTAAACATTCTTATTTTCTCAAATTCTCATATTTTAGCGGTGCCTGATGAAGAACAGAATAAACTTGAAGATTGTGTGGCTTAATAATACAGCCGCTCATGTCGATCTTTAGGTTAAGTCACATTCCCTAGGTTTTTCCGTGGATGGGGTGCCTCGGAAAGCACTTTAAGGCGTTGTACCCGGCTGTAATTTGTAGATCATTGACTTACGAACGAGGCGCGACGCGTTTTAAAATCATAATTTATTGTGTCGTTTAAAACCAACATATAAAAATAGATATCATTAAAGTTCAAGAAACGAATTTGTATAATTAACTATCTTTAGTATTTTATTGACTGCATCCGTTTTTTCTAATTTACATAAACTTGTATGATTCTTATGTTCTGATTCTACTGAGAGAATATTATTATTTTGTAACTACCTCATACTAATACTGATACTGTTAGCCTGCTTCATTCCACTGCTGGGCAAAAGTCTCTCTCCCCATTACTTCCCACTACCTCATACTATGTATTTCCAATACAAAACTTCAATACCTACTCGACCCAAATGTGTGGGACAGCTGATTTTTTTTTCGCGATTTCGATTGTGGTCCCATTGAGAAAGATGTTCAGTTTGATGGTCTGAACCACACCCTGAAATATAACCACACCTTTCTGGTACACGTTGTATTTACTTATTTTCATGAATTTTCATCTTTATCTGATTTGTTTATGTACATTCATAAAATATTGTTCCAGATTAATAGGCTCCTTCGCGTTCCTAATATTCTACACGATAGCAGTATCAGAATATGTTGGTGATGGCCCGTTGTGGAAACGCATCATGGGCAGAGAACAGCAGGCGTGTACCAAGACCTGGCTGCTTGGTCTACTCATGCTTGGCAACTACGTCGATAATGAGAATATTGTAAGTGGATTTTGCTTTGTTTGTCTTCGTAAGATCTAATTGGAAATTCACAGTTTCTTTGGGCAAGGTGACATAAATTTTGATTCATCAGTTGGTAACTCTAAATGTTGTGTAGTACTCTATTTAAACGGGGTGGAAAAATACCCTTAACAAAGCCGAGAGGCACTTGGTCCTCCAGACATTACCTGACCTTTTTTTCTGTACTGGACCATACCTGGGAACCTTCTAGCTACGGAGACATTGAAGGTCAAAGTTTCAACTTCCAAAATTATTTAAAAAAAAGTTACTTTAAATACCTCTGATGATGCATTGAATAGTACAAGGGCATACTATTCAATGCATCCATCAGGACAATGTTTTGTTACATTTAGCCTTTCCGTAAACCGTGACAGTTTACACCAAAAAAGAAGTCTTTTCCCAGCAATATGGATGGGTCATTTACATCCTGTATTTATGTGTTTTGTTAATACATGTTTAATGAAAATTTTATCACAATTGCGTTGTACTTTTACAAGAAAAATAACAAACACGTTGTGCAAAACTTCATTTCTATCAATTGCAATATCAATCAATTCTTCCATAACTCCTTTACATTGTTACTCATTTCTTTGTTCATCATCATTTTAGTGCCAGCAAGTATCCTGGTATATACCAGCAGACTACCATTTGGCCGTCATGGGTACCGCTCTATTCTGTCTCTGGCAGTGGAACAGGCGAATCGGAAAAATTGTCACCACCATTGCCGTTACGTTTTCGGTGTTCATAACTGGTATCACCACTTACACCAAAGGATTGAATGGAATCTTGCTCTACGATATTGAGTAAGTCTTTCTCGTCTTTATTTTGATACGATTCTGGTTTAACTGCATGGAACTAGTTTTTGTGTTTGTCAAGGTTAATTATTTTAGTTATTTTATATGCACATATTTTATTATTTATTTAACAAGACAATCTGAATATTTTGTCAATAGCGTGAAATATATCTCATGAATATCCATGTTTCATGCTCATGCGTCATGCTTAAATTAATATATAATTATCTATCTTTAGAGGAACGTTTATTCTAATCAGGCTAAGCATAAGTTGACCAGGAGGACTAAAATGGCCGCATTAGCAGAATCATAACATGATAATGTTGAGTCTTGTTAATGTTCTTAAAATTATCACAAATGCAGCGGCCATTGCAGGCCCCCAGAAAGATATCGTCGTGGGTTTGATCACAATCGAACACGACTTCTCGCTACACAGTTCGCGCCCTATACATTCAGATGCCTATTTTTCATGCATGTTGTGGTTAATAAATCATGAAACTAATGAAAAATTTTAGTTGACGTAAATCTTAAAATGAAAAAAACCATTGCAATTGTTTTCATATTTGCAACAAATCACAGCGTGTCAATTAAGTGCTATGGGAAACTCGTTAACGCCTTACCGTAGCGTTAAAGCTTATAAAAATCCAATTTGCCTTGAATGACGCTTTCACAAATTATTATTTGAAAGAGATTTTCACTGAAAGCGGTATGAATGAATTTCTTGGAATATGTTTTACATGTATAGACATAATTTTTATGATGAGGGACGAATCGCATATGACTAAAAGAGTGATGAATATGAACGTTGATGAAGAGGGAGAGAAGACCAAAAAAAAAACAATATGAAAGATAAAGGAGTAAATGATAGCGTGACGGTTAATAGAGGAGAATGGAAGAAAAAAACGTGTTGCGCCGACCCCAAGTACCGGGGACAGGGGCAGGAAGATGATGACGTTTTACATGTAAGCTTCCCAGAAAGGTACTCATTATCACTACATAGTAAATAACAAAGTCGCTTCCAGCTGTCTGTCTGTCTCTTTGTATGCTTAGATCTTTAAAACTACGCAACGGATTTAGATGCGATTTTTTTAATAGATAGAGCGATTCAAGAGGATGGTTTAAATGTATATATTGCACCCGTTCAAAGCCGGGCGGGTCGCTAGTAAAAAATTATGTGTTTCACTGGTTATGGCACAACGTTTACTCAAACACTGTTTTAAGCTTTCACGGTTTACAACTAAACTTATACTGTCTCTTACGGGATATTATCTATGATTTTTCATTATTTTGCGCTCCCGATATTGCTCAAAATAATGAACAATCACGGAAGATATCCCGTAAGTGACAGTATAAGTTTACAATGTTTACTTTCGAATTTCCTGTTCCTATTTTCCTGAACTTTAAAAAGCTTAAAAGTCGAGAAAATCCAAGCCTGTGTTTATGTTTAAATTGGAATTATGTGATGTATATTCCATGACATCCAAAAACAGCTTTAGAATCTCACTTGTTATGTGAGATTATTTTAGACCTTTCGCTTCTTTATTGAGAGCCCTCTTACATTTCAGGGTAACAATTTACCTAAAAGACATGAAACGAAAATGTATTCTATTGTTATAAAAGTATAAGACATTATTCATCATCATCATTCTCTTACCCTTATCCCAATTCATTTGGGATGTATTTTTTTCATATTTCATTATTGTGAGATGAAAAAAAAATTGATGGTCTATATTCAATAGAATCTACAAATTAGAGGTCTCAAATCAGGTCTCCGTGAGTTTTTGCCTAAACATGTATCGGAAGAATGATTAACAATCATTCTCCTTTTTATTATTTTCAGAAAATTTATTTATTTAGTAGGTAAATTATATAAATAAGTTTTCTAAAATACGTTTCATTGTTATTGTAGTAGAGAAAACAAACTATTTTTATCAAGTAATTGTCATTTCAAGCAACGTACGAAAACCATACAATTTCAACGAGGAAACTTCGCGCTTTTTTTGTAATTTCAAGAAATTATATCATATTTTTTGTAAGATCAAGCTATAACTTAAGCAACTCGTTCACTTCAACACTTTTTCCTCCGCCTTCCACGACTACTCTGACAGTGACACTCTGACTCTTATCTATCTAATCTATAATGCCATTACTACATCTCAATCATCACATTTTCAGTAAGCTGATCAATGTCAGGGACAACCAAGTCTACTTGGAAACCTACATGAAGAGTCATCACAGAGCTGGTTCTTATTTCCTCGGCATGGCTATGGGGTACATCATCACGGTATACAGACCTACTAAGTACAGAGGAGTTATTTCTAAGGTGAGCAGCTTTGCTGGTTAATTCATCATTACCATCATTCCCTGCCTTTGTTCTTATTTATTTGGGGTTGGCGCAGCATTTCGTATTTTTACCCGACTGCGGCAAAGCCCAAAAGTAGGGTTATTCCATACTTCCCTATTAGTTGTTCATAGTTTTGCTACTTAATAATTATACATGCATAAATTCACGACTTTACCCCCATTGGGGTAGGCATAAATTACAGAACACTACCTGCTGCTATCCTTACCTTTTGCTTCATCGCATGCTATTCATTTACTTCAAAATAATCCTTTTATTAAAACAAAAGCTAAAGATTACTATTACCTTCTTTATAATTGCCTTTTAGTGAATTTGTTAATCAAGTTATAATGATAATGTTCACTGTTATTAGCTAGGTCCTAACCTAAAATTTTCTTGCATTGCAGGAATGCGCCTACATAGGCCTTGCAGCTGCTTTCTGGCTAGGTCTCAAAGTACTAACAGCGGCCCCAGCATGGTGCCTTGGTGAATACAACGCTTGGAACGCAGCGGTGTATGCGGCCCTCAACAGAAACTTATGGGCTTTGGCAACCTGTGCTTGTATTGGAATTACAGAGTACGGAGATGTCCGTAAGTAGATCTTTTCATTTGTTTTTGTATAGAAATGTCAATAATTAACATCTGTGAGCGTATCAAAGGCTTTCTTTGATGCAAGAAAGGAACGAGCTTGCTCATTACGTGCTAGCGATTTTTTATTTTCAGATATTTATTACAGGTTTTCTTGTGATGTTTTCTTTCACTGTTATTCTGTAAAGACAAAAAATTTTAAAGCACACAAGAAATTGAAAAGGTGGTATTATTTTTACAAAATTCCGAGTCAATAACCAAATTATTTCAGTCAGCAAGACATTGAAATATTTATAACGTACCTACTTACTTCTTTCATTTGGTTGAAACAGTTTTGCTAATCTTAAACTTATAGTAAATGCATGTACTGTTCCTCGGTTCTTAATAATACAGTTATTTGCTTCTCGGGTAGGGAATTCAACCAGGAAACTATGTCGGAACAATTAATAGTAGCTAAGTTAAGAATGGGTAGCTATCCGCTTGCATAATTATAATACCCAAGCTAAGCTAACTTCTGACGGATATTAGACCGCAAAGCCTTGTAGTATATAAATATGTAGAAATACATAAAAATGGTAACTGGTTAGAGTGACCTGTATACTTACATAAAAATGGTATATAGATTTGAGTTTTTGGTTTGATTGATTCATGAGATGAGGATAAATAGAGAAGTGTGGAAGAAGAAGTAGTAATAGAAACATAAATTGGAATAAGGGCAGAAGAATAGGGCAGAAGAATGATGACATAAACACTTGATTGTATTCAATATTACGAACTACTTTTACCACGAGATGAACTCTGAAACCGCTAAAGATACTAAACTTAAATGAACGGTTTTCTGATTCCCATAGTAAAAATTGTTCTTAATGATGAATTCAATTTGATTTTTCAGTATCGGTCACTTATTACCAGACACACAAATAATACAGCAGTAAAACATTTTAATAATTAAAATTTAAAGTAAACAAAAAATAAATAATGATTATGGATTCGCCTTTGATAAGAAATCTTTTACAGAAGCAATTCTCTGTATTTATTTTTAATTGCACAGAGATAGTTTGAAGAATGAAATGCGATTTTGATATTAAATCCTGATTTATTGAAGCATACATTCAAATATTTACACGAGGAATTGAAATACGTTTAATATTCAGTTTCGTGATTCGTATTCATCCTTTTCTGCGTATTTTTGGTTTCTCAACGATTTTAAATCGCTTTTGCTGTGAATTCTGTTCATAAACTGCTGTGCAAATAAGCGTTCTTGTGTACTATCAGCAATATTTCCGTATGTGAAATATTAATAAATACATTCATCACTGACTTATGCAGTAGCATCGCTTACAAGCTTTCTCGCAGGCTAGAATTATACGCTGATCAAATACGTACCTACTACTCAACTCCTTTGCATAATACAGAATATGGAAATCTCTATAATTTCTGTTACACATATTGATTTTAATACAATTAGCCCATAATCTGGCAATGGTTCTTAGAAGCCGAAAATACACTAGCTCTCAGATATCAAACACACAAAAAATACTGGCCAAATTAATATATCACTTTACTGAGAAATTCCTGATGGTAAAATCTAATGGCGCTTTGCCCGATCCGGGAATCGAACAATGGACCTCTTGTTCAGCAGTAGACTGACGAAGGATAATCAGCCTATTATGTATTTCCCACAGCTGGGACACACGGCCTCCTCTCTAGAGAGGGAATGGGCTAAAATCCACCACGCGGGCCCAGCGCGGGTTGTCTGATGACTGACGAAGCAGTAAATTAATAAATCTAGGACATAAATAATTTTATCCAGTGATATATAAAAACAAAATACCAGGAAATGAGTTGCTAGCTATCCTTTTAATCCCTTTAACTAAATATACTCGTCCTAGGGGCATGTTGTACATAGCTACATTTTTTTCTAATTTCCCGGGAGGACCCTTAGTTTCCCCCCGTCAAAATACCGGTATTATATTTTCATCTCAGTTCCAAGATATGACTGTTACTGTTTCATCAAAATCTACTTTGTCTTTGTTGAAATGTTCTTTGGAAATATTATTGTTGTTTTTTTTTCTCTTATGCCCTTGTCGCATCTTACTTTTGGTTATTGGTTCAAATTAACCTTTTATTATAGTTTTAGCGTTTCATGCGTGCATGTTAATTATTGCAAATAATATTTTATGCTAATGGTAATGACATGTGTTCGTTTTACAAAGATAATGCCTGTTTAATTACCACTGCTCTAAATACGGTGAAAGAAAACATTGTGGGGAAACCGACATAATATCCTAGAATCAAAAATTCGAAGCCATATAACAAGCCACACTAGGCCTGTATGGTGGATTAAACACGGAGAGGGACAGTTTTTCCCAGCAGTGGGGACGAAATAGGCGGTTTATGTTTATGCTTATGTTACCTCTATGTCAAAAGGAGTAAATGTTAGCATTACGATCGACAGGGGGGAATGGACGAAAGAAAACGAGCTACGCCGACCATAAGTAACATGGGACAAGGGCAGGAAGATGATGATCTCTTTGGTAGACTTAGTGCTATCTCAAAAAATCCTTTCAAACTAGTTACCTACAATGAAAGTACAAAAACATTGCAATAAAAGCGGAGTAACCTATATTCATAAAATGGTGTCACGTAAAAACTACAATAAAGAAATGACCGAGTCTCGACGGTTCGGATATTCTGGCTAAGATACAGATCATTAATTGACGTCAGAGAGAGATTTACGGCTTTAAAAGGAAGAAAGGGTATTTTTACGATTATTATAATTAAGGAAATAACATCGCGCCTGTAATCCCCGGATAGATAGACTTATGTTTGAGTCCCATGTTATGGGAACGAACCTATTACCATCAACTGGGCTCAAACCCAGGAACCGAGCGTTTTAGTTATCATTTCAATGGAGTTTTCGTAGATGCAAGAAGTCGACACCGGTGTAGAGTTGGGTTTTGTTAAAATGGCAATACCAGTCTATGTGGAAGGTCTGCTACTTCCTGATATAAATACACAAAAACGCTTTGCGACCTGGGAATCGAATCTGGGATCCGTTGCCCAGCAGTAACGCTTACTCAATCAACGAAGCAGTTTTTGTTTTGTGTAATTGGTTATTACTCTAGGTATTACAGAGTGTAGGTAACTGAAATTGTGTTTTTATTGTGTCTCTCTTCAAGAGTTGCTTGTAAAACAAAATGTTGTCTAATATAATTTATTTCATTTCAGAAAACCTAAGAAACTTCATGTCCTGGCCTTTCTTTACGATACTCAGCCGTCTAGCTTACGGGGTCTACATAACACACTCGCTTCTACTGGAACGGTTCCTTTTCTCGCAGCGGAATCCAATGCAATACGACATGTTTAACTTGGTACGTATTTATGATTGCCTAGTAGCATATTATAGTACAGAAGGGTGAAAAACAAGTCAAAACATGTGGCGCACACAAACATTAATAGACACGTAAAAGATAATATTGATATTTTCGCTCGTCATATTCGGAACTGTCATTGATTTTGTATTTTTTTTTCGATACATTTCTCTATTGTAATTATTCTAACAGCGCATCTCTGTCAACAACATTTAAGAGCCAAAATAACATTGTATCATTGTCGACGATCTGAAACAAATGCTGTTCGCGAGTACGCTTGCACTCGCTGTATGTGAATTGTGTCTATGTGTGTGTGCGTTTTTGCTGGTTGTACGAACCCGACCTTCTCTAACTCATGTTGTGCTAGTACTAGGAATTTCACTTTAGTAGTTATTTGTAAGAATCTTGGTTACTTTCGCAATTCCATTTTCAGTATGTTTCTTAGAATTGCATTGAGACCTCAGGCTTGATTCTTAAAGTAGGAGGTACTATAAATGTTGTTTGGTTAACATTCTTTTAGTAGGTTATTAGAAATACTCTTTTATTGCTTACTACCAAAAGTGTTGCCTTTATTGAACGTCGCAAATCTTTAATGGCTTCAGTCTATACGAAGACTTATGTCAATCAGTGGCTTTATTTTATCTTTTTTTAAAAGAAATTGCTCGTTAAAATCTTGAGGTTTAGTACTCTTTAGTGGACTCTCCACTCAGCAGTGCATCAACAAGAGCAATTAAATGATTACGACGACAGTCCGGACACCCTTACCTTGCCTATTCCAAGGCTAGTAACATTCATCAATCCGCACTTAGCCCGCGTTGATCATGGCCCACTCTTTTTTACAGAAAGGAGGCTTGTGCCTCAGCAGTGGGAACATCCTAGGCTGATTATGCTAGCTCAGTCTGTTCTACGTTTATCGTATTACTCAATAACCGAGCTGTGGAGGTCAGATAGGAAGTCGCTCCTAATATATTATAGCTGAGAAAAACCTAGGCAGATGATGTCTGTTCTATGTCTAAATACAACATGAAATAAAGAAAACAGCACAAATCTTCCTACAACACACACATTTATACTTAAGCTTTTAGCTCTAACTCATTCAACAAACAATCTGCCCACCCCCAACACACTACAGCTTAAACATACTAAACTTCTTAATTGAATTTCAGATACTAAACGGTATTGGAATACTCATATCGTCGGCACTGCTCGCGGTGCTGCTATGGCTGTTCGTGGAGTCGCCGCTCAGCAACTTGGCTAATCTTGTTCTAAACCCTGTGTGAGTACTGAGGATGCTGTAGTTAAATAGTAATACTAATAGATTGTGGAAAGATGTAGTGTGGGAGTGGAATATATGGATAGAAATGGTGGGTTTTGAGAAGTTTTTTTAGGATTCAAAACGTGGTTTTGTGTAAGGAAAGAATTTTCTTTTCTGACCTTTCCTTTGCTAATGAGCTCACTGGTAGTGTTTTGTTTCTAATGATATTTATACAGCGTGTTACTGTCATTAATGTGTTATATTTGGGCTGTACGTACACCCTTAAAAATGAGCATGTATTTCTCATACATGCTGTATACAATTTTATTGTCAGAAAAAAATATTGAGGGTTCTACCATAGAATATATAAACAAATCTTTTGGATTATTTGAAAGTCACACAAAAACAAACAATCAGTTTCTTCTTGTTGTGGTTGGAAAATTTTTAGTTTAACAAACATGAACGTAGGCGTTATGGCTTATTTTATTGGTACAATTTGCTATCGATTCATTCCAAACACGAACTAAAGTCGAAAACGAACCCCACCGTTGCCCACTGCACTACAGTCAAACATCTTGAACAAATAAAATAACTAGCAAAAGCGAACAAGCAACATACATGATTTTATTTCAACTTTAAACAAACTGTTTCCTTTACCTTTTCAGAAAGAAGCAAACCTCGAATGGAATTGAAAACAAAAAGGAAATCAACGGGCAGACTAAGATTACAGACTTGAAATATACAAAGGCATTGTGATACAAGAAGAAGTCTTTGATCTTGTTAATGAAGAATACCTTATTTTCTATGTAGATTTTACTGTCGTAGTAGATGCTCTCTAAGCTATCGAAAATTACGAAAAGATTAAGGATAAAATGAGTGTTATTCTAGCTGTATTATTGTGATATGAAAACGAATAGGCGACCGAAAGTCTGGTGTAATCTTAAGTGCCAATATTCAGGCTTGATTTTTTTAGGATAAGGAAGAATAAATTGCTTTTTTTTACTACGTATTTATTGGAATTTTCTGTGTTTGTAGAATGTAAGGAAAATAAATATATCTGATAGAGAAATATAGAAAACATAAAGAGTTTTTGCGCCTGCCAAAATTTTGTTAGCAATTAATGTGTAACTTGCTATTTGAATTTCGGCAGGCAAATTTAAAAGACGCCTGACTAAAATTGTGTTCAGTCAATTTTACCAAAAACTTTAAATGGTTTAAAGAGAGAAATCTAACAATAACGGTGCCGGTTCCTACACCAAACATCATCATTGTTAGTACAAATAGATAGGTTTTGATAACAACATTTTGTGGAGTAGTAATTACTTTAGTAGTTCTAAAACAGCTTAAATTCTACCGACCCCGTCTCATAAGGAAGTGAATCATACTTGTAATCCTACAGCAAATAACGTTATACACGAACGATTGACTAACTAACTGAAACATAACTCAACCGCTGCTGAAACTTTTAAGCCCACTACGATCCTAATTTATGTGGCTTCAATGAACGTTAGCTTCACTTACATGTATAGGAAGTATTAGAGAGTTAAATATTGCTCCAGTTTCTAAAACACACATCATTTGTATGATAAAAAGCACACATTATGAATTGACGAGAGAGATTTGCAACTTAAGAATTTAAATCGATGTTTTGTTTAATTTAAGATGATTCACGTTTCTTGTGTCTTTTGTATCATGTACAGTAAAGGAAAGATGAGCCACAACACTCTCAAAAGATTAAGATTCTATGAAATTCTCGACAAAGAACAGGCAACCCCTTTCACGCCCGTACCGTGGCTGTCGTAAAACACGATTGGAGGATTACGTCTAAAGGATGAGTACCTAGCCGGGTTGCTGTTTGCAAATAACAACAAACTGCGAACACCGATCAAGGAAGCTTAGTAATTATTGCAGTGTCTCCTCTGGCCATTTCCATTTTCCTTAACATCCATCTCCATTCAGAGTCTGAATTGGTAAATTATTTTAGAGCAGAGCTGACCCCTAAGTTATCTAATGTTGAAAACAAATTCAAAGCTACAGAATTAATAAAAATAAAAATCACGTAAACCCGATAAGTCCCTCTCGACATCTAAGCGCAATAACTGGTAGACACGCTGTGAATCGTTGCGTTTTATAATATACGGAAGGAGATATTACTGCCAATTCATCCCGTTACCATGGCAACGCTCCCATCTTCCTTGTATCCATGTGAAGCTAATTTCATCCACACACAAACGATATCACAATGTTTACTCAGTCATGACTGCTGCTGAAGCCTGACAAATGTTTATATAGAATTCAATTCAACCTGATTCAATTCCACGGCTGTTATTGGATTTAAAGGTAGGTACCAAGGGATATTAATCCTGTCACGAATGTTCAGATTACTAGAATTCAATACGACTTTTATCGATGTCACTGGTGTCGGATGTCTTAAGTATTGTTTGTTTTGATAACAAAGGAATTGAGAAGACGAATTGTTGGTAAAGGATATTAGTAGACTGATTTTGATTGATTTTAGATACGAATGCAGATTAATAGGAATTTGTAGCGTCAGACTAGAAGCTCTATAAATAACTAATACCTAATTGATTCTAGAAGAAAAAGAAATCGGCAATTCAATCAATTCAGTAAGTGGAATCAACAAAAGGCTACCATCAGTTACCTATAGTTTCCACAATACAGGACATCAAAGCATCTAATGATAAAAGCGTGTTCCATTATCTGATTAGTCTGCAAAAGATAAACATAAGCACAAGAAAACTCCACAATTACTTTCTAGAACAATACCGTAGCATAATCTTCTCAAAGAACAATTTAACTTATATGTATAGATGATATTCTAGTTTTATGTTACAATCTAAAGGAGGGGCGCTCCAGGAATATGTGATTGCTTTCCCAGATTAGTTTCTAGAATTAGGTTGTTCAGAAATTATAGTATGCATTGAATTTCGAGCTGATATGGGTAACGATTATAGTGTTGGTGTATATCGGTTTATTGGCGGGTTATGACCTAGTATTAGTAAACGGGGCTTCGGGTTTTAGGGTCCCCGATTTGATCTTAACGACGCAGAGGTTGGGAGCTTTAGTAGAATACTTATCTTTAAGTTGAAGGTAAGACCAAATAAAACTCAGGGTTATTTTCATCATTAAACGTTCAGTGATTTCGTAGTTTTAGTTGGACGCCATTAATACTTAGTATGCGTAGTCATCATTTTCCTGCACTCATTCTAATTAATTAGGGATCGCCGCAGTATGTTTTATTCTTTCATACTACTCACGAGTCACTCCGTTTTTAGCCATGTCATCTTTCACATAGTCCATCCATCGTTTCTTTGATTTTCTCCTACATTCGTAGTTATCCAAATTTCGTTCTCAAATCTTGCCTTACGATATTTTTATTATTTTTCTGTGCAATAGTGTGAACTATTACACAATAGTTTTATCTAAATTTATAGTAAGTTTATTTTAGCCTATAATTCACTGTCCAATGTAGACTCCCCTAATGAGCTTTCCCAGGAGCCCAGCCATAATCAACGCGCTTGACTGGCAGATTGAATTGCATTATGTTATTAGAACCTAAGTGGACGATACGACATTTTAATATACTCCAGGGTTGAAAATTTGGTAGCAAATTAAGGTACTGTGATCGCCAACTTTGAGTTTGAATTAGACATAGCATAATTCAATTCAAGCCTGTAGTCCCCGAAGGAGGACACAATTCGCCAGTAATGTTTAAATCCCATGTAATTGGGGCGAGTCTATTGTCAGTAACCGGGTACAAATGCTGACCTCAGGTTTATAGAGATTTTTCTAATGAATTAAGCCAATCTCATTTTATCAGACCTGGGATTGGATCCAAGATCTACATACTCAGCGGTAGCGCTAAAGACCACTAGACCAACGAGGCATTTTTAATTGGACTGCACATATAACTGCAATGTTACTAAAATTGTTAATCGAGTAACAGAATTCAATTCAATTTTAGTTCCGGAAAATCACAAACCGATGCGTTAGAGGTAATTATTTTCGCAGATTCGCTAGAATTAATTTGCCACTAACGAGAGCTTGAACTATGTAGGTAATCGTCATCATTAATCTTCATGTTAATTACCATTTCCATCAGCTGTGTTCCCGTGAGTTTCTAAATACAGCAAAATCAGCCTATAACGTTTCTACGTGGGCCATAATCCACCACGCGAGATCGGTGATGTCACATTTCATATCAGATATGAAATATGGATACTAAAAGACTTTTTTAATATTTTCAATGCTCATCGTGATCCACAATCCAGCTTAAGTCACTGCTCGCACCTTTGCTAATTGTAATCATCTAAAAAACATAACGGCTTTCTATTTTTTCCTAGGGGTTAGGCAGAGATAAAAACAGGTCATCATCATCATTTTCTTATCCTTGCCCAATTTTTTTTGGTGTTAGCCTACCATGTTTTCTTCTACTTAAGCAATAGTTACTTACTACACATACATACACATGACATATGTACATAAACTCACACCTGTTTCCCATGGGGGTAGGCAGATACCGCAGAACACAACCTGCTACAATTCTTACTTACTTTTGCGCCTCGTCCACGTTCATACATCTGGTCATACACGCACGTACTAAGGACCTGATCTTTTTAAGAGTCTGTGTATAATCTTAATCTTTACCTAAATGCAGATATCTGTAACTCCGGTTCCAAAATTCCTCAAAACAAATGAATACAGAGCATCCACGTTCATTTTACATCATATCTCTAGATAAAGCCTCGCGCACAGTCTCTTTGTCACGCTGACGAGATTTGTCACGCCGCAGATGAGAAGTGTCACGTCACGCTATTGGAATATTCAGACGTTGCTAATTAACGCTCATGAAGATACAGCCTAATTAACTGTTCTGGGGTTTGTTTAAGGAGTATTTTATACGTTGTAAGGATTAAATTAGTTGGAAGCTTTCTTTTAAATCTTTGAGTCTAGAACGTCATGAAGACCGCATCATAAGCTTACATAGTTTTATCAATGACGGGATGTTCGTTCTTTACAAAAACGGTCTTAGAAGTATAAAAGGTGTAACAAGACCCTTAGCGAAGCCGAAAGGCACTTGTTTTCCCCGTCTTTGCGATCATTTTTTTGTTCTAAATCATACCTGGGAACCTTTTAGGTACGGAGATATTGGAGGTTAAAGTTCCAACTTTTTCACAAGTTTTTTTTTAAATACCTGTTTATAATGTAAGATTTTTACTTCAAACACCTCCATGACCTCCATACTATTTAATCCATCCATCAGCACAATGCTTTGAGAGCGTTCCATCGAGTCCTATCGTAAAACGTGATTTTTCATCCCAAAAAAAGTCGTTTCCCAGCAATAATTTTTGCGTAAAGTTACTTAGTTTGATGTACAGAATGCTTGGTTGACGGCTTCGTGAAGGGTCTGTTTACACCCTGTATGATATAAAATGTTCATTTTATTGCGCTTGATTCGAACTTAGCTGCAATAGAGTGAAACGAAGAATACGTCCTAAGCTTTCGTATGGCTTACGTCTCATCACTGTTCAAGGGTTTTCAGGTTTAATCCAAAAGTTCTATAGTCCTTAGTTCTATAGTCATCTAAGCAGTAGTTGTTTCTTTGAGTGAGGGTTTTTCAAAGGCAAGATAGTAACTTAGTGAGTTTGCATTTGACTAGCTGTCTACATTTTTCTCGAAAACTATGTACCTAAGCTTTCTGTTAGTTCATTTCAATGGTAAATTGTTTTATCATTGAGCCTCCTCAACACAGCAACATATTTCACCGAAGGTCGAATTTCATCTAAATTATTACGTAGCGGCAAAACCCCTAATTTGTTTCCAACAAATAATACAATTAAGAGATGTTCGCGTTACAACAGGCGTCATAGCAACACCCTCAATTACTCCCGTTTCTAATACCAAACAATTTATGAAATAAAAACTTCTTGATTGTTCCAAAACTGTCACACATTATGAGAAACGGGATCCCCCTCATTTGTCCCATTCATCATTGTACTTTAAGCCTTGCCACGAAATATGTGGCAGAAGAACCAGTCTTCGACCGAATTTATTCTTCAGGTTAAGCCGCGCTTACCTAGGTTGGTCCGCGGATGGGTGAACACCGATTACATACCTAGTTTTCTCTGTGCCTTGGGAAGCACGTTAAACCGTTGGCTGTCATTTGTAGATCTTTGACAGTCGTTTCAGGTGGCCCGAAACTCTGACAACCAGTCTTACCAAGGGGTATCGTTTTGCCCAGTACCAGCTGGACTGTGGAGGTCAGACAGGCAGTCGCTCCGTCCGCAGTCGGTATTCAGCTGCATCCGATTAGACTGGAAGCCGACCCCAACATAGTTGCGAAAGAAGGCATACTGATAATGACTAATGACAATCGCCTTAAAAACGACATTCAACAAGATCGTTGTTTACATAAAAATAAAAGATATTGAGACATTTTTTACAGTCTTCAATAATATAACAGGAATATAATTGAAGTATTTGTAAGAGTGGCTAAAACCCCGAATATTTTTAGCGCCGAGTTTTGTAATTCCGGCAGTGCGTGTATCGTTCGCCGCGCATTGAGTCAGCCTGAATTTTCGCATGTAGTGTCGACTGGACCTTCTGTCCACAATGATAATGTTCTAAGCCTTACTTTATTACATGCCACGTATGTTTTCTGTTACGAGCATTATTAATAGCTCTATGGGGAGCGTTATATTACTGGGTAGGCAGAATTCAAGGCACCTGTTGATTGAAGATACCATCTTTGGTGGAAAAATAGCAGTAATGAAGGGATAAGACCATGGTTTGGAGCAAGAAATCATGTCAGGGCAACGAGATAATGTAGGTTACGAAATTGAATAAAATTATGGTTTTCTTAAGCACAGCTCAAGCTTCCAAGTTGGCTTAGAGAATAACCCACAGTAGCTGAATACCAGTATTTTGCATAGACTACCAGATGTGAGGTAACACGACCCACTAATAAGACTGGTTGGAACGCCTTTTAGTATGGCTAAAGTACCCAATGTCCTTGGACATTAGCTACTTTAGCTATGAACTCAAAAAAAAAAAATCTATCTGGGGGCACGGTAGAGCCCCGCCAAAACGAGCCAAGTCAAATATTTATAAAGTATTTTTCTTTGAAAGTAATTTTGTTAGTTTTGTAGAAAAGTTGTTAAAAAAGCGTTTGCAATAATTAAAGGCCATAATGTGAACGGAAGCTTTTAAATAATCGACAAAGGACGGATATTGAGAAAATAAAACGTTTAAAAATAAACCTTTCACAGCAAAGTAACTCAATTAAAAATATATTTCTGAAGTAATTAATTTTATTTGCCGACAATGCTTTTATCGTTGTTTTAAAAGCCTGCAATTTTTCTTTTACAATTTCATTATCGTTTTCCTGGAACCAAGGAATAAAGAAGTATTCTTCATAATGGAATAAATTGCTAAGTTATATTGGTAACAAAAAACAGGAAGATTTGAATTCGTACACGTGGATGTCAGAAATTATCCCAAGGCAACGTACTACCGAGATAAAACGAAACCTATATCCTAGATAAAATCAAGGTCTACCTGTGCACTAAATTTCATTCAAATCCGTTCAGCCGTTCAGGCGTGCAAAGGTAACAGACAGAGTAACTTTTTCGTTTGGCAATGTTGGCAAGGAGTTGTCCTTGTGATATTGATTAGTTTGGCATTGAAAGCACAAGATTACCCGGTTTTCCCGTTTTCAAGTCCCAGTTATAAGTGGCGGGATATCTATTATTTTTTTTCAGCATAATGACCGAACCCAGAACCTGATGCTCTGCCCTGTAGTACTTGCGACCACGAAACCACTGAGGCACTGTAATTAAATGACTTCCTTTCTCTTTGCGAGATGAAACAATACTCTTATTTTGGCTTCCTAAGTATTCATGCATGTTTCAGATTTCAGAAATTTCTAAAATTTAAATTTAAACTAGGGCTTCTGCCTACCCACAAAAGCACGGTTATTTTCAGCAACAATATTATCAGCTTGATCAACATATTTTTAGCACAACACCCATCCTATCCGAGTTATCTGGCAACCAGTATCAGTTTCTATTATAATTAAATAAGATGTGGTTTGGTACAAAAGAGGGGCAACAGCGATTTAATACATGAATAATACTGCAGGAGAAATATGCTTATATGTGTCTGGCAACTGTTATGCAGCAACGCTGCAATCTTATTGGTCAATATTTCGCAGGGTCACTTAAGCCGCAATCAAATTTAAGTTACACTTTTGTTATTCGTTATTGCCCACTAATACTTGCTAACTACTTCTTCTTAGCGTGTCGTTTAAATAAATTTAGCCCAAAATCCAGCTACGCGAACTCTGCTTGTTGGTGCTAAGATCGTCAACTGCGCAGGTGTCAGGGCATTCAGCGCAAGATGGAAGGTGGACCATTGTCTGTGGAGACTCGTCTCATACACACTTGAGACTTGATCTGAGCCGCCATGAACCCCCATCTGAAGATATTGTCTTTGCTACGGCTGACTTGGGTTCGGAGTCTTTTAACAGATTTCCAAGTCTTTAACAGAAAAGAGGCCTGTCATATTTCAGGAGTCGGAACCCACTTAATTCAAGTTTATCGTTACAAGAACTGACAAAGATGGAAGAAGATCGCAACAAGCTTGAATTTATAATGACCAGCTTGATGACCGACTTGAAATTGTACTTGGATACATAATTCCGCTGAAAGCTTAACGAATATTAGCAAAGACGGGGATATCTCATGAAGAAAACCCGTAGTTTTAACTTTCAGCGCGCTGCCAAGAATTTTCCTCAAAGTTTTTTACTTTGAACTTATTAACCACGTACATTTTTAAGCAGTTTTACCATCATTTAAGCTCTCAAACAAGAAAGTTTTTGAGTCTTTGCGAAAGATATTTTAAGTTTCGAAAAGACTAATGCAGTTTTAGTGAAAGCTTCATAAGTTTTTTTTATGAAAAATAAATAAGATGTTTTTAACTCTTATTATTGACACTTTAAAACTCGCATTAATAAATAATTTTCAATTGAAACTTCATATTTACTGGTTCTTTAAAATCTCGACACATTTTATTTATCAAAATACTTACTATATTTTGACAGCCCCCTTTAAAGCACAATTCTGGGAGATTACTTTGGCCTTAATCAGAACTGACGTCGCCATCTTGTTTTTCAACACAATTTCCACAGGCTGTTATTTCACGAACGTTTGCCAACAGTGTGGGCTGCTAACAATGCCTTTCAAGCGTCAAAAAAATCATGGCGCATTAGTCCTTATTAGACAGTTATTTTACCTCTGATTAAGCATAACAATGATCTTTATCATCTTAGCTATAAGGTTACCGTTAGATTAAAAAAAACTGGTATTACTGTAAACCTACTACTCTCAGGCGCCATCTTGAATCTTGTTTATCATATCATCGCTATAATCTCAACACTTGGACCCCATCCTAAGGGTAGCTAATTTATTAGCGCCACACCCTGTTAAATAGTGACTTATTTATTTGAAATGGGAGTGTCTCTATATTGTGTCCTGGTAATTAAACGTATATTGAGATGACTATGTATGGGAGATGGTTTGGAGATAGGTTGGATTTTCATGGAGGCCATTGTGGATGAAAATATGCCTGTATTACTCTGAACATGACATTGCGCCCATTTTTCTCTAAAAAGTTAGCCAAGATGACCTATATTATGCCAACATTTGGTTATATAACCAGTATGCTGCCGATAAATTCATAATGTAAAACCTTAATGATACTTTATCCGACCTAGGAATCGAACCCAGGACCTCATACTACTAGACCACAGGGATAGTTAATACATTATATTCAGTATCTGACAAAAGGCTAGTTTTATGTCATTTTTCTCTTTTCAAAAGATTTGTCTCTTCGTAAGTATTTAGGTACAGATTTTCATTTGTTTTCCTTATTGTTTTCGAATCAAATAATTATGTTTTTTTCCTTGATGACAATATCATAGCGTTTGAATGAATAAGTTGCAAAGCCGTTAAATTAACTTTCACAAACATTCCGTCGTTTATGTTTCTAAAAACAATAATAAAATATAATTTTTTTAAGATAATTATCAGCCATTAAAAAACACTCGGATACGCAAAAGAACTGTGTTAAATTTCTGGGGTGCAATAAAGTACACAT